>CM053772.1:124461972-124512111 GCA_028658325.1 Potorous gilbertii | reverse complement strand
GGTATGAAGTCTGCCGTGTGTAGGTGCAGGGAGGTGGGGATGAGGGTAGGGGTGGGGCAGTATCAGGAGTGTCCTGAGTGTGTGTGGGGGGTCCTACAGACAGAGTAGGACAGACTGATGTGGGCAGAGGCAGAGTGGTCAGTGGGTGACTCAAGTGAGGCCCCAGGGGGAGGGAATGACAGACAAGATATTGGGGGGTATGAAGTCTGCCGTGTGTAGGTGCAGGGAGGTGGGGATGAGGGTAGGGGTGGGGCAGTATCAGGAGTGTCCTGAGTGTGTGTGGGGGAGTCCTACAGACAGAGTAGGACAGACTGATGTGGACAGAGGCAGAGTGGTCAGTGGGTGACTCAAGTGAGGCCCCAGGGGGAGGGAATGACAGACAAGATACCGGGGGTCACGAAGTCTGGTGGGGGTGAGGAATGACCGAGTAGGAAGTCCGGGGCCGAGAGGGGAGCAGAGGAGGACGCTCTGGGAGGCAGAAGCCCCGGGGGTGGGGATGACGAAGGGAAGGCCCCCGCAGCGGTCAGGGGGTGACTCAGGGAGGCCGGGCTTGGGGTGCGGAAGGACAGACGTCTAGGAGAAGGGGGGATTGGGCCGGAGAACTAAGAACCTGCGAGGGGGGGAGCCGGTGCAGTGAGGGGAGCCCCCCCATTGTTGGGGGTGTCAACAATGGGGGGAAGTTCCAGGGGCCGGGCAGGGGGCCCGAGCACGGGAGCGGCCCAGGAAGGGAGGCCGGCCGTGGGAGCGGGCGTGCGGGCCGGGGCAGGCGCAGGCCGGAGGAGGCCCCGGCCCGAGGAGGCCGCCCGCCCGCCCGCCGGGCCGGTACCTGCAGCACCACCTCCACGTCGTACGAGTTCCCCTTGCTCTTCTGGTGGCCGCGGAACTTGGAGCCGCTGTAGAGGAGGCTGGTGGCCACTCCGGGCTGCTGGGTGTTGATGGGGGGCGGCGGGATGAGGGACGCGGCGGACGCGGCCGAGGCTCCGGCCGGCGGGGGGCACTCGGTACGGACCGGCATCTCGGGGTCCCCCGGAGCCAGGGCGGTGGGGTGGGGGAGGGGGGAGGGGAAGGGAGAGGAGGGGGGGAGGGAAAGCCGGGGAGGGGGAGAAGCCGCCGCGGCGGCCGCGCGGGAGCCGGAGGAGGGCGGGCTGACCGAGGGGGCCGGGCGCGCGCAGGCGCGCGGGAAGAGAAAGGGAGGGGAGGGAGGGAGGGAGGAGAGGGACGCCCACCCCGCTATTGGCCGACGAGTTACTCCAGCCGCCGACGGGTGCGGGAGGACCGGAGAACAGGGCCTCCCCCTCCCTGGTGGCCCCCCCCACCCCGCCCCTACCTACACACTCATATGCGCACGCGCGCACAGACACCTACCCACCCACCCACACACATACTTACACTCATACACACATACGCTAATTCAGGCCAATTGGCTCTGACCCGGTGAGGGGGCGGGAGCAGCTTTAGTCGCCACTTCTTCTTATTGGTTGGAGTGAGCCACACGTGTCCAGAGGTCCAAGGCCCGCTGGGATATGTAGTCTTTGCCTAGAGACGGAAGCGTTCGTGACGCTGATTGGCTGGGAGGCTCGAAGGTTAGGTGACCGGCAGGTAGTGGCTCAGGGTCACATGGCCGCGGCCGAAGGAAGTTGGACTTAACTAGTAGTGGGAGAATTCCGCGGGCGGGACCTGTGCAACTGCCCCCACCGTGAGAGGTCGCGCCTTCCTCTTCCACGCCCTGGGGCCCCCTCCTCGATTGCTCCCTGTCCCCGCCCAAAGGTGCCATGTGGCGAAGCTGCTTTCGGCTTGGGGCCGGTGGCGCGAGCTTCCCACGCCGGCCTTGCCCGGTCCCTTCCGCCCCCGTAGGGCCGGGGGACCAGGCCGCGCCGGCCCCGGGGCTCCGCCTCCTCCGCCGGGCCTACGCGCCCCCCGCAGGTGAGCGCAGGCCGGAGGCCGGGCCTGGGCCGCAGGTAGCTCGTGGGGGCAGGGAGGGGAACCCGGCCCGGCGGGGTGGACGGACGGGCCCTGCAGCCCAGCGGGCCCGGGGCGGGGTAGGCCAGTGGTCACCCACTTCAGGAGAAACGTTTGGAAGCGTGTAGCCCTAATGTACGGAGGTATATGCCTATCTACGTGTGTGTGTAGGAATATAGATCTGCTGATATTATGGATGTATCTCTCTGCATGGATCTGTACATCCAGACCTACATCGATAGCTAGGTATGTGTAGATTGAGATCTACAGATCTGCGTTAAGTAGGTGTATATATAGGTATGTATGTCTAGATCTCTCTCTATATAGATCTAGATATACATCTATGTAGATTTACCTTTTATAGATGTGTATAGCGATATAATGTGAAGATATATGTATAATCCTATTATACATAATAAATTACATGTATTACTTATTGTACATGGTCCCAGGTTCAGTTAATTTGGGTTTTAATGGTAAATTTAGCTTGGAAAAAAATTCACAAAGAACAAAGTGGAAAAGTGCATTTATTTACTCAATCTTCATACTCACTTTTCAGTCCTATTTTACTAAGGTATTGTTGAAATTTGGCTAGAAAATTTCTACTGCAAGTTAAAACCTGAAGGTGTCTCGTTTTAATATTTTTAATAAATGGGTTCAAAACCTGCTGAAACTTTTCATTTAGAAGATTTTTAAACAGGTTAGAAAATTGTTTCCAAGGCTGTTTAGTTTTTTTTTTTTAACTTTGAAGATATGAGAGTTTATAGATGACAACATAGCATTTTTAGCAACAAAATCACATAATGGAAATATATCCAAGCTTCCATTTTCAAATGCTCTTACATTAGTTCTTTCAAAAAGCATTTTCATTCAAAACTCATCATTAAAACATCACCTTTATATTGAAAGAACAGATTCAAGTTAATTTCTTCTTAAATAACTGCTAAGTACAGTACTATTTCTGACAGTCACTTTCATAGCAGAAACTCTATCACTTTTTTTGGTAAAAGAAAAATAGATTAACTAACTTATCTGTAAGTTTGGTACTTGGTTATCACTGGCTATTATATATTATATATATTATTATATATAGTCTATATATAACCAGTGAACCCCTGTATTGTTCAGCAGATTTTCTGATCACTTCTCAATCACATTAAACATACATACTGCTGCTTTCTCAATAAAAACAAGAGTGACTTAGTAATAGTGATCATTTCACTTTTCAAAAATTTGATGTGAATGTTAAGGGTATGAATTAAATATTCAGTCAATTTGATCAATGTGGCTAACCAAACAGATGAATTTTGATATTTCTCCTTTAGAGGATAGGACCATCCAAGAGGCATCAAGTCATCGTGAAGTGATCTGGGGGGCAGTGTATGTGTTTGCTGGGGTTCAGGGGATTTGGGGAGATGCATTTACATACCTGCTGGGATTGGTTTTAGTGATAGAGTCGAAGGGGAGAGGTTTAGGAGCTGAAGGCAAAGTGGGGTAGTGTTGGGCAATAATGGTTGAAGGGGGTGCTGGTGCTTTGTTTGAGAGGTGCCTGATGACTGGATGTCTAGGCAAAGGATAGATGTAACCCATCTTCTGATTGGTTGGTCCCACTCCATTTCCCCCTGCCCTTCCCAGCGGATTGTCCTGTACATTTTCTGGGATTTACAGATTTTTTTCTGGTATAGAGGAAAGCAGAGATCTTTATGAGTTCCTGTAGATGAATTCTGACAGCCCCTTTGCCACTTATTCTCTTGGCAGCAATTCCTTATCTGTAGACTCTTTTCTAACTTGAAATACATGATTGATGTCTCCCCTTTCCCTCTCTATACTGCAGAGTGGGCAGGGCAGGGAGAGAAAAGAAGTTGGCCTGGCCAGTTAGTGGCCAGTACTCTTTACCCTAATATAGTTGCTGTGGGAAAGATTTCTGATCTGTCACCACTACCTAGAAAATAATTTAGGTTGACTTATTCAGAGTTTTTAATCATATAAGGGAACTTGGTAGGAAATTTACTCTCTGGAAAATTCATCATGGGGCAGATCTTCCTGAATGAGTGGATGAATGAAGCAAGCATTTATTAAGCACTTATTATGTATAAAAACACTGTGGATATAAATAGAAAAGTAAGCCCTTCCCTCCTTCCAAGGAGCTCACATTCTCCTTGGGAAACTCCATATGGAAGGTTTCAGCTACAAGTCAGATGGAAAGGTCCCCTGGTCCTCAGGGTGCAGCAGCAAAGCAGATGGAGATGACTGATCTTCAATGCCATTTCCACCGACAAAATCCTATCAGTTTCTGTGTTGAACCATTTGACACTGGATTGAAAGCTCTACAGTTCCAAGGAGAGATGTTGGCTGACCCAGTGGGTCCGTGATGCTTCCTGTCTCTCCCTCCGGATGCCCTGCAGCTTCTTCTGAGTGGGCAAGGCCAGCTTGACCTCCTCCATCCAACAGCTTCATATTCAGTCCTATTCAGTTGATCTGAAAGAACTCAAAACAAAGGCAATCTAATGCTTTGTGTTTGCCCTGTGTCTTTCCTCCAAAGAGTACACAATCTAATGTTGGAAAGTCACGGTTAAAGGTGATCTTTTTGGTAAAACAGATCCTACTATATGCTAGACACTGAGGCTACAACTAGAAAGAGGAAAGTTTCTGCCATAGACAAGTTTTCATTGGTACTACAAGGTAAAACAAGATAGTGAGTGCTAATAAAAGTACAGACTCTTTTGACATTGAAGCCCTCCAAAATCTGTTTTCAACTTATCCTTGGCTGATAGGGTTTTACTGGCATTTTCCCCCTCCACTGTCTGGCCAAATTGATCTGCTTGCGTTTCCCTGAACATAGTATTGCATCTTTGCCCAGCCTGTCCCCCTCCCTCCCATGCTTGGAATGTTCTCCTCCCTTACTTCTTCTTGGAATTTCTGGCTTCCTTAAGGCTCAGCTCAAGGGTTACCTCCTTCTAGAGGCCTTTCCTGGTGACTCCCTAGTTGGTAGTCCCCTCCTACCCACCACCATCAGTCACTGTATTTATTTTATACAAGGTGTCTTCCAAGTCTTAGTATACTTTAATGCTACTAAAGATTAAAATTCACTCAACTAAGACTTTTGGCACTGTAATATACTTATCTGCATATGTATCCCTCCAGTGGAATGTAAATTTGAGAGCAGAGACTGTCTTATTTTTATATTTGTATCACTGATGCCTAGTGCACATCTTGCCACTTAAATTGTTTATCCATTAAATAGTGGCTAGCAGAGTCAGAGGTGACTTCATAGAGGAGTTGGTACCCATGCTTAAGTTTGAAAAAAGACAGTGATTGTGAGAGGTGAAGAGGAGGAAGAAATGCATGACAGACATAGGAGATGGCTTTCTGGCTTCAGTCAAGTCTGGGGATCAGCAGTTTGGTATATGGAAGAATGCTGGATTTGTACTCTGAGGCCCTGAGTCTGCCACTTAACATTAGCACGTCACTTCCCTCTATGGCCCCCGGTTTTGTTATCTGTAATTTCTAACTACAATACCAGTAGTCCGTTTAGGCTAGAACAAAATGTTCATGAAAAACAGTCTGAAATAAAGCTGAAAAGTTGTAGATGGGAGCCAGATTGTGGAAAAGCTTACTTGACAGACTCAAGAATTTACATTTTATCCTATAGGCAGTTAGGAGTCACTAAAGACTTTTGAGCAAGGTAGTGAAGTGCTTAGATCTGTGCTTTTAGGGAAATTAGTTTGTCAGCAGTTTGGAAAGATGAAAGGTTAGAAGCAAGGAGATGAGTTAGGAGGGTAGTGCTAACATTCACCTATAAAGATTTTTTCAACTACTATGGAGCATACAGTTGTCCAACAGTATTTCAGGAGTGTCCTCAGAAATAATTTAGTGTGCTTTGGGGTTATTCTAAGTAGTTATATCAGTTATTTTAAACTACATTTAAAGATGTGATTCTAAATTGCATTCACTATCAAATCAAAAAGCATCCCAGTGTATACTGGGTGCCCCTGTTTACTGTGTGAGGTCTTGTGGGGGATATGAGGAAACAGAGTTCCTGGCCTCTTCCTTGGGAGTATGCAGCCCATTTGGAGAAAGCAAGGCATAAACATATAAAGATAGAATGCAAGAAATACCAGAAGGCATTCATTGCTAAATAAATGATATGGACAATGAGTGTTTGGAGAAAAGAAAGTATGCTGTGGACTGAGAAAGCTCTATAGAAGCTTTGCTGGATCAGTAAGATTCAGGTAATGTAGATGAGAGGAGTCAAGTAGCAGCATGAGAAAGGTCAGGACAGTCCAAGGTGTACATATTAAGGAAGAAGCATTGACCAGAGTTCCTAGGGTAGAAGGCGATCCTCTTGGGGAGTAAAAGTAGATGATCAGAAAGGTAGCTTGGGGGCCTGGATACTAGGTCAAGGGAGAGTTTTTGAAGATGTGGGCAGGAGAGTTGTAACGTAGTTTAGGATCTTTGCGGAATCCAACTCACATGGAAATGAGGACTTAGTTTTAAAATGTAATGTTATCTGTGTTTTATTGTATTTTTATCTATTTTGTTAATTATCTCCCAGTTACATTTTAATGGGAATGTTGCAGTGGTCCCCACAGGGACAAGGGCCTCACTGGTGTGCTAGCAGTGGGAATGGAAAAGAAATCATGAGAGAGATTGTAAAGGAATAGCAAAGTCTGGTGTTTAATCTGGGAAATATTGGGTTAAACAGTGACAGTTATGCCACAGTTACAGCATGGCTTTCCCTCAAACCCATCACTGCCTGTGAACCAGTGAACTTGGATTCCAGTCACGCCAGATGGAGCTGTTTTAAAAGATAAAGGGATGCCGTCGACTGTATTCGAGAAGCATTGTGGGACTTGTAGTTCTTCAGGTATAGAGTCTGAAAAATTAACTTCCAATAAGGAAATGGAGATAAAAGACAGGAAAAAAAAAGGGTTGTAAGAATTTACTTTTTCTAACAGAGGGAAGAAAGTGCACACTCATAAACTAATTACACTAGATAGCTGTTTCATAAGAGAAATGATGTGACCCGATTTGGTAACTAGCTTCCTTTCTATTTGAAGGTGTTGTTTCCATGGTTACTCCAATGTGTGTATGCTCTCAGAATCATAGAGTCAGAAAGGATCTTCTAACGAGACTGTAAGCTCCCTGCTGGGAAGAAATTGTGCTTTATACAATCACATCTCATTTATCTTTCATCGTTAAGAAATGTAATGTTCCAAATGCATGAATTTTCCAGATAACTAAGCCTATCAAAACTTCATTTTAACCATTTTAAATGGAAATCTAACATAGATTGTTTGTAACCCTGTGTTCTTAAAAAGATCATATATTTTCTTGATGACTCAACTTCATCATTATGCATATTGTTAACACATTTACTGTGTATCATTAACACATCCTTGCTCCTTTTCTCAGTCTTTCAGCTATAATTCCTCTGCTGTCCATGTACAGCCGTATAGTACTCTATCCTTCCCCACTCCAGTTTGCAGGGTGTGCCTGTGTGCCTTGTTAGCAGCTTGTAATCTGTTACATCCTACAAGGAGTGAATAGAGCTTATTAAAATCATGTGTTAATTAGGAATGAACAGGCTTAACCTGATAAATTTTGAGTGCAGACTGAAGCATAGTTTGGTTATTATATTTTTTGTTGCTTTTTGAGGACTGAGGGAACATAGGTGATATGGAAATACATTTTGCGTGACTTCACATGTTGAATGGATATTATATTGCTTATCTTCTTGATGGGTGGGGGAAGGCTGGAGAAAGGGCGATAATTTTCAGAACTAGAAATTAAAATCTTAATGCTAAATAAATACCAAAAAAAAGGACAAATAGGTTTAGTGTGAATTAAAAACAGAATAATAAATACCAAAAAAAAAATTTAGGAGGTTTAGCATGAGAGCTCATGGTCCTATCTTCTGAGTAAAATACATAGTTTTTGTGCTCTGGCTTTTGGACTTCAGGAAATCTGACTTCCAGAGAAGTGGGAAATTAACTGTACTGCCTACACATTCTCCACAGTATGTGCCTAGTACAATCTTAGGTATTTAATAGTCTTCTGTTATTTATGATCTATATTATAGATCATTTGAGGTCACCTTTGGACCCTGTGTCAAGGTAAGCAATCCCTGAACCATTCTTCTATTTTTAAATGGCTCCTAGAAGGGCGATTCTGTAACCCTTTGTAATATATTCTGGAAGAAATCACCTTTACAATTGAAATCTTAGTGTTCCCAAGTACTGTTATTGCAACTTAATTTTTCCCATTGTTAACCTTTCATTCACTTAGAGGGTGAAGTTCACGAAGTTTAGTCTTTAGCCTCCTTCCCCAGGCTAAACAATTCCTTTTACCTTAAAAACACTTTACTAATGCCTTTTGCTTTGACTGCACAGTTATTGGCACATACATACCAAGTCCTGCTCCACCACACACTGAGCCTTCCCTTGTGATAAAAAAAAAGCCAGTACAACCACACTGAGGTGTGTGATAGCAAAGGAAACATGTCCCATCCATAGACAACCACACTGAGGTGTGTGATAGCAAAGGAAACATGTCCCATCCATAGACAACCACACTACACTGCAGGGAAAGGAGGAAAGCATATTGCTTCATCTTCTCTCTGGAGCCAACATTAGTCATTATAATGGCAGGGTTCAATTTAATTTCTTGTACTTTTCATTTACAGTCTTCCAACATTTCTCAAAATTCCTTATATTTCTCATTTCTTAGTATTTCAGAATATTTAATTATATTTATGTACCACAGCCAGGCCCTATGTCCTTCTCCCACTTTATTTCCAGTTTTCTACTACCCAGTGAATTGTTCTATTGGACTTATTCCCATGTCCTTGGTTGGGATGTACACCTAGCAGTAGCATGGACATTTCAGTCACTTCGTAGCATTCCAAAATGTTTTCCAAAATGATCAGGCCATTCACAGATCCACTCACGGTGTCCTGGCATTCCTGTCTTTAGTGTGCAGCCACTCCCACTATTCCAAAAGACTTTCCATCTTTAACTATCTCTGCCAATTTACTAGGTGAGATAAAACCTCAGATTTCTTTAAATTTGCATTTCTGTTACTGATCTGCAACATGCTTTCATGTGATAGCTAATGGTTCTCAAAAGAACTGCAACGAGAACTGCAAACTGTTCTCATTCTCTGACCATTTCTCGTTAGAGACTGGCCCTACCTTTTACTTCAATTTTAGCTTTTCTCATATAGGACCAGTTTCTGCCACTCCCTCTCTACCAGCAGGTATAGGTCTCCTGAATTCAAAGCAAAACCAAAAACCCTCCATCCTTTCCTTGGAATGTTAGCTGAGCCAGGTTCTGTCCCAGTAGGCATTGTGGTTCTGCAGTCTGAGGACCAGTTTCAGTCTCTCTCTGCTGTTTATTGCCTGTGTTACCCCGTGGACCTCGGTTTCTCATCTGTAACATGAGGCAGTTGGCCTAGTGGAGCAGGCCAGCTCTCTCTCATCATTTTAGGGCCAATGCCTCTCATTCCTTTGCAGTTTTTTTCTCTTCCTTATAAAGATGCTGAGATGAGAATTAGAAACTACACCTGACCATCACCAAGCAGAGTAGATGGAGATGCAGTCTGTGGCTTTAGGATGTCATACTCATTATTAATTCCCAAGGTCACATTCGTTTTTCTAACAAGCTTTGCATTCTTGTTCTGTGTTTAGTTTTTGGTCGCTAACACTTCCTCCCCTCCCCTAAGTATCTTGTTATACTTGGATTTAACTGTTCGGTTTGGTTTTTTTTTTTTTTCCAGTTCAGGGTTGACACAAAATGCTTCTTTTGAGGGGCTGTTCTTGTTCATGATGAACCATTTTTTGTTTTTGTTTCATCTTAATTTAGTTAGGTTGCTTTCAGTTTTCCTCCCATCTCTTGTCTTTCAAAGTGCTTAGCTATCATGTTCAATTTATTATCTGTAAGCTTAATGTTCTATATTCCTTGGTATAGTAATTAGTGATATCATTTTGGTCTTCTTTGAGCATGAAGGGGATGGGGTTTTATTCCAGGTTCAAGTTTAACTTTTTTGTGACTGGACACATGGAGAATCCATAGGATTCTGTCACATTCCTTGGGCCTTCTAAGCTACTTACTCTGATGCCTGAGTCTAAGGTATAAGCAGATCAGAGAATATATGCTTGGGAATAAGACCAAGGCAGGTGATTCAAAAGAACATGCCTCTTTGCACCTGGTCCTATAGGGGATTGTTTTCAGGGCAAACTTGTTATTTCATTAGCGTGCAGGACTCCCAGTGTGGAAACTCCCTCCACTATTGCCCATAGTCACATCTGTGTCAGAGGCAGGACTTTAACTCTGCGAATGACTACAAGGCTGGCCCCCTATCCATTATGCCATGCACTTTCCCATAGGTGTTCGTAGTTACTGATAAAAAAGAAAAATCACATGTCCCTTACACCAGTACAACCCTGACCCCCACCTAGTAAAAGAAATAGCTTTTCCTTAGATTTCTCATAGCACTTTACCTACCTCTCTTGCACTTACCTCATTTTCCTTTGTAATTACTTCTATATGTAGCTTTAGCCTTCATTTAGTACACTTATTGAAAGCAAGATTTGTCATTGATAACCCTGTTGCTGTGCACAATAGCCAACAATTAAGAAATGCTTGTTGAATATTGAAATTTTGAGTTCTTTCTGATCAGTGCAGTGACCACTTTTTAAGTCAAAGCCTTCATTAACTTCCTCCTGTTAGCACTTAAGAGAGGTGATAGGTTCTAGCAGAGAGGTCCAACAAGGCCACCAGGGCAGGGGAACCAGATGAAGTAAAAAATACAGTGGAATATAATGTTATTAGGTGGATCTCTGCAGCCTGCAGGGATCCTTGAGTTTGACATCATTGGGCTATAGGACTGGGAATGAGTCATACATCATCAGACATGGCCAGTGTTACAAAATGAGTAAGCAAGAATCACTGGGAAGTCACAGCAATGAAAGAAAATCAGTTTGGTTTTTTTTTAAGAATAAATTGTATTTGAGTTCTTAAGAAAACTTTGTGTCTAAGGAAGAAATAAGTTGAAATCGAAGCTCTGACAGCTACCAGCTGTGTGATCCTGATTTCACTCTCTAGGCCTCATCTCCCTCCTCTTTATTTTTATATATGTTTGCAGGGAGGCAGTCTGGATTAAGTGACTTACTCAGGGTCATATCGCAGTGAGTGCCTGAGGTCAAATTTGAACTCAGGTCTTCTGGACTCCAGGTCCAGCTCTATCCACTGAGCCACCAAGCTGCCTCTTTTTCCTCGTCTTTTAAACCAGGGATCACAATCCTTGTACTTTCTACCTCAGAGGTGTTGGGGGAACAGTGCTTTGTAACTTTAAAGCACAATGTAAGAACAGTCTATTAAATATTCTATGAAAACTGTGGCAAAACTATCAACACTACACATTTACCTAATACTTTCCAAAGCACTGGTGTCTCTGAAGTGGATAACACAAATATTGTTGTCCCTTTGTACTGATGAAGACTGTCCGGTATCACACAGCCAGTAAGTGGCAAAACTGGGCCCCAAGTCTCCGTTTCACAATGCCAAATTCAGTGCCCTTCTCTCTGTACCTCCCTTGGTTTGTAATACGGCCATGACACCATAAATTCTCTTCCCTCCTTCCTTCTTTGAATTTTTTTCATGGTCTGTCTTGATCAGTTTTTAACATAAGTTTGATTACCAGTGAAAGAAGCTTAACTATAAACTATTTGCTTATTTTCCTTTATTTTCACATACTATATTATTATTTCAACAGGCAAATACCAAAAACCTCAAATGCTCTTAAATCTACACAAATAACTTCTTTTTCTCTGCATTACATATTCTAGAAGTGTGATGGTTGGCTGGTAGATCTCAAGATTCTATCTACTTGTTTTTCTTATTAGTTAAGAAAGTCTGTAAATTATTACAAGCCGCCTTTTTCATCTTCCAGGGTGACTGGTATGAGTATTTCCATGCTAGGATTTTTATTCAGATTATTTTTAAAAGGAAGCACAGGACAGACTTTTCCCTCTTGAAGGAGAATTTTGTCATTCCTGTTAAGTATACAAGAAAGCTAAAGTTAATTAGGTTAATTAATTGGATAGTGAGAAACAGAAAATGCTCTTGGGATCTCTACTTACTGTCTAGCTTGTGCATTTATATAAGAGAATAAAGAAATATATCCTTGTCACATTCAGATGCTCTTTTTATGTATGGATAAAAGGTGGAATGGTGGTGGGTGGTAAAAGAATGGAATTGATGCTTTCTTTTAGATAAGTCATTAAATCCAATCTAATCTAAAAGTTACACATGATAATGTATGGTCAGAGCCAGGGCCAGACCCTAAGCCTGATTGGCACTTTACAGAACCACCAAATGTACAATAAACCTTTGCTAAGTAGACTAATTGAATATAAATTTTTAAAAAATCAAGCCTATTATACATCAGCATTAATTATAGCAGGCTCTGTTGATCCACAAGCTATCTTGATGGTATTTTAAACTATCTCTTTGAAAATTCTTTTTTAATAGAAAGGAAGAAGTTTTATCAGAATGTCAGCATTACACAAGGTGAAGGTGAGTATCTGAAAGCTCTTTCTGCCTTTTTAATGTGTGATTTGAAATGCTTTTGTTTATTACTAGCCCAGTTGACAGATTATCCTTCTCATCAATAAGCAGAATCCACTGTTGTCTTTGAGCCTTGTTCAGGTGCATGCAAATAGTCATTTGCTTTTAGTTATAATTCCTGAGAGTTTTAAACTTTGATCTTTCAAGGTGGATATGAGATAAACCTGGACCACAGAAAACTGAAAACTCCCAATGCCAAGCTCTTCACTGTTCCCAGCGAAGCACTGGCCATTGCTGTGGCTACTGAGTGGGATTCTCAACAGGACACTATCAAGTTCTACACGATGCATTTGGTGAGAAGTTCAGAGTGAGGTCAAGAGAAAGCAAAGATGGCAGCAGTCACACTTCTTTATCTTCTGATAGATTATTCACTTTCTCGATCATCCCTGGCCAATTTATAGACCCTCAATCAGTTTCCCCTGGCCACCCTCCACACTAGTCTAGCTGATGTAAGTTCAGAGAATACAAACTGCTTTGAATATACTACCAAAATGGAATCAGATAAATATGAAGAAAAACACATCTGGATTATCAGTGCTACTGCTTTCTATTAGCTTGGGTAGCACTAAGTGCTTTTTAAGTCCAGCACTGCAGGTGATAAAGAGAAGTATTAAACATAATTTAGTTGCCCTCGAGAAGCTTAAAGTGGGGGGGTTGGGGGGTGGGTTGTTAATGCCTTTATTTCCTAGTAGCCTAGAACACTATGTAAATATCTTAGTACTCTTTGCCAGAGCTTAGTGAGTTAAACATCTTCATAAATAAGGAAAACAGATGTGGATAATTGAGTTAAAAAGTTAGCCTTTGGGTTTGATGATGTCGGTTAAGTACCACTGCCACCTCCTGTTTTATCACATGATCCTAAACTTTAAAATGGGAATTTCAAAGACCAACTTTAATTATCATGCTTGTTTGCTTTACTCATAAATATATTTTGGGAAGTTTTTAGGTACTTTCTGCTCCCTGTGGTTCTATTTTTCTGCTTCTCTTGACCATATGGATGTGTAACTGTAATAGGAGCCAAATTCCTCATTGCACTTTAGGGATGAATGTGATTGGGAGAAAATACAAATATTTTGGAGATGTTGAAAAACTAATCAGGTATTTTAAAAAAGTCAATCCTAGTTCGTTTGTTACCCTGGCTTATTATACTGCTGTCATGGTATTAAATAGTCAGTTACATCAGGGGGACTCACTTTGGAACATCAGTCTCTTGCCAGTATGGAGTGACATCAGGCTCTTACATTAGCCTCTCTTCTTGGACAGTAATGACTTTGTGAGAGGAGAAGTGCTTTTACCCTGGGGCCAATGAACTATAATAGCTGCTCTCTCTGCCTTTTGATTCAGACCACACTGTGTAACACATCTTTAGACAACCCAACTCAACGAAACAAAGATCAGCTTATCCAAGCTTCTATGAAGTTTCTGGACACAGACACAATCTGGTAACAGACACTTGGACTAAATTCACATTGTAATGATGGTGAGCTTTAGCTTGTCCTACAACACTTGCCTAAGGAGTTCTCAGGAGTTATGTTCTTATTTTGTTGTGGAGCTTTTTCTTTTAGTTGGAGTCAACTAAGCATTGACAACTAAGGAAGACAAGGATCTATGAAATTCGTAGAACAACAAATGTCAAATGGAGGAGATTGTATTTTTAGCAGGCCCTCCCTCAGTTTGCTTTGTTCTTTACTAAAGAGTCTGCCTTGTATCCCCCCAGTGGAACAAAATAAGCTCCTCAAGGCAAAGGCTGTTTCTGTGTTTGTTGTAGTCCCACCCTTAGCACATGTAAGACTTCAGATAGCTCACTAACTTGGCGGTCAGAGGTTTGAGTCTGAGTCTCAATTTTACCACTTAGCAATTCTGTGATATTGGGGCAGCCTCTTAACCTCTCTAAGCTCTGGGTTTATCATCTCTAAAATTAGGTAATACTTGTACTATCTATTCCACAAGTTATTGTGAGAAAAAGACTTTGTAAATGACAAAAGTTTTATATATATGCAAGTTAGTATTATTCCTTTTAATCTAACAGATCAGCCTTTAAACATACTTGCCAAATGAAAACTTTCATAATCACTAAGAATAAATTTGGGTAGATTGAGCAGACCAAGGAATTAATTGGTAACTAAACTTTAGTTATTAGAATTAGGCTGACTTATGGTAGAATGAGAGGTTTTTACTGTCCAGATACCTAGTAAATGCTCTGAATCCTTCATATTTAACTGCCCCCATTAGTAGCATTTGGGGTGAGACATATTAAGGACTGATTCATGGAGAGAGCTACATCCTAAGAGATGGTTGAAATACTTTGGGGAAAAAAGCTTTGTTCAGGTTGTCATTTGTATTTTTATTTTGTCAGATTACTAATCATGAATTTAAAAAATTAAACTTATTGTTAACAAGATTTTTTTTTACAATGAATTAGTTACAGGGTGGAAGAACCAGAAACATTAGTGGAACTTCAAAAGAATGAGTGGGATCCGATTATAGAATGGGCAGAAAAAAGGTAAGTTCACATGTTTATCCACCTGCCCTGTGCATCTCCTTGTGTTGCTGTCTTGTCATTTTATTACATTACATTACATTACCCAGCCTACCCATGAGCAATTGATATTTTTCTGATTGTTTAGATCTAATGTTATTTGTATGAAAGTGTTTTGTAATTGTGTTCATATAGTTCCTGGGTTTGTCTTGGCAAGTAGATACCCAAGTTGTTGTTGGCTATCTTCAGAACTTAGATGGGACTAGTCAGTATTTACAATGTGAGCTATGGTGACCCTGGTAGAAAAGGGTTATTGAAGAAGGTGTTAATAAGCTCTACATTATGTGTAACAATTATTGTCAATTAATTGTGGTTTTCAGATGGTTGCAAATAATTATACAACTTCATTGTCCAGAGCCAGGGTGGGGGAACCTGTGGTCCTCTAGGTCCTCAAGTGCAACCCTTTGACTGAATCCCTCGAGGCCACAGGTTCCCCACCCCTGGTCCAGACTGGGCTTTTCATCCAGGGCAAACCTTGGCAATATTCTTCAGTGAATTTGCTTTTAGGAAAAGGAAAATTAATTAAAGAGGCTACTACTGGTCCTCTACAAACCACTGGCTATGTGTAATTGCTCCTCAGAATCTCTTTCTTTTAAGTTGACCAACTTGGCTGAAGGAAGTAGTAAATGAGTATATTTTTAAAAGACTCAAGCGTAGCCTAAGACAATTTGGCTGAGCATTATATCAAGCTTTAACCAAAGCATATATGCTAAAGTTTAATATGTGCTATTGCAGATATGATGTTAAGATTGGATCTTCTACAAACATCATGGGACCTGATATCCCAGCCAAGACCAAAGAGACTTTCATGAGTCTTTTGGCATCTTATAACATGTGGGCCTTGCAAGGTAATAAATTTATTTTTTTCTAACGTTAAGAAGGGAAGATGTTGATGTAAGGTTTTAAGGTTTTATCTTGTGCCCCTCCTTTCAGCATAACATTTTACAGTGCCTGCTACAACAGTACCATTCATAGGATCATGGGATTTAGAGCAGGAAGGAACATTTGAGGTTATCTAGTCCAAACTCCTCATTTTACAGATAAAAAGGTGGGGTCCAGAGAGCTGATATGACTGGTCACACTCGTGAAAAACAAAGCTAGTGTTCCAGCCCAGGTCCTCTCATTCAAGGGGCTCTTGCCACTATATTGTAGGGCCCTGTGAGGAGGAAATGGAAAGCCCAGAAGGCCCTTTTGCCCAAGGTAAAAACACATCAATGGCGTTGTTGTAATGAAAACTCTGGTCCCCAGACATCTAATCCTGAGTTTAACTACACCTTTTATGTAACGTTCAGTAAAAATGCTTTAGAGATATTCCTTCCTTGCAGAATGGAATGGAGCACTGTTCCACTAGAGAAGAGTCCTGGGCTAAGCTGTTTTAAACAGTAACCTCAGATCATTGTAGAATAGTACATGTGAAAGTAAACAGGTCAGCGTTGACCAGTTTGTCAATGGTGTAGGCTCACATAACTGGTTTTTTATGTTCTTTATGTTTAATGTACATGTGGCTCATTTAGAATCGATGGTATATGAGAATGAAAGGAAGAGCTGGAAAACTTGTCCTCTGGTGGGACTAGAAGCAGAGGGTTAGGATCGCTTCCTAGTCTAGCGGATGATCTAATAATATTGCTGTGCCTCTGGCCTGCTGGTCGTAGACCCATAAGCCTGCTTCCTTCTAGAAGGTCTGTATCCCTGGGAACCTACACAGCTTTACAACAGAACTCAGTAAATGCTTTTCATGACGATAGTAGTTATGGAAATAACATCATTCTCTCCCCAATCTGAAATCATATTAGTCATCTTTGTTCGCAGCATTCTGCTCCACTTTGTTTCATGGACAGGATCTTCTTTTGTCCTTTCCAGACTTATTTATGGTATCCTGAACTGAGATTATGGGTACAAATGCAAAAGGCAACAGTAGGAATATTATCACTGCGATGACTTTGGCCTTGGGACATATTTTTCCATTTTATTCACCAGGTATAGAATTTGTGGTCACCCAGTTGAAGTCTATGGTTTTGTCCTTGGGGTTGATTGACAGGCACCTTACAGTAGAAAAGGCAGTCCTGCTGTCTCGTCTGGAAGAAGAGTACCAGGTATGCACATGTGAGAGGCCGCTGGGGGCCTCGGACCCCATGGTATCCATGTATGTTGCCATTCAGAGCCTACGTCTGATTGAGCAGCCCCTGAAACCTGTCCTGTTTTCATTGTTCTCTATCCAAGCAAGAATGATGTGGATTCAGGCTTACTGAACCTATAGGATTGAACCTGAACTGCACCAGTCTTTAAAGGAAGAAGAAAAGTCCCCTTCCTGATGTGTCTGTCGATCCATTCCCCAGCTCTCATGCCACTTTCATGGGTGAACTTAGCATGTCTCTCTGATATTCTGTGGGTTCTGTTGATCTCTTTGCTGTTTCTAATACTTCTGAGAAATTTCCTTTCATGCTTTCCTATGGTGTACAAGATTGGAGACCAGTCATTCTCAGATTGTTTTCTGAGTTCTGTCTTTGCAGTCAGTTACTTTGGCCTGTTACGTATTTAAAATGTTTTGTTTTGTTTTGTTTTCAATTTTTCTGCCTTTTGACTTTTCCTGAATATTTATTGTTATATCATTGTATTTTTGCATTCGGCCTCTTCCATGCCCTTTTTAGAATGTCCACCACTTTATTAATAGTCTCTACCTTCTGTTCTAAATCATCAGTTCTTATTTCAAAAATTTTAAAAGCTCTAAATTCATTCCTTATCTCTTTCTTTAATTCTTTTCTTAGGCTACTTAGTCAATCGTAGAGCTTCTCTAATTGTGCTTATATCTCCTCCGACGATCCACTTGTATTTGCAGCATTAGCCCCTTCTGGAAAGTACTTTTGGAGATCTTTTTTGGTGTGCTCACTGGTTCTGTCACTTGGTTTTTCTGTGGGAGTTGTTATTATTTTACTTTACTTGGAATGTATTTTGTCATTTTTGAGATGATGAAGGGGCAGGTTGGATGTAAACACAATCTATCGCTTCAGCCATTTTAACAAGCAGTTTGTTGGTGCCGGGGATCAAGGACCAGGCCAGGAGTTAGGCAGAATTGGAGTCAGTTCAGTTTGTGGTATGACCTCTGCCTGCCTTACTGTCCTCATGTATAAAACGGGGTTCATAATAGTACCTCCCTCCCAGGGTTGTTGTGAGGATGAAGTCATCATTGTACACAGTAGGTGCTACATAAATGTTAGCTATTTTTTTTTAACTCCCCATAAATGAATTTGACCAACTCATACAACTTCTGAACCGTGCCAGGTCTTGCCAGTTCTCCCTCCACAATATCTTTAGTGTCCATCCCTTTCTCTGCTCACAGCCACTAGCCTTGCTCAGACATGGGTCTCCCTGCCACAGGCCATTCCCTCCACACAACTTCCAGAATGATGTCACTAAAGCCTGAGTCCAAATCTTCTTACCTCTAGGGTCAACTACAAACTCTCTTTGGGCATTTTATGTCCTTCCTAACCTCGTTTCAAGCTCCCATTCCAAGCTGGTTCTACATGGCTTCCCTTCACTCCCTCTGTGGTCCAGCCAAACTGGCTTTCTCGCAGTTCCTCAGTCACGACGTTCCCTGCCTGTCTCTCCAGGCCTTTGCATAGCCAGGCTATCGTCCCTAGGATGTACTTCCTCTTCACCTTTGAGCTAGGGAAGGAAATGGCAAATCACTCCAGCATATTTGCCAAGGAAACCCCAAATGAGGTCACAAAGAGTTGGACATGACTAAAATGACTGTGCAACAAAATTTTGTGTGGTGTTTTTATTTTTTTGTTGTTGTTACATCCAATTACATTTTAATCTGGCTCTGGGCACGGGACAGTTTGGAATTTTGAAAGCAGCCAGTTGAACACCTCCACTGAAGGCAACTCTCTTAAGATTGTAAATTGCAGGGAAGGTCTGACCCACACTGGTAGCAGGGGCTTGTTCATCTCAGCGTTCCCTCTGTCCACAAAATCACCGATAAGCCCAGTCCTCTCATCCCACAGTGTTGAATAAGTGAATTGGAGCTGCACATTGGAAATTTTTCATTATCTGTCAATATTTAACAGAAATTGACTTCTTATGTCAACCTCACGAAAGTGTTAAGAGGAATAGCAAACATTGATTGTAAAGTACTCTGTAAACTTAAATGGTATTAGAACACAACTTATTTAACTAACCTCACTAATTCAAAACTTGTATGGCAATGTATGCCATGCTGAAGTTTAAAAGATAGTTTACCAAGGAGAGGTGTGCAGATTCAATTTCTCCGTAGTGACACTTTATTTAGGATTAATAAAAGATAGAATGGTATATATTTGAGAGAGAGCCAGGATCAGAGTCCTGAAAACTTCGATATAAGTCCCTCTTCCAGCATACTGGCTTTTTGACCCTAGGACAGAGGTGTCAAACTCACAGAGATGAGGTTAAGAGGTAATTGGGAAATCTTTAACAAAATAAATGAAAATGCACAATGTACTGTACAACATAGATAATGCTAATGTGTGGTTTTCTAAGTCAATATGTGTCCCACAGGAATCCTTTTTCTATTTGAGCTTGACACCATCCCAGCATAGTTACAGAACAGCTGCTCATCTGTAGTCGTCAAAGGATTCACTGGGAGTTTCTTACACTAAAGAAATCCTAGGGCCCAGATCAAACGAGAGAGTGAATGAGAATTGCTTGCAAGGACTTTGATACCCTGCTCTTTCCTCTCAATTCTAGTCCTGCATTTCCAGCTGCCTGCAAGACCTCTCCCCATGGATGACCTGCTGACAACTCCAACTCAGCATGAGCTCATCATCTGTCCCCAAACCCACTCATTTCCTAGTTGCTGGTGATGGTACCACCAACTTCCCAGTCACTCAGAGTTGAAATTTCCAAATTTTCTTTGACTTACTTCTTCATCCCCCATATTTAGCCTATCGCCAGATTCTGTCCATTTTACCTCCCTCTATCCCTTGGGCCTGTCCTCACCTCTCAGCTCCTCCTGCCCCTACACAAGTCCAGTCTCTCATCACTCTTCCCTTTCCTCTAGACTATTACAACAGTTTCCAAACTAATTTGCCTACCAGAAGTTTTTCCTTTCTCCAATTCAATTTTATCGATGTACAATTTTGACCATGTCAGTCCTCTGAAGAGAATCCTTAGCCTGGTTCCAAAATGTCTTTTGCACTCCATGCTGTGCTCCATGCAGCTTGGACAATGATTTCTTCCCCACACTCCTCATGATGTATCCCAGCTTGTGTTCACTGGATGAAATGTCCCTATGCCCTTCATCTCTAACGTGTGCCGTTCAAGGATTGGCACAAAAGGTATTCCTCTGCAACTGCTTTTCTTGTTTCTGATGGACCAGTTTGTTTTTTCTAATTTAGTTAGGTCATTTTCAATGCCACTAGTGCTTATATTTCCTTTGGGCTGGTCACCCAAACTCTCCTCATCCGTAAAAGGAGGAGATGAACGAGATGGTCTTGTCCAGCTTGAAATCTATCCTCCTGTAATTCTTTTAGTTCTTCGGGTGAGTGAGATTTTGTCATTTCAGGGCTGTTGTCCTTACACACTGCCATTGCTGAACAGTCAAGCAGCTCCTGGTAGAAACACTCAGGGATATAGACTTTTCTGAACAGGCTGACTTACGTTCTACAGAAATGACATGCTTAGGAGGAGGAAAACTCAGGAGGAAGAAAAGAACCCAGGGCACAGGATGATGCTGCTTTCTTTTGCTATTGCATGGCTCTGGCTGATTTGTATTATAGATAACCCTACTGAGGCACCTAACTAGCTCAGTAAATAGAGCACTGTGCCTAGAATCCAGGAAGACCTGAGTTCAAATCCAGCCTCAGACACTCAACTAGCTGTATGACCCTGGGCAAGTCATTTAACCTCTGTTGGCCTTAATTTGCTGGAGAAGGAAATGGCAAACCACTCCAGTATCTTTTTTTAGGAGGAGGGGAAGGCAAGGCAGCTGGGGCTAAGTGACTTGTCTAAGGTTACACAGCCCAGTGTCACTCACCACTCCAGCATCTTTACCAAGAAAATGCCATGCAGGTCACACAGGAGTTGGATGGGATTAAACAAGTGAACAAGAAGAAGCAGCCCCGCTGGGGTCGCACACATTGTGGTGATTGTTGCTAGCCACCAGTGTGTACTGCAGACATTGTCCCGTCCCTTTGTCCTGGTAGCAGCCTTGTTGCATGAAGGCAGATCCCTAAGAAATTGATCCCTGCACATTCGTATTTATGGTTTGACTCTTGGGAGCAAATGCTGTTCGTGGAAAAATCTCTGATGATCTAGAACTCTTGTGTTTTCCCAAGCTTGCTTGATGCTAATAAACTGTATACTTTTTTCTCTTAGATCCAGAAATGGGGCAATGTGGAATGGGCTCACGACTACGAACTACAGGAGCTGCGGGCTCGAACAGCAGCCGGAACACTGTTTGTTCACCTTTGCTCTGAAAGTTCCACGGTCAAACACAAACTCCTGCAGGAGTGAGGTTCTCTTACTGAACTGTGAAATCACACAGGAATGATGAGAGAGCATCTTAGGCGAACTGAGGGTGGTCCAAGCTGCCAGCCACTGCACTGATCCCCCAGTGCCTGCTAAAAGCTCGTCCTGTTCTTGGTAATCAAGAGGTATCCAGGAGAACGCCTTCGAGCACGGGGAAAAGGAGCTACAGCTGTGCTTATACACAGGATTTTCTCCTACCTCTATGTTTGATATTAGAGATTGCATCCAGATCAGAACTTCTGTCAAGCCTTGTAATTATCTGTGGCTCCAGAATTCTTCATTGTGTTCATTGTGACTTGGTTTCCCTAAGGTTAAGCATGAGTGTATTTTGCTTCTGCTGGTCCAGATCTGAAATGAGACTCAGTGTCTGTCACCAACCAGGAAACTAATTTGTATTCTTGACCTTTCAACCTGTTTTCTCTAAGCTATGTTTTACTTTTATCGAAGGATCTCTTTAAGTTAATCTTGTTCTTTTTTCCCATTTCTTAAAGTCATAGAAAATAGTCTGTAGTTTAAAATAGGCCATTAAATATTTAATATAATTAAAATTCTAGAAAGTAAGCGGATTTGAAAGATACCTCTAAGGAAAATTCAGGATTTCTCCCCAGTTTTTTGTATTTAGGTCTCCTCCTTACATTGTGTTCAATGTGGCAATCTGCCATTTCTTAGCATCATTATATAATACAGCAGAAGGAGCAAATGGTTCTCCAAATATTCATGCAGGGAGTACTTTTCAAGCAGCCTGTCCTTATTAGCTTACTTTAAAATAAATTATAGGAACTTAGGATAACCTGCATTCAAAAATAAATAAAAGAAGGCTATCATCTTAGAGTTTTGAGAGCTTTCTTGCCTGTATTCTATAGCAGTCAGTAACAGAAATCACATTTCCATCATGCTGGGTTTTTTTAAGTTATTTTCTGACAGGTTGTAAATATGTAGCTCAGTTTACGTAAATTCACATTACACAAATTCAACTTTACTTAACGACTTCTAAAAGAAATCTGCATTCCAGAAAAAAATCTGTTAACTTTACAGTACTATGCTGTCTCTCCACTCCTTGCCCCTAGGCTCAACACTCTGAGGTCTCCCACCCCTTCACTCAAAAAATACCCCAAAAACCCTTCAAGCCAAAACAGAAGAGCGGAAGCAGGCAGGACTTGACTTGAGACTTCTGGTTCCAAGAGAGCAGCCTTCTGCCTTGCTCTACCCACCCATCCACTTGTCTGGCCCCTGTGTCCACACTTAGGGACCACATGCCTGACCCCACCCCCATGTGACCCCATCTTCTCCTATGTCTGGCCTCCATGTGTCAGCCCCCTGCATAACTGCCCTCTGGGTTCTGGCCAGGCCCTTAAGTGGCCTGAGTGTTACCCTACATGTTCCTCTTGGTCTCATTTCTCTTTCCTGGCCCCCACTTTTCCTTGAGCTGTGTGCCAGCCCCCTCCCACCATGGGCGTGGGGTCCACTTCCTGACTCCCTTTATCTCCTTTCCTTACGTCCAAATGGGCAAATTCACATTACATAAAAATTGCTTTCCAGAGAAGTCTGCAGAACAGTCCATAATGCAAGAATGTCTGTACTAAGAAATGGCTGGTTGCTATTCTAATGGCTCTTCAGTCTCCTTTTCATCTAGAAGGTGAACAAAGTCCCCTCCAACATCAAGTTTGTAACTTGCTGGCCAACAGAGGGCTGCAGTGTAAGTGGAGCCATCGATCCCCACGTGACCTCCATAGACCTGCCTGAAACAGTGATCAGTACTTTGGCTTGATCTTTGTCTTTATTTTTCACAAATCTAAATACATTTTAATGCAACAAAATAAGCATTTTATGCTTATTTTCACGAGGAAAATACTGAAAAACTTAGGTAACTATCTTTGCAGAAGTTGTCAGCCATTGGCCACTCAAGTACATGAGCAGTTTGGGCCCTAATTAATATTCCTTCCTGAAAAGGGGGACTCTCTTTTGTGTGAAGACTTACCTAATCTAGAAGGTCACCAAAATCCAAGTTGTCCAGTTCAGTCTGCAAATGGTCAATATACTGATTGATTTCCTTCACTCGTTTTCGGTTCCTATCGAGTTCATCATTATGAACCTGCGGATTGGAAACCAAAGAATGATTTCCTTTATGGTGCCCAGTAAGTAAGTGATTGATAAAATTTTACATGATTAATATTTTTCGGTATTTTGATGAAAAAGCACACAAGGATGAGTGATCCTTTTTCTTCACAATGTTTTAATCTCTTCAGTTCTGTAGAACTTAGAATGAGTTAACAACACTGTATCACTAGTAAACTAAAAATCAGTGTCTATGTTTTTATTTATGGGGGCAAGGGGTGAGGTGGGAGATACTCAGTCCATGTGACTTTCCAATTCCTCCCTCTGGTCTCCATTATTTCCTTACCTTATCTACCACAGCGGTACACCAGCTGGTGACGTTGGTGATTAATTCATCTTCTCTATTGTCTATCTTCAGAAGGTGGATGTCATGTGATGCTCCAACTGCATTAACAACCGTATCTTTGTCAGAAAAAAGCTAGTGAATAAAATTGATTAAATATGGGATACATTTTGACTTGAAGCATAAGCCATGGTGAAAATCAGAGCTTAATACCAAGTGAATGGAAGAGAAGAAATTCATTAAGTGTTGATAGAACCAGCCCTGTGGTAAGCCGGTTTGACAGCTGCCAGTTAGAAAAGCTGCTTCTATCTTTCCAGAGAAGACCTGAGTTCAGATCTTGCCTCACACTTACTAGTTGTGTGATCCTGGGCAGGTCACTTAACCTCTGTATGCCTCAGTTTCTTCACGTGTAAAATGGGAATCATAACACCACCTACCTCTCAGTGTTGTTAAGATCAAATGAAATCGTAATTGTAAAGTGCTTAGCACAAAGTAAGCACTATATAAATGTTAGGTATCATTGTTTTATTCCAGAGTGAGTAAGCACTATATAAATGTTAGGTATCATTGTTTTATTCCAGAGTGAGTAAGCACTATATAAATGTTAGGTATCATTGTTTTATTCCAGAGTGAGAAATGAGATCAAAAGTTTGAAGTATAACATATTACAAATGATGGGAAAAGTAGTGGTACAGTGGGAAGAACACTGAATTTGCACACTCAGTAGTTCAAATACTGGCTCTACAACTTGCCGGCTAGTATGACTTTGAGCCAGTCACTTCAGTTTATTTGGTCTCTTTGCTTTCTGTAAAGTGAAGGGGTTAGACAAGGAAATGTGGTGCAATGAATAAAGTCCAAGACTCAGAGCCAGAAGACCTGGGCATGATTCTTGATAAAAGCTCCTCACCTTAATAGAGCTCAGCACTGTTCTCTGTAAAATGAGGCAGGTAAACAAATGTTCACCAAGGTTCCCTTCTAGATCCAGACCATATGGTAGTCAGTAGTATTAGTTGGTAGTAGACATTTTTTCCTTCAGTAATAAGAGCATTAATAAAACTGAATGACTCCAACCCAAAGGACTCTCATGTTGGTCCTTGGTGATAAGCACAGTACATTAAATGCAGACTGCTCTCCCACAACTATTCCCACAAAGTTCAAAGAAGAGTGTCTGCCTGAGTGGTGACCAGGAATTCCAAGGAGGAACCACAGTGAGTCATTTTTTTCCAGTCTAGATCAACACAGGAAACCAGAACTATGGATGCTGGGAATGGGCCCACCCAAGAAGGTCTATGCAAAGCTCTCCAACACATGGATGGAAGCTGGGACCTGGGGCTATGCACGGGTCAGAGCCTGTAACAGGGATGAGGCAGCAGCTGTGTCACTGACCTGGAATGGGTTTCAGAGCTTTCCACTGAAGCCTAAACAAGTTAGGATAGATGAATATAGTGGACTATTAATGACCTCTAAGGAATGGTGAAAGAGTATGAACTGATGAAGAACGAACTGAGTAGGA
Organism: Potorous gilbertii; assembly: GCA_028658325.1. Lineage (NCBI taxonomy): Eukaryota > Metazoa > Chordata > Mammalia > Diprotodontia > Potoroidae > Potorous > Potorous gilbertii. The sequence continues at coordinate 124,486,570 of CM053772.1, read as the reverse complement.
CCAAGCCAACAATTTCAGTGATTACCTCTGAGTGTACTACAGGTGTACTACCTCTGAGTATACTACAGATATACTACCTCTGAGTGTACTACCTCTGAGTATACTACAGGTGTACTGCAGGTTTACTACCTCAGAGTATACTACAGGTATGCTACAGGTGTACTACCTCCCTCCTTTTTAGAGAAGAATGACACAATAGACACATAATGAGACAGGACCAAAGAATGGGTTTGTTTTGCTTGACTATGCTTATTTGTTATAGATTTTTATACACTTAGGTCCTTTTCCTTTTTTATTTCTTTGGCATACAGAACTAGTAGTGGTATTGCTTGGTCATAGGGTGTGCATGGTTTTACAGCCCATTGGGCATAGTTCTAAATTGCTCTCCAGAATGGTTGACAAGGTATACAACTTCACCAATAGTATATTAGAATTTAATTTCCCCACATTCCCTCCAACATTTGTCATCTTCCTTTTCTATCATGAGTCAATCTGACAAGTGTAAGGTAGTAGTTCAGACTTGTTTTAACTTGCATTTCTCTCATCAATAGAGATTTAGAGCATTTTTTTATATAACTATAGATAGTTTGTCTGAAAACTGCCTGTTCATAGCCTCTGACCATTTATCAACTGAGGAATGGCTCATATTTCTATAAATTTGACTAGATTTTCTGAGAAATACAGTCTTTATCAGAGAAACTCACTATAAAAATACTTCTCGCGGTAATGATCACCAACCACGTGTTGCCCTCCCTCCTAGTTTCTTGTTTATCCTACTCTCTCTCTCTCTCGTCCATTCTTGAAAGTTCTGCTTCTAACTTTTATCTTCTCTAAACTGCCCTCTTTTCTGCCAGTTTTCCCCCACCCTACCCACCCAGTTTGTTGTCATTAATGTGGGAAGGGAATAGAAGGAAATTGTGGGCTAGGATGTAAACGAGAAGAGAAGAAGGTAGGTCACTGAGGCATCTTTTAAATGCTTGGAAGAGAGGTTGAGAGGTAGTCAGAGAAAAGCAGGGCAGCTTTGTAACTAACATTGAGTTCATTATATGCTTTAAGAGGAGGCTGTTCAGAATGAAAAAATAAAACTTTTTTAAAAATTCAGATGCAGGCTCTTGACTTAAGAACAACTGACTTATTAACTAACTATTAGATATACATGGCCATCAGGAATCTTAGTTCATAGAAACAACTGTCCTTTGTTCCTCCTTGAAGAACACTTGGGGAAGTAACCAACATTAACTGATCAATCCACCATAACCCCCAGTCAAGGCCTCTTTCTGGTGAGGGGGCAAGGGAGGGATGATAAAGGAACTGCTGTTGCTAAAGGAGAGTTGTCTCTGATTTGCCTAATTAGCACTTGAAATGCATTTTCAGATATTATGTAATAGGGATGGTTAAATGTAGTTGAAATAATGTTACTACTCTTACAGGCCTGGGTGGTGCAGTGGATAGAACACCAGTGCAGGAGTCAGGAGGGCCTTAGTTCAAATCTCACCTCAGACACTTCCCACTCACTAGCTGTGTGACCTTGGGTAAGTCACTTAACCCCAACTGCCTCATCCTGGGTGATCTCCAGTCATCCTGATGAGTATCTGGGTCACTGGATTCAGATAGCTCCGGAGGAGAAGTGAAGCTGGTGACATGCACAGCCATTCCTCATTCAAAACAAAGTCAAATGCAAGGCATGTCTTCTTCAGCAACGAAAGATGAACACACACGCTAGTCTTATATCTCAGATTATAAACTACCCATCTTGGGGTTGGGTAGTAACAGTGCCCTTGAACTCTGCTATCTCTAGCATTCATTTGGGAAAAAATAACATTCAAACAGAAACTAAAAGCTGGAAGGAATGCTAGTGATTACCCAGTCCAGTCCCACAAACTGTATTCCACAGAGCTTTGGTGTGCCAAGCATGAGATTCCCATGTGAAAATGTTGAGGTGAACATTTTCCCTTAAATACCAGATGTAAACCTATATTGTGCAGGGGCTGAGCTTACAATTTTATTAGTATAGGACAGAAATTGCTATAAGGAAACTATGGCAATGCAGGTAAGACTTATAGAATTGTCTATGATACCAAGAGGATGAGTTTCCTGGCCAAAGCTAGAGTGTGTAAGAGGCAGGATTTGAAACTAGGTACCCTTAATTCAAGGCAGGTTCTCAATATACCACACTCTTCATATATACCACGTTCTCTTCATGTGGGTGTGTGGATACACAATCAGAACACTACTGCGTAAAGCACATACTGCATATATAATCTTACAGCAGTTTGGGGCTCTAAGATGGGCCTAATTTCTCTATTCCAAATTTTCCTGATCTTCTTTATTATCCTATGGCCCAAAACTGACATTTATAGGTTTCATCAATATATCTCCAGTCCAAAGGCATTCTACAGAAAACTGAATTTGGGAAATACTCATCCATCCCAGGTGAGTAGTTTACAAGACAAGAAATATAATTTGCCCAGTGTCACAACACATAATAATAGTAGAACCAGGACTAGAAACAAAGTCTTCTGATGGTCTAGTCTAGTGCATCTAAATGATATTCTCCTTTTTTCTCTTAAGTAACTTACAGTCCAATTTTTGAAGCACACTTGCTTTGCCCTGTCATCAGGGTCAGAAGACCATCAGATGGTAAAACATGACTTTTCATATTATCTATAATACCATAACCTCTTTATAAAGCTGAAAGCCTCACCGCTCGGACATCCTCTGGCAGGTCCTCATCAAATTCACTCTTCACTATTTTCTCCAGGGTGTTTATGGAGATCTCCAGAAGCTTCTCATGGTGATGGTTTTCTAGATCACGGCACTGAGCCATCGTAGACGAATGTAAGTTAAGCAAATAAGACCAGGTTATCATAATATGAATGGTTTGAGATGACTACACGTGACAATGATGAGAGAAGCAGTAGTTTACTTAAGGACATTTTTGTCCCAAAAAGGAGATTCACTCACTTCAACCAACTAGGTACTCAGTTGAAACTCTTTGTACCTGAAAAACTGTTCTTTGAAGGAAAATCACAGAACTAAAGTTCAACAAGCATTTAATAAAAGAGGCATTTTGTGCATCATCGTGAGATACAAAGATAAAACATTTCATGTCTTCAAGGAGTTTGGAGAAGAGAGCTAACGTACGCCAATAAGAATAATATGAAGTAATCTGAGTTGAGACCGAGTAGTAACAAGTGGAATATGAGGGAAAGCTCCATGAAGGAGGCAGTCCCAGAGGTGAAAACTGGAAGACAACAAGGGTACTGACAGATAGAGATGAGAAGAAAATCCATTTCAGGCATGGGGGAGCAGCTCACATAAATGCATGAAGGTAAGAGGTGGAACACTGAATTCAGGGAACCACTCGTAGGTCACTTTGCCCAAATAGTTGCTGCAACAGAGTAATATGAAATAAGGCTGGAAAGGTAGGTTGAAGGCAGATTATGAAAAGGCTTAATTGTTAGGCTGGAGAGTGTGTATTTTATGGAAGCATTTGGGAGCCTTGTGCTTGGGGGAGTGCATTCATGAACAATTCTGTTACATAGGAAGACATTTTTGGCAGCAGTTTTGGTGGATGGATTAGAGAGGGAAGAAACTGGAAGCAGGGAGACCAGTTACAGGATTAATACAACAGTTTGAGTGAGAAGTAATGAGGAACTGGAAAAGGGTGATAGTCCTTTAAGACTAGTGGACTTATGTGAGAGAGATTATGGGGAGGGGGAGGTATAAGGAGGAGGGAAAGAAGAGTGATTACCCAGAGGATAGAAGCCTTTATGAAGAGACATGATGGCACCCTTAATTTGGAAGAAGGATGGGTTTAGGGAAAAGATAAATAAATTTTCTTTTAGATACGCTGAACTTGAAGTGCTTGACAGTACATCCCAGAGATTTCCGGCAGGGAGTTAGATGGCAATCAGACTGGATATATGGATTTCGGAATCATTTGCGTACACAGATGATAGTTGTATAGAAAGCGACAGATAAGATCCTCAAGGGAAAGGTGTCCTAAGTGGATTCCATACTTCCAGTCTTGCCTCTCTCCAATCTGTCCATCACATACTTGCCAAAACAATCTACTACTAAAGCACAGGTCTGATCTTGTCACATCACTGCTCAAGAAATTTTACTGGGAACTGAAACTATCTATTTATCCTATCTCTAGGATAAAATATAAATTCTTCAGTCCATTCATAAATAAAGTGCCTAAGAACTTTGATTGATGCAGTGACCACCTGCATCTCCAGGGGACCCATGATGGAGTATGTTCCCTATCTCCTAACAGAAGGAATGGATGCGGTGTAGAAAGAGACACATGTTTCTGGCTATGGCCACTGTGTGCTTAACTATGCTTTGTTATGTTGGGCCTTCTCTTTCTCTAGTTTTTAATTGGAAGAAGGGATGGGGGGTAGGTTGGAAAAGGGATGTTAGCAACAGTGATGCCAAAAAAGAAAGCATTGAAACATTTTTTCAAATGGTGCGGAAGAAAACAGAAGGAAGTTCAGAAGAATGCACAGAGAATCAGGACAGTTTTAAAAGTAACATATGTAATTCATTATATGCTTTTAAAAAAGGCAAATGGTATGAAACAGATATTCTTGATTTCATATGTGGTCCACTCTTTGTGTTTTCCTATTTGGAAATACTTTTTTTTAGGATGTTTAAATTCATAATTTAAAAATTAAATTCTCAAAAGAAAGAAAGCTATTTATAGTCTGGTTCCAGCCTACCTTTCCGGAACTATTTCACTTTACTCCCCTCTAGGCACTAAGTTCTACCCAATATGGTCTCCTTGCTCTCTACTCCTCCCACCTCTACGCTGCTGCCCAGACTGCTCTCCACCAGGAATGTCCTCATATCTGCCTCTTTGAATCCTTAGCTTCCTTCAAGTCTCAACTCAGTGCCACCTCCTATGGGAAACCCCTCCACATCCCCAAAGCTAGTAGGCATTGGGGGATGGAAAGGTGCTCTAATGAGCCCTTGGAATAAATACAAAAACTGGGGTGGTGATGTAGTTAGTTCTCCTTCCTCTCCCCCGTTCACTGAACAGAGATGTGGCCAGAAAGGCCAATAGAAGCTTAATTCCATGCCACTTTTAACATTCTAAACAATTTTCTAAATGATTTCTATATTTCCTTAAGCTATTTCTGACTCCTGATCTTTTTCATATAAAATTGCTTCGTGATTTATATGCCTTTAGTTGCAAATATAGGGGCTACAATGGAACAGGTCATGAGGGGTACAGAGAGGAAGACAAAGGAGTCCATCACGTCTGTCTAAAAATGTTAGGATCTTTCCTAACTAGGGGCTCCAAACAAAGTTGAGAGAGAATCTCAATTACTGTTTTAGTCACAATAGTTTATACTTCCTAAAAGGCAGAACTAAATTGGATCTGCTTCTCTCCCCACAACCAGCTCTCCAGGAGGAAAAAAAAAATGTCTGCATAACTTTACTTTCATGATTAATCTGCATCATTGATATTTTCTCCATAACTTTAAATCCGGGCGATCAACAAAACAATAAGGATTTATAGTGTTTCCAATTCTGAGGTGTAAATGCTCATACTAACAATTTAACAGCTGACTTCAGCACAAGCTGGGTCCAATATACCCCCTGAATTCAGGGCAGTGACTGAAAAGTAGGAACCCGGTGGAGAGGAAGAGGACTCAAACTGAAAATTCCAAAGGTGGGGACGACTCCCTCATCTATCTAGGAAACTATCAGACATCATCCCCTAGTGCCTACCCCAGTGCCTTCTTGCACGTAATAGGTCCTCAGTGAATGTTTGTTGACTGATGGAATGACAAAAGGAGAGAAAAAGACCCAGAACTGAGCCTTGAACATTTGGGATAGAACTTGTAGGTCCAGACCTTTATCTTTTCCATGGTATCCGTCATGCTCTGAAGTGCAAATAATATTTTTAAAATTATAAACAAAACCACCCTGTCTTCAAGATGAAATTATAAGCCTGAAAGTAAACGCCCTTTCTGTTGGAAGTCTCTAGTTCTAGTTCAAAAAACTAATCCAAGGGAAGTGTTTTTCTTTTTTTTCTCATTACCATCTTTCAAAATCCAAACTACTGACTACAATGTAGAAATAACATTCAAATATCCACAAATAACATGGTACCTTCAAAGGCCTTCTACAGTAATACTGCCTCAGAACGTGTTGATTGATAGTATTAAACATCCCAGTTTGTCAGTCAAACAACCATTTCTCATATAGAGGAATTCCTATCTCTGTTCTCCATAAAATGTTTAAGCATAAATGTTTGTCTTCCTTAAATAAGTAAGACAAAGAAAATATTTCTCTAGGAAAACGTCTTTCTGGACCAATATCAGAAGGTAGAATTTACTTCTCTCTAATGATGCGACTTTTGGAGCAGAATACAAAATGGCCCTTTTGCAGCAGCATAGCAGTATACCAAATACAACCATCTGAGATAAACATAAAAAGTTGCATTTAAACTTCAGAGACTGATTGTACTTAGCCTTATACACTAGTTTAGAACTATTCATCTTTAACCTAATCAGCTGACTTCTATATTCTTCTCAAATGTACCTGAGACCTCATCAATCTAGGAGTTATTTCCAGTGTCACAGATCACAATCATAAGTGTCCATCCTGTGCAAGTCTTGCCCATGTTCTAAAAGTCCACCAGGTGGAGTCCACTTTTAAATGGAAAGGTTAATTCTGACAAATCTTTGGCCCATGACTGATTTTTGGAAACAATTCAGAGTCACTTGAAACTACAGTGGGGTGCCAATTAGGTGGGACAAGCGATCATTTTGATATCGTTTCATCTGGAAGCAGCAGTGGCCGGGCCTGTGTGTGCCTATTGATACTATGCTGACTCAGAATGTCTAACTCTGATTTGATGAAACCTCCTGAGCTAGTCTTCCCAACTTTACTTTGTTTCTGTTGGCTGAGTGCTGGGTTTTGTACCACAAAAATGGTTTTGCTGCTGTCTTTTGCGATTTTAATTTTGTGGTTTTTAAGGACAGACATTATTTCACGGAAATGTACAAAAGTGTAGCTCTTAAGAGAGTATGCTTTACCTGCAGATGAATCACAGAAGCTACTGTGAAGGTCTCCAACTTTTTGTAGACTGACAAGGGCAACACCATCCTTCCAGTTTCCCAGGTTTGCAACCTCAGCATCTTCCTCAATGTCTCTCTTTCACTCATCCCACATAACCAACCACCTAACAAATCTTGTATTTTCTTTCTCTACACCTCTTTCACATGTCTCTCCTCTCAAATAACCACTACCCCATTTCAGGCCTCTAATCACCTTGATTAGACCATCACAACTGCCTTTTGATGGGTCTCCTTGCCTGGGTTTTCTTCCCACTGAAATCCATCCCCCACACAGCTGCCAAAGTGATTTTCTTAAAAATTACTTGGGTGTAGGTATGACTATGGCACTCCCCTCACCTCCCTTTTCCTCCCACCCCACTCAATAAACTCCAATGGTTTCCTGTTACTTTCAGGATCACAAATCCTCTGTTGGGCATTTAAAGCCCTTCAAGCTTGCTCCCTTCCTACCATTTCAGTATCCTTCCACTTGGCTCCTCTTTGTACACTACAGTTCAGTTCTCCTGGTCTGCAGGCCTTTGCCTGGATACGACTATCCTTTATAACCTTGAACTCCTAGGATTCTTGGCTTTCTTTAAGATTCTGCTCAAGCATAACCTCTTCTAGGAGGCCTCTCCTGGACCCCTCAGCTACTAATGTTATCCCTTCTAAGGGTTACCTTCTATATACTCTTTATTTAACTTCTATGTACTGATGTATGTGTATTGTCTCCTCTGTTTACCTTACAAATATAATGGGGGACTCTCACATGAAGGTCTCATCGTGGGAGCAGGCACAGTAGGTTCTACCTGGTGTTGACCCACAGAGATTCTGGACCACCTTCTTCTGGAAGTGCACAGCGATACAGAATGGAGAGTTCCAGCTCTCTACTTCAGAGCATGCACAAGTGTTCTGGGACTGTTTCCTGCCTATGTCCTGCAGAGTGAAGAAAAGCCTTTAACTGGCTGCTGAGCCAGAACTGAATGTGTAGGAAAAAAGACAGTAACTAGTCAAATTCAATTCTCACTTCCCTGATGATAAAGAAGGTATGAACTGCTCTGGCTTCCAGATGGAGGATGCTGAGGCAGGCCCCACATGGCTTCTGTGGCCGTTGAATCTGTTCTTTCCTATTCTTAGATGAAGGAAGGTTGAGGATAGGGTGAATGACCTTGTGTACTTGCAGAGAAGGTCACGAGCTAGAGCTGTCCCATCCTTGAGGAGTGATCTGAGACTCAACAAAGAAAAGAGCTGATTAGGCAGCTAAGGTGGTCACGTCCTGCAAGCCTGTCCAGTGGCGAGGTCACACTCAGTGAACTCCATGATGGGAGACATGTGTGTAGCACTTGCTTTAATTCTGTGCCCATTCTCCTCAGGGTCTGAGGCATAGAGGGGAGGGTATTCCCCAGTTCTGGGATATATGTCTGTACTTTTGTTCTTGCTATAACTTCTCAGCAAGTATTCTTTTATAAAAAAAGTAAAATTGATGTTAATTGGTTAATCAATATTGAAGAGAAATCAATGGTTAAATTGAGAGTAGGAAGCTAAGCAATGCTATTCAGTAAGAAGCTATTAATTGGTCCTGAATGATTGGTACTGTGGGGAGCACAATGGAATAAGGAGACCACTACTGCCTCTGCACAGGATGCCTCTAGAGCCCTTGTAGGGGGTCAGGGAATACAGACGTGTGATATAGATTCCTTCTGGGAATCAAACTTTCTAGTGTGAGTGGGAGTTAGGATCAGAATCCCAGAAAAGTCTTGTTAGGGTTACATAAAGAATCATCCTGACCCCAAAGAAGAGATATGAGAAGACATCTCCTTTTCCCCACTCTTGTGGAAGTCGGGGACTATGGCTATGAAACACTGCATATAACACCAGAGTTTTTTATATGTTGATTGGTTTATGGAACATTTCCTATTCTTTTAAAAACAGATTTTGTTGATATCTTTTATTTTTACATGGTCTACATTTCCTTCTCTATCTTTCTCCTTCCCCTTTCCAGAGAACCATTACATAGAATTTTCCAAAAAAGAATAAAAGAAAAATGCAGAAAAACTGACATCATATGCAATGTTTCTACCCTCCCAGACCCTGCCAACCTTCAGCACTGCACAGGCCTGGGGTGACATATCTCCTAACAGCTGTTCTTTGGTGCCAAGCTTGTCTTTAGAATTTCATAACATTCATTTTCCATTGTTTTGTGGTGGTTGTTCTTTCTGTTCACATTGTTCGTTATCTTATAGATTGCTTCCCTTCTCAGATTCCTTCCCTTTGCATCAGTTCATGTAGGTCTCCCCATGCTTCATCATATTCATCATTTCTTACAGCACAATTATACTCCATTAAATGCATGTATCACAGTTTGTCTTGCCACTCCTCAATCAACAGGCAGCTACTCCTCTTTCAGTTCTTTGCTATCACAAAAAAAAACCCAAAACCCAAAATGCGGTGTATAGCAGATCTTTTAGTGGCGGCAAAGTATTGGGAATTGAAGGAATTTCCATAAGTTGGGGAATGGCTTAACAAGTTGTTGTGTATGATTGTAACGATATGTTATTATATTATGACAAGCAGGATATTCTCAGAAAGACTTACATGAACTGATGCAAAGTGAAATGAGCAGAACCAGGAGAATATTGTACAGATGGAGTTCTATGATGGAGTAACTTAACTATTCTTAGCAATACAATGATCCAAGACATTCTGAAAAACTTATGATGAAAGGTGCTGTCCATCTCCAGAGAAAGAACTGATGGAGCCTGAATGCAGATCAAAGATACTTTTTCTTTATTTTTCTTGGGGTTTTTGTCTGCTTTTTCTTTCACAGCATGACTTACATGGAAATGTGTTTTGCATGACTACATATGTATAACCTAGGTCAAACTGCGTTGCCTTTTGGAGGTATAAAGAGAGGAGAGAATGTGCAACTCAAAATTTGGAAAAAAGAATGCTAAAATTGTTATCATATGTAATTGGGGAAAAAATACTAAATTTTCAAAAGGCTGTGATAAATATATCGATATAGATGGGGCCATGGTACACCTCTTTGCAGTGGAATTTCTGTATAGGTTATGGATATTTTAGCAACTTTGTTTGCATAATTCCAGACTGCTTTCCATAATGGTTATACAAAGTCACAGCTCCACCAAAAATGCATTAGCTCTCTTTTTTTAAAAAAAATTGTCATTTTGGGTCTCTGAGAGAAGGGAAGAGAAGGGATATGGGCAGAAATTGAGGCAATTTCTTTGTACAGTCCCTGGAACATCCTAAATATTTAATAAACGTTTGTTAACTGAGTGAAGCCTGCAATAATCAGCTGACGAGCAAAGGAAAGTGTGTTCAAAAATGAAAAACAATGCTAAGGACTCACAAAAAGTGCTGTTGCAAAATAGCCCTTAGAGAAAAAGTAAAGACCTTCGGAGGTACCTGGCAGCTAGTGGAGTTGTTACTGATTCCTCTACAATGTGACCGAGTTTTCGTTAAGTTGGAAGAACAGCTAGAGCACTAGCTTTAAAAAATCTGCTAGCTGTTGGGATAATGAAAAATCACTTGTAATGGGAAAGACAATGAAAGAACAGGGTGCTGTAACTACATGGCCCAATGGACAGAATGTTAGGCATAGAATAAGAAGACTTGGGGTCAAAACCTGCCTTAGTAGCTCTGTGGCTCTGGACAAATCGACTGACTTTTCATAGTCTCAATTTCTTTTTCTGTTAAATGGGGGTAATAATGTCACCTACTTCAAGAAGTACTACATAAATGGGAGCTATTTTTATTGAAGAATGGGGGGAAAGTCATTTTGACTAATGACATTCACTTTTTTTCACTTAAGGATATATGAAAACTATAGGCGGAAATCTACGTGAATCTGTAAGACCTGGATATTGTCAGACTGCAAAACATCCACCTTCAAAAAAATGTTCTGGGATTTTTTTTATGTCCAGTGAGCCTGAACATCTTATCCCCATTGAGGGAACTCTGATATACTGTACTGAGTACTAACATACTCAGGAGCAGAATTATTACAGATGTATAGAAATTCTCAAGTGGAGATGGAATATTTACAACTCTGAACCATGTTACACATACATTTCAAAAGGTTAAGAAATTTAGCCAAGAGATAGAGATAAATATGCCACAGTAGCCTGAAAACATTCCTGATTTAAACCTCATTGAAAACCTCTGGCCTACAAAGCAAGACTCAGAATAACTGACTCTACTAAAGTTATGCTTGCTCCAGTGTCGTACAAGTGTGGTTTCATGATGAAGAATTAAAAACTATGCCAGAATCTTTGAACTTAATGCCAAATCATGTTAAAAAAAAAAGTGAATGCAGCAAAAGAAGATACATTACATTTAAAGATGTAGGAGAGTTGTAAGGCTTATTTTATGTCAGTGAAAATTATTATTTTACTTATTTATTTTACTGTGTTCCATTTAACTTGTGTAAGTCTAGTGAATAACATCCATTATCAATCCAGGCAATGTTAGTATTGGTAAGATAAAAAAACAATGAGGTATACCTATAAAAGTAATGGAATTAGTTTCTTTTATGGGATGCCAACTTGCTCTATAGACAGTTCTTAGAGAAAAAAAATTTAAATATGTTCTGAACAGGGGCCATTTTTACAACAAATACTTTCCCACTATAACTCCTTTGGAAAAGACTATAATCATTTGAACATGAAAGTTCCAATAATATTTTTAAAAATTTCATACTCCATACAACAGTAGTCTCCCCCCACCCCAAATAGCAATCTTTAACCGACTAAATGATCATACCTGTAGTAGTAATCTTAGGGACTCCAGCAACATATTGTAATTTCATCTATGATAATGGAAGGGACACCACTGAAAGGATATAGGCCTTGTACATTTTCAACAAATACTCCCACCATGTCTATAATGTTCCTTTCAAAGCTATTTATGGATTCCTGTAAAGGACAAAGAGCAAAACTAAATTAAACTGTTAGATACCAAATTAAATATCTCCTGAAGGAGGAACACATTCAACATGTTTGATAGCTTGATTTGGGCCTTTAGAAGTTCACCTAAAATATTTTTCTTTATATCAAAAGTCACATTTTCTGAAGTGTTACATATGCTTTTCTGTGTGGCAGGAAATAATCAACTGCTATTCAAATGACAGGAAAACTCATATATTGTTTAAGGTGCAATTTTAAATATGAAGGATTGATTGAATAGTAGCTCACCTGAGCTGTTTTCAGTCATGTCTGACTCTTCATGACCCCATTTGAGGTTTTCATGGCAAAGATACTGGAGTGGTTTTGCCGTTTCTTTCTCTATCTCATTTTATAGATAAGGAAACTGAGCAAATAGAGTTAAGTTTCCTAGGATCACTTAGCTAGTAAGTGTCAGAGGCTGGATTTGAACTCAGGAAGGAGGATTATCCTGATTCCAGGCTGCCACTGAACCACCTAGTTGCTCAGTCCATCAACTTACTTCAGTAATAGACTTTACATACTGTTAAGTTCTCATTTTAACCATTTACTTTCTAATTGTAAGCTTCTTATATTTTTCTAGATTTTGTAACTTTTATCTGGAATTATAAAGTGTCTTTGTTTAGGTCCTCAAAAGTAAGTTCTACTTTTTATTGTTCTTACTTGAATAGTGGAACATTTTTCAGACCTTTTTTTTTTAAATCAAATTAAACAAAGATTTATCTATTTTATTTTTTTCATAAAACCAGATCTTAGTTTTATTTATGAGTTCAACAGTTTTCCTAATTTCAGTTTTATTAATCTCTCCTTTGAGATTTCAGTATTTCTTTCAGTATATCTAATTTGGTATTTAATTGGGGATTTTCAATTTGTTTCTCTTTCTAGCTTTTTCAGTTGCATGCCCAATTCATTGATCTCCTCTTTCTCCATTTCATTCATGTAAGCATTCAGAGACATAAACCTTCCCCTAAGAACTGCTTTCACTGCATCCCGTAAGTTCTGGTAAGTTGGCTCATTACTGTCATTCTCTTGGATGAAGTTACTGTTTCTATGATTTGTTGTTTGTCTTTAGGATTAGATTATTTGTAGTCTAGCTTTTCATGGCCCTTTATTACATGTCATTTTTATTGCATCATAATCTGAAAGGAATGTATTTAATATTTCTGCCTTTCTGCACTGGATTGTGAGGTTTTTATGCCCTAGTACATGGTCAGTTTTTGTTTAGGTGCTATGTCCTCTGAGAAAAAGTTTATTCCTTTCTATTCCCATTCAGTTTTCTCCAGAGGTCTATGATATCTAACCTTTCTAAAAGTCTATTCACCTCCTTTACCTATTTCTTATTTATTTTGTGCCTAGCTTTATCTAGTTCAGAGAAGGGGAGATTGAGGTCCCCCTATAGAATAGTTTTGCTGTCTATTTATTTCTTCCTTAACTTCTCTAAAAATTTGAATGCTAGGCCACTTGGTTCATGTATGTTTAGTAATGGTGTTACTTCATTATCTGTAGTGCCTTTTAGCAGGATGTAGTTTCCTTCTTTATCTCTTTTAATTAGATTTATTTTTGCTTTTTCTTTGTCTGAAATCAGGACTGCTACCTCTGCTTTTTTTACTTCAACTGAAGCATAATATATTCTTCTCCAGGCTTTTACCTTTGCCCTGTGTGTATCCCTCTGCTTCAAATGTGTTTCTTGTAAGCAACATATTGTAGGATTAAAATTTTTAATCCATTCTTCTGTTTCTGTTTTATGAGAGAGTTCATCCCATTCACATTTAGCTATGATTACTGTCTCTATTTTTCTCTCCTATTCCCCCTGCCTCTCAGACCTTTAATATTAAAAAAAAATCTCTTTCCTACCACAAGTAAGAACTATATTGAGATAGTCATATAGTTCTCTTTAGATATATGAAAAAGTCCAAAGAAATTAACCTATCTTTATATCCCCAAAAAACTTTTTCAAATCAAAATTATTTTAAAAATATTTTCAAAGATAGGATTAAACTGATTTAATCAAACCATCACTGAGAATACTCTGATTTCTTCATATAATAATAGGCTAACAAGAACAAGTTAGTATTTCATATTCTTTCAGCCACATGCCCAGATTCTTACAAGACCACTGTGAGTTGTAAGTACCACTGTACCTCATTTGAGTGTTTTTTCATTCTGAAATCAACACCAAACAAAATGGGCATTTCCATACACTTAAAAGAAGATTGTATAAGAAACTGCAACTCTCTTATCATGTAAAGTTTGTTCTTTTTAAATACATTATAAATTTAACACATAATTTTCAAAGCTGTCCTGTTTGTGATTCTTTCTGACCTTCTCAGTTTCCATGGCAGAATCCTATGATCTCTATCACAGGAATACCCAAGAATATTCAGAAAGGCTCAGAAAGTGTTGCCAAGAATTCAGCTGTCATGGACCCAGGTGACACAGAGTCACCAAGCTTCCTCCCATCCTCCCACAGCTTTCTGTGGGGGAGTAATTGATGCCCTCCTTTGGACTACTGGTAACAGCTAGCTGGGTAACTCAGCTCCTCCTCTCCTGTCTGTCTCTCCCTCCCCTTCCTTCTCCTATCCAAAGGAAGGTAAATTTGGATGGCCAAAAGATGCCTAATTGACTTAGGGTTTACTGGCTAGGTCCTTCCCTTCCTTTCTCTTCCCTTTCCCAAAATCTTAGACCTACTGCACTCTGAAGCCCATAGACTGTACCACACTAGACCCCTGCCCAAGCTCCAGTAGTAACTGTTGCTATTTCCCTCTCAGCCTGATTTAGTTATTTTTCTTTGCCTCATTAAAGGAACCAGCCCCTGACGACTTCTTAAACAGGCCTATTCTCTGAATGGGCATTACTTCACCCTAAGTAAGTACTGAATAGGCCTGGGCCTAAAGGAGCCAAAGTGTCCCACTGCATCTTGGGTCATCTCCAGTCATCCTGATGAATATCTGGTCACTGGATTCAGATGGCTCTGGAGGAGAAGTGAGTTTGGTGACCTGTACAGCCCTCCTTTACCCAAAGCAAAGTCAAATGCAGGTCATGTCACCATTTCTCTGATAGCATGCTCTTCTTCAGCAACGAAGGACGAACACCACCACCACAACAACAGCCATTGCCTTCTACCTCTGGGGAGCAATTTAGGTAATATTACATAATCAAGGGTCTTGACTTACCTCTAACTGTTCAACCAATTGCATTTCTAACGTCATGAGTACATCAAACAACTGATTGATTTCTTCAGCACATTCACTCATTTTAGTATCCACAAATTGTAGGTCATTTGCATTTCGAATGGCATGTAAAACCTAAAAACAAAGATATGAAAATTAAACATTCCAGTCCGTTTAAATTTAACAATTAATAACTATTATGAGCCCTAAATACTGTGCCTGGAGGCACAAGAAATATGAGGCTGAACGCCTGGCTTTGAATTTATAACCTCATCACAGAGGCAAGATTTACAGGTAGAGAATAACGTAAAAGCAATAAAGACTTCTTCAACAGTGCTCTAAATCTAAGAGTCTATGAACCTATTGTCCTACACTCTAAGAGGAATTCAGGAATAAGGCAGATTGCTGTGAGTCAGAGTGGATAGAACAGTTGTACTACTACTGTGTGAATGTGGGCTATGCATTAAGACTGGGTCTCCAAGAAATGTGATAGCCAGCCATCTACAACAGAAGCATATTGTACATTATAATTCCATAGTTATAAAAGAGAAAACTGATTTAGCATTTCATTGTACAAAATTTACTGGAGTGGAGAGTGAACTAATTTCATCTAACAAATATCCACTGAGTGCCTACTATGTGCAATATATTCAGCTCCTCAAATTTGGAATTTATTTCCAGAAATAACAAAAGTAGACTTTGATCAATTAACAAAATAGAAACTGAAGGTGATTAAGTGCTAAGAAGCAGAAAGCGCATGGGAATCTGAAGAATTCTTCTGGCTAGAGCACTGGGGAAAGGCATTTTAAAATTACTGAAAGAGAAGTTCTACATTTTGTTCACTGGCCCAAACCCACCTTGGTCATTTCTGAAAATAAGTTCAAGTTTGGGGCCATGGTACTAGATTTGCAGAAACTACTAATCCATTAGCTACACCTTCACAATAGCTTTAACTATTTGGAAGTTTTCTTTGCCTCAAACTTAAATTTATCTCCTATCAGTTTCCATCTATCATTCTTCATTCTTCTAATATCTCTTTCAGACGACAGTACTTCAAATATATAAAAGTGGTAGAAAGTAAGTTCTTCAGAAGGACTTCAGAAAAGCCTGGAAAGACTTATATGAACTGATGCTGAGTGAAATGAGCAGAACCAGGAGAACACTGTACACAGTAACAGCCACAGTAAGTGAGGAGGGTTTCTGATAGACTTAGCCCTTCACATCAATTCAAAGACAAAACATTCCCAAAGGACTCTTGAGGCAAAATGCCATCCACATGCAGAGAAGGAACTATGGAACTAGAATGCAGAATGAAATAGACTGTTTTCTCTTGTGTTATGTTTTGTTTTAGTTTTTCTCATGGTTTCTCCCACTTGTTTTAATTCTTCTATGCAACATGACTATTGTGAAAATGTGTCAAATGAGAATGTAGGATGCATAGAGCACTGAGTTCAGCATCAGGAAGACCAGCGTCTGATACTTGCAGTGCTGTGTAAATTAGCTGATGTGTAAATTAAATTCTAGGGTTGTCTTTTCTATGACAAGCACTTTCTCCTTCATCCCAGGGGTCAGCAGATTTTTTAACAGGTCTTCTTGCTGTTCATCCAAATTTAATAAGCCCATGCCACATTGTAAAGGAATTAATATCAACTGCTGCAAACTGCCCAGTTTCTCAGTCTGCCTATTTTCTGGGGATTCATTAGGCAGTTCTGCAACAATAGTTTGTAAGTTCTTGAAGCTATTTTTCATTTTCAACCATACTTTCCTTTGCCCTTCAGCGCAAATGATCCTACCCCAACAGCCACTGAGATGGCTCTAACAGTCACTGCTGTGTGATCATCTTTAAGCACTGCAACACGTTTTCTTGGAGTAATGCCCATTTTTTAAAAATCATAGAATGAAAAACACAACAGAACAGAAAAATGAAATGTATGACACCAATATACCAATAAATACCAAATACCTATAAAAATGGCTCTAAACAAATTCTGAAGCTGCAGAACCTACAGAATGATAAGATGAAGCAAATCTCCAGCCCAAGCATTCTGGAAGGTCACTGGGAAATGTCTATGGTGACACACTGGGAGCAGACCACAGTCCAATGTGGACTGCAAGTGCACAGAGAGGACCTGAGCAGGCCTTGGAGAGACAGAATATCTCACACCTGCGGTGGTTTCATGACCCCAAAAGGCTGAGGATAAATTGGAAGATCAGTGGGAAAAGCCTGTGGGACCAGTGCAGAAGAGTAGAGTGATCTGGCCCCAGCAGCAGGGGCAACTGCAGCCACTGTTTCTGGAGCTCTAGGCCCACAGAATGGGGGAGATTCAGCTGCTGACAGTACACACCCCACTCCCACTAGAAGCAGAGAACTACCTTGACAAAGAGCTCAAAAGTCAAGTAAATGTCTGGGGAAACGAGCAAAAACCAGAAGGAGAATCAGACTATAGAATCTTACTTTGGTGACAAGGAAGATCAAAGCATACAAACAGAAGAAAACAAAGTCAAAGGCTCCAAGAAAAATATGAATTGGTCTTAGGCCATGGAAGAACTCAAAAAGGATTTTGAAAATCAAGTAAGAGAAGTAGAACAAAAATTGTGAAGAGAAATTACAGTGATGCAAGAAAATCATGAAAAATCAACTGCTTGCTAAAGCAGACCCAAAAAAATGCTGAAGAAAATAACACTTTAAAAAAATAGACTAAACCAAATGGCAAAAGAGATCCAAAAAGCCAATGAGGAGAAGAATGCTTTAAAAAGTAGAATTAGCCAGATGGAAAAGGAGATCCAAAAGCTCACTGAAGAAAATAATTCCTTAAAGATTAGAATGGCGCTAGTGACTTTATAAAAAATCAAGAAATTATAAAACAAAACCAAAGGAATGAAAAAAATAGCAGACAATGTGAAATATCTTACTGGAAAAACAACTGCTTTGGAAAATAAATCCAAGAGAGACAATTTAAAAATTATGGGACTACCTGAAAGCCATGATCAAAAAAAAGAACTCTATACATCTTCTTTCATGAAATTATCAAGAAAAGCTGTTCTGATATTCTGGAACCAGAAGGTAAAATAAATATTGAAAGAATCCACTGATCACCTCCTAAAAGAGATCTGAAAAGAAAAACTCCTGGGAATATTGTAGCCAAATTTGAGAGTTCCCAGTTGAAGGAGAAAATATTGCAAGCAGCCAGGAAGAAACAATTCAAGTATTGTGGAACTACAATCAGGTTAACACAAGATCTAGCAGCTTCTACATTAAGGGACTGAAGGGCTTAGAATATGATATTCTAGAAGTCAAAGTAGCTAGGATTAAAATCAAGACTCACCTACCCAGCAAAACTGAGTATAATACTTCAGGAGGAAAAATGGTCATTCAAATGAAATGGAGGACTTTCAAGCATTCTTGATGAAAAGACCAGAGCTGAATAGAAAATTTGACTTTCAAACACAAGAATCAAGAGAAGCATGAAAAGGTAAATAGGAAAGAGAAATCCTAAGGGACTTACTAGAGTTGAACTGTTTACATTCCTACATGGACAGATAATATTTGTAACTCTTGAGACTTTTCTCAGTATTTGGGTAGTTGAAGGGATTATACACACATATATAAACAGAGGGCACTGAGTGAGCTGAATAGGAAGGAATGATGTCTAAAAAATAAAATGAAGGGGTGGGAGAGGAATGTATTGGGAAGGAGAAAGGGAGAAATGGAATGGGACAAATTATCTCTCATAGAAGAGGCAAGAAAAAGTTGTTTTAATGGAGAGGAAAAGCGGGGAGGTGAGAGGGGAAAAAGTGAAACTTACTCTCATCACATTTGGCTAAGGAGAGAATAATATGCATGCTCAATTTGGTATGAAAATCTATCTTACACTACAGAAGCAGCTTTGTGGAGTATATGGTATCTGTGCCAAACTGCCCCCACCACTACTCACACACACTCAGAACCCCCACCTCCCAGGTACAGGGAAAGAAAGATGCTTCAAAGAGTTTGACCCCTGGTAGCCGAGAAGAGAGCTCACCGTGGATCAAATGGAGCACTAGCTCGGAAATTCTCCCAGAGTTCCGCTAAGCAACACAGCAGAAGAGACATTGTGTCTGGGTCAATATCATGATGACTCCACGAAGACAGAAGAGGTGGTAAATACCAGATGTGTTGGTTCTGTGTGTTCCTAACATTTATGCCTCACAACCAATATATTTCAAGTTTGTGCCCACTCTTCCCACTCATGCTGTGGGAGAATATGTTCCAGTTTCTTAAAAAAATGTTTTGCATCTAACATTCTTATTATGTCTTTGCACCCAGTTAACTTGACCGTGAAGGGAAAGCTCCCAAGTTGTTTTAGGAGGGTAGATCCACAGGGATCTAAAAACCAGGGAGGAGGAATCAGTTTTTGGGAATTAAACCTTCCAATGTCCAATGTCAGTGCAAGTTTGGGGAAATAATCCAGAAGGGATGATAAAATACCATAACCTGAAATGTAAATTCTGAAGAATTTTTTTCTTTTATCCAATGTCTGCAGCCTATTTTAGACAGCAAAGTCTACCCCTCCTCCTCCCCTATCACTTTCCACATAAAACCCTACAATGTATTCTTTTGTTTTTGTGGTTACTCATTTGTATCACCATCAATGTTTGGTTTGAAATGTTGTCCTGAAAGGGATGTGGTACGTATCTAAGAATGAGAGGCAGAGTTGCAAAGGAGAAAGACAATAAATAAGCCGGAAGCTCTTAGGTACAAAAGATGGATAGCCAAAATGATTGTTATTTATATAACTATGAACCAATTCCAATATCAACTTGAAAATTTTTGTTGTTTAGTTGCATCTGACTCTTTGTGAACCCATTTAGGATTTCTACATACTACAGTGCTTGGTCATTTCCTTCTCTAGCTCATTTTACAGATAAGGAAACTAAGGCAAACAGGGTTAAGTGACTTGCCCAGGGTCACACAGCTCATAAGTGTCTGAGGCCAGATTTGAACTTAGGAAGATGAATCTTCCTGACTTTAGGCCTGGCACTCTACCCACTGTACCGCCTGGTTTTCTACCTTAATTGTAAATAGTGAAACTTGTGATGTGAAGGTTTGTAGATGCGCTTCACTTATTGCCTGTGACCTTATTTTGATTCATGGCAAAGTTATTTATGCAGATAAATCATCAACCAAACATGTGAGAGAAAAATAACTAGCAGGCCACTTCCTGGAGCGCTAAATGAGACATTTCCATTTTAAGCCAGGTCTCAGTGCTTGCATTAGATTGCTGGGTACACAACCCTAAGACCCCCTGACCCAGTTCCTCCAAGTCCCGCTCTTCCTTTAGAATGGGAAGGGCTGTCACCTGCTGGACTTCAGGTCTGGCCCTTATACTCATTGGATAATGTGACGGTTTCAGTGCATAAACTGGCATTTCCAAAATAATCTTGCCTTTTTAGGGGATCAAACAGCCCCAGGAGTTTTTGTTCTAGCGTGTTTGTCAGAGGTTTATCTGGAACCTTCAGACCCCAAACTTGTAATTCTGTGCTATTATTATAATGTTCAACTTCCCCTCTGTAGTTTTTACTAATTATTACATAAAATATTCCAAGTAATTTACGAATATTAGTGTCACTATGTAACTGAATCCATCATGATGGTGATTCAAGGGCATGGAAAAACCCTTTTTTATAAGAACCAGCCCGTTCCCCATATTGACAAGCCCAAATGCTCCTCTGTACTACATCATCATGTTGTAAACAAAGAAAAGGGAACTTTAGGACTCAGAAGGCCCTTAAATCTTATCCCTAAGCACCAATTCTGTTACTTTATCAGTAACAGTATCTGAATTGAGAGTAGCTCAATTCACAACCTCCCTAAGTATTCAATAATCATCAAATCTGACAATATTTAATTAAAGATTTCAGCAATGGTTGGCCAACCAATGCAATGTGTTCCATAATGTCTGATCTCTGTTGTCCTGTACCCATGTTCTTAGAGTATATGAGCGTTAGGGACCCGGGAGTCTGGGCCTGATCTCTCAGTCCCACAGGCTTGTCTGACCGGCAGAGGCCTGTAGGCCCTGGTGGAGTTTAGCTGTAAGCAACGACCGAGGCAGGAGACAAGATAGTAAGAACTCCATTTATTCAAGCAGTGAGTGGTGCTTTTATCTCTTTTCTGACACCAGTGCCCTAAGTGAACCTATCAGCAATTAGTTTGCCCTTATACCTTTGACCAGGACTGCCCAGGGCAGACACGTAGCCCCTAGAAAGAAAAACATTTTTGGCCTTCTTTGTTCTCTGAAAAGCCTGGGAAAATAGCCTTGAGCAAAACAGGGGCAGAACCCTTCCTCCCAGCGCCATCTTATTCATGCCTTACCAGTCTACCCTCAGTTTACCTGAGTCATGACCAGTGAATGCTGTCCAAGAGGCTGGGGGTTGGCAATTCCCTTACATATGAGGATATGTTTACTATTTAGGATTTCTGCAACTGCAAGGGACAGTCTTCTTAAGTAGAAGAAAATTTATATTGCTAGCTAGAGAAGGGATGTATGAACATACATGTTTATGCTGCTATATTGATATACTGAAGTCTTCGAATCTCCGTGAAGCTCTTGCCCCAACTCTTCCTAGGTCACTGTTTATAAGCAGAATCTAATGAAGAAAACATTAGATAGAGCCCTCCTCACTACGGTAGTGGAAAACCCAGTTAGAGAGGAAAGAAACTCCTTAGAATGTTTTGTTTGCCACTTCCCTACGCAGTTTATTGCAGTGTCATTACTCTGCCTCCATCTCTAAACTGTTGGGAAGGTCTATTTCCAAACTAAGCTTAGGCCAAGTGAAGTAATTTTCTTTGGAGGCCCCTGGTTGGCACAGAGAACAGAATTCTGATTCCTAGGAGGAGGTGAGAAGGATGAACCTCCCCATCCCACTCACTCTTACCATTCTAGTCAATCAAGAACAGCCCCGGAATCTCTGAGAATTTTTAAAAAAATGGAAACAATTCAAATAAGCCTCAGAGATGGTATTTTTGTGTAAAATAAGGGGAAGTTTGTACTGGACATATAAAAAATTCACATATCCAATTCTGATTAACCATAGGTGCTAGCTCAACCCAGGGCTCACAAACACCCTAGCTGCTTCCAGCCAGCCTTACACATGACTCAGTACTAAGAAACTCTTACACTGTGAAGAAACAGACCCCTTCTTGCCCACTGAGCAAGATGAATGGATGACTAAGTGGATTCTTACAAATGCAATGACTGTCTCTCTTTTTCCTTTCTCTCCATGGGGCAAGTAGCTCTTCCCACACAAGCAGAAACAATGAATTGTTAAGCACTTGGTATCTAAAGCCCATGGTAGCAAAGCCATCCTTTTACATCTCCCTAGGTCACTCACCAATAGTGATTTTTCCAAACTTCTCCTTTCCTCCTTGAGCTTCCTATGGCTCCCCTCCCCCACCCTCTCAGCTGACAACTTTGCTTCATAATACACTGAAAAACAAGACCACTCACACATGGTTCCCTCTTCTCTCCTCCTCTTCATCTTACATTACTCAAGTACCTTCTGCCATGTTTTTCCACCTTCACCCTTGTTTCACATGAAGAGGTGGCCTTTCTTTTTGCCAAACCCAATGGGAATAAGAAATCCTGTTCCATCTGTGTTCTCGGGAAGACTGCCTCCTCTTTCAATCTCCTCTCTCACTTATTTTCCATCTCTCCCTGTCTACTAGCTCATTTCCTGATGCCCACAAGCCCAGCCAAAGCTTCCCCATCCTTAAAAACCCCTCACTACATCCATCTCTCCCTGTCTACTAGCTCATTTCCTGATGCCCACAAGCCCACCCATATCTTCCACATCCTTAAAAACCCCTCACTACATCCACCTCTCTCTGTTAGCTATGATCCTATAGCTCTTCTCCCTTTTTTAGATGCAGCTAGGTGGCACAGTAAATACAGTGCCAGACTTGGAGTTGGGAAGACGTGAATTCAAATCCATCCTCGGACATGTACTACTGTCTCTGCATCTTCAGTCATTTAACCTTAATTTGCCTCAGTTTTCACATCTGTAAAATGAGGATGCTAATAGGGTTTTTCTAAGGATCAAAGAAGATAATAACTGTAAAGCATTTAGGACAGGGCCCAGTAGGTAGCAGGTGCTATACAAAAATGTCAGTTTTTGATACTTCTGACTAAATTCCTTGAGAAGTGCTTTCTTCGCTCTCACTCCTTTCGTAATTCTCTGAATCCTGGCTTCAGACCTCATCATTCACCTAAAACCTCTCTCCAAAGTTACTCCTATTTTCTTAATTGTCAAATCTAACGATCTTGTCTCAGTTTTTCTCCTTCTTGAGCTCTCTTCTCTGCAGTCTTTGACAATGCTGATTGCTTGTTTCTTCTCCTTTCCATTCTCTTCTCTCGAAGTTTTCATGGTGTTGTGCTTCTCTCTCCTGGTTCTCCTACCTGTCTGAACACTCCTGTCTCCTTTACTGGATCTTCATCCATGTTACCCCTGGTAACCATGAACATCCACCACAGGGCTCTGTTCTGAGCCCTTTGCTCCTTCTACACTATTGTACTTGGTGATTTCATTATCTTCTATGGATTTAACTGTCATCTCTATGCAGGTCACTATCAGATTTATTTGTTGAGTCAAGACCTCTCTCCTGACCTGTGATCTCAAGTTGTTAACCACCCATTTGACATTTCGAACGGGATGTTGTTATATTAAAAAAAAAAATGCATTAGTGACTCCCTTTTGCCCTTATCCACTATTTTGTGAAATTAAGTTTCAACTTCTTGGAAGCTACCTGATCTCCCCCTCCCAACTTGACTTAAGGAAAGTCACAAAACTACCCCCCCCCATTCATTTTAATTCTTCTATACAGCACAACTATGGTAAAAATTTATTTGGGGGCGGAGCCAAGATGGTGGAGTAGAAAGACTCACATATGCTAGCTCCGAACCCACAGCCCATGGATTTCCTCTAAAAAGAACTCCCAACAAATTCTGGAACAGTGGAAGCCGCGCAGCCACACAGTGAAGGAGATTTCCGTTCCAGAGAGCTCTGGAAAACCGATCCCAAAGGTCCATCGTGCACCAGACAGGAGTGGAGCCCTGGCCTGCCCCAGCCACGTGGCACTGAGAGGAGCGAGCAGATCCGAGCAGGCTTCAGGGACGGAATCTCCAACAGCTGTGAAGGTCCCTCCACCCACAGACTCACAGGTCAGTGAATGAGACGTCTGGACAGGCTGAGAGGGGAGCAGGGTGTCTCCATGACTCGGGCCCCGTCGGGAGGCAGCAGCAGAGGCAGCAGGTGGCCAGAGGCTCCCAGAGCAGGCAGGAGCTCAGCAGCAGCTCCATTACAGAAGGTCTCTGCATAAACCCCCTGAGGGAACTGAGCCTGGGAGGCGGCCCTGCCC
>CM053772.1:124420818-124461472 GCA_028658325.1 Potorous gilbertii | reverse complement strand
CGGCCCTGCCCTCGCCCTGAGAACCTGATTTAATCTTACCTGAATAGCAGCTGGCCAGCTGCCAAAACCCCTGAGGCTGGGGAGCAGTATTTGAATCTCAGACCCCAAGCACTAGCTGGGCGAATCTGGGCCGGAGGGTGGAGAGGAATCTCAGAAGGCAAGTAACTGGCTGGGAAAATGCCCAGAAAAGGGAAAAAAAATAAGACCATAGAAGGTTATTTTCTTGGGGAACAAATGATTCCAACCTTCCTCTCTGACGAGGAAGAAAACTGCTTACCATCAGGTAAACACATAAGAGTCAAGGCCTCTGTATCCCAAACACCTGAAATAGATATCCAAGGGGCTCAGGTCATGGAAGAGCTCAGAAAGGATTTTTGAAAATCAAGTTTGGTGGAGGAAAAACTGGGAAAAGAAATGAGAGAGATGCAAGAAAAGCATGAAAAATGGGTCAATACCTTAATAAAGGAGACCCAAAAAAATGCTGAAGAAAAAATATGTATTTAACAAGAATGTATGTGTAGAACCTATATAAAATTGTATGCCATCTCAGGGAGAGAGAGGGAAAGGGGCAAAAAAATCTAAGTTATATGGTAGTGATTGTAAAACACCGAAAATAAATAAAATCAATATAAAAAAAAAAACCCAAAACTACCCCTCTCTCTCTCACTTCAGCATCTTCGGATAATCCCCACTAGTAAGATACCAGGTGTCTCAATCCTTATAATGCCCTTCTCTCCCCTGTTTTTCACTCCCTACAAATTTATTTTAGTTGTGCAGAAACCGATGGTCAGTGTCCTTGACTGTTAAGAAACTTGGACCCAATTTGTTTTTGCAATCATATGCTTTGGTAAATAAATCGTTTGCCTGGATGAGACTCGGTTTCTTTATTCCACTGTAACAATATCCTGTAGACATCTTAAACTCATGATGTCTAAAACTGAACTCCTCTTTCCCCCAAAACCCTCCCCCCTCTTCCTAACTTCCCCAGTATTTTTGAGAGTCCTACCATTTCCCCAGCTATCTAGGCTCATAAACCCAGGTGTCATCCTCAGTTCCTCACCTCCAATGTTCAGTCAGCTGCCAGTTATTTCTACCTTTGTAATATCTCTTGTACACGCTCCCTTCATCCTGGCTGAAAGTCATCATTTCAAAACTGAACCATTTCAATAGCCTTCTGGTTGGCCTTCCAGCCTCTGGTTTTTCCCCACTTCAGTCTATCCTTTACTCACCTATCAAACGGATCTTGCTAAAAGCACAGGTCTGACCACATTACCCCATTTCCCATTCAAAGATGGAGGACAAACCACACACACAGTAGTTTCCTATTCCCTCCAGGATAAAATAAAAAGCCTCTGACTGGCTTTTAAAATTCTCTCTAGGCTTATCACACTTCACACCCCACTCCCCATACTAGGTGAACCAGTGAATAGCCTCCTTGCTGTTCCTCATACTAGATGCTCCCATCTCCCAACTCCAGGTATTTTCACTTTTTGCCCCCTCATCTTCTCTGCCTCCTATCTTCCTTGACTTCCTTCAAGTTTCAGCTAAAGTAATATCTTCTACAAGAAGCCCTTCTCATTAATGTTAGTACTTTCTCTCTGTTGATTATCTCCAATTCATCCTCTTATGTTTTGTTGGTCCTTCATTGGCGAAGAGGACCATGCCATCAGAGAAACAATGACATGACTTGCACTTGACTTTGTTTTGAGTGAGGGAGGGCTGTGCAGGTCACCAGTCTCACTTCTCCTCCAGAGTCATCTGAATCCAGTGACCAGATATTCATCAGGATAACTGGAGATGACCCAGGATATAATGGGAGACCTTGGCCCCTTTAGGTCAAAGTCTATTCAGGAACTCTATATGTTTTGTTTATATATCACTGTTTGCACGTTTTCTTACCTATGATACTGTATGTCCCTTGAAAGCAGTGACTGTCTTTTTCCTTTCTTTGTCTCCCTCACAGCTTAACACAGTGCCTGACACATGGAAAGTGCTTAATCAACGACTGACTGGTAAGCCTGAATCTGGCTTTGTACTGACTAGTCCTTTTGTTTGTCCTTTTCTGGTCCTAGAAGAATAAGTAATTGATTCCTTAGATGGATATATTCAGACTTGGAGGCCACCTTGTGAGTTCATCAGTAGTCCTGGGGCCACTAAAGAGGAATCCCTGGCAACAATTTTAGCACTCCTGGAACAGGTGAGCCCAAACCTTGGTTTTGTCTTGCCAAAACACATCTACTCTGAGAGGGACAGCCAAGATGAGATGTAAAATGCCTACATGGTAGGCCTATAAAATGCCTTCTATTTAGAAAACTGTTTAACACTTTAAGCTACACCAGGGCAGTTGAATGACATAACCACACAGCTGAGTTGCTGCATTTTTAAAATCCCTAAATCCTTCTTTTAGACTGAAATCTCTCATCATTCCATGTCTTCTCATGAAGTTATCTGTTCTCTTCATCCCTTAGCATTCTCCAAGGTTATCTAGCCCCTGCTCTAAATGAATTTTCCTCCCTTCCCAGTCTTAAACTTATAGCTGACCAGTTTGTTTGCTTTCTTTCCCTATTGAAGCTTACTCCTTGTCAAACTTCCATCCCAGATACCTGCTACCATCTTCCCTTCTGCTCCTGAAGAAAATCATGTAACCAAGTCCACAGAGTCTACCATAAATTTGTTATCTGACTTCAACTGTGCCCTCACCTCAACAAGATAATCCTTTTACTCATCCCTAATTAATTCTCTATCCACTTCCTAGGGGCTGTTCCGAGCCTTACACATGATTTCTATCCACTTTGTCAGAAGAATGTCAGATGAAAATGTTACTGAGAAAATAGAGATAATCCCCATGAGAGGCCTATGCTCTCCTTCTGTATATCTCAAAAGCCCTTGCGTGAGGCACCCCCGCTCCTCACCAAGATCAACCCCTCTACAAGGCCTCTTGAGCCCGCCTCCTCCTGTCTTCTCTAGCAGTTGTCTCTCTCCCCCCAGGCATCCTCTCTTTCAAGTCTTCAGTCTCTGTATACCGTTTCCTTTCGCACTGCGTGCACGTATGTCCTCGGGTCCCCAGTCTGAAGAACCCCTCATCAGAGACTGTCAAACCCTCAAACTGCCACTCTATTTTATTATAATTATTTACCCTGGTTATTACCCTTCCTTCTAGAGCCATCCCTATCAATCCCTTGTCAACCTAGCGTCTCTCTCCAAAGTTACTAATAATCACTAATTCAGCCTTAGGGCAGAGAGACTTGGAGAAGCGGCCGACCCTAGACCCTGACTCCTAAGTTTTCCTTTGGTAAAAGGACTTATAGATAAGAAGATGCCAGAGTTGGCAAGAAGGAACATGAGACCACGACCAGCTGCTTAGATAAGCAAAAAGAGCCTATTAGAGGATCTGGACTAATCCTGGTGCAGTACTATGGGAGGGAGAGCACCAGGGATCTATGGTTCTGAAGTGATAAAAGCTGACCCAGGGGATGGGATGAAACCAGAGTACCCCTTTTGTTCAGTCACCTTCAACAAAGATACTGGAGTAATTGGCCATTTCCTCTCCATCTCATTTTACAGAGGAGAAAACTGAGGCAAACAGGGTTAATTGACTTGCCCAGGGTCACACAGCTAGGGAGTGTCTGAGGCCAAATCTGAACTTGGGAAGATGAGTTTTCTTGACCTCAGGCCTGGCATTCTATCCCCTGCTCCATCTAACTGCCCAGGGTACCCTACTACCCCCTCAAAAAAGACATTCTCCCCTTCTAGTTAGCAAGGAGTGGGATTCCTTACCTGTTACTTTTAATTAAGATTTCATTTACCTAAAACAAAACCCTATTAGCTAGCAGAAATGTTAAACTGTGTGTATATTTAATTCAAGGTTTTCAGACTGAGAGAAAGCAACATTGGTCTCCTTGGTGTTTGTTATATAAGATACTCCATCTCGTAACTATCAACATTTTTTATGGTTTGTCCTCAATGCCTAAAATTTTCCCCTTCCTCATCTCCATTTCCTGCCCCCCACAGCTGTCTTCAATTCCCAAATAAAATCCTACCTTTGACAAAAAGCCTTTCCTAATCCCCTTAATTCTAGTGCTTTCTCTCTATGATTATTTCCCTTTTATCCTGTGTATACCTTGTTTGCATACAGTTGTTCATATGTCCTCTTCCCCATTAGAATGTGAGCTTCTTGTGAGTCTGTTTTTTGCCTTTCTTTGTATTACTAGCATGTAGCACAGTGCCTGGAATATAACAGGCACTTAATAAATGTTTGCAAAACCTGTATTTCTTTAGACCTACCCTGCCCAAGATGGTATGTGTCCAGTTTGCCAAGATCATTCAGCACAACGGAGAACTGCATCCAAATCATGACACACGTAGAGAGTCATCTATTGATACTGACAGGAAGAGAAGGAGACATGACCAGACTAACCCAAATGATCAAAGGACTATGGAGATGAATTTATTTAAGGGTATCCCTAAAGAATGCATGCAACGGGAAAAGCCATGGAATCGTGATGAGTTGGAAGACTAGGAGGAAACATTCAAAAAATTGGGAAAGGGTGCACTAGATAGCCCATCTTGCAAAAACTCAACTCCATGCACATCAGAAACATCTTCTTGTGTATGGGTCACAGAATATGAGTACAGGAGTTAACCCTGCAGATATAGATTTTTATAGCAGGATTCACAAAAAATCTGGTAATAGATGGACACAGCTATTCTTGGAAAGGTAAATGACCAAGGGAACAGAGACCACAACAGACTGATACATGAATATCACTAACAGGAGATAACCAGAAAGGCTGAACTATCTTCTATTACAGTGGTAGAAAAGATGAGCACACATAATCTCATGAGGCGATGCCAGCTTTGGTCCTGGGGAAGCTAAGATGTATAGTACAATAATCAGGAAATGGCAATGGGGCCAAGGAAGAAGTCATGCTGGATCTCCAAAATAGTATGTAGGGCCACCTTTTAAGTTGCTTACGGATCCATCCCATTTGAACTCACTGGAGCCTACAGAGAGGTAGTGATAAAGACTGAGAATGTGAAATGCAAAGCAGTCCTGAACTGTGAATTTCAGGTTATTATCATATTCCAATGATCCTATGAGATATTTGAGGAAAATAGCTTGATGGCCAATAAACGGGCTGAGACTTGGTGGACTGAGTGACAAAAACCATCCATATCTGGAATACATTAAAATAAATGAAAAGTTTCCTAAAAAAATCATTGGTAACCACAAGAGGATGGATGCCATGGCTCTAGTAATCTTAACTAGTTATTGTAACCAGACACATCAACTGTCCCTGGAGTATTAACACTGATTGGAACCAACTCCGGATAGTCGAAATACTGGCAGGATAGTGCAAACAAGCTGGCACCCTATACCTGGACTAGTGGTCCACCTGGGCTGAAGTCCACAGGAAGTCAGAGAACCTCAGGAGAGTGTCAGCCTCCCGACTCTCTCAGTGGGCCCCAAAGAACCGGACCGCAAGGATGAAACAAACAAGCATGTTCTCAGGGCATCAACAGGGGCAGCTCACCTGCTCCCAACC
The DNA here is from genome assembly GCA_028658325.1 of Potorous gilbertii. Taxonomy (NCBI): domain Eukaryota; kingdom Metazoa; phylum Chordata; class Mammalia; order Diprotodontia; family Potoroidae; genus Potorous; species Potorous gilbertii. The sequence continues at coordinate 124,455,926 of CM053772.1, read as the reverse complement.
ATCATGGAAGTCTAGGAGGTTTCTTTTGTCTGTGGTGGAAGGTTAATCAATAGCGCCATCACAGATTATAGAAGCTCATATCTATCATCCACAGTGGCAGTATGAAAGGACAACAGGGACATAGATGTTGAACAAAAGAGCCAAAGGATGTGATGCCAAGAGTGCAAGATGTCCTGGACTGTCTGTTATTCAGTCGGTGGTTCTCAGCATTGCACTTACACAGTGGCTACCACTAGATATTTATGCAGATATCCAGACTCCTTTCATCTGCCCAACTGGATTTACAGTTTGAGTAGATGCTTCAAATCATCACAGGTTCACCTGCCATGTTCCAATAACTGGAAGAGAAAGTATTTGGAGATGGGTACTACCTGAATGCACTGGTGTGCCTTGATGACTTTATTTTCTGTAGGAAGACACTAGAAGAACATGACCAACTAACGAAAATCTAGGATTGGCTAGAGGAAAATGGTGTATTGTTCCTTCCTGAGAATATTGAGATACACTGATGTTATAATTATAACTGGGACAGATAAGGCCCTGGAGGCAGAGGCTCTAGATTGGATGGGGGTCCATATGAGTGATGAAGGGTAGGAAATCAACCCTAATACAATCCAAAGTCCAGCCTGAATAGTCAAGTTTGGGGAACACACTAGGTAGAAAGCCCATGTTTCTGAAGGTTTTATTCATTAAAGGCAAGGTTAAATGGAACCTTCAACAGGCTCTAAAGGCTCTAAGAAGCAGCCAGAATAAATGACCATTAGATTTCTGCATCTGCAAGCTCACAATGCCTCTTTTGAAAAATCCTACTCACTAAATCTGAACGGCTCCCTATTGCCTCTAGAATCAAATACTAAGCTCCTCTGAGCTTTTAAAATGCTTCAAAATCTGGTTGCAACCTACCTTTCTAACTCCCTGTACTCTATAATATAGTCAAACAAACCTTAATGCTGTTTCTCACACACAACATTCCCTCTTCTGCCTCCATGCCTTTGCAATGCCTGTCCTCTTTGCCTGAAGTGCACTCCTGCCTCAAGCCTACCGCTTCAAACCCTTTTTTCTCCTCTAAACTCTGCTGAGTTGACACCTTCTCCATATAGCCTTTCTTGATCCCCCAGCTGCTAGTGCCACTCTCTTCAATTTAACTTCTATTTATTTTGTACAAATTTATATCAATGTTGCTTCCTCACACAGAACGGAATGTCTTTGAGGGTAAGATCTGTTGCCTTTTGGCCTCTGTATCTCCATTGTGTAGCACAGTTCCTACCATGCAGTAAACACTTAATAAATGTGGGATGACTGACTGTAGTTAGGTTTGTCTGCATGTCATAATGTCAAGAACTCCAGATCAGCAGTCAGAGTCTAGGCTCTAATTCTGCCTTTGCTAAGTCTCTCTCCACATTAACTGTGTGATCTTTAAGCTTTGCGCTTCCTCATCTGGAAATTGGGAAGAACACTTTCTCCTTGCCTGCCGCACAGGACTGTTGTGAGGTTCAGATGGGAGAAAGTGATCACCAGCTACACAAAGGCAGGCTTCTACCATGAACAGAATGGGAGGCGCCAGAAATATGACAAGTAAGAAGATTGCCCAGTGATAGCGTTGGGAGAACTGTCCTCAAGAGAAGGCGATGAAAAGAAACCATGGAGAATTCTGTATCAAAACAGACCTCGGAATGGACTTAGATAGTATAAGAGGTTAAAAATTGTGCCCCATGCAATACACAGCTTGTCTCCCTCACTAGAATGTTACCTCCTCGAGAATGGAGACAATCCTACTTTCCTATTTGTATCCCCACTACTTAACATATTGCTTTGTACATAGTAAGAACTTTAAAAATGTTATATTCATCCCTTCATCCACAAGGTCTGAGCACCCACTATAACACATGGGACTTGCCTTCTCATAATATAAATACCTACATGTCATTGAGAGGAGAACCTGTGGCATTAAAAATAGGGCCATTTGCTTTTAAAAATAATGTTCAAAAGTTCTCTACGTCTCTCATGTGCCATCCTCCTTCCTCCTGGGACACACAGGAGTTTGCCCTAAGTGGCAATCTACCTTACCTATCCCCAGTTCCAGATCTTTCTGAGAGTGACTATTGTACCATAATAAACATCTATCTATAAGTAATAACAGCTGCTCACATTTACATAGTTCATGGAAACTGTAACACTTTCTTTGCAACAACTCTCTGAAATAGGTAAAACGAGTATTAGTACAGTTATCCCCATTTTTACAGATGAAAAAGTCCCAAGGCTCATAGGGGTTGTCACTTGTCAACAGTTCTATGGTTGTTAAGTATCTTGGCTAAATTCTAACCCAGATCTTCTAGTTTCAGGTCCTGTGTTCTCTCCACATCAGACTAACTTCATCCACATATCTAATTCACAGAATGTTACATGGATCACTTCACTTACAGAAGAGTCATAATTAATTACCTCATAATGTAGCTTTTCAAAATCATCAATTTTTTTCAACCCTAGCGCTCGATTGTCTTGAACGGCCTCTTCAAGACATTCGTAGAAAATGGCAACTTCTGCTTTTCTCTTTTCTTGCTGTATCAAGCCATAGTCGAATAGGGTCTGGCAAATGTCAACAAATTTGGTTTTGTATGTGAATTTAGAGTTAAGGAACCTTGCATTAAACTCAGAATCCTCTTTTAAAAAGCTATTGTCAGATACTTTACGATTTTCGGTTCTACTATCTGAAAACGATTTTATATAGCTTTATTTTAAGGGAAAGGACAGGATGTGGAGGCTTGGAAGTATTGCAAGAAGTTATTTCATTGGCAAGTACATAATTTCCTAAGTCTTTTTCTATTGCTGATTAATTTGATTCCACTATCTTTGTGGGGATATATCAAGGAATACACAATGTTAAGTTTACATTGGGCTAAAATTTATATGACCATTGGTGGTAGAGATGCCGAAACAATAAAGTGTCTTGTTGCTCTCCCTGACATAAAAACCAGGGACCAGAGAAACGGGAACCAAGGAGGTGTTTATGCACTTCCCATCATTATCTTTCAGAGAAACACTGACCTGATCCAACCTTCCTCCTCCTGTAGACAGTCTTTACATAATATCCCCTAGAGGTGGTCCTCTTAGCTCTATTTGAATACTTCCATCAGATTTAGGTAGATAGCTAGGAATTCTCAAGAGTCAGGAAGCTATAATTTCTAAGTCTATCTTTCTGCTTATAGTTAAGTAACTTGTTCTTATTTCCACCATGAAGAGGAAAATAATTGATTACTCTTATATTTGTGCTAAATTTGTATTCTGTTTACAAGTGATAAGCACATATGTTCAAGCTGTTATTTTTCCATGACTGCATGTGTAAACACATTTGTGAAAAGCTGCCTTGATTTAAGGAGGGAATAACATGCACACTCAATTTGGTATGAAAATCTATCTTACAATACAGGAAAGTAGGGGAGAAGGGGATAAGTAGGCTATGGGGGGAATGACAGAAAGGAGGGCAAATGGGAGAAGGGAGTAATTAGAAGTAAACACTTTTGGAGAGGGACAAGGACAAAAGAGAATAGAATAAATGGGGGGCAGGATAGGATGGAGGGAAATAGAGTTATTCTTTCACAACATGACTATTATGGAAGTCTTTTACATAACTACACATGTATAGCCTATATTGAATTGCTTGCCTTCACAGTGGGGATGTGTGGGTAGGGAGGAAGGGAGAGAAGTTGAAACTCAAAGTTTTAGGAACTAATGTTGACAACTGTTTTTGCATGCAACTGGGAAATAAGTAATACAGGTAATAGGATATAGAAATCTATCTTGCCCTACAAGAGAGAAGATGGAGATAAGGGAAGGGTGGAGTGTGATTAGAAGGGAGGGCAGATTGGGGGAAGGGGTAATCAGAATGTACAATGTCTTGGGTGGGGAGAGGGGAGAGATGGGGAGAAAATTTGGAACTCAAAATCTTGTGGAAATGAATGTTGAAAACTAAAAATAAATAAATATTTAAAAGAAGCTGCCTTGACTAATCTAGTAGTTACATGCAGCTTTGCACCAGTATTAAATTTGGGAACCCCAAGAGTTTGCCAGAGTTCCCTCTATCGACATTAGATAAGATGAATAGCGATTCTCAGCAAAATGAAACCTCAAAGATTTTTTTGTGTTTGTTAGTATTTTTTTAAGGCAGAAAAAGGATATGTCTCCAGTAGCTCCGTCACTCCTGGTAAATAAGCGAGCTTGGCAGCTTCAAGATCCTCTGAATAAAGACTGTCAAACAGATAAGGTCCATTCAGGTATTCAACATACGCAGCCTGTGAAGGAAAACATGGCCACCAAGAGTGATCCCACATTCTATTCCGTTGCCTCCCCAGAGTTAATTCTGGTGGGCTAGCTGCTGAAACACAGAAGGGGCTGAGAAAGCTCTGATCAGGAGCTGCACCGCGTCATGCAAATACACTCCAAAAAACAGATTTCATGGATCCCACTGTTCTTTCAATTACTGTGATCCTCCCATGAAATCCTCCTACCAGAAGAAGCAGAAGCCATGCGCTTGGCTACTTCCCTCCCGAAAGGCTAGAAATCATCAGCAGAATTCACTGGAGGAGGGGGTACCTTGTGTTTTTCCAGTTCTGCTATATTTGCCTGCTCCTCTTCAAGCTTGCTCTGGAGGTAATTCTCCCGATGCTTCAGCTCATAAATACTGTACTGATATTTCGCATCACCAAGTTCTCTCTGTGAAACAAAAAGAAAGGGTATTGTCCCAGGTCTAAAAGAAGCTATATTTGGAAAAAGTTACGGTGGCTTTTCAAGACATGACTTCTCAAACTGTTATGTGGTTGTAAGATTACACAAAGAACTTCATAAAGAAAACTGCACTTTGATGTTTGCATTAAATTATTGGTTTTTTAAAGTATTTTTGGCTTATATGGAAATATCATTTTCTGAACACTGCCTCTTTCTCATCTTTTGTTTCTGAAGTATACTTTCATCTTCACACTATAGAGGTATGTTTGTTTCTGAGGGTGGTAACAGACCTAGCCAGAAAACGAATAGTAAAATACTTCCACTTCTAAACAGAAAATGTATTCTATTTGTTTGGATAAAGAATAACAGGAAAAGGTAAGAAGTAAATTACAAATACAAATTATATTATATCACATTATATTTATACCATATTATGTTACTAAAATTACAAACGCTCCTCAAAAACTCTATTTTCTAGTGTACCAGATTGAATCAATCACAAGTATAAATTAGATGTGAATACAATCAATTTGAGAGGACAAAAGTACTTTAATCATTGAAGACTGATGATTGCCACATAGGAAATATTTTGTGATTCGTTATAAGAATCAGACATACTTCTGAACTGGTGCAGGAAAATAAATCAGTATAGCAGTAAGCTCAAAAAGTGGCTGTGTGGTATACCAGTGGAAAAATTTTGGTTTGGAGAATTATTCTTGTTTAGAGAGAGTTTTTCCTCTCTCTCTTTATTCCACCCCATTGACCATGTTAGTAGAGAGACTAAGTACAGGACCACATTTCTTGCCAGGAGCAGAGAAAGACACACTGTAGATAAACATAGATGCATAAAGCCAGAAGAAGCATCTTCAAGGAGCACAACCCTATGCATCAGAGAAAAAGGAAAACTCTAGATTGAAGAAAAGACTGCCAGTTCCTAAAGTACTAGGAGTTAAGGCAGCGATTGGATTCACACAAGAGTTGTACCTATCTGTTTATATGTCATATGCTGCAAGAGAATGTAAACTCTTTGAGGATAGAAACTGTTTTTCAGAAAATTCAATAAGCTTAGCTTTTTTAAATGATATGTATAGAAGATAAAAGAAAGGGAAGAGAACAGATCATGAATAGAAAAGTGATTGTGATTGTTTAGAAAGGAGAATGCACTAACAGTAAGGAAAATTCAGTTCAGTCCTCTGATTTTCCCATACTTTGATTTTCAAACCCAGGCAAAAATCATCTATCCTTCCCATATTTACATATTCTTAAGTATCTGATACTTAACAGTTAAGTGTTTTTACAGAGCAAAAGTCCCATTGCTTAATAAAAGGGAAACTAAAAGGGTACTGCATTTCAAATCAGAGGCCCTGGGTTCAAATCCCAGCTCTGTCACTTTATTTCCCTAGGTGACCTGGGACAAATCATTTAACCTCGGAGGCCTGTTTCCTCACCTATAAAATGAGGGGTCTGTACTTGATAGTCTCTGGGGTCAATCCCAAATCTAACTCTCATAAAAACTAATCATGGTCTCTGAAAGAGAAAACGAGAATGGTATTATGGGAAGGAAATAAAGAAGAAGGTTGGTATGAACACTTTAAAGTAAAACAGTCTTTTGTTTCTGTAGCAATAGATTCCAGGGTTACTCTCCCAAGCCCCACTAATACTGGTAGGCAGAGTCCTGCCTGAAGTATTGGAGAAGTAGCCCTAGCTACTTCTCCCCTCACAATCCTGGGGAACCCAGAGGGGGCTGGAGTTTTCTTTTTAATTCTATAGCTTATGAGCCCCTACTAGGGTGCTTCCCTTAATGATTATCAGTTGATTTCATTTAGTCAGTCAGATTTAATTAGCTCTTAGAAAGGTGGCATTTACTACGGTGATAAGGGGGGATGAAACATCCCCCAAAAGTCTGTGACACACTGTCCCACAGATACATACAGAGCCTAGCAGAAAGGGCTAAAACTTAGAGCACAGGTTACAAAGTGGTAACTCACAGGTCCAGGGGGAATTGGATAGAGTGGAAGCAGCAAGACTCATCTTCCTGAGTTCAAATCTGGCCTCAAGCATTTATTAGCTGTATGATGCTGGACAAGTCACTTAAGCTCATTTGCTTCAGTTTCCTCTTCTGTAAAATGAACTGGAAATGGAAATGGCAAACTACTCCAGCATCTTTGCCAAGAAAACCCCAAATAAGGGGGTCATAAAAATTCAATAATGACCCAAAGGACTCAACAACAACTTCCCAGGTCCTGGAAGTCCATTTCTCTCCTTTGTGCAGCTCTCATTAAGTTTTCCTTAAGTACAATATAACGACTCCTTGTAGAGTCATAAAGCTGCCTATCCTCAGGATTCTGTGCCCAATGTGGACAGACACAGCCAGTCACTGCCGGTATGTCAGCAGAAGTCCAAATCATAAGGGTGAGTGGGGTGGAGAGAGAAGATTTACTCCTCCCTGACCTGCCCTCCCAGGGTTACTTAGCTGGAATTAGACTCTCCTCTAAACTGTAAGGCGTTCCAGTGGCTGAGTTCTGTGCTACCTTCCTATTTCATACAAAAGACAAAGGGTATGACTGAGTGTACATTAATAGAATTCAACTTCTGATTCAACAGAAGTGTTTTCACCTGATAAAAGTAGTTGTCTTAAGTGATCCACCTCCACCCTGACTCTGCGTGTTTTGGTTTACTCCACACAGGCAATGGACAAACGGGAAAGATGATCTCAAAGCCTCCTCTTTCTTCAGAACTGATTAATGGTCACAGTCTTTTTTTAGCACAGAGAACAAAAAAAGGAAAAGGCACTTGCCGTGTGTGCGTCAATGAGCCTGAAGTCCAGGTATACGAGATCAGGAAGGTAGGCACTGACAAACAATTTATAATCTTCTTCCTCACAGATGGGATTCCCAGCAAGGTTGAGTGAACGTAAAAATGCAAATCTCCTCAGATAGATAACCTGTTTCAAATGTTAAAAGAATCAATTTCAGTGGATTACAGGGCCAAGAACAAACTCTAAAAAAAAATTTTCAATTGTTTTTCCCTTCTCATTATCAATTTCCTGCAAGATGTTGAAATTTCTATCCAAAGAGTGTTGGAATCTCTTTTTTATTACTTAAAGATATTACTTTTTTGGAGGAAGTCAATCTACAGTCTGATGCTGTCCTTTAAGAAGCTTGCACAATGGCATTCAGTAAATGTTGTAGACTTAAACTGAACTGAACAGGAATTTCTACCAGTCACTCAGATTCAGATTTTAAAGTTTGTGAATAACCAAAACAACATATACTATGTGGAACTCTATAAGAAAACTTTAATATGCTAGAACAAAAATGACTAGAACATTCAGTCACAGATTTTGAGAGCTGAAAGTGACCAGACAGGAAGACTTTGCATGAAAGCCCCCATAAGAGATCATCTAACTTCCACTTGACCTCTAGTGATGTAAAGCCACTACTTCCTGAGGAAGCCAGTTCCACTTCAGGCTAGTTCTAATTGTCAGGAAGTCTTTCTTTCCATTAAAGTTTTCTAGACCTAGTGTTCTAAGAACTAGAGAAGTCCAGATCCCTCTCACAAACATATACAATGAAACCTAAAATACACAATTAACCAGCAAAATGTGTAGAGACCAGGGATACATAGAAGGAGCTCCAGAATCCTGCTGATAGAAAGCAGTCTCAAGGCATGAAGAGGCCCTTAGGATAGAGTCAAAAGCAATACCAAAAATGGAGTGACAGGGAGCATTTTTGTCTAGTTCGATCAATACAAGTCCTTCCTAAAAACCTAGAAAATGCACCAGACCAAATTCTGATCAAAAAAGTCACGAAAGAGTCACAGTGAGTCATTTTTCCAACCCAGACCAGCTTAGGAGGTCAGAGAGTTCTGCACACACTGGGGTTGGAGTTGGCCAGGTATATAGAGGCAGCAAACAGATGGAACATTCTAACACCAGGGACTGAAGACCAGCTCAGGAAGTCCTGGGGCAGAAAGAGAGTCCAGGGAACTCCTGAACAGCATCGGGAGTGGAACAGGTGCCACTTGATAGCTTTGTCACCCATTACCCAGTTACCAGGTTATAGGTACAGGGCAGAGAAGTGTCATCAGTGAACGGGGACCTAGCTGTGTACTAAGCAAGGAACAAACTGCAGAGATGCAGCTGTGAGGCGCTCAGTCCAGGAGCAGAGCAATGACCCAGTTCTAACTTTTAGCCCAGCACATAAGCCTCCAAGGGAATAACTAGGGCAGGAATGTCCCAGACCAAAGGAAAACCAGTAGTTCAATCACTCTGTACCTGGAGAACCTCCTGTGGACTAACAGTAACTGCTTCCAGCATCAGTCTACTGAAACTCAACCATACACAAGGCAACAGATCCAAACCTGGGTCAGGAACTTTTAGAACTCACACCAGAAAGGTAGTAAACAGGCTTATCCCTACGTTATACCACTCTGAGAGCAATGAAAACTTGCAAGTCCCAAGACTGAGCTGTGAAAGCCCCAGAAGGACCTAAAAAGAGAGAAACTCAGAGTCCCAGTACTAACATAAAGTTCAAAGTAAAAAAATTAGGCTGAAAGAATGAAAAAACAAACAAACAAAAAGATCATAAGATGCTACTATGTTAACTGGAGGCTCAAGAAAGAAACACAGAAGAAAACAATGACTTAAAAACATCTACAAGTAAAACCTAAAAAAATGCAGATTGCACACAAGCATAATAAGGATGCCTAGAAGAGTTAAAGAAAGAAAGAAAATCATTTTTAAAGCCAAAGAAGAGGCAGAGGAAAAAACAGAAAAAGAATGCCAGCTGTGCAAGAAAATTACGCAGAAAGAATGAATAGCCTGGGAAAAGAGGTAGAAAACCTCACTGAAGAAAATACCTCCTTGAAAACTGAAACTGACCAAACGGAAACTAATGACACCATGAGACATCAAGAAATACAGGGACAAAGTCAAAGGACTGAAGGAAAAAGGAACAAAAAGAGATAATTTAAGAATCACTGAACTGCTTGAAGACCATGAAGAGGCAAAATGGGAAAACTGCCCAAGGATTTTGGAACTAGAGGGCAAAGCTGACACTGGAAGAGTCCAGTGGTCACCTCCTTAAGAAACCCCCAAAGGAAAACTCCCAGAAACATCATAGTCAAAATCCAGAACTCCCAGGTCAAGGAGAAAATGCTGAAAGCAGCCAGAAAGAACTTAAGTACTGAAGTCACAGTCAGGATCACAAAACATTCAGCAGTCACTACTTCAAAGAGATGAAAAGCTTGGAATATTGTCATTCTGAAATGCAAAAAATGAAAAAACTAACAACAAGATTTAACTCCATGTCCCCATCCTCCCTCCTTCTTTCCAGTACCATGGTGATCCTGGCTCTGGGCTGTGGAAGTTTGCTTGGACTGCTACTACAGATGACCAAAGTCATGGCAGTTAGTGGTTTGCACTGCAAAAAACCTCTGCAGGAAAGAACATAGGTGAAGGGGCAGGACAAGTAAGAATTCAGCACCACGCACGGTGCCCTACCTTTTCCCAAAGCCTTGGAGACTCACACTACAGAAATCAATTTTACAGCACTAGTACAGCAATGCAATTCCAGAGAACTAAGAAACAGAGAAAGAAACAGGACACCAAGACATTATAGGGAAAGGAGTCAGAAAGTGAATAAGGAGAATTAAGTCAAAAACAAAACAAAACCCTAAAATGATCAAAGATCTCACGAAGAAGAAAACTCAAAGACCTTGAACATAAACAAGATTAATCAACATGGAACACATTAAAAACAGAAGGAAATAAGGCCTCGAGATCTAGTAAACAAGTTCAGCCATCTCTGAATAAATACTGCAAAAAAAAAAAAAAAAGGAAAATCATCAATACTTGATAAGACAGAGGTTCCTGTGGAATTTTAAGGAGAACATGGAACCATATCATGTTGCACCTCAGTGGTTTAAAAGAGAAATGAGAATTTTAAAAACAGATGTCACAGCCCCTACAGCAAAAAACAATGGGAAAAATAGAAAAACTGTAATCTGCAATGAAAAGCCTCACCAAAGAAACAAAAGAGAGAACAACAGATTAAGAATGCAAATAAAAGCAAAGGGCAATTTGGAAGAGGAGAAGAATAAACAATTACACTAAAAGAAAATATGCTTACTATGGTCGTGAAGACAAGATGAGACACAACAGAAGAATCCTAGATCTCCCAGAAGAACATAACAAGATGAAAAACATGAAAAAATAATTCAAGAAACAATGCAAGAGAATGACTCAGAATTTCTGAACAGAGAAAATGAAATACCAATTGAGAGAATTCCTAGACCACCTCCAGAAAAAAGGCAAAAACAACCCAAAGACCTTCAAATACAAAGAAAAGGAAATTCAAATAACACAAGATTTTTATACCCCCTAGAAAACCTAGGAGGGAATCGAATTGTTGTTGTTCAGCCATTTCTGTCATATCCCACTCTTTGTGACCCCATGTATTTTCTTAACAAAGATACTGCAGTGGTTTGCCATTTCCTCCTCCAGCTTATCATATAGATGAATAAAAAAGAAAAGCAAGGTTAAGTGACTTGCCCAGGATCACACAGCTAGTAAGTTTCTGAGGCCAGATTTGAACTGAGGAAGATAAATCTTCCTGACTTCAAGTTCAGCACTCTATCCACTGCATCACTAGCTGCTCCGGGGTGATGTATCCTGGAAATCTGAGCTTGACCACACAAAAGATGGCTATTCAATAATAATAAGAGTTTGAAATATTTTTAGAAAGAAAACCTAAATTGAAGATATTATTTGCTTCTTAACATACCAGACAACAAAAATGCAGAAGAGGTAAATAAATACAGCAGTCAAAGACAGCAACAGGAAAAGAGTGATGATGACAGAGGAATTAGTAAGAGACTTCTTTCTAAATGTACAAAAGGAGACAGGGGTGATATCTTACGGAGTTAACAGCAAAGAGGTGGACCTGGAACATTATGGATAGAATCTAGTGATACCTTACCTACAAGTGAATCAAATATTTTTTTGGTGGGACTACATTGCAAAGTGAGAGGGTACATAAAAGGGAGGAGGGGATTGGAGGAACAGAGGACATATGATGTGCCTGGAATAGCAATAAAGAGAAGGTGACCCCCTATGCTCTTGGAAAGAGAAAAGCCTAAAGGGGAGTGAATGATGTGGAAGGGGAAAGGACAGAAAAGAGCTGAAGAGGAAGAAGACCTTGCTTTGGTGGGGAGACAGTGTTCTGGTGATGAATAATGAAAAAGTAGGAGAAATCTTCTTTGCAAAGAGTTGAAGGAAAGGAAGAAGGTAAACAAAGGAAGGAATGAACAGTCCCAGTTGAAGGGGAGACAGGAAGGAAGAATCTACTTGAACAAGAGGAACAAAAGCAGGGAAGAGTTATGTGACCGGATAAAAGCACAGAACTTTACTGTGCCGTAGGAAATACTGAAATGGACCATTTCAGAGGAAATTGGGGAGACTGATATGACCTGATTCAGAATGAAGTGAGCAGAACTAGGGCAACAATTTATACAGTTACAAGTTTATAGAGAAAAATGCAACAATAAACCATGAGTCCAGAGAACTAAAAATGAAACATCTCACTTCCTGGCAGAGAGTGGATGGACTAAAATCCAGAGGGAGATATGCACATTTGGACATGGTCAGTGTGGAAATGTGTTTTTCTGGACTATGCTTTAAAAATATATTGTTCATTTGGGAGTGGCACAGAAGGAAGGAAGTGCCTGCAAAAATAAATTTTAAAAATTAAACTGATTATTCCAAATAAATCAATGCAAGTTTCTCAAATTTATACTCTGATCCAGAAAGATAGTGACTACATTCACAAAAATTAGGTATAGAAGTAAAATTTACAAAATGACATTTTGATATATTTCCTAATTTTAAAAAAATACCTTCCTCAAAAATGAAAGTGAAGAAAGTAAAAATCTGCTTATTAATCACTTGACTCGTCTGCAAAGTCATTCTCTTTCATTTTAAAGACACCTATCTTTTTAACTATGTATGACAAGGAAACCATTTGCTATGATCAATATGATATGACTTGTCTGATTCCATGCTAAACAAGAATAGTTAACTAACAGACTTATCTTGTGATAGTACACTGAACAAATGTTTGAAAATCTGAAAATGTTTTGGATATAGGTGAATAAGGAAATGTCTAGTTTACTAAACAAAGCAATACAAATATGAGGTAACATGGCAGAGCGAGGGCAGACCCAGCGGTAAAGTAGATAAAGCACTGGCCCTGATTCAGAGGACTTGGGTTCAGATCCCCCTTCTGATGCTCACTACCTATGTGATCCTGGGCAATTCACATTTCTTCCCTGGACCTCACTTCCCTAATTTGTAAAATGAGAAAGTTGAATTAGATGGACTCAGATCCCTTATAGACCCACGATCCCAAATCTGATGCCTTCATAACATGTTTTTGTGTAAAAGGTTTTCTACTGCTGCCATTGTAAATGTGGATATGTTTCTGATATTCCTCTAAGTTAGGATGATCTGAGTTCAAATGCTATCTCAGACAGCAGCTCACTTAAAGCTTACATTGTCTTATGTCTAGGTCTCCCTAAAAGGGGGAGTTAGAAAAGTAATTAAATTTAATGAATTTAATTTAACTATAGACATTTAAAGCAAAAAAAAAATATTTGAGGGGATGTGGAAAAAGTGTGATACTAATTCATGGTTGGTGGGATTGTGAATTGATCCAGTCATTCTGGACAGCAATCTGGGATTATACTCAAAGAATTGTTAAACTACCTATTCCCTTTGACCTAGCAATACCATTCTTAGGTCCATTTCCAAAGATGATTAGGGAAAAAAGAAAAGAGCTTACATGTTCTAAAATAATTGTAGCCACTCTCTGTGGTGGCAAAGTGCTAGAAATTGCAGGGATACCCATCAACTGGGGAATGACTAAACAATGAAAAGTAAAATGTGAAGAATGAAAAGAATATCCTAGACAGTAACAGCATTATTGTTTTAAGAGTGACTTTGAGTGAATAAGTTATTTTGACTATTATAAATCTCAAGTAACTATAAAGGATATATGAAGAAAGATGCTACTGCATCCAGAGAAAGAATTGATAAATAGAAGTGTGTATAGAATAACTTCACACACACACTTATTTGTGTCTAATAACGGTCAATTCTAGGGCAGGAATGGGGGGGGCAAAAGGGAAAAAAGAAGAAAAATTTATAGAATAACTGTTGTATATTTAAAAGGAATAGCAAATTGTAAATAGTAGCTTTTCAGTTTCATGTACTACCATTCTTCTTATGTTATGGAAATGCTTGTTTAATTTTGTAAATTAAAAAATAATTGTTAAAAAAGAAAGGTATTTCATGTACAATGTGTAGAAGTTGTTTCTTTACTCCAAACAAAAGAAATGCTTAAAATATATAAAACTCATAAGCGCATATTGACAAAAAATAAACAAAACCTGAAGTTAGCAGCAATAGCATATAATTACTCATCCTCTACTGGGATGCTGAAACTTAAAATATCAAAATAAGAAGCATTTTACACCTTCACCTCAGTTCCATATTGTCCACCTTCATAACTTCTGGCTATAGTATGTAAGGCCTGACTCAAACTAAATGGTACCTCAGGTATGAGAGTGGAATGAAATGAGACACTCACAAAAGATTTGACAGTGAAGAATAGGTTGCATCAGAGAAAGGACATTCCGAACAAGGAGGGCATACCCTTGATTCAGATAAGCACATTTCTCTGCCTCTGCATTGCTCGTAGTGGTCTGCTGGTCAAGCTTGAGAGAACTGTTAGAGGAGATGACCTCTGAGTTCCTTTGAGCTCTAAGTCTATGATTATAGGGCTCCATATTTATGATCTTTCTGTCCAATGAAATTCATTTCTATAGCCCGTTAATTACAGCTCCTGATGATACAAAGAGGGTCCCCTAGGAGCTAATCTTACTCCAGACCATCTGCCTAACCGATCGTAGCTTAGGCAATGGCATTTGGGTCCATGACTCCTTTTCCAACTGCAGATTTAATGGCATTCCTCCTGGGCTCAGGACCAGCAGTGAAAGAACACTTGGAGAACCCTATCCTTAGAGGCAATTTCCATATGCCCTGGAACGCAGTACAGATAAATCCTACCCTATAACCATACCTTCTGCACCTACAGTACTAGACCATGAAAAAAATTTTTTCAAAATTTTTAGTTTCAGATCCTTCCAAATCCAAAAAAAATGTTATAGACACTCACTATATGGAATTATTAAGGTAGGCAAGCCAAGTAGATACATTTTTAAACTGCAATGGTTAAAACAAAGAAGGGATTTTGAGATAATCCTCAATCAATTGGAAAATTCAATTACCCAAAAAACAATTCATCAAATATTTCATTTAATCAAGCTTATGCTGTATTTACCTTTCAGAAGAGAAACCTGAATTGACCTAGGCTTGGGGCTACGTTGCCTTAAAAACTAGACTGGTTGGGATTTGAGAACACTTGCATGCTCTCTTCTCCTTCCTGCAGGTTTTATTTTCACCCCCCTGTTTTGAATTAATAGTAATGCCCTCTTAGACAACTTTTTAGCTCTTTCTCCTTTTGTTTTTAAAAATAAATTTTAGTGATGTCTTTCTTTTTTATATTGCCTAATGTATCACTTCCAGAGAGCCATCCCAATATAATAAAGAATGCTTTATTTATTCTTTTATACATCTCTAAGAAGTCTTATATACCTGTGGTTATTACAAGATATAAACATCTTTTCCTTAAAAGAAAAGTCATCCTACTAATGAAACATTGGTAAAAGTCATGGGCACTTACATTAAGGAGGTTATCAAGCATGTTGTTCCCTATGGAAAAGACCTGTAGCTTTACTAATGCGTCCATAGCATCCATCTTGGAAATTCGGTTGCTGAATAAGCTCAGATCTTCTAATTTAACAAGAGTATCTAGGCCCTCAATTGTCTCAATGTTGTTGAAAGATAAATCTGAAAATTAAAAAAAAATTAAGAAATTTGTTAAATTGATGTCAGTTTCTTTACTAAAGTAAGTAAATATTTATATTTCTCTCAGTTTCTCCATGTTAAATAAAAACAGAGGTAACAGATATATGGTAGGTGCTGGGTACTTCCTGCCCTCAAGGAGTTTACATTCTATAGGTAGGAAGGAAACAAGTATTTACTAAGTGCTTGCTATGTATCAGGTATTTTACAATGATCATCTCACTGGATCTTTATAACAACCATGAGAAGTAGGCACTATTATTTTCCTCATTTTTACAGTTGAGGGTACTAAGGCAGATTGGGGTCAGTAAGTTGTCCAAAGTCACACAGTTAGTAAGTGATTGACATCAAATCTGAACACAAGTCTTCCTGATCTGAGGGTCTATGTTCTATCTATATGCCACTAGATGACTAAGAGACCAAGTATATAATGTTGTGCTTGATTATCTTAAACTATGCTTTACACTTTACAGACTGGGAATTTCATTTGTTGTCTAACAATCCTAATTTTTTGGGGGGGTAGGTGTGGGAGAAGCTAGGTAGTGCAATGGATAGAGTGCCAGGCCAGGAATTGGGAAGACCTGAGCTCAAATTCAGCCTCAAACACTTAGTAAGAAGTGAAGAAAACACTTCATAAATTTCTAAATATTATAATAAATGTGTTACTATTTTGCAAATAATTTGCATAGATAAATAATTTGATAGAGATAATTAGGAATAAACTATGGTATATTAAATGTTGTTATTCAATCATATCCTACTCTTTGTGACCCCATTTGGAGTTTCGTGGCAAAGATACTGGAGTGGTTTGCCATTTCTGTCTCCAGTTTATTTTACAGATGAGAAAACTGTGGCAAACAGGGTTAAGTGACTTGACCAGGATCACACAGCTAGTAAGAGCTGAGAGCAGATTTGAACTCAGGTCTTCCTGATTCAAATGCCAGTACTCTGTTCACTGTGCCATGCAGCTATCCCAGTATATCAATATAATGCCACTAAATAATCAGAAATATGAAGAAATTTGGAAAAATTTATATTAAATTCTACAAAGTAAAGTGGAATCTGAGGATCTACACACTGATTATTACATAATCTCAGTTGGGCCCTCACTGCAGCAAGGTAATCCTTTTATACCTCCCTAACTGATTCACTATCCCACTCATTACAATACCTCTTCCAAACCTTTTCATCCCTCCTCAAAATTTCCCATTTTTCCTTTAACTAACTCTAGTGGCTCCCTATTGCCAAGATCAAATACAAGATCTTGTTTTTAAAGTCCTTGACAACCTGGGTCTTTCCTACTTTACAGTCTCTTTACACTTTATTTCCCTCCATATACTATGTGATCTAGGGATACTGGCCTCCTCAATGATCCCTGAATGACTGTCACTGGCTGCTCCTATTCCTCAAATGCGCTCTCTTCTCATCTCTACGTCCTGGCTTCCTTCAGTTCTCAGTGAAAGTCCCACTTGCAAGAAGACTTTCCCAGTCCTCTTTTCTCTTACTGCATTTCCTCTCAGACATCCCCAATCAGATATCAAATCCTATAATTTGTTTCTGTACATCTCTCACAAACACTTCCTTCTCTTCATTCACCCAACCTAGTTTACTACCTCTTACCTAGATTATTGCAACTGCCTTCTAATTGAATTATTTGCCTCAAGTCTCTCCCCACTTCAACTGAACTGATGCCTCCAAACTAGGACAGCACTCACCCCTTTCTCCTAACATGGAAGAGAAGCTGACATCTTGAAACAATGCTGGGAAAATCAAGGGAAAAAAATGAAACTAGGGATGTTTCTAGAGCCTAAGATTCTTTAGGCCATGGCAGGAGGACAGACTCCAAGATGGTCCTTCCAAAGGCTGACCCTTTGATTTGGTGCAATGTTCTCACTATTCTTCTCAGGTTTGATGGATAAGACTCATAAGTCTGTCATCAATCCAGGCATAAAGGCAATTCCAGGATGTTAATGAGAGGTAATGGCTCTTTAGGGAGAAGGGTTCAAGTCAGGTATGTCTAAGCAGTTTCCTACTTCTGATGTCAAAGGCTGGGAGGCCTCAGAGCTACGGCTTTGGAGAACGGGAGACAGAAGTTGTAAAAACACATATAACTGGATATATTGTTTAAAGTTATGTGCATCACTAATACACTGTTGGTCAAGTTATGAATTGATCCAATCATTTTGGAAAGCAATGTGGAGTCATTCTAAAAAAGTGACTAAAATATTCATATCCTTTGACTCAGAGATCCCCACTGCTAGGCATAGCCTACTCCAAGGCCATCTTCTCATCAGCTGCATTCTTGCCTGGACCCAGAAAGCATGTTTTGGCTATCCTGACACCTGGCCTCCTATTTCAGGCAGGCCTGAACCATGCTTCAATTTACTCCCTATTCCCTAGCCGCCTTCTCACCAAGTGATTTTCTTCTTCATGATTGCCCTTAGAATGCACTGTTTCCCCACTTCCACTTTCTAAAATCCTTAGATTCCTTCAAGACTCACTTTAGGTGCTCCCTCCCTTCCTGATGCCATCGAGTTGCTCTCTTCTCCCTAAATGACCTTTGTTTATTCGTTTACATGGCTCTGCCTCCAGGTGAATGCAAACTCCAAAAGGAAAGGGACTGGGTTTTTGTCTTGGTGTGCCCCAGCGTCTTGGACAGTGCTTTTAGATAACTCTTACACACAGTAGATAAGTGCTTCTCAAAGGCTAAGTGCACACTCAGTCACATGCCCATGCCTCAGTGTTCTAGCCCAGATTTATTCATAGCCAAGTGAAAAAAGATTTGAAAACCACCAAAGTTAGTGCATAAAGGATATTTACTGAGCTGCACTGAAGTTTCTCAAAGTTAATAATCCTTCTTATATCCCTGTCTCATCTTAGAGGGTACTCAATGTGTTGCTGTCTTGATATTCCCATTATTTCAACTCTGGGTAACAACACCACTGAAGGCGCAGCACCCAGGGAAAAAAAGAGTATCTTTAGCTTTATTTAGTGCTTTATCTTTCTCTTAGTAGCTTTCACAGTCCTGTTACAATGAACTGAGCTTTGGGAGCCAGGAACACAGTATTCAATTTTGACATTTCTAAGAATATTTGTTATGTTTTGAAAACACAGCATAGATGTATACTTTAAAAATTAATGATTTCCTTCCTACAAATGATAAAATGCATTATAAATATATGCTGATAGAATGGTACATGATTGATTAAACTAATTAATGTCTAGTAATATGAAAATGAGTCAGTGGGATCATATTTGATTATAAGAAAAAGCAAAGTCAACCTTACCAAGCCAGACCAGGTTAACTAGACTTTCCAGTCCATCGATCTTTTCAATGATGTTGTTGTCCAGCTGTAATTTTGTCAGACTCTCAAACTGCCATAGATTGTCAATCCTGAGGATGTCTAAAATCAGAGAAGACAGCACAATTGATATCAGTTCCATTTGATCAGCACGTTTATAATTCAAATGTTCAATGCTAAACAACAATATCTATAATGACAATACACAACACTCTAGGCTAATTCTATTTGCCCCCTGATGTGAAGACCACTACAGAAACAAAAGAAAAGACCCTGTTCAATGGGTGCCTTCTGTTATCCAAATGGAAGACAAACCAGAAGGAAAACAACTTTGTTGCCTTTAGCAGTGTACACTGTTAATCAATATACTGCCCAGGAATCATCTGAATGGTTCATATATTTAGAGTTGCAAGGGACCTCTTAGACCTAATTTTATAGGAGAGGAAATTGAGGCCCAGAAGGTATTAAGTGACTAACCCAAAGTGACCTAGATAATAAGCACCAGAGATTCACCACCATTTAGTGCTTTTTCTGTTGTCATTGGATTTTTTTCCTCCATATTACTGAATGATAAACTGCACGATGGAGGGACTTAATGAATTTTCTCCATAAGGGTCTTGACCTTTATTTAGATTATTAGTAGGATGTAGTTTACAAGATGAAACCCTTGCTTCTGAAGTTAGAATTACTAGTTTCATTACATTTAGTAAAACATTCCTGTATCATAGGTAATGTAGTACTGTAGGCTTTCTGGCAGACTAATGTAGCAGGAAAGATGACAAACAGAATTTCATTATCTTCTGTTGCCAGACAAATAAAAGTTATACATATTAGTGTCTGAAAATAATAGTTAGCACAAACACAGCTGTGAAATAGTGGTAGCCTTGAGCTCTAGGACTAACAATGGAGTGGAAAGAAAATCCATAGTACTCAAAGATACTTGCTATACTGAAATAATCAAGACTGATTCTGTATCATTTTCTTATTGATCCAATTTATAGTTGTGAGAGACAGAAAAAGTTAAGTTTCCACAGAAGTTACTATTGGTTGATGAAGTCATTGAGAATAAGTGAGATAATAAGAAGGCTAGAAGATTACAGGTGCACTCAACCAATCAGGAGACAGACAGTGGCCTTGAGAAGACCACAGAACCAGGATAGGAGCCAATCTGGCCTGGACTGGTTTAGAAATATGACTGGGAATAACTGGGAGAAAGCTTTTCTTCTTTGTGCTTGCTTAGTAAACTATTTGCCTATTAACTTCTCCACCCAGTGGGGAGAAAAAGCACAAAATTAGGAACATTTCACATGTTAGAGAAGGGAAGGGAAACATGTGAAGGAGGTATGTAAAGGGTGTGTAAAGAAGGCAGTGTCCTAAAGGGGAATGGGCCAATCCATGCCCTGATGGGATGATGTGTTTTGAATTAACTGTATGTAGCTCATCTCGATTCTGTACTCAGTGCTCCCTCCTCCTTGGCCAAAGCGTTCAATTCCTCTAAACTCCGCTGCAATACATTTTCCTTGAAGCCTTGTTAGCGTCGAGTGTGTCTCTAGCACGGTTAACTGATTTTGTCCTGTAATGGCTTTAGTCATGGGTTCAGGATTCAGCTGACCTGTAACAGGTTAGGTTTAGAAATCCAGTTCTTTTGCTAAGCAATATTCTATTCTTGCCTCAAGGAATTTAGCTAACCTTGGGGGTGGGATGGTTTGCCATAGGGAAGTCAGGCCTAATATTCTTCAAGGATGTCTGGTTTGTTGTCGAAAAAGTCTGGGCCAACTATCTTGCAGGTTCACTCAAACACTGAGTATTTCTTAGACACAGGGGTTGCCAGTCCCTCATTACCAGATTTCCAACCAATCATATTATTCCCCATAACTCAGTTATGTAACCAATCACGTTGTTCTCAACCCCATGAGGTCACCTACCTGTTCAGTTTTTTGTTCTGTATTCCCAAAACCTATAAAAGAGAATTGTCCCCCTCATTCAGGGTCTTAGATTACTGAGCAAGCTAAAATCCTCTTTACTGGTAAATTCATGCTTTACTATTAAATCAGTCATGCTTGAAACTTTGTGCCTCAGTTTACCTAATTTTAACTGTTAAAGCTGGCAAATATGAAGGGACTGGGGGGGGGATTAATCAGGCAGTCTGTTGTGGGGTGTTCCCCTTTAAGAACACTCAGGCGACATTTTGCACCTAAGGGGCTTTCTCTACTTAGAACTATACCAAATCAGATTCCCACCACCACCTCCCACCATCTGCCCAGTCCTAACTGCTCTGAGCTAAGTAAGCCTACACACATTGTTGAGGAAACTACAGTAGTGCTTTTTGTCTTGTCTATGTTTAAGTGTAACTGACCGGCAGTAAGTGGTAATAAAAACTTGGGGACTCCCCCTAAGGGACTGGCACTACTTCAAGCAATATTTAACCCCTTAAAGGGAAATACTTTTCCTTCACAGGGGCCTCCTGGTCCATGCTAGGAGTAGAGGGAACTCAGTAAAAGGTTGGAGAAGCCTATAAACAGGAAAATTTTCCTAGTTGTTAATTGGGGGAGACAATGTATGTGTGTATGTATACATATGTATATATGTGTGTGTATATATGTACATATATGTGTGTATGTACATATATCCCAGAATTTGACCCAAGAAGGGGATTTCTATCTGTGTGCACCTATACCTTTGCGTGTACATCTTGTTATGGGTGTTTAATGTTCAATGTGTCACTCTTGTGGTTATAATCCTTCACATCATTATATTTGGTTACCACAGAGTGAGAAAATCTACATTCTGCCCTTACACTATCTTGTCTTACTCATAAACCAGGTACTCAGACAAGGACTTAACCTGCTGACAGCTGTGTCTACCCTGGGGGAGGGAGTCAGAGACTATGAACTGATAATATTTAATATAAAATTTGGACTTTAATAAGGGCCAAAGCTTGAATTAAGAAGAGTCTGGACCTAATAGTTTCTTTTGTTATCTTATGTAAACTCAGAGAATGCCTTTCCGTGTCAGGAAGCAAATGGGTCTGACTTAGTAACTTCTTTATCAGACCCTTCTCCTGGCATCTTAGTGATAAGGAAAAAAACACAGATGTCCTGGGTTGTAATTTCAATTTTGTCAACTCTGTTAAGATACCCTTTCTTGTGTCAGCAACTTCAAGGACCTGTTTATGACAGGAGGCCTGCCATCAGAGTGGTGGGATTTTCTCCTTATCTTATGTCACAGAGATATATGCTACAGAGAGGAATTCACACAACCTGGGATCATAAACTCAATTGACACTACTTTGTTAATTGTCTTGTCTTACTAAATTTATGATTTGTTCAGCTAAGAGAGTTCCTTTCTCATGGCAAAATGTATTTAAACCAGATTTCTGTACCAGATAGCCAGTCTTGGTCCTGGCTCCATAATGTTATGTAACCATTATCTTTAAGAGGGAATTAATTAATAAATAACGCATGCCTTTAGCCTGATGCCTTTTCTCTAACCAAGTTTTCAGGACAACAGAACCCAGTGGTAGAAAGCAAGGAACCGTATGTCCTTCCAGGAGAGAATCCTTTGTAATGTAAGCACCTATGCCACATATAACTCACAGAACCTTCCTTAGACATAAAATGATTATGGTCCTGGCGTGACAAAGGGCAGTAGCCACCTTAAGACTGTCTGGAGCATGATGCTGTGTTAACTGTCTCAACAGTAAGGGCTGCCTTTGGGAATGTTGTGGCAATGAGTGGGGACTTCTTGTTAAGGACTCCTGGGTTTTTATCAGATCTATGAACCAAGGAGCAGGTCTGTGACCAGACTACTCGGCTTAACCATGTGACTCCTTGGCAGGGCTTCCTGGGGAATCAGTAATACCCTAGTAGGGCAATTCTGGAGTCTGTGTCTCTATTTCAAACAGCTACATGAATCTTTTAAAGTAAAGATCATTGTTAACAAATTGAAAGGATACACTGCCTCAGAGGAGGAGTGAAAAAAATGTCCCATTCCTTATGAAGAATGCTTTACGTAACTTGTTTCTATTTATCTGTATTTCTGCATACATTGGAAAAAACCTTGCTGGCAAATCTCTCTGTAAGCCATATGAACTAACTTTTTTTTTTGGGGGGGGGGGAAGAATGTGATCTTTTCTGAGGAGTTCCTTAAGTCTTCAGAAAGTGTAACAGCAAGCACCTTGGCCCCCCAGGATGACCTGCTAGAACAAGTTCTGGAATCTGCTTTTCTTAAAGGAAAACAGCTTTTATGGGCTCAACAATCTTCTTTAATTACACTCACTAGTTCAGGGGAAAAGTCAGCACCCTGGACTTCAGAGAAAATATGAGCAAAGAAATAAAGACCAACAGGCAGGGCTCTACTACCTAAATCAAAGCAATATTGCTATACACTTTCCATATATCTCTCAATCTACAGACCCTTTACATCTGAGCAGTTGGGGGTCTAAACATACAACTGACCAGGGAATCACAAGATCCTCCTCACCTTGGAGTATATGAGCACGCATATGCGTGCATGTGTGTGTGTGCGTGCATGCGTGTGTGTGTGTGTGTGTGTGTGTGTGTGTACATGGCATCACAAACCTCAACTAAGTGCCTAATTAGAAATTAGTAAAAGGTGTGAAAGCCTTCCTACAAACAAGCCTCCCCTAAGTAAGCTTCCGTTAATGGGTTCCAAGTGCGGCCCATTAATGGGCAGGGAAGATTTTACATCCCCTTAACATTACACAAAGACAGAAAAGAAAAAAAGATAACCTTTTCCATCAAACTGTTATGTTTTTACTTCTTAAACTAATTCAAAACTAAGTATGGGACTAAAATATAAACATTCTACTGTAAATCTCTCTATTGTAGTTTGAATATTTTTGTAAATGTTGAAATAGTCTACGAAGTTTTGTGTTAACATTCTTTAGAATTTGTTTTAAAGTAATTAAGAGCACTCTCTCCCCACCCCACTCCCTCTAATAATAGATGTATTGTTTTATAGCTAAGAGAGAAAGTTCGTTTCTCTATAAAGAGGCAAGTTTGGGAGTAGTAGTGAAGTGTCAAAGTGAAGGGAGAAAATATATATATATATATATATTTTAAAATATCTCTTTCCTGGCTCATTAAAAAGAGAAAATTTGATGTAAATCAGGTAAATAAGCTTTATTAGAACATCTAATTAAATACTTGTGAGTTTTGCAAACTAAAGTACCAATCAAATTACTTTATGAATTAATGTGTATGTTTTGAAATAAGACATATTGCTGCAAATTATATTAGAGTCCTCAATTTAAGTATGGATACTGATTGGAGTAGATTTTAAACAACCTACCAAGAAAAAAAATGATGTTTCTTACCATTTTTATAATAGATTATACAGAAGCACTAGGTGGAATGTGGGGCTATAGCCATTCAAACCACGTGACGCAGAAATGATTAACTCTGCTTTTGCTACTCCATCCCTACTGGACATTAAGTGGTATATAGGTGTTTTCTGCCCAAAATGGTATGAGAAGGGTAGAAACAAACTTAGAAGCATAGTCATGGAGGTATATGACAAAAAGAGCAAAGGAAAAGAAAATCTTCACTCCATTTTCCAGAGAAGGTTCTCCTATTCCTGGCCCCTCCTCCCTCCACCACCACTCCCTTCCCAGCTCTGACTATACTCTTGTAAGCCCTAATTATGAATCAAGCTCATCCAGCTACCCTATGTCACAAAACTATGGGTAGAAAGAATGTTTTACTGTCATAAAAGG
Organism: Potorous gilbertii; assembly: GCA_028658325.1. Lineage (NCBI taxonomy): Eukaryota > Metazoa > Chordata > Mammalia > Diprotodontia > Potoroidae > Potorous > Potorous gilbertii. The sequence continues at coordinate 124,431,181 of CM053772.1, read as the reverse complement.
GACTATATCACTCAAGAATGTACAAGTTAAAAATAATCATTATAATAGTAGCACCTATTTCCTATTTTAGTACAGGAATATTATAGTATTTTAGTACAGTATATTATAGTATAGGAATAATATAATAGTAGCACCTATTAATGATTATGAAGTGCTTAACACAAGATTTGGTATATGTTAAGCAACAACAACTGAAGCCAGTCCTAAGTATGATTCATGACATTTGCTACTTCACGTGAAATCTCATAGAACTATAGTCTGACGTTATTCTAAGTTTGGATTTTAGGTGTGATTATCTGATTGATCTTCAAGTCAATAATCCACCATTTGAGGGGAACACCATGATCTGCTCAAAGGAAGCACAGTCTGAGAACTGTATAGGTGGATATTTGTTTCTGGGAATAGTGGAGGGGCTGACCTCGGCATGGCCAAAGGGTAAGATCCTCTTGACTCAGTTTCCACACCTTTTTAAACAGGACTGTTTCTTACCTAGTTAATCCTGAGCCTGACTAAGATATCCTATCAATGACGTGGAATTTTAAACTTCGCTATGACTCTCACCTGGAATCAAACAGAACTAAAGATGATTTGTCCTATTATACATGTGTTAAGCCATTCTGTGACCCTGGGCTTAGGCCTGGAGGACAAGCATTGATGCTGTTACAACCTTGTCCCTGCTTCTTCCTTTCATAGCAAATCTCTCTGATCATGGCAAGTTAAGTTGAGATTTTTTTATGATGAATCTTCTTGCTACAATACATTAGCATCTCTGCATTGCTATGGGATGCAAGCATATAAAATCTTACTGTTTTCAGTCTGAGATTACAGTCATTTTTATATCATAAATAATTGAGTAGAAGAGTATTTGCATTTGTCATCTGTCTGAAGTTATTTATTTATATATAAGATAATGTCTTTGAAATATTTCAAAATATTATAGTGAAATGGACATTATTCCTCTCTGGACCTCTAGGTTGAGGGATATCTGTTAGGCTAGTGGGTAGGGTTGGATAACTTGCCTAGTAACAGGTTTTTTTTGTTGGGCCCCTGTCAAAACGTTATTCCTCTTTGGGTTGTGAAATATCTGATGAATTGTTAACAGTAGTTTCTTGTTTAGTCCATTTGCATGGTAACCACCTGTGCCCCCCTAATGTTAGACCCCCTTGCCAGGCAACTAGCCTCCCCCCGCCTTCCTGACAACTACTCTATGTTGAATGACAACCAGTCTGTGATTGGTCCCTCTCCTGGCACCTGTTTTCTGTTGGGGTCCTTTACCTAGCAGTACCTTGACAACCCCCTCTGTTTTGGGGGCTCTTGCCTAACAACAAGCCCCTCTCTTGCTCTGTCACAACTCTGTTTGTTGTGGAAACCACAAGGCTGTACCGAGGAGCACCGAAATGCTTAAAATGCTCTCATCCACCTCAGTTCAGGGCTGTCTCCTCTGGGTCTCTACATGAGGCAGCCGCCAGCCTGGCTAATAAATGATGCTCTCAAAATTCCTAATTGATTTTGCCTGTGATTTATTAACTCCATCCATTTCAATAGGAACAACTGGACAATGATGCCAAAGTTTGAGGCACTGATATATGTCTTTTAGTTACTAAGATTATATGCAGGGTCATCTGTTTTGTTTTTAAAGAAAAGAAGTTCAGTGAAATCAGTTATCTTAGAGGAGAGTAACTTACAATCTACCTTGTGTTACCTTAAAAAGAAATACTATTTACTTAGTTTATTATTTAACGTGACATTAACACTTACAAATGTGTACAGCATGTCTTGAGTGCAGATATGTTTTGCTACAGACAACTCATTTAATATGCACTACTCTTTATATACACTTTGGAATTATTTAGTATATTTCCATGCCCTAATCTGGGAGTTTTTGCTACAATTGGAGTAAAATTAGCAACTTTTAAATACATTCTTTAGTGTAACAGAGGTCATCTACTTACAGAATTACCTTTGTTTTTATATAACAGTTAGATCCTTATCGGTCTCTACTCCTCCTAAGGGGGAAACTGGAATTAATTAGAGTTCTACATAATTTGGAATTAATTAAAGTGGAAAAATAACTGGACTAAAAATATTTAGCAACAAGATCAAATAATTATACATATATATATATATATATATAATTTAAAAGGTTTTCAGAAATTTAAAAGGTTTTAAGAGGTCTGCCTTATGTGATATTTTTAAATATTTATTTTCTACTTCTCAGTTGTTATTTGAATATCTTAAAAACATTAACATATTAATCTGCTAGTTTATATGTCTACTTTGGTAAATATTAACTTTTTAACAAGAAAGGCTCATTTTACAAGTCAAAGTCTCACAGAGTCTTCTTTAAGATTCTTCAGCCCTTTTTGGGTAGTGTTTATATCAAGTACAGGGTTTAAATAATGATAGAAACAGCAAGGGTTACTGAAGAACTTAAATTCTCTGAAGTTTCAACTAAACTGTGGGTTCCTAATTTAATGGCTTTCTTATAGCTCCATTAGAACCATAAGATTTAAGCTGCTTTTTACCACAAAAACTGGTTAGTGGAGAAGTAAAATTTAAGAAGCTATACTAAATTGGACTGAGATATGTTTTTTTTAATTTAAAATTTTTTTTCTGAGATATATTCTGTGAAAGATTTTAGAAGGAATATCTACGAAACTTCAAGTGACAGAAGACCAGAGAAGCAAATCTACTGCAGAGGAACCCCCTTCAGAGCTTTCCTAAGAACAAGACCTATTCCAGAATGTCCAAGAGAAGATGAGTCCAGAGGATTAGATGACACAAGGGATGTCTGGGATCCAAGAAGACATGTGCTGACTAAATGGACGTGGGGAACGGGTTACCAGGATTAGAATGCTTGATGTTGGTTAACGTGGATTGCTATTGGCTGTATGTATCGGCTTTTGCCACCGAAGGCATGTAAATCTCCCCTCTAAAATTTAGTCCATGGTTTAGATATTCTTACTATGGTTTGTGCTAGGATTAATCTTTCATTCTCTCATTAACCAGTTGGGGAGAATTGTGACAGGCCCATGAAAGATTCAACACAACTCCCCCTTTCAGGTCACTGCTGGTAGAACCCCTCTTTTGGTTCATTGGACTACAGGGAAATAGCCTGTCACCTTTGGCAATTGGGCCTATAGTCATTTGTAGACTTTGCATTAGTTGCTGCATTAAAACCTATTCTCAACTTAAACTTATGGTAGTTCGTATTGTTAATGATGTGTGTGTTAAAGAATTGGCTTAGAGATAAGTGATCTATGAGAGATGTCTTTGTCATTTATTGATCAATGGGGGAAACTGAAATGATCAAGACTTATTCTGTACCATTTTCTTACTGATCCTATTTACAGTTAATGGACTTTGCCCTGTAACTGCTTTAGTCATAGGTCTCTGTCTCTGAGCTTAGCTCAGTATTCAGCTGGCCTATAATGGGTTAAGTTTAGAAACCCAGTTCTCTGCTAATCTCTGTTCTGTTCTTGCCTCAAGGAATTCAGCTAACCTTGGCAGGTGTGTTTTGCCCTAAGGGAGTCAGGCCTGATATCTTTACACCACCATGCTATCTTTCAAGGATGTGTGGTTTGTTGTCCACTGAAACACTGAGCACTTCTAAGTCACAAGGGGGAAGGAAAGGGTTGTTGTTAGCCCCTCATTACCAGACTTCCAAGCAATCATATTGCTCCCCATGCCTCAGCTATGTAACCAATCATGTTGTTCTCAGCCCCATGAAGTCACCCACGCTGCTCTGGTTTTTGCTCTGTAATCCCCAAAGCCTATAAAAGAGAACTGTCCCCCTCATTTGGGGCCTTAACTTGCTGAGGAAGCTGAGGTCTTCATGGTATATTCATGCTTCATTTATAAATTGATCCTGCTTGGAACATTATGTCTCAGTTTACCTTATTTTAAACGTTATAATATTGGGTCAGACTTGTACCTCCCACATAGCAGGCACAGAACATATATTTACTGAACTGAACTGACCAACAGCCTACTCTTCATAATGTTCTGTTATTTACAGAGGCCCTAAGTGGCAAAGTCATTGGAAGCTTTGTGTAAATTCAGTAATATCAAACCAAAGTTTTTGAAAAAAATTCCGTTCCTCGGATTTTCTTAATTGTCAATTGAGGTGCAAAAAACTATCTTTTTTCTAGACACTTCTTAGTAATTATTTGTGACTTTGTCATTCATACAGTATTTTAAAAGCATTTGCTGTCAATGGTGTAACAGATTTATCAAATGTATATCTAACTCACTTCTGCCCAAAGTTCTGCTCTCGGAGGAAAGCAGAGTGGTGGCCTCTGGCCCCAACTTTCTGCTTCCCCATTCTGGCAAGAATGAAAGTCTTCCTTGGAAGTGGGAGGAGAAGAGGCTAGAGATGTTTGTTTTGCCTCCCTTTGACCCACACTCTACAAGAAATGTCTCCTTATACTTAACTTCCTTACATGTAAAGTAGAAAATACTTATATTTGGAGCCAGTCACTTCTTATTCATCACCGAGAATTCCACTGATACTCAAACAAGAGTTCCACTGGACTTTTTTTCCAAAATGCTTATATTTTTAAAAAAATGAACATTATTCTAACATCTTCATATCCAGGGAGATTCTGATCTTGGCCTAAGTCTACCAGCCATTATTATAAATGAAACACCAAAGTCTGACATAACTAACTGGAAATTATTCTACATCTATATTTTGTTTGGAGTTTAGGTTCCTGATGTACCACATACTACAGTTGTGTTAAAAAAAAGACATTAATAAAACCTAGACAGAACAAAACAAGACTCCACACAAGCACACACACACACACACACACACACACACACACACACACACACACACACACAAATACTCACTTTGAAAATCCAACTGCAGAGATTTGACATCTTTGAAATTAATGCCCTCCTGTTTGGCTACTTGTCCTGCAGCCTCTTGGGGCCCCTGTTCTTCCACAGCCAATTTAAGTAACTCTTCATCAATCACACTTGGCTCTATAGTATCATATAACCGAATCATCTTCCAATCCTAGTTACCCTAAAGGATAGAGCAGTAATTATTTTATGCAACCTATTTTATCACTCTTTTTGGGGGGATGGGGGAGAGGAAAATCTACTACTTAAAATGTTACATAACACACTAGAAATTTACCTGTGAGCCACTGCAAACCTAATAGTAGAGTGGGCGGAGAAAAGATGCTTAGAACTCCTCTTTGGGAGATGGATCATCTAATCAGCCCCACTTACACAGTACTATTCTGTGGGAATATGAAATCTGAAATTTCTTGAGAAACTACAGTTTGGGGCAAGTTGCTTCCCCTCTCTGGTTAGTGTCCTCTGCAAAAAGGTGATTTCTTTGATTAGAGAGACGCAAATCAAAACAACTCTGAGGTACCACATCACACCTATCATGTTTGCCAATCAGCAAACATGACAGAACAGGAAGATGATAAATGTTGGAGAGGATATGGGAGAGTTGGAACACTAATACATTGTTGTTGGAGCTGTGAGCTGATCCAACCATTCTAGAGAGAAATTTGGAACTAAGACCGAAGGGCTACAAAAATGTGCATACCCTTTGACCCAGCAATATTGCTTTTAGGACTGTATTCCAAAGAGATCATAAAAATGAGAAAGGGTCCCACATGTACAAAAATATTTATAGCAGCTCTCTTTGTGGTGGCCAAAAACTGGAAATCAAAGGGATACCCATCAATTGAGGAATGAATGAATAAATCATAATATATGACTGTAGTGGAATACTATTGTGCTATAAGAAATGAACAAGAAGACTTCAGAGAGGCCTGGAAGGACTTATATGATCTGATGCTAAGCGAAAGGAGCAGAACCAGGAGAACCTTGTGCATAGCTACGACCACAGTGTGTGAGTTTTTTCTGGTAGACTTGGAACTTCACTGCAATGAAAGGACTTATAAAAAAATTCCCAAAGATCTTACAAGGTAAAATGCCTTCCATATCCAGAGAAAGAACTATGGAATTCAATCACAGAATGTAGCAGATCATCTTTTTGTGTGTGTATTATATTTTGGTTTGTTATATGATTTCTCCAATTCAGTTTAATTCTTCCACACAACATGACTATAGTGAAAATGTGTTTAATAAGGTTTGTGAAGAACCTATATAAAATTGTATGCCATACGGGGAGGTGGGGGAAGGAGAGGAAAAATAATAATGTAAGTTATATAGTAGTGATTTTAGAACACTGAAAATAAATAAAATTAATTTTTTAAAAAGATGATTTCAAAAGTCTTTCCAGCTTTCATCCATAATTATCCATAATTTATCCATAATATAAAGATTATAATACCTAATTGAATTAGATTGGCTTATGATGAGCAAGAGCAAGGGAAGTCTCTGTTACATATCTATGGAGTGCTAAAAGACTTAGAAGGACCCCAGCACACTGAGTAGATGCCCTGAGGAGGGAACACATGAAAAAGAACTGCACAAGATGAGCAGTAGATCAATACCTTATATAAGAAATACCCAAACCAATGAAGTCACAGATCCATAATAATGAGGATTAATTTCCTGACACTGGTAAAAAAAAAAATCCCAGCAAAGATGAAAGGATCTTTTTCTCTGGGGAACATCCCTACCAATCAGACAGTGCTAAAGACCTCATAGGGTGACTGATGGCAAAACATCTTGAGAAATGTCATTTCCCTCCTCCCCGACTTTTTTTTTTTGGCCAGGAAAATATGGAGGAAACATTTGGATGCCTACAAACTTGAGGAATGCGCCCTAGCTCCGGAAGCCAAGACCTGACAGAGATTCTCTCTTCCTCTCGCCCATCTTTTTCTAGTTTTCCATTCTCCCCTTCCCCCCCATTGTACTCTGTCACCTGTATTCTCCTTTTATAAATGGTCAGCGGGTTTTCCTGCTTACTTTGTATCAGAAGGCATCTGGGAGGATGACCCCAAGGGATTTATAAAAAGTTTGGAAAGTATTTCAGTGGGAATCTTCTAGCTCTGGCTTGGTGGCCAGTGACTGCCTTGAGGCAAGTCAACGTTACCACAATTATTACAACTCGTGAATCTCCCCATGAGTAGAGGCAGTGCCTTAATACTAAAAGCACCTAAATCATCATATCATGCAACTGCTGACGGAGTTACTTTGGGCAAAGGCCCCGGGTTAGAACCTCCCCAGCTTCCAGGAATACTGGAGTTGGCCCAGTGGGTGAGGTCTATGAGCCTCTCCAGAGTTGCACCTAGCATGCCCGTGACTGATATTCTTTAATCCCTTCCACTGCAGGAATACGGAGTGGATGAGCTCCTCTCCCATGGCTCTGTGCCCTGACAGACTGGCTTTCGCCTGTATCTTATGTGGCACCAGATCACCTCACCAGGTTACTGTGTGCATGCTCTTTCCCCTTTCTAGGACACTTTTATTTTTGTTGTCTCCCTGCCCACCCCTCATTAGAAAGCACGTACCTTCAAAGCAGAGACTATTTCATTTGTACTTGTATGCCAGTGTTTAACACAGTAGTACATGGTAAATGCTCAATAAATGTTTTGTTTTAACTCATCCATCTATCCAAATCCATCTAGGCAAATGGGAAATTCAATCTAGGAATAATTTTTTAAATTTCAAATCATTCCAATTCATTTTTCTTTTGCTTCTTTTAAACAGGATGATGAATAATATTGATCAAGAATTTATTATTACAAAGGTTTTCATTTTGTTCTAATGATTTTTTCCTTTTCTCAGAATTTTCATTTTAACATTTCATTAATTCATTTTTTCTTTTATACCTTGAGTTGACTTTAGACAAACACTGACTAATTTTCAAGAGAATTATAGCATATTGGATTTTTTAAAACTTTTAATTTCATATTTTACTGATTCCCTCTTCCATTTTCAATTTTGATAAGTAATGAATGATATTTTATCTTCCTCTTTCTCACTGAAACCACCACTGGATTATTTCTGTGTGCGCGCGTGTGTGTGTATGTGTGATCTCTCTCTCTTTTTTTTTTGTATTCCAAAAAAAATTTTTTAGATTAAATTGCCTTCAAATTTCATCTGAGTTAACTCCATTGAACTAAAACTGATGTGCTCCTTGATCACTTATGAATATTAATGCTTGTCACCTGATGAAGCTAATGAGAATACCAGTTGTTTTTATGATTGCCTTGTTTTAGCTGTTTACATACATGTTCGCCCTGCTGATAATTCACTGATAATTACCGTTGCTAGCTGTTATTGCTTCTAATTGGCATTGCTATCATTGACTAATTTGTTTGGCCAGTTGTTTTACTGCTCTTTTATAATATGATGAATACAGGGTGGGTGGTAGTTAGACATTGTCACATCTGGGGTATGGACTGATTCTTAAAGTAGACCAAACATAAAAGAATAAGGACGGTTTAAAAGCTCTGAAGGACAAAATAAAGAAGTTGAGACACTGTAAGATGGCTGTTATTCAGAGAGTGAGCACCACCCAAGAAGGAGACACTTGGTTTACTATCAGAACACACTAAGCACTGAAGAATACCAGACAAAATCAGGAAAAGGAATGGGTGTGGTTCACACGCCTCCACCAGGAGGTAATAAATTTCTGCCATTGATCCCAAGAAATTCATGACATTAATGAATGGAATGACGCTAGCACAACGTGGGAGCTCCAAGCTTAGAACCACATTGGGTTTGCCATCTCCAAAGAAGGAGGATTTTTGCCAGCAATGACAGGATACTCATATGTAAGTGATGTTGCCTCTATGTATCTGCAACCACAGTCATTACTTTTACTTATGCCCGGACAACTCTGAAGGAACAGCTTTCCTACATCAGACATCACTGTGATGGTCAGGAGATGGCCCAAAGCTAAAAACACTGTCAGTGGGAAACAGATGACTAGTACTTCACAGGCAGGATTGAAAGACTAGGGCCACTTCCTCTGGGTCATATGGAGAAACTTCACTTGAATTTGAGGAGTTCACAGAATTATATGAAAAATTTCATATGCACATGGATCAGGCCAAAAAAGATATGTTATGGCAGAAAATACCCCAGACCAAAATGAAGAATTTTCTCAAGGACAGGACCCATGCCCTACTGGGGAATACCCATGAAAAACATGGATTACAGAGGTGTCAGTAACATTAGAGAATGGGAGGGCTTCTGACAGAAGGACAGGATAATACTTTAGTAGAAAAACTTTTGAGGAGCCTGCTGTCTGATAACCCAGACAGTCAAAGCTATTTATAAAAATAATGCTTGGGGGGGGATGACAGCAAACCAGCATATACAAATATAGTATATGACATCTACATCTCAGTATTGAGGGTTATAGTTCTCTGACTGGTATTCACGATGGACAAATTACAGAAATTGGTAGAAAAAGGGTCAATAAGCCCAGTATGAAATTGAAAATTGATTTTTCTGTCATATTTTGTTAGGACTTAAGCTTCTATAGATTTAATATTCTCCTTTCCTATATATGCCTAAATTCCTCAGGTCACCTGGGTCAGGATTGTGACTTGTACCCCACCCTTGTAACCACAGATTAACCTAAAAGTCAGTCTCATCAATCTAAGCTACCTTTACTCAAATAATCTCATCCCAGTTGTTGTAATTTGGGAGTCCAGGTGACTCAGAGGATAGAGTGCTAGGCCTGGAGTCAGGAAGACCCCAGTTCAAATTTGGCCTCAGACACTTACTAGGTAGTCGCTTAACTCTGTTTACTTCAGTTTTCTCATCTATAAAATGAACTGAAGAAGGAATGGCAAACCACCCTCTTTGCCAAGAAAACCCAAAATGTCACAAAGAGTTGGACATGACTGAAAATCGATTGAACTTTTAATGAGAGGACTTTCAAGCATTTCTGATGAAAACTTTAATTTCCCACCAGCTATATTCTTTGGATTTGGACTCCATCATCCTCATGCTCCCAGAAAATGTCTTCACCAGTTAATTCTGGTCCTAAAAGATTGTATCAGGTTTGGAACTTACCTTTTTTTTTTATTAATTTTTTTATTTGTATTTTTTAAATTTGAATTTAATTATTTGTTTTCAACATGCATTTTCACAAAACTTTGGGTTCCAAATTTTCTCCCCATTTCCCTCCCCCCACCCCAAAATACCGAGCATTCTAATTTCCCCTATCACCAATCTGCCCTCTCTTCTATCATCCCTCCCTTCCCTTGTCCCCATCTTCTCTTTTGTCCTGTAGGGCCAGATAACTTTCTATTCCCCATTATCTGTATTTCTTATTTCCTAGTAGCAAGAACAATACTCAACAGTTGTTCCTAAAACTTTGAGTTCCAACTTTTCTCCCTCCCTCCTCCCCACCCATTCCCTTTGGGAAGGCAGGCAATTCAATGTAGGCCATATCTGTGTAGTTTTG
>CM053772.1:124404285-124420318 GCA_028658325.1 Potorous gilbertii | reverse complement strand
TAACGATCAACTGTCAAAGACTTGGCTAGTCAGACTGAGGCAACGATCCAAGATTATTCCAAAGGATCTATGATGAAAAACTGTCTACCTCCAGAAAGAGAACTGATGAACTCCGAGTGCAGATTGACACATGCTTTTTTTTCACTTTCTTTATTTTTCTTGCTTTTTTTTTTGCATGTGCAACTTGTCTAATGTGGAAATATATTTTGCTTGATGTAAAAAAAAAAAAAAGGACTGAAATTGCCCTTAGGAGAGTGAAGTTTTGGCCTGTTGTAGTACCTCCCTGGTTTCCTGAATCTCAAATAAAGCCATGCCAAGCTTCTAACTGGCAGATCAGTATGACCAGCATCAGCACAGGGAAACTTCACAACATCCTGGATCTTTGCTAAGTATCCTTTCCCTGCTCTCAATATCCTTCTGTGCGTCTGGCTTCTATGAATGTCAAAACTGTTAGGAGACTTGCCCAAGTCAGGCCTGACCTACTACATTTGGAAGTAGGTATGAACACTACTCCCCTGACAGAGTGAGTGCTCCAGTTAGGAGCTTATGGCTCAGATCAAAACCCAGTGAATTTGTTTATGGCTTTGTAAACTGACCCAAAAGAGATCCTTCCAAAATATTGGAAATGGCAACTTCTTTGGAGTCAACTTGTGGTCTTCTGGGCTGACAACTTTGAAACATCCATCTGGAGTTTTGTGTCAGCCTGGGTTGTTGTTTTTTTAGTGGTTTCATGGTACTTTATAAGTTCTGCAATACAGAACTCTTAGAATTAGCTTTTTACTCGGGTTTGTAGTGTTGGAGTGGAGCCTCAAGTGGCTTTTTAAAATTTATAGCATTCATGTTCTATTCACATAATGAATTAACCATCAAGCGCTGATAGATATTAAGTCATAGTGCACTGAGACATTGAACATTTACTGCTGTGAATTCTTAATAATAGAATACTCCTATCTAAACTCATAGCTTGTAATAATGTGATTTGCATGACTATGTGGAACTGTATGATAAGGATTGTAATGTTAATTAGAAAAATTGATCGTTGTCTTCAACTTTAAAAGGGGGCAAGTCATATTGTGGTATCAAAATATAACTTGCACTACTAGTCAGGAGATTTGGATTCTGGTTACAAATATGTTACTTCCCCTTCTTAAAAAGTTTTATTGCTGCCTTCTGATTTTATATCACAGTCATTAATGAATTTATCCTTCCACCTCTTCCGAGTTGTTTAGCCTTCCCTTACAATAACAACAACCAAAAAAAAACCCAGCTAGACAAAACCAACTTATTAGCTGGTATAGTCTGACAGCATACTTAACATTCCACCCCCACAATCCTTAGCTTCGACAGTAAAAAGGGGCATTTCTTCATCTCATCTCTAGGGCCAAGATTTTTCATTACTTTTACATAATGTTTAGTTACTCTGCGTATTGTTTTCCCCATTTGGGCTATTTCACTGCTACGCCTTTTCTGGGACATCATGGGCAAGCAATATCTTTTCTATTCATGCTCTATAGATAGAGATAGAGATAGAGAGATATATGCCTCAGTGAAGCTGAGTAAAGTCCTTGCTTTCATGGAGAGAGAATCTAGTAAGAAAGATGACATAATGATAGATAACCATAATGTAAAGTAGAATTGTTAAAGTTCTGTAACAGAGGTAGCAAAGTACTATGGGAGTATGAAGAAAGAAACATCACATTAAGCCAAAGGGAATCAGAAAGCTTTATGAAGTAGCATTTTATCTAGGCCTTGAAGAATAGATAGGAATTAAGTAGAGAATGAGGGATTTGAGCTAGAGCAAAGATCGATGAAGGAGGAGATGGGGAAAGAGGCTGATAAATAAAGTAGGTAGGGTCATGTTACAAATTGCCTTGAAGATGAAGCCCAAGAATTTTTTTTTTATCCTGTTGGCAATATTGAAAGTTTTTTTGTACTTTACAGTTTTTTGACAAAATTCTTAGTGACTTGAATTAGGCCATACTATATGTAAGGGGTTTGGAACTCTTGGGTTATCAGGGTCATGGTGTCCTCGGGAGAAATCTCTTGAGATGTCATGTCCTTGCATGACTTATGTGATGGACAACCTTTATGCAATAACCGACCTTCGCAATTATGTTGAGCAAGAGCAACAACAGCCAAGCCCGTAAGCTCAGCACACAGTGTATACGAACTTCTTGCATGCATGGAAGTAGAATGCCTATATATACTCTGAGCTGTCTGAGAATAGATTGAGTGCATGCCATCCTTGCTCCTGCCTCATTCATTCATGCTTGCATGAGATCTTTGGGCACTCAACAACTATAAACTGGCAAAAGGGTGTAGATTCCCAGGGCCTCCCACTAACTCCAGATCTGATCCACTTTCTTATTTATTTTCAAGATTTTCAAAATATTAATGCTTTTGTATTGAGAACCTAGCAGAGCCCAAATGTAGTCTTTTCTTGTTAGGATAGTACAGCAAAGTTTGTAATGGTAGTAATTCTCCATCTTTTCAGAAAAAAATGTATTCTAAAAGCACGTAGACAGTGTAATTTAGAGGCAAATAACTAGGTGACTTTTTGAAAGAGAGGACAGTGTCAGTAATTCACAATTGCTTCCAGTGAGGTTGCCGCTTCTGATAATATTTTGGGAGGATCTCTTATGAGACAGTTTACAAACAACCTCTGGGGAAAAAATCCCTCCTGTTGGTATAAAAATACTGTCATGAATAAGGTGAATGAAAGATTTCATATCTTTTAAGAAACTGTCATTTCAATGGAATGATAGTAAGTAGACTTCATGGTTTCTATTTTGTTATTCAGAAAAAAATTTTTAGTAGGTAGTAGATACTGTATTCTATGCTGTACATTTCCATACAAAGCACCTTCTTGCTATATCTGTGAATATTAGTTTTTATAAGAAAGTCACTTACTTGCAGCTGTGCTATCCTGAGATAACTGTTACAAAAGAAAAATTCAAAGCAATTGTTTTTAGTGAGCACATTAAAAATGGGCAGCAGCTCAGTGTAGTGAAGAGAGAGCTTGTCCTGAATCAGGAAGACCTGTATTCAGATCCCTTTTCTGACACATCCAAGCTGAGACTTCTGGCAAGTTACCTAACCTGTCAGTGCCCCAAGCAGCACTGAGACTGTAAATTGCCGTACAGCTGCAGATACTCATCAATAGAGAGAGATTCACTCACAGAGAATAGCACATCTGATAAATTACAGATTGGAAACATTTACCATCTCCCCTCCCCTGCCCCAAATAGTGATAGTTAAAGCACGAAAACAAAGAAATTCGTTTAGTAAGATTCTCAAGTGTGTGACTCTCTATTTTTCTTTTCTGATAGCTGTATCAAACCACTTCCTGCTTGAGATTGTTCTTATTTGTGAGAAACACCAAGCAGAAAGGATGAAAAAAGTGATTCTGCATTGGGAGAAATTGGGAGACTGAGAGGTAAAGAGCATCTCACCATGTTGGGGGTCTGGGAAGTCCTTCAGAAAGCTCCCACAATGGAGGCCATTTAGTAGCTAGCTGCTCACCAGAGTTTAGTTGAATGCAGTCAGTATTTGCTGACCCTCTTTTATTATACACTTCATCATAGAACTAAAAAGCGTGGAGAGGAGTCAAGCAGTATATCCTTTTCAAGTGGACAGAGGAAAGTGGGAGGCTTATTTCCTTACTAGAGGATTATATTTAGATTTTTACATAAGGAATGCTAACAACAAACCCTAATACAAGCCTTTAAAACAAGATGAGATTTTGTCATAGTTAGAATAGGGGGAAGCTAGATTGTAGAGCTGTCAGAAATATATTGATACCATAATCTGAGCTTGAGGCCCAGATCTGCCAGAAGCAATTTCTATTAATGAATAATATTCTATATTCAGATATTTCTAGCTTAGATGTCCAAACTGGCATGAATGCCTTAGATCTGTCTTTCTCCCTCAAGACAATTTGAGGTAACATAGGAATCCTGAATAAGGAAAAGATTGTAATACTAGTTCAAATACAGGTTTGGATTTTAATGTTCCAGAATAATAGTCACAACTCAGTTCCTTCTTTTTCATTCCCCTCAAGGATTTGTTTGCCCTATTTAAAGTGACACCCTCCCTCTGACCAGTAATTCAGGGCCTTCCCTTTGGGTGAGTCAAAGGCTAGTGGCTTTAGAGGATCTGGAAGGCCAGGTTAGAAACTAGAGTTGAGTTAAATTTGTTTACCCTCAGTCCTTCCTCCAGGACTTTAGCCCATCTTCCTAAAGCTTTGGAAAAATCTGGGAAGAATTTTAAGATACAGAAAAATTATTTCTAATAGATGTTTATTTCTAAGAAAATATTATTTCTTAATGTTTTCAGTTGAATTAAAATAAAGAAGGTATGCTTCCACAATAGGAAATTGATTTTGCTTGCTTTTCCTTCACCCCAAGCTCAAGGGTTTGGTTAGAGGTTTTAAATACGGAAGACTATTTCCACTAAAAAGATACTAGTTTTCATATGGCCCTCTGGGAAGGGACGGGGAAGACCCACATGAGGTACTGTGATGATGTAAGGAACAGAAAATATCAATAAAACTTGCTCTTAAAATAAAGAATTAGAGGTACAAGTGTTGTTTTTCTCTGACTTTTAATTTTTTACCATCACAATTGAGTTTTTTAACGTAGAATTTGAGAGTTTTTCCAGTGATTCACCTCAATAGGACCAACAATTGTTGGCACTAATCTATTTTTAACAAGGTCTTCAAGTCAGCCTATAGTTGAAAATGTCATGCATAGCATGCTAGCCAATTTCAACAACTGACATATTTGAAAACAACTGCCCATGGTATTTATATAGTGAGTGGGAGGCCGGAGCCTCCGAACTGGGAATCCTGTCTCAATCCTGCACCCTTACTACAACAGGTGTAGCCTGTCTGCTAGACACGTTTTACTGGCTTAGTCACACTTCAGTGTGCCTAAACACAGTTTTCCATGTTTTTCAAATGATTATTTTGACTGTTTTGCATACATTAGAACATCAAAACTGTCTTCCCCATCTTTGTCTCCATACAGTCCAAGGATGAAAAGTCATGTTGCAGTATTTTTAAATGTTGGCAAATTAAAGATATTTTTTTTTACTCAGGTAAACTTTGAGGGAATAGGAATGTTCCTGTTCCCTCAATGTATTCCGTCTTATTTGCATGTTTCACTTGGCAGCCTTTGAAAAGAATTTTTCAAGGTGACCTATTTAAAATAGACTCCCTTTAAAGTCACATTGTTAATAAGTTATGCATTGCACAGGTCCATTGATGTTAGTATCTGTGTTTACCAGTACAATTCAACTCTGAATATTATTCCAGTAAAGCTGCAGTCATCTCCTAAGGTATACTGACGCTGCTGCTGGGACCCTCCCAGTAGGTCATACTGTCCTGGTCGGCAAGAGCCCACTATATCTATCTTGCACTTTATCCCTCTGCACCCCTCACCCTCCTCACCAGCTTTCCTCCTCTTGCTCTGGGAACAGGAATTAAATCAGTATTATCATTGCTTCTGGAAAGTGTAGGTCAGACATCTGTCCTATAACTTCATTCACCATTCCTATGACTTCTCAGACCAAAACGTCCTTTCCTGGCTATCACACCCCATACGTGTGTTGTCTTCCCTATTAGAATGTAAGGTCCTCAGATAATCTGCCTTTTGTATTTGCGTCCTCAGTATTTAGTACTGTGCCTGGCCCATTTCTAAGGGCTTATTAAATGCTTTCTCATTCATTTATTATACAGCTGTGTCGGTACCTTTATGTTTAAATGCAAGAATGAATGCTAAAGTTCAGGAACCAGTACTTTGGGTGAGATCTGGAAGTTGCCAGTGTTACTCCCAGCGCAGAGATGCTACTTTTACTTCTAAAACTCCAATCAGTTGAGCCCCTAAGGAAAGAGAAACTGCTAAAAATTCTAGTCTTGCTCCAGTGTCCTGCTTTTAAATATTGCAAATGGCAAGGAGAACTTTCCTTTGGACCCAGTTCTGGGGCACAGCTATCTGTAGTAGTCGTCGTAGGACAAAGTGCATTAATTTTAATGAGCATGAGCGATAGAGAACTTTTTTTAAAACATATTATCCAAAGTTTAAGAACAGTACTGTGAAACTGAGAATTTTATTTTCCTTTCAGCTTCCCCTACAAACTGGTGATTATTCTCCCATGATGTCATTTTAGGAGGTGACAGATCTATAGTGTTCTTAGTACTAGCACCACCAGCACCTAAGAATGAGGCTCCCTCCTGTCTCACCTTGCTAGCCTAGTGGTTATGCATCTTTTGTGATGTCTGCTTTAGGACCTTATTGAGAGACCATGCTTTTTGAATCTAGCAAGCCAAAATAGAAGCAGTCATATCCTTGGATTTCCTGAGGGACACTGGTTTTAGAGTTTCCTATGGTCTCTTGCTATTTAATCTAGTGGAGCCAAAGGAAAGGTTGTTTCCAACTTTAAAATACCAAAGGGGTTTTGCCAGTTTACTTTATCTCCCCGCAAGTAATAATGGAACGCTTTCAGGAAGAGCAAGGCAATATGGCGTTCTTGAATAGTGGTGGCACATAGTCAACAAGTAAGCAAGGTGAATAGAGAGCCCTAAAAGGCGCTTTGGGGAAGAGAGAATTGGCAAGAAAGTAACCTCTTTGTGAAGAAGGGAAATATTGCAGGTGTTCAGTAGCACAGACTGCTCACATCCGGAGTCTTCAAATGGTCATTAAGTGTATTCACTCTTTTTAAATGTGGTAATATATACCAACACAGAGTACCCAAATGGCCCTTTATTCTCAGTGTAGACTTACTATGCTCCGGTTTCAGTTTCACTTCTTAGTATAACCACCTGGGATTGCAGTTTGTATTATCAGTTAATTTTATAATTAGTTCATACTAAAAGCTAACCTCACTTGTAAATCTTGAGTACATCCTAAAATCACTCTCCCCTTTCTTACGCTGTTGATTTCACACACATGCACATATAAAATATTTCATTAAACACAGTGAATGGAGTAGATCTGATTTCTAGAACTGTCCCCAAAATGCATTTAAAATTGTGGATCCCCCTCAAGGGAATTCCTGTTAGAAAAAAAGTTGGATCAGCAACCCTAGGATTCTATGGCTAACAAGCTCCTATTTTCTCTGTTGTTCAGCAGTCCTGAAGTACTCCTTTGTTTGGGCATCAGGAGGATGTGGTGCCCTAATTAGGCTTGGGTGTGGAATTGTCTCACACAGAGCTGCCCTTTAGAGCTGAGCTCTCAATTCATGGGAAGGGGTTGGCAATTCTGCCTATTTCTCTGCATCTGAAGAAAGTCGGATTAAAAAGAAGACGAAAAAGTTGATCCACTCAGTAATATGACTTGATCTCATTCAACAGAACTTATTTGCATATTTGTTACTGAGGAACACACTCATTTATAAAATAAGGAGGTTGGATTAGATAGGTGTCCCAATCTTTTTTGTGAGAAGCTAGTTTTTACTTATCCAAAGCCTTGGTTGAGAGCAATACTAAAACTCTGTGGGGCTGCTTCCAGGTGACCTTTCCCAGGAATTCCTACATGTCTGCAGACCATTTCCAACAGAGAAGTGGGTGTGGGAGGAAGCTCCTGGATCCACTGTGATTTGTGATTAGAAAAAGACAGAATTTCTGAGTTGAAAGGGACTTTACAATTCATTGGATCATAGATTTAAAGCTGGAAGGTACGTACCTCCGAGGTAGGTCATCTCATCTCATGCCCACCTACCTCCCACGCCCAATGCTCCTTTTTATCCTTGAAGAAAACTAAGATCTCATGGATACTGAGTGGCAGAGCTGGGATTTGCGCCTTAGTCCTTAAAGTACAAATCCACTCCTCTTCTTACGCACGCACTATACTGCAGAAGCCTAGACTGGTTAAATAACTTGACCAGTTTGTTTTGCAGCAAGTTGGTAGTAAAGCTAGAACTAGCATGACTTGGCGAGAACAACAGTGGATTTGGATTCGACAATCACCCACAGATTCAAATATCTTCAAAAACAAAGAACAGAAAAAGAGACTATGGAACTGTAAATGCTACCTTTAGCTTGCTCCCTCCTTCCCCATGGCTTTTTCTTTTATTTTTTTCCAATTACATGTAAAAACAATTTTTAGACTGTTTTTTACAATTTTAAGTTCTAAATTCTCTCCTCCCCTCCCTCCCATCCCTCCTCATTGATAAGGAAAGCAGTTTGATAAAGGTTATATATGTGCAGTCATGCAAAACATTTCCATGTTAATTATGTTGTGAAAGAAAACACAGACAAAAAAAATTCCAAGAAAAGTAAAGGTAAAAAGAAAATCAATACTCTTTGATCTGCATTCAGATTCCATCAGTTCTTTCTCTGGAGTTCTATCAGCTTACTTTTTTAAAAAGCATATAACAAATTTAACACAGTTTCAGAGTCCCGTCTCCTTCTCTCGTGCATTTCTCCAAGAGGACGATGACATCAGGAAAGTGATGTCATGACTTGCAAGTGAGTTGAATTTAAGGAAGGGATATGAAAACAAGAGGAGTTTGTAGAAAAATGCAATTAAAAACAAATATTTGTAAATAATCTGCTTCTTTACTGTTATTCAAGCTGATTGTGGCAGCATCCATCTGGTAACTTGATAAATAGATCTATGACATCTCTATGACATCTGTTGGCTAATTTTGGATAATTTTTTGACACTTATAACTTAGAATCTCATATATGGTGGTGCCCACTGCATCACTGTCTCTTAGATATTTTGAACTTTTTGTTTGTAGGCATCTTGAACTCAGCATGTCCAAAACTGAACTCATTATTCTTCTTGCCTCCCCCCCAACCCTTCCTTCTTCCCATCTTTCCTATTCCTATTAGTCAGTCAGTCAGTAAACATTTATTAAGTGCCCAGTATTTCCTAAGCACTGTCCTGAGTGCTGACGACACAGAAAAGCAAAAAGGAAAGTTGTTACTTTCAAGGAGTTCGCATTCAAGGCACCATAAAAACAGCTATGTACAAACTAGATATATATGTGGGGTGAATTGTATATGATCGACAGAGACCAGGCACTGGAATTAAGGGAGATTGGGAAATACGTCTCTTAGATGAAGGATTTTAGCTGAGACTTTAAGGAAGCCAGAAGGCAGAGGTGAGGAGGGAGAGAATGCCAGCCATGGAGGACAACCAGGGAGAACACTGAGTCTTGAGGTAGAGTTTCTTGTTACATAAACAGTATGAAGGGCCAGTGTCACTGAATCACAGTGGATACGGGAGGTTGTAAGATACTAGAAAGATGTTAGGGTCGGGGGAAGTTAGGAAGGATTATTAAGTGCCCTGTCAGAGGCACTACCATCCTCTTAGCCACCAAACCTTGCCACCTTGATGTGACACTAATGCCTGACTCACATTGACCCCACCTTATTCTATTTGTTGTCAAGTCTTGCTGTTTCTCACCTTTTAGCATCTCCATTATGTGTCATCTTCTTCTCTACTTACACCTACCACCCTGGCTCTCATCAGTCACTCTCTCCTGGGCTGTTGTAATAGCCTTTTCCTTGCTGTCCTTGCCTTAGATCATTCCCTGCTCTAATTCATCTTCCACACAGCTGACAAAGTGATTTTCCTAAAATGCAGACCTGACCATGTTCCCCATCACACTCAAATTCCAGTTGCCTCCCTATTATCTCCTGTTGAGGAAATCCACCCACTAATGCATGTCAGCAGCTCTTCTGCAATATGTAGTCCTGTAGAGTTACATGGAAGTGATAAGTGATCTTCCCAGGGTCACATAACCAGTAAGAATTAGAGGAAGGACTTAATCCCAGTCTTTCTTACTAAAAAGCTATTTTTTTTTGTCCTTTATGTGAACTATCTGTGCTGATTTGTGAGAATAAACTCTTCCTTCTCTTGACTAATGGAAATTGAACTTCAGATGTAGCACATCGAAATCTCAGGTGTACTTTGCAGGAGAGCCTTCATTTTCAGTTTTCCAGAGTGTCCTAAGGAGCTTTCTCTTCTTCCCCAGTCTGGTGCTGATTTCCTTTTTCTGGACATTCACAGAAGCAATCCTGAATCCTAAGGCATTTAACCTTTCTGGGCCTCAGTTTCCTTATCCTCAAGTGAAAGAATTGAATTAGATAATCTTTAGCATTCTTTTTGAGTCTAAATATACTCTATTTTAGCTCCTACTTTGTGCTGATTTTGTGTGTTCCTTTGAAGGCTTGAAATCCCTTCACCTTTTAGCTTCATACTTTTTAGTCAATATATCCAAGAGAACAGAGAAAAGAATTTTTCAGGGAAGATCTCCTAGTTTTTATCTTTATCAGGGACTAGCTGATACAATGAATGCCTGCATATGCATTTATTTTCAGTTTTGATTATGTGATAGAACAGGTGGATCTGTGTTTTGCTGTGCCCTGCCTGGGGCATGACCGTGATGAGCTAGTGGGTAGCCATAGGTGAGCAACATGAGTTCTGCAGGTAATCAACTGCAGTTTCTTCCCATTAACCTGGAATTCTTCTAAGTACAAGGGAAAGTAGCAACTGACCTTGTTTACTTTATCAATCTAAGTTTACTCATGTTTCAGCAATACAAGCTGTCTTCAGTGTCACTTATATAACATTTGTAGCAAATTCCTAAGATAGTTAAAAACAAGTTTTCTTTAAAATCTAAATAAGCACATGATTTTTAAACCCTGAAAATAGAGACTCAGATATACTGACCCCAGAGATGCTGTAGTGGTTGTGACTTCCATTCTCAACTCTGTATCATTAGAGGAAAAGAAAGGATGAATATAAGGTTAATGGCTTCTGCTGCTAACTGAACTTGGAAAGGAGGCTTCATTGATTTAATATTTCCTCTATTAACCCTCCCAAGATAATGTCCCTTGTGGCCCTCTTGGCTGGCATACAGATAGTCATATTCTTTCTTACCTCCATAAGATTCTGTATTACGTCTCTTTGGTGTATGGAGGAAGGTACAAAATGTACCTTGCCACCTGCCGCTACTTCTTTTTCCTAATTTGGAAGCCGTATAGATAAAGAAGAGAATTTTACCCACCTAAGGAGATGGACAGTTAATAACTAGTGGTCCATGGCATGTTCATGGAGCAGTAGCACCTCATGTGAGGATTTGCTGCTTATTCACCTTTGGTATGCACCTGCCCCCCGGCCTCTTGCCTGTGACTCCAAGAAGCTGCCCATGTGCAGTGGTCACAGATGGGCGAAATCAGTTTGAGGGTAACCACTGTTGGTAAGTTAGGAGTCTATCCCAAGCATGTGGAGACTCCCCTGGTGGAATAGATGGGTGTGAACATTTTGTTTCAATGGGACATAAATGTGGCAGAAGCCAGTGTTGTGAATCACCCGGAACGGGAGACATTGAAGGTGTCTGGGTCATCTACCACATCCTGGGTCATCAACAGTCATCTTGACTTTTGTCTTGCCACTGGACTTGGATGACTCAGGAAGGGAGAGTGAGGCTGATGATGTCATGCAACTCTGCCTTATTGAATCCAGTTTACACAGGAGTCAAAAGGTCTATCCACAGGCTTGTTGCTGATACTAGTAATGGCAGACCCCTTCTAAGAATGAATACAGCTTCATTTAATTCTTTAATTCAGTTAGGTTCAACAAACATTTATAAAGTACTTGTTAACATTTAAGGCACTGTGCTAGGTGTTGGTGATAATAAATTTAAAAAATTAATCCCTGAAGACATCTAAAGAATTAGCATGTAGTAAAGAGCAATGGATCCCAGGGTTCTGCAATCAGAGAAACTTAGAGTGTTGGAAGGGTTCTCAGAGATCATCTAATGCAGACTTCAGTATATTTCAGCAATCCTTTTCAAAAAAATTTAATTCGTTTTCAGTTTTCAACAATCACTTCTATAAGTCTTAAATTTTCTCCCCGTCCCTTTCCTCTCCCTCCCCGCCTCCCCAAGATGGCATGCAATCTTATATGGGTTCTACACATAGATTCTTATTAGACACATTTTCACATTAGTCATGTTGCATAGAAGAATTAAAACAAATGGGAGAAACCATGAGAAAAAACAAGAGAAACATAACACAGAAAATAGTCTGTTTCATTCTGCTTTCCAATTCCATAGTTCTTTCTCTGGATATGAATGACATTTTGCTTCAAGAGTCCTTTGGGGATGTTTTATGTCTTTGCATTGCTGTGAAGGGCTTTGTCAGAAACTGTCCTCACACTATGGCTGTTACCGTGTACAGGGTTCTCCTGGTTCTGCTCATTTCACTCAGCATCTCTCTGAAGTCTTTTTATTCATCATTTCTTATATCACAATAATATTCCATTACATTCATGTACCACAACTTGTTCAGCCATTCCCCAATTGATGGACATTCCCTCCATTTCCAGTTATTGGACACCACAAAAAGAGCTTATGTAAATATTTTTGTACATGTGGGACCTTTTCCCATTTTTATGATCTCTTTGAGATACAGTCCTAGAAGCAATATGTGTGTGTGCAGGGTCAAAGGGTATGCACATTTTTGTAGCCCTTTGGGCATAGTTCCAAATTGCTCTCCAGAATGGTTGGATGCAGGAATCCTTTTTACAATGTCTCTGACATAGGGTCACTCATCCTCTATCAGAATGCTTCCAGAGAGGCTTGCTCATTTAATTGTCTACTACTCACAGTCTAATAGTTAGAAAGTTCTTCCATTAAGCTAAGTGAAGTCTGAATCCCTGCCGTTTCTACCCATTCATTTCTTCTAGTTTTGTCTGGTAGAACATTAATGGACAGTTTTCTCTTCTACATGATAGGTAGCCTTTTAAATATTTGAACATAGCTTTCATATTACTCCTGGCTAATCTCTTCGCCAGGATCAACACTCCTTTATCCCCTCAGCTGCTCCCTTTATGGTATAATTTCTAGACCCTTGAGTACTGTCTTTTGGAAGCACAAATTGCTTATCTTTCAGTCCTGAACTCTGATGTGAACTGTGTGACTTTGGACTCAGTGCTTTAACCTCTCTCTCACTTGCCTCATCTTTTCAAGAGTTGGGACTGGGTTTAGAGGCTCTTTTAGCTTATCACACTGATTATTCCACCTTCCCCCATTCCCCTGCACCTTGTACTCCTTTTCAAATTTAAGATCTCTTCTAGCTCTAGTGTTGATTATTCCCCTACTCCCTTTCATTATCTTTTTTCAATTCTGGGATGGCAAATACCTGGCCTGCTACTGAGAGATCTATTTTCCCCTCTTTCTTTACCTTTCAGCATTTGGAATATCTTAAGAAGGGTGGGTTGGGATCTCCTGTCTTCTTAAAGACCTAGTAGTTCATAATCTTGTATTATATTCTCTTGATTGTTCTCCTTAGTTACAAATCTTTGTTCTTATAAGAGTGGATTTGATTTTTATACTTCATTAGTTTTATGGAACTCTGATTTCATTTATAGAAGCACTCCCTTCAATGATGGAGATTGCAACTCATCCATCAATCAGTGAATAAATATTTAATTAAGTTCCTACTATGTCCTAAGCCATGTGCTATACATTAGAGATATCTTAAAACTGTGAATCATTCTCTCTCCCTCAAGGTGTTTGTATTCTGTAGTGAGAAGCAATATGTGCACATACTTAAGTAAATAGAAAATATATACTAAGCAATTTCCATAGGAAAGCACCAGCAGCTGGGGAACTAGCATAGCCTCCTGAAGAAGCTGAGCTTTGAAGAAAGCAAGGGATTCTTACAGATCTTGCAGAATCAAGGAGAGAAAGCATTTCAGTCCTGGAGGACAAGACACCCTGTGCAAACACACAGGGCAGGAAGTGTTATGCACAAGAAGCAGTACTAAGTTAGCATGGCCAGATTTTAGAGTATATGAAAGAGAACACTATGTGGTAACACTAGAAATAGTAGGTTGGAGCCAGCTTGTGAATGGCTTTGTATGCCAGGATTTGTATTTTATCCTAGAAGGAACAGAAAACCCTTGGAGTTTGTGGAGCCATAGGGAAGTGACATGGTTAGACCTATGCTTTAAGAATATCACTTTGGCATCAGTGTAGAGCAGGACTTCTTAAAGTTTTTCTACTCACGACTCCTTTGTGCCCAAGAAATTTTTATGTGACCCTGGGTGTATAGGTATATAAAATAGGTATACAAATCAAACATTCACTGATAACAAATCAGAAAGAAATTTATTTTAAAATAATTCTTTGGTATACATATAATTTTAACATTTATTAAAGACAAAAGCAAATTTGCATAGTAATGAGATGGATGTACTTGTTTATTTTTACATAAAAAATTCAAATCTTGGTAGAATATATTATACTGCAGCACACAGAATATCTTTAACATTTTTTAGAGTTGGTCAATATTTTGATTTTTATAATCAACAATGCTGTGTTCAGAACCAAGGCTATAATCAAGTCACACGATGCAACATGGGCAGGCATTGCCAGAAGCACCTCAGATTCATTGTGTGTTTGATTTTGAATTAAGTTTTGGTCATTGCTCATTCAGAAACCTTTTACTGTTGCCAAATTTTTCGGGACTCCTACATTCAGTTATGTGACCCTGTATGGGGTCGTGACCCACAGTTTAAGAAGGCTGGTGTAGCAACTAGATATAGGAAGCCATTGCAGTAGCCCTCGTGAGAGGCAGTGAGTGCCATATGAAGGAAGGAGAGGTGGATGGACAGGGAAGTGTTCTGGAAGCAGACTCTACAAAACTCGGCAGGTCAACAAGGACTAAGATAGACATTCTTGGCAGGAATTGGAAAGTTAGGGAGAGGAGGACTGCAGGGAAAAGACAATCCATTCTGTTTTGAAATACTTTGCGTTTGAGCTGTCTGTGAGATACCCCGTGGGCAGTTAGCGACGTAAGAACTCAGGAAGTTACTAGAGATGTAGAGCTGGGAGCCCTCTGCTTAACTAAATAATGATGAAATCCCTGGGGACTGATGAGACCTGAAAGAGAGGATGTAGAAGGAGAAAAGGGTCCGTCAGAAGCTCGTGTGTTGGATGTGGATGATAATCAAGGAAAGGAGAGCCGGGTCCCAGGCCAGAAAAACCCAGAGGTGACCCAGAAGAAGAGGCTCGTTTACAATGTTATATTCTGTAGAGGTCAGGCAGAAAGGCTGAGAAGCAATTAAGAGGTCATCAGTAACTTTTGATTGAGGAAGCTATTGAAAGGCGAATGAGAAGTAGAGGGAGTTTGACTGTGAAAGGGTTTAAAAGAGGGGGACTATAATTTGAGATGAGGGAGGGTCAAGTAAAAGACTTTAAGGAAGAGGAAATCCAGAGCACATTGGTAGTCATGCCTCTGTCTGCTTTTTGCCGCGGGTTTCCTCCAATAAACCCTTCACAGGGCATCTACTCAAAGTGCTCATGGCCTTCCTATAGATGTTTTGATATTACATAGATACACCGATGGATCATGGGAGCCGTTTGTCCACCCTTTGTTCTTGCTGTGTGACTGGCCTGTCATTTTTCCCATATAGATAGATAGATAGATAGATAGATATGTCTGTGTCCATATAATATGTATCTCACATGCAAACATTCTGCCCACCAGGCCCCTCTGTGTTGTTCTTTGAGTGACCTTTAACTTTAATTCTTCAGAGACTGTGGCAATCCATGATTTGTAGCTGAACAGCATCCCAAGAAGAATGTTGTTGTTAAAAGTTAGGATATTATTACAAGAAGAAGGTTAGGGTCATTAAAAGGGCTGCTCATTTTCCCAAAGGTAATTCAGCCTGCTTCTCTTCTCATGTTCAGCTGATCATTGTTCATATCCATTGGCTGTCCCACGTTATGTCCTTATGGACCGTCTCCATGGATTGTTCATCCAGTTGCATTTCACAGCATGGACGATAGAAGTTTTCCAGTCCCTTGGTTTTTCCTGCGTGGGTCATCAAGCCAGTGTGTCTCTGGTGATTTTGGATTAGGAAGCCCCGCGGTGTTGGGGGCGTCATGCTGTTCGTACAGTGACAGTATCATCAAAGAAACAAGAAACAGCTAGAGAATCTCACCTTCTGTAGGGAAGCGCTTGTTGATGTGTCCTTTGGGTCAGATAGCTTCCAAAACAGTGGCAGATACC
>CM053772.1:124287755-124404185 GCA_028658325.1 Potorous gilbertii | reverse complement strand
CTCCAGAGTGAGGATTGGACGTTGAATATGGAGATCTGTGATATCATCAATGAGACAGAAGAGGGGTATGTTCAAGTCTTCATAATCATTAGAAAGCGTCTACTAAGTGTCATACTAAGTGTCATCCAACATGTAGTGTGCACCATGCTGGGAAGACCTTAGGTTCCTTCCACCTACTTTATTTTGTGGGCACTCATTTTATGTCTTTGTATTCTCCCTCGTTAGATTGTTAGCTCCTTGAGGGCATTTTCTACTTTTTCTTTGTATCCCCAGCACCTAGCACAGTGGTTGATGCATAGTGAGTAAGCCTTTTAATAAATGTTCGTTGCTTGGTTGGTTGGTGGTATACAGACATACCTTAGACATATGGCACAATAAAGTGAGTCACTAATTTTTTTTTTGGTTTCCCAGTGCGTATAAAAGTCATGTTTACACTATACTGCAGTCTGTTAAGTGTGCCATGGTATTATGTCTAAGAATACCCATGTATTTACCTTACATACAAAATATTTCATTGCTAAAAAATGCTAACCTTTGTCAAGTTGTAATCTTTTAGCTGGTGGAGGGACTTGCCTTGATGTTGGTGACTTCTAACTGATCAGAGTGGTGGTTGCTGTGAAGGCTGGGATGTCTGTGGCAATTTCTTAAAATAAGATAACAGTGAAGTTTAACTTATCGTTTGACTCTTACTTGAATGCTTAGAGGCCATCGTAGGGTTATTAATTGGCTAATTTCAATATTGTTGTGCCTCAAGGAATAGTGAAACCTAAAAGAGAGGGAGAGAGACAGGGGAATGGGAACAGTAGATTAGTAGAGCAGTGAAAATACACACATTTATTCATTAAGTTCACTGTCTTATATGTGCCATCTAGGCCAATCCATGCTTGAATAAGAAAACCTTGACTAATGAGCACCATAAGCCTACTCTTTGGTGAAAGGAGTTTTTTCTTTTTACTTGTCATAAATACCCCCTTTTAATATTTCAAAGGATCAAGTGATAGAAATAGTTCTATAATATTAGAATATTGTGAAGTCCATGTTGATCCTTCATGATTTTTATAACTCTAGATCATATTACTTTCCAGCCTTTCTCTTCCCAGGCTAAAGCATTCTTATATAGCAGCCACCACCACCCTCATCCATTAAATCATTTTTGTTTCTTTTTCTGGACCCATTCCTGTTGCGTTTTGTTTTTCTTCAGGTCTCTGTTTCCAATATAGTATCCTCCTATTCCTTTTTTTCTTTCAACTCCCTGCCCTACCCTTTTATGGTGCTGCTCCTTCCTATGTTCTCATTTCCTGCTACTGCCTCTGCTAACTAATGCACTGGTCCCTTCTTGAGAATTTACTGTTTCCCACAAGTTTCCTTATGATCATCTGTTACTAAAGTTTTCTCTTAGGGAGAAAAACAACCAAAGTGATCCCACACTCATCTAGGTTTCTCTGCCCTTCCAGTTTGTACATTTTAAAGATGAATAGTCAGTTGAATTTTAAAACAATAGATATATACTTTCTCTCACAAGTGAGCGAATTTTGAGCTTAGTAGTACTTCCGAATGGTAAATAATCATAGCCAATGGGATCGTTTTTAGTGTCTTTGCTTCACAAGTGTGTAGAAATAGAATAAGTTGGGATACAGAATGA
Source organism: Potorous gilbertii (assembly GCA_028658325.1). Lineage (NCBI taxonomy): Eukaryota > Metazoa > Chordata > Mammalia > Diprotodontia > Potoroidae > Potorous > Potorous gilbertii. The sequence continues at coordinate 124,402,543 of CM053772.1, read as the reverse complement.
CTGGGAAATCAGGTTACAGCTATCCAGATCAGAATTGGGCTATTAGAGGTGAAGCACAGAACTTCAGATTTAGAAGGGACCTGAGAAGCCTATCATTCAGTCCCTACTCGAATAACAATCCTCATAACAATGTGCCTTTCCTTGATGACCTCTATCTAGTGCAGAGTATCCCCCACCTCCCTAGACAGCCTTTTCCACTTCTGGATAGCTCTCATTGTTAGGAAGTGTTGTTTCAATATATCAACCATAAATTTTCTTCTCTGCCACTTCTGTCCATTGCTTCTGGCTCTGTCCTCAAGGGCAGAACAAATCAAATCCCTTTTCCATGTGATGACCTTCCAAATGCTTGGAAGATAGCTGTCATGCTTCCTCCTTGCTAAATCTCTTCTCACTTCCTTCAAATGATCCTCATATGGTGTTCTGAGCCAGGCCTGACTTAGATGAGTTTAGTAATTCAGACTCAAAATCAGAATGAAATAATGCACTTATAGACAAAGTGTACAACTTTTTCAACAAAAAAAGACATGTATTTAGCAATAGCATGGAAAGCATACTTCTCCTTTGTCTCCAAATGGAACTATTACCTCAACAGATGGGTGTGTTGATTAACAGAAAAACTGAACATCTGTCATGTCTTGGGAGAAGCTCATGGTCCTAGTTAGCCTTTGTATGCCCTAGGTGATTAGGAAGCCATGTTAACAACTCCAACCCTAGTACACTGATCCAGTTAAATTTTAAGGACAGCTTCCTTCCATTTTAAGGGGAAACTAACCCAACCTACTTGGCAGGGACCTAAATAATTGTTATTTCTACCACATCCCACCCCTTGGAATGATCCTATAGGTCTTCTAGAGTATCTTCTACTACTTAAGTAACCACAGGGATATTAATAGATCATCCTGACCACAAGGATATGAGAACCCTTGGATAGGCCATCCTGGAGGAGCAGTTTAGTGCCCATAAAAGAAAAATGGAAAGAGAGCCAAAAAAAAAAGTGAGAAATGTGTCATTTCCCTAAAGGCATGTAGTACCAATATGCCCAAGTATGAAGGCTAGAAATAGTGACCATTGCCTCTTCCCTTTAGAACGACTGAGTTCTGAGTTTTGCATGTGGTTGATGGTATTGGGGGAAGTTGAAGTTCATAGCATATCTCTGGATATAAAATTATGAGGGTGAACAGAAGCTCACCGAGGAACATCGTGACCACTCCACAGATGATTGTACTTCCACCTCAGTTACACACTGGGGTCATCTGTAGTAAGGTAGCTAAGAAGTCTTATCCCAGAGTCTGAGTTTATACCATAATTCACACTATCCCACCACTTACTCCACAGGTTACCAGCCAGAACCTTCCCATACTTGGAAGCCCCCTCAGGGGGATGACATCAAATATTTGCTCCTTTAGAAGCCTTTGTTCAGGGGGTGCTCCTGTCTTCTTCAGGGGCTAGGCAAGGATTTTCCTTTACCCAGTGACTTAGAGTTGGTACCAAGATATTTAAGGAAGCCCCAATCTTCCAAATACATACTCATAATAGTTAATGCAGAGAGAGCTATGTCACTAGAAATCCAGGTGTTCCCCACCAATGATGTCCCTCAAATCCTTTCTGGAAAAGAATTGTACAAAAAAAGAGACCTGCTTATTAAGAGGATCCTGAGCTGTTTCCCCAGGGTATATGGAGTCCCTTTAGAAAACAGATCTTAAGGCCCAGGCAGCTCTTTGCAGTGAACTGAATAGAGAAGGATTGAAGAGGGTCAGTCAAGACTATCTAAAAGCAATCTGGCCTTGTCAGGTAAATCTTGCAAGAGAATGGATCCAGGAATGCACTAGACTTGAGAGCTCTCCCTCTTCCCAGGATGACTTCATGGAGGTGATAGAGTTATTTCAAGCACCCATTCCACAGTTCAGCAGTGTCAGCCTAAAGGTGGTGTGGGAGGTAGAAAACCCATCAGATGTGATGGTGGCAGGTTAATCTTGGTCCTCCTTCATCATGAATTGGATGCCTTGATCAGAGATACTAGTGTAGGGGTGCTCATAAAGAAGAAGAATTTGTTCTGAGAGGGTTTTGATGGTGGATATATCAGTTTCCCAGTTGGAGGCAGGTCAGGAACCTCTGGGACTATGCCTTACTCGTATTTCTGATTGGCAGTAGGGGTGACTTTATGCAGAAGTCGCTGTTTTGTTTTCAGTAAGGGGACCTGTTACAACATGGCCCTCATGTCCAGATTAGTGATGGACTTACTCCTTCACTTCTCCTGTTCTCTTAATGTTATCACTCTGGTTGTTCAGTTTAGAATAGGGCATATGATATCTCTCATGGGCACCAATATCCTCCTCACAAATAAATGAATGTAGAGGGAGGTACCGCTAAAGTTTCTCCATTGATCCTGACTCCAAAGGGATCAAAAGAATTTGATTGTGTAGCCTTGGTTTTTCCAGTTCTCAGATGACTTAGCCAGACTCATGACCCTTACCTAGGAAAAGATCTCATCTATCCTATCCCTTAAGACAACTACTTTTCAAAAGTTGTATAGTGATTAGTTGCTTTGGGAACTTGTGGCTCCAGAAACCCAACAGTTGTTTGGCCTGGCCACTCCTTGTATACCTGCCAAAAACTTGACTCAACTTCATATTTATGGACCAAGAACTACAAAACCTTGGATTTTGCAGAGTCAGAAAACCTGGAGGATGAGACTGCTGGATGGCCCTCTCTAGACCTTCTAGGTCTGTAGCTTGTTCTGGGACCCTACTCAAAAGCAGCAGACTTGTGAGTGATTTGGTTATTGAGGGCCATCAGGATAACCAGGAAGAAAGTGTAGCTTCTCCAAAATCCAAACTGTCCAATAAATTATTGGACTATAGAAAAACAAGTGTCAGTACTTTATTCAGAGTTATCTGAATTTACTCTATTTACTGAAAACTTGACTAAGTAAACTAGATCTCAGATTTTCTTAGAGTTAATCTTCCATTCCTTGACCCTCATATGGGCTACTATCTAATATAGAGCCTCTGCTACCATGATCTCATAAGACCTGGTAAACTTATCATCAAAGTAGTTGTGACCACCAATGTCTTCAGAATAGTGAGGGTCTCTTTCTGACGGAGAGTTCAGGTAACCCTGGGAAGAGATGGTAGACTCCTTCCCTGCTCTTGAATAGTCTATCATAGGAAAAGAGGAAAAAAGCATTAGGGAGTTTACTAACACCATACCACTTAACCCAGCCTGGTCTGATTACCATTTCCCTTTTTAAATGTTCATAAACCATTCTTTTAAAGAAAATATATTTTAGAATTTTTCCAGGAGTTCAAATGAGGCTCACCACCTTAGAGTCTCCAGATGTTACCTTCATCCCTTTTGTTATTTGCCCTTTTCAGGTCCTGTGATACCTGTTCTAGTCTCTACATTTTTTCAGTGTTTCTTTACTTAGTCTGTGTGTCTATGTAAGTGTCTCTGGGTTAGATGTCAGAAACCAGCTCTGTCCTTCTTCACAGAATTATCACATGTACTTTAGGAGCATAGTGAATGATTTTGTATTTTCAAATTTAACCTGTGGAATCTTCAAGCGTTTTAAACATATATTTTGTTTTAGTCCCAAGGATGCCATACGGGCCCTCAGGAAAAGGCTCAATGGGAACCGAAACTACCGAGAAGTGATGTTGGCATTAACGGTGAGTAGCGTTCTGCAGAGTGACATGAAATCTGCCTTTGATGAAAGGAGTGGAGATTCACAGTTTCTGTACTGTTCTCTTTTTGTTGTTCCTTGTATATCTGGACATTTGTATTTATTGATAATTAAATTCATAATTAAAAAATATATTGCTGTGTTTCTAAAAAGAACCATCTTATTTCCTTTGCCTCATATCCCAGTTATTTCTCTGTGTCACATACACTCTCTCTCTCTCTCTCTCTCTCTCTCTCTCTCTCTCTCTCTCTCTGGCTATTCAATACCATATGCAAACGGAATTCATAAGAAATAGAAATTGAAGTAGCTATAAAGGAACTACCGAAGGAAAAAAACCCTGATCCTGATAGATTTTTATGCAAATTCTATCAAACTTTTAAAAAACATTGACCAATTTGGGTTTATAGCAGGATACAAAGATGATTCAGCATTAGAAAAGTAATTAACATAATTATATTAAAAATAAAAAAATATCTAACCCCACATAATTTTAACAATGGATGCAGAAAAAGTCTTTGACAAAGTGCAACACTCATTTATTCTAAAAACAGTACAAAGTATAGCCAGGATCTTTTTTTTAAAAAAATGATTAAAAATATTTAAAAGTAAAAGTTAGCATTATTTCCAGTGGGTGGGTATATGCTAGAAACCGATATGTTACTGACAGTAAAAAGGAAGAAGAGACGAAAGAATTAAGATAGACAAAGAGGGAACAAATTATCCCAATTTACTTGTGACGTGACAGCATAGTTAGAAAATCCTAGAGAATCAAGAAGGAAACTACTTGAGACAATAACTTTGGTAATGTAACAGAAAATGAAATAAGCCTACAGAAATAATGGTCTTGACTGCATAGTACATGTGTCTCTCATATTCCATGAAGTCAAGATTTCCTGGGTTTTAAGTCCTTACTATGTGATTTATAACATGCTCTTGAAGTTTTCCATAGTCTAGTTTCCTTCTCTGAAATGTGAGGTTAATACTTGTTTGTAAAGTGTCATTTAGCAAAGAAGTGGAGATATTCTGGTTTCATGAGAAGAGCCCAAAGCTGAGAATCTGAAAACTTAGAATCTGGCTGGAACTTAAATGCCAACTAGCTCTGTGACCTCAGGCAAGTCACTTAACCTACTCTAGGCCTTAATGTCTTCTTTGTAAAATAAGGATGAATAATACGTGCCCTGTTTGCTGTGCAAGATGAAGTGAGATAGTAGATGTGAAAATTTCTTTGGGAAAAAAAAACTTCTACAAACATAAAGCATGGTATGTATAATTCAAAGCGTTATTTCTTGCCTTCCTTGTAGGTGCTTTTAGGAAGCAATAGATTGAATTGTGCTTTCCCTCAAAGCAGTAGTTGTTTAAATGAGAGACCTGGAAACCATGTTTTTGAGATGCCATTGCTACCTACAAGAATATGTCTTCAAACATATATAGAAATCTAGGTCATAGGCAATTTATGTAATAAACTAGGATAAATCAGCATATAGGTTTGAGATAGCAGGTCATTTACCCTATTTTGTTTTAAAGTGTTAATAGTCCGAGAAACTTTCCCTTGACCTGAAGTGGAAAAACTAGGCCTTTGTGTATTTCTGTCAGAAGTAGATTGAGATTTAATAATGTTAGATAAGAAATTGGGAGTAGAAAATCCTTCCTTTTAAATTTCAGCCAGGGTATGTGTGGCATTCACTGAGACAAACGAGCCCATTCTGAATTATTTCATTACAGTAACATTCTGTTTATCTGAAGACATCAGGAAATAAACTATTCCATACAATTGAAAAATTACCATGCCGTGCTTCAGTATAATGATGCTCTTCTATTCATGTGTGCAGAACCCTTTGCTTCTACATCAACTGGCTTCAAACTGTTGTTTCTCAAATGCTTATGTCTATTTTGTGTGGTTTTTATGTCTTTTTCCTCAGTGTCAGTTATCAGTATTGTCAGTATGTTTGATGGTGGCCACGCCTTCAAACCTCACTTGAATCAGCTGTGAGCTGGAAAGCCAGAAAAAAACCAAAACTTGTTAAAATTATGTCAAAATTAAGAATAAACAAGTGCTGAGAGAAGACCTGAAAGGCCATCTTTTGAGAACAGTATATGAATTTGGGGATCTGTATTTAGGCTCAGCATTGGTTCTCAGATATATTACAGACAGTTCTGGTTGCCAGATCAGTGTCTTCCAATCAAGTATTGCTGTACTTGGTTTGTTCTTCTTGCACTTAAACATGCCCACTCTTACCTAATAAGACTTGGGAAAAATATTTGGTTTGGGCTTCCTGTTGTGAGGACATCAGGGTAGGTGTGTAATAGACAAGATCTTGTTCTTCCAGTGTTTGCCAACTCAAAGAGGCTTCCTAGATAGACAGACAGACAAGACAGATAGGGAATATTAAATATTTAAAAATATTTTTATGTGCCAGGTGCTGTGTTAAGCACTGGGTATACAAATACAAGGAAAACTTTCTCTTAATCTCTCTCAAGGATAGCAGCAAATCTGGTTTACTCTATAGCACTGAACATTCAATTTCAGACTGAATTGGCTTGGACTTTTGGGAACTGAGCTAGTGTCTGTGATCCAAACAGACTTTGTTGAATTGACTTTGAAACTTTATGGCCTAGAAAATAGAGTAGTTGTGTTCCTTGTATCAACTCCTAGTGTGAGGTCTCCAAGTATGAGAAATTTGTCAGGCGTAACTGAAAAAAATTATTCAAATATGCCCACTGTAGAATTGGAGATATTGATTGATTTTCAGTCATTTTCAGTTAAGCAATTTAACTGACTAGGGAAAGCAAATGACTTCCAGCCTTTTTCAGTAACCCTTTGAAGATAAGAGGTCTAAGGCAACTAAAACCATCAGAATCTTCCTCAGCAGACTCCACAAGACAAATTTTTCAGGTTCTGAGTAAAGAGCTAGAAGAGTAGGACTGTAGAATTTAAAGTTGTGCTGCATTAAAAGGAAACTTGATTCTAAATAACATACAAATGCCATAAATAATAGCCATGGACACCATGAAGCACCTGAGGTAGGACAAGCCAGAGAAACCAGGCTTGTGTCATGCTAATGTACTTATGTCTAAAATTAGTATTAGCAGCATCCTTACTTAAAACATTACTGGTTCTACATCAAGACCCTGTCACATAGGGCAGTATGGGAAATTTATTAGGTTGTTTTATTGACTTATTTACATAAGGCATTAGGCTATTAGGTTAAAAGTAAACTGTTTTAAGGCCAAAAAAAAACCCCTACAGCATAGAAATGTAATAGAATATTATACAGTAAAAAAATGATGTATATGAAGAATTAATATAAACCTTCCCATGTTGCTCTGAATTGAAGCAGAGGGGGAAAAATCAGAACCAAGAGAACAGTGTATGCAATGACTAAGGCAGTATAAATGAAAAGATACCTAAAGTGAAGTCCAACTTGAAGTCAATTTTAAAAAGCCAATTCCCAGAGAATAAAAAATAAAACTTACTTCCTTTCCCTAGTACTCTACCCCACTCACCATGCCAGAGAGGAGAGAGACCACTAGAACAGAATGTCTTATATGTTACCAGATATGGTCAATGTTTTGGATGTGTTTGCGATATTGTTTTTCTTTGTCATAAAGAAAGGTTCAGTCCAGGGTGAGGAAGGGTTGAAATCTCTGATATAAAAACAAAAGATATCAATAAAATGATTTAAAGTTTAAAAAAAAGGATAAAGTATAGTAATTAATTTATGTAAGTTCCCTCAAACTTTCCCTAGTTTCCAAAATGGAGGAACCCTCTTAGTATATAGTTGAGAATACTTCAGGGGACCTAGATTTTCCTCCCTTCCCAAGTGAAGAGTATAGGCAAATTTGAGAGCCTTTCAGAACTGTCCCATGACAGTACCTACTAATATCAGTGCTTAGTTTAAACCTCAAAGTTTAGGAAAAAAGAAATAGACAGTCTTGGGAATGTTTCATAAGTTAATGCTGGCTGTCAACTCTTTCAAAAAAATAGTTTGTCTAAGGCAAATAGTGTATATTTATAGTTTTAGTTTCTGAAAACAACAAGGGGAATTGATATCAGAAAAACCTGGGAAGATTTATATGAACTGTTGCAAACTGAAGTGAGCAAAACCAGGAGTACATTGCATATATTAACAGCAACATTGTAACAATAGTTAACTGAGAAAGACTTACACAATGATCTGAGATAATTCCAAAGGACTCAAGAAGAAAAATATGCCTCCAGAGAAATAACTGAGGAGCTCAGAGTGCAGATTGAAGCACATTGTTCTTCACTTTTCTTTTTCTTCCCCAGCGTGGCTAATACAGAAATACATTTTGCGTGACACCACTTGTATAATATGTACATTACTGTGGGAGGGAGAGAATTTGGAACTCAACATTTTAAAAAATGTTAAAAAGTTTTAAAAATTAAGAAAAAGAAATTTTAGTGCCTGTTGCCATTCTGTGTATATATGCTCTCTCTCACCTACGAGAGCTAATGCAGACTGTCCCAGAATCCTTTCCTTGGGACAGAGCTGGTATCTTATTGGCTAAAACTAGAGACGAGTTAAAATGCTCGTTTTTCAAGGGGAAGTTAATCATTTTGATCTTATTAAAATACTAACTCCCTGTCATGTAAAACTGGTATTTAAATTACCAAATAATTTCCTGATTTGTGGGGTCAGAGGACTTAGTGGAGCAAAAACTGTGTCCCACATATTTGCTCCAAGAGTGGCAGCTTCTTTTCTTTTCTGAATTAGGTGCTGGAGACTTGTGTCAAGAACTGTGGCCATCGATTTCACATCCTTGTGGCAAATCGTGACTTCATAGATGGTGTCCTAGTGAAAATCATCTCCCCTAAGAACAGTCCTCCTACCATCGTCCAGGACAAAGTCCTGGCTTTGATTCAGGTAGGCTGTGCTCAATTTTTATTTTAGGTTTGTTCACTTCTGGATGAGCAAGGGGAAGTGGGACCAGTTGGGAAGTGCTTGTCATATTTTTTCCATTATCTACAGGAAGAAAATGCCTTCAGGTTTCTAGGTTTGTTTTTTTTTTTAATTTCTTACAAGAGTATATTTTTGCACACTGATCCTATTAAATTCTAAATGGTTTCTGAACCAGTAAATCAAGATGTAGTCATAGTTTCAAAGCCTCAACTAGTAAAATACTAATCTAATTGTTGCCAACAGAGCCCTCAAACCCCTTCCATCTGTCTCTACCTGTCCTCTATATCTCTGTGTTTTATCAGTTTTCTCATGAAGTAATAGATTTCAGGAAGAAGGGGTTTCTGCTCTCCTGCTCTGTTGAAGGAATTGTGTCCTCTAAAAATAGTACTGTTGTCATCCTAGGTCTCAAGGCTTAAGGAAAATTTAAAGTATCTCTTCCTCAAAAAAAAGGGGAGGGGCAAGCCCTACCCTAAGCCCTTACTATGAAAATTGCCACGCAGGTGAGACCATATTCAGCCCCATACATAGCTTTCTCTGAAATGAGACCAGAGAGCAGCAGTATCCTAGGTTTGCTAATCTTGCTTTTGTAAATGTTATCTTTGTCACAGGGTAGGAATTATAAGTATTGAGAAGAAATTATAAATATATATTATGAGATTTGTACCATAGTACACTGGACCAAGATCCAGAAGACTTGGATTCTAAATCCAGCTTTGCTACTCATACACCTGTGACTTTGAGAAAATCAGTCAGTCAACAAGCATTTATTAAGCACCTGCTATGTTGAGTTGGGTAACCATTAAGTACCTACTATGTGCCAGGCACTCTGCTTAGTGCTAAGGGATACAAATGGGAGAAAGAAAAGATAGACCTTGCCATCAAGGAGCTTACAATCTTATGTTGAGAAGACAACACACAAAAGGAAGTGGAAAAGTGAAAGGGATGAGACAGGTCAAAAAAGGTGCCAGGTGCCAGGTGCAGGGGCATGAAGGTAGTGGAGTTGAACCCAAGGAATGTAGGTGGTGGGAAATGGCTAGATGACATCCCCTCTTTAAATTGAGGCTTTGGAAGCCTTTTTTTTTTTTTTTTTTTTTTTTTGCTCAGCCCTCCAATCACAGAGGCAGAGAGGGTTCTGATGAGGTGTGAGTACCAAAGCTCATACAATCTCCTGGATGATGAGCCTCTCTTGGGAGCACCACAACAACAATGTTGATGATGATGATGATGGAGTCAAATCCAAGGAGTAGAGCTGCAGGAGGATCTGTACTGAGAAGGCAAAGAAAGACATAAGACAGTCTCTGCTCTCAAGGACTCCCATCATAATGGGGGAGACAGCTTGCAGACAACTGTGTGTAAACAAGGCAGATACAGGATAAATGGGAGATAATCTTAGAGAGAAGATACTAAGATTAAGGAGAACTGGGAAAGGCTTCTTGCAAAAGGTGAGACTTTATCTGAGATTCGAAGGAAGTCAGAGAAGCCAAGAGACAGAAGTGAGGAGGAAGAAAGTTCTAAGCATGTGGAGGGGGAAACAGTGGGAGGGGCTGCCAGTGAAAATTCCTGGAGTTACTGGAGGGTCGTGTTCAAGGAACAATAATATTCCATTATATTCCCCTCCCATAATTTACTCAGCCATTCCCGAATTGATGGATATATTTAGCTTTTTTCTGGTTTTTGTTGTTTTTACAAAAAGTGTCCTTGGGAATATTTTTTAATCAGTGGGTCTTTTCAGTAACCTTCTTAGGACAGTGCTAGGTTAAACAGGATGCACATTATTGTAGCATTTATTGTATAATTCCACATTCCTTTCCAAAATAATTTCCAGAAATTTTATAATCTTTTGTTATCTTCACCAATTTGGTAAAATTCAGGTGAAGATTTGAGATAGTTTATATTTCCCTAATTATTAGAAATTTTGAAAAGTCCTTATGGTTGTTGATAGTGCATTCATTTTAAGAATTGCCAGTTCATATCTTTTGCCGTTTCATCAGTTGGAGAATGTCTTATACTTTGTTAAATCTCAATTACTTATAAACTTCTCATGTCAGACTTTTATTGGCAGTGTTTTATGCAAAGATTTTTTTCCAGTTTGTTTTCAACTTTGGTTCTCTCTTCTTTATGGCAGCCCTTTAAATATGTTTTCCCTATTCTCGGAATTAATTTCTGTAATTCCTTCAGCTATTATTTAGAAGTCATGGTTGTGACTTCTAAATACTGTGAATTTGCCAAGATCTCTCTTAAAGGATTTCTTCCAGAGAACACAACACGATAAGACATAATCTTCATACTGGGGACTTTTCTCATACTAGAAATTCTTTCCAATATATCCATAGAGAGTCAAAAAGTATGTGACTTGTTTCTTGTTGGTATATAGATGCAAAGGGTAAGACAGAGCACAGTAGAGTAGAACAGAGATAGATGATTATTAGAAAAGGGAAGGCCTGGTTGAGCTTTTCTTGGGAGCTTTCATCCTAGGGCTCTAGGATGGTTACTAATACAGTCTCATCTGATATCGGGTCAGTATTGACATGACATCTATAGCAAAATTGTCCTTACTGTGGCTTATATTGCTTGTGATGACAAATATAAACTGAGTTTGTTTCAGAAAAAGTAGGGATTACTGAGTATAGTTTTCTAATCTTACTTTCAAACTAAATGGCACAGTGCCTGAGGAATTTAAGGAGTAATGTATTTTTACTTCCATGAGTGACTTCCTTGAAGATAGACTCAAAAAGACTGGGCTTTTCTTTCCTGTAAAGACTGAGACTTGTAGGGGACCTCATAGATGTCTGTTTCCTCAGTGAGCTTCTAGAGAAAGGGACCCTTTTTTTGTTTCATTTCAGCCTTTACTCAATCACACAGTAGTTTGTGACCTTGGGCAATTCCATTCCCTCCCAAGCCTCAGTTTCCCCATCCGTTAAATGAACGGATTAGATAGACTTTTGTCCAGGGTCTTGTCCTACTCTGAGATCCACTTGCATTTGCATATTATAGCACAAGTAAACATTTGTTCAATAAATGAATCCTAAAATTCTGAAGGAAGTGGCTAAGGTGAATGCATACCTGTTCACAGATCTGTCCTCTCCCATCATTTTGAAACTTGAAGAAAATATATTTAACACTCACCCAAAAGGACCCTATAACTTTAAACAGTGGGCAGGAAACATCCTGCTATAGAGGTTGCTGATATTGCTAGGTTCAGGAAAGGTAAACTTATAAATGCTTGAGCCAAAGCAATTATTTATCATCGGCTTGATTGCGTACTCTGCTTACCACATGGAGGACATAGTATGAGGGGGCTACAATGACCAACTGTGGGAGAGATGATCTCTGCTGTCAGGCCCTTAGAGGTATTCTGAGGAGACAGAACAGAGACTTTAAAAAATGTCACAATGCAAGGTAGCATTGCTAAGTGCCACCCTAGTGATACAAACAACAATTGCTCTCTGTCCTTGGAAAGATTTTGTGTGGGAGACAGTACTGTAACTGAGTTCCGAAGACATTTTAGGATACATTTTGGACCTTTTGTGGTTGAAGGGCCTCATGGAGAGTTACTGCCCTGCTCCTCCTCCAGTGAAACCCTTCTGGGGCCCCAAGTCAGAGGTCAAATAATGAGTCAACAAGTATTTATTAAGCACGTATAAGTGTATACAGGATAATGGCATATAAACACAAAGTAATTAAAGCACCTGTATATGGAGAAATCACGAAAGACTTCTAGGAGGTAGTATTTGAGCTGAGTCTAGGAGGAAAGAGTTGAGAAGGGTTATCACTGATCTGTATATAGGACTCATCCATAGGGTCTGATCCAACATAGGATTTATTATCTGCAACATGCCTAAAATTATAAAACACTATTGTTTTCTTTTAAAATGTATTCTCTTTTGTTTTATATTATCTGTGTTTCCCAGTGTATCTCTCTCCTCTCCTTCCAAAGATTGATTCCTATACAAAGAATAAAATAAAGAGAAGGGGAACAGTACAGAAAATCAATGAAAACAAAAATGTCTGACACATACCTCATTCCACATTGCTGGTCCTTCATCTACGTAAGGAAAGAGGAGGCTTAGGTGTCTCATGTCTTGATTGGGGCCATACTTAGTTATTTGCAACATACATTTCAATTGTTTGTTATACTTGGGTTGCATGTAGTATGTTATTCTATATGTTGTTTTCCTATGTCTTCCCATACTTCTCTAGAATTATCCTGTTCCTCATTTCTTAAAGCACAATAATATTCTGGTGTGTTAATATATCACAACTTGTTTAGCCATTCAGAAGTCACAGGCATCTATTTTGTTTCCAGTTTTTTGCTACTCTCAAGCATTTTATTTTAGGACTCTTTCTGTCACTGATGGGCTTGGATTTTCTGGGTCAGAGGGGAAGGACACATTAATTTCTTTCTTCCTGTGGTTCCAAATTGCTTTCCAGAATGCCAGGTGCAATCTGCTACTTCATCAAAAGTACATTGGTTTGCCTGTCTTTACACAACCCCTCCAACATTGACTATTCCAGTGACTGTTTTCTATCTTTGCCAAATTTCTGAGTGTAGAATGGAATCTCAGTTGATTTAACTTTCATTTCTCTTACTTGAACCATCCTTTCACATAATTTTTAATTGTTTGCCATTCTTTTGAGACCTGTTTGTTCATTTCCTTTAAGATGTGTTTGTTAACGAACCTACCTGGACTGCAGCGAGTTACAACCTCCATCTAGAAAACTGACACCGGGACTTGTCCTTGCCCAGTTTGCATATGAGAAGTGGCTCTTTGTCCTTGTGAGCTCTAACCCTTCTATTCGTTCCCTTGGTCCTATCCTTTCCTATCTTTTCAAGGGGCTCACCCTTCCTGTGTCTCTTTCTGCATGTCCTTGCCTGTCTCTTTGTGTCTATGTCACTTTCTGTGTCAGAATCCTCCTTGCTCCCCATTGGCACTTTGGCCCTCATTCAACAACTTCTCCACTATCACTATCCAAATTTATCACCCAATCTGTATCCTTCTAACCTACCAACCTCCAGAACCTTTCTGAAGGAGTTCATGGCTTGGCCCTCAACTCCTGACCTCATACTGGTGGACTTCTATATATAGATGCTAAGCCCTAGAGCAGCTAGGTAGTGCAGTGACTAGAGTGCTGGACCTGGAGTCAGGAAGACTTGTTTCCTGAGTTCAGATCTGGTCTCAGACACTTCCCAGCTGTGTGGTCCTGGACAAATCATTTCACCCTGTTTGCCTCAGTTTCCTCATATGTAAAATGAACTGGAGAAGAAAATGGCAAACTACTCCTATATCATCTGCCAAGAAAACCCCAGATGTGTCCTGAAGACCCAAGAGTTGGACATCATAAAATGACCTAACAACAAGAGACTGACCCAAGAAAATTTCAAATCGTTTCATGAGGCAGTGTGGGGTAATGGAATGAGCCCTATCTTGGGAACTTGGAGGCTTGGGTTCTAATTCCTTAAATCATCCCTTTTTTCCCTACTCCTACAGCTACTACTGTAGTTCAGGCCCTCATCACTTCTAGCCTTGAATACTAGCCTGCGTGCCCCAAGTCTCTTCCAACTCCAATCCGTCCTCCAGACAGCTGCCAAAATGATTTTCCTGGTCTGATCATGTCACTTCTGCACTTAGTAAACTCCAGAAGATCCTATTACCTCCAGGATCAAACGTAAACTCCTCTGTTTGGCATTTAAAACTCTTTAACATCCTGTCTCCTTCCTATCCTTCCAGTCTTTTCCACATTACTGCCCTCCACACATTCTGTGATTTAGCTATACAAGTCAGTTTGCACACAACTCTATTCTATTTCTATTATCTGTGTCTTTGTACTGACTGTCCCCATGCCTTAAATGCTCTCTTCTTGTCTCTGCCTCTTAGAAAACCTGACTCAGCTCAATAATCACCTTCAGGAAGCCTTTCCTAGTCCCTTTACCTACTAGTGCCTTCTCTAAGCTTATGCATTTATTACTTTGTATGTATCTTGCTTATCCCTATAAATATACAAGTTACTTATAACCCCATTATATGTTACATATAATGTATCCATTAGAATGTTAGCTTCTTGAGGACAGGAATTTTTTGTGTGTGTGTCCTCAGCATTTAACACAGTGCCTGGACAGCGCCTGTGCCTCTGGATTTTTGTCTCTTTGCCGCGGTTTCTCCCAGAGCTCTTGGTGTAGCCAGCACAATGCTTCCCATTGGTGTCTTGGTCCTGTAGAGGGGGACGTAGGAGGAGGATCAGATCAATATTTCACAAACTTCAAGCACATGCTTGGACATATGTGGTGACTGGATGGCCCTGGTGCCAGGGGCAGAGCCCATTGCAAATACAGGAGGCTTTTCATTACACTGTTGACTCACCTCCATGCAAAATATAAATAGTGTCCCTACCTGACCATTGAGAAAGCATGATGGGGAGTAACACAGGTTCTTCTAGAGCAGAGGCTCTAACGAGACTTTTTTGTGTCATGAACCCTTTGGGTATTTTGATGGAACACTACTGTGGTTTCCCATGTTCATAACCAAAAGAAATGCTAAATTTCATTTAAAGGTTAGTGAAAATAAAAATGTAATTTTTTCCTATCCAAAGTAATGAGCGTCTTTAAACTTGTTAATGGAGTTCTTTGGGGTCCCAGACCCAGGTTAAGACCACCTGTTCATGAGAAATGTGAGTTCAAGAAAATGTGTGTCCTGTCTGATGACTCTGTAGTTCACATAATGCAAGTCAGTTTGTATTAATCAACATCTGGAATCCAGTGGGAGTCACTTCCCTGTTTCAGTAGCTACAGGAGAGTAGAATTAAGTTACAATGGCCCACAAAATGGAATTTCTCATCAGATCTAAAGGAAGGATTAATAAATTAACCATATGAGCTGTCTATCACTTAACCCTAACATTCTATTGACTTCTCAGTTACTACTGAGAGATTTATTGTGCACCGTTGTCTTGGTGACTCATTTCATTGGAGACTAGATCAGTGCTTTACTGAATGTGTCCACCCAGCCTAGGTTTAGGGCCTAGGAAAATGAAGCAGTAATACTCTGGGTACATTGGGAAGTGGGGCATTGTATGCAAAAAAGATTTTCAGGAAAGGAGGGGAAATAATTTCTCCTGAAGGGAACTTTGGATCTGATTTCTCCTTTTGGCATGGGATACCAAAGACATAGACAGAAAATCACTCAGCACACCCCACCATGGAGTTTCAGACTATCTCTGAACTTTCCAGATGTCACACAGAGGGTGGAGGGAATATTATAGGCAGCCAGGGGATGGTATGGAGTAACCAACTTAAAGAACACATTCTTCTTAATATTTTTTATAGCAAAACAGTTAAGGTCAGTAACCTTTTACCTGGGAAGGGATACGGTATATTATAATCACTCTGCAGTTATTTGAACTCCCCTGCATATTTCCACAGTGTAGTTGCATGAGACCTAGAAAGGGTTAACATTGTAACATTTGGCTTCCACCACTATGTAGATGATAGTGTGAATCCCCACAGTTGGGACTGAGACCTGTAAATGATATACCAGCTCACTATTTACATTTGCATATGAGAGCCCAAAGAGCTGTCAACAAACCTCACCTCAGTGGAATGCAGCTACTGACACCCTTATCTGACTCATCCCTGCCTTTTTTCCCACAGAGAGCACCATAAACATACAACCAGGTTATAGTAGAAGTTGTGGCTCACATTATAGATGACCCAGGGACACATTTCCCTGAAAAGGCAGAGCATATGGTCCTGGAAAATGGACTGTCTTCTGTGTCTCCTTCCCACTAGGGAAAGCAATACATTCCTCCTCAGGATGTGGAACTCCTGTGCTCCTATTGAGTACGACAGTGGCTGCTGTCAACAGAGCCTTAACAAAAAAGGTCAGACTCCCATTTGGGTACTCTGAAATCATTCCCTCTGACCAATACATCTGCTTCCTAGCTGAGGAAATACAGGGTTTGCTCATAGTCACACCACATCACTTGGAAATTTCACTTTCCCCCATCATCCCAAGGTGCCAGACTCATCTAACTAACCTTGGAATGAGCTGCTTAAGTGCCAGCTTCACATCTCATTTCCAGGATTGGACTGAACACCTGACAGACTCAGTTACAGTCCTAAGCAGCTGGAACATAGCCCCAACTGGATTGTTTCCATTTCACCAGGTGCTTAGTAATGTTGTCCCATATGAGAGCGTGAAAGGGATTCATAATAGGAATTACATCTTATGACAATACTTTTTCATTCTGTAAACTTTCACAGTGGAGGCTACTGAATTGAATGTGGCAGCCCTGAAACTCATCAAATATTGCTCAACTTAAAGTTAACCTATCCATGATAGTGTCTGGACTCTTCACATCTTAGAATTAGCTTCCTAAAAATTAGTAGTGGAAGAGCTGACAGAGGTGGGCTGGTATGGCCAGCCAAGGGGAAAGTATGCATTGGAAACAGGGGAGGACCTTGTGTAGCTGTTAGTCATGACAAGCCCTTGGACAAGAGTGAGGGGATAGCATGTTGTGGCGCCTGCTATGATGCAAAGGCCTGCCCTCTGACCCTCCAGGGCCTCACTACCATAGTCAAAGCCTTCAGCTACCAAGATGCCAGTAGGCCAAGATGGTGCCCTAAAGTGAACCAGACTTGACTGCTGGGTATGTGTGCAGACCCTTGAGGAGCTGACAGGGGTGTGCTAGTGTGGCCTTCCAGCCTCAGGACTCCTATGTGTCTCTGCAGACTCTGGGAAGCCACAAGTTAGAAAGATAAACTACTTTTGTTGCAATGTTTCCAGACAGAATGGTGGGGCAGGGTGGAGCAGTGAGACATGGAAGCACTCGTAGGATTGTTCAGAAACAGCAGCCCTTACCTCATGATGTCATACCTGCACTGCCTTACTTGCCTGTGTCCTGTACAGAGGTTGTCACTTCTGTTCAGTCAAGAGCCACCAAAATTATCATGAGTCTCTCTCACTGGTACCAAACAGTCAGCAGGAGTGGGAGGGCATTATGGTGGGCACTACTCTGTACCCACCAGAATTAAGCCTGGCTTGTACAAGACAAAGCAGAACCAGGAAGGCAGACAAATGAAAATGTCAGTCAATAAGCATTAATCATTAATTAGGTCCTACTGTGTGCCAGGCACTGTGCTACACTGATGAGAAAGAATACATTACAACTCTACAGGAAAATACCAGGGTGGCTTCACTTACCTGAAGGAATCTGAGCTCCGTGTGGGCTGCTTCCACACAGAGATCATGAGGGTATCTAGGGAACAAAGGGGACGAAAAACTGCATCCTCCCATCGTGTCTCTTTTTGACTTGTTTCTCTTGTATCCTTAATTAATCATGTGAATGATTCTTCAGCTCCAAGTCCTCATCGCCGTGTATTACTGGGTCTCATCCCAGACACTCTTTCTCTGTATTTCTGTTTATCTTTGTATCTTTTTCTGTCTCTGTGTTTGCCTCCAAGCCTGTTTCCTTTTGTCTCTGTTGTGTCTGTCTGTCTCCATCTTTTGGCTCTTACTGCTTACAAGTTCAGGTCTCTTTTATCTTTAGAAATTTTCCCTTGAGACTTCTGTCACCTGTTGTCCTATATCTCTTTTCCCTTTCCTCATTAGACTTCTAAAAAGAGTCTTATGTATTCCCTGCCTTTACTTCATTACCACCCATTCACTTCTCAGCCTTTTGCAATATGACTTCTGATGCTACTTCTTTCCTGAAACTGATCTCTGAAAGATTGCTAATGAACACCGTTAAATACAATTATTTTTTAGAAATTCATTTTTACTTGATTTTTAGTTCTGAATTATCTCCCTTCCTCCTCCCTTTCCCCCACCCACTGAGAAGGCAAGAAAAACAAAATCCATTACAAATATGTATAGCCACGCAGAACAAATTTCTGCATTAGTCATGTCTGAAAGAAAAAAAAAGAAGGAAAAGAAAATACGCCTCAGTCTGCACTCTTGAGTCCATTGGCTCTCTTGCTCTGTCTGGAAATGGAGAGCGTGTTTTATCACGAGCCTTGGAGGGGTGGTTGGTCATTGTGATGATCAGAGTTCCTAAGTCTTTCAGTAATACAGTGATTATCTTTACGATAGTTTTTGTTCTCCTGGTTCTGCTTATTTCACTTTACACCAGTTCATACGTGTTTTCCCAGGTTTTTCTGGAACAATTCCCTTAATCCATCCTTAATCTATAATAGTGTTCCAAAACATTCACATACCATAACTTGTTCAGTTATTCTCCAATTGATGAATATTTCCTTAATTTCCAAATTTTTGCCACTATGAAAAGAGCTACTCTAAATATCTTTTTTGTACATGTGAATCCTTTTCTCTTTCTTTGATCTCTTTGGGATATAGACCTAGTAGCAGTATCACTGGGGCAAAGGTTTGCACAGTTTAATGGCTTTTTGGGCATAGCTCCAAATTGCTTTCTGGAATGGTAGAACCACCCACAGCTCCATCAGCAGTGCATTAAAGTACCTGTTTTCCCACAGTCCCTCCAGCACTTACTTTTCCTTTTTTTGTCAGCTTTGCCAATCGGATGAATATGAGGTGATACTTCAAGGTTGTTTTAATTCACATCCTCTAATTATTAGTGATTTAAAACATTTTTTCATGACTTGATAATCTGGATTTCTTCCTCTGAAAACTGCCTATTCATGTCCTTTGGCCATTTATTAGTAATACAATGGTCTTTTCTCATTCCTCATCTTCCTTGATGATATTTGACACAACAGTTGATTCCGAGATATTTCTTTCTACTAATTCTTCTGTTTGACTGATCTTTATCAGTTTCCTTAACTGGTGAATCTTCTTCCGCCTCCCCTTTAACAACAGGTATGTTCCCCGACTGTTTAATTATCTCAGACCTTCTTAGGGTCTCCTTTTGTACTCTCTCCTTTGGCAATTTCATTTGATCCCATGCATTCAGTTTTTTTAAAATTAGTTTTAAAAAAATTAACAAAAATCTACCTTCTTTCTCTTCTGCTGCTTCGCTGAGAAAGTAAGGAAAACAAAACTCCGTTTTCAAACACGAATAGTCAAGAAAATACAAATTTCCATATTGACCATGTCAAAAAATAGTCTCATTTTGTTCTCTGTATCTAAAGGTAGGTAGCATTTTTCATCATTTTTTCTCTGGGATAGTGATTAGTCACAATGATGATCAGAGTTCCTGAATATTTCAAAGTTGTTTGTCTTGACAGAATTGTTGTCATTGTGTGAATTGTTCCCCTTGTTCTGTTCACTTCAGTTTACTTCAGTTCATACAAGTCTTCTCAGGTTTCTCTGCATCCCTCCCCTTCCACATTACTCATAACACAATAGTACACCATCATGTTTGTATGCCAAAACTTGCTGAGCCATTCCCTAGGTGATGGACACACCACAAAAAGAGATGCAAATATTTTTGTGTGTCTTTAGTGACAGCTTGTTTTGCTAGTGACTAATCCTTCCCTTAACTTCTTTTCATGTCATTTGCCCATTCCCTTCTATTTTGCTTTGGAGTGAAGTGTACAGCTGCACAGTACTGTATGTGCATGTATTCTTCTCCTTTGTCCAGTGCAGATGAGAGTTCAGCTGTTAGCTACTACCTACCCCCTTCCTTCTTGTTTTTTTTATACATCTCGATTATGTGAGATAATTTCCCTACCCTTCCATCTCCACTTCCATCCCCAGTGTTTTTCTCTTCCCCTCCTTTTCCATTCTTCTTTCGATATTATCAAGACATAACAGAATCTCTGCTAGGCCTTTTGTATAATTAGATTTGCTTTCTGATCTCTGATGATGATAAGGTTCAGAAGGGACACGTATAATTTCTCCATATTAGAATTAAGTAGTCTCTCCTTGCTGAGTCCCTTAGGGTTGTCCATTCATGTTTACCTTTTTATGTTTTTCTTAACTCTTGTGTTTGAACTTCAAAGTTTCAATGCAACTCTGACTTTTTCATCAGGAAGAACTAGAAGTCCTCTGTTTTATTAAAGGTCTAGTGATTGCTGTGTAGAATTATACTCAGACAGCTAGGTGGCACAGAGCCAGACTTGCAGTCAGGAAGACTTATCTTCCTGAGCTCAAATCTGGCCTCGGACAATTACTAGCTGTTTGACCCTGGGCAAGTCACTTAGCCCTCTTTGCCTCAGCTCCCTCATCTGTGAAATGAGCTGGAGAAGGAAATGGCAAACCACTCCAATATCTTCAAAAAAATTTCAGAGGGGGTCACAAACACTCAGAAAATGACTGATCAACAAAAAGAATTATATTCAGTTTTATTGAGAAAGTTTCTTGACTATAAGCCCATCTATATATTTTGCCTTTTGGAAAGATACTATATTCCAAATTTATATTCCTTTATAGTGGTAATTACTAAATTGTGTATGATCCTGACTTTGATTCCTCAGTCCTTGATTTCTTTCTTTCCGGCTGCTTGCAGTACTTTTTTCTTTTGACCTGAAAGCCCTGGATATTGGTTACAGTGTTCTTGGAGTTTTCATTTTAGGGTTTCTTTCAGGAGGTGACTAGTGGATTCTTTCAGTTTCTGTTACGGCTCTGAGAAATCTGGGCAGGTGTGTGAGTTTTTTCTGGTAGACTTGGATCTTCATGGCAATGCAGGGACTTAAAAAAATTCCCAATAATCTTCTAAGGCAAAATGCCTTCCACATCCAGAGAAAGAATTATGGGATTCAATCGCAGAATGTAGCAGATCATTTTTTGAGTGTGTGTATTTAATGTTTTGGTTTGTTATATGATTTCTCCCATTTA
Source organism: Potorous gilbertii (assembly GCA_028658325.1). Taxonomy (NCBI): domain Eukaryota; kingdom Metazoa; phylum Chordata; class Mammalia; order Diprotodontia; family Potoroidae; genus Potorous; species Potorous gilbertii. The sequence continues at coordinate 124,381,191 of CM053772.1, read as the reverse complement.
CGTTTTTTTTACACAGCATGACTATAGTGAAAATATATTCAATAGGAATGTATGTGTAGATCCTATATAGAATTGTATGCCATCTCAGGGAAAGAGGGGGGTTTGTGGAGCGTAGGTAGAGGGGAAGAAAATCAAGTTTTATGGTAGTGATTGTGGAACACTAAAAATAAATAAAATTAATATTAAAAAAAGAAATTTGGGCAGTTTTCTTCTAAGATATTTAAATATAATGTATAGGTTCTTTTAACAGTCATGACTTTCAGGCAATCTAGTGCTTCTTTCCTTGATAATTTCATGAAAGATGATGTCTAGGCTCTTTTTTTTTTTATCATGACTTTCAGATAGTGCCGTAATTTTTTAAATTGTCTCTCCTGGATCTATTTTCCAGGTCAGTTGTTTTTCCAATGAGATATTTCACATTATCTTCTATTTTTTCATTCTTTTGGTTTTGTTTTGTAATTTCTTGGTTCCTTATAAAGTCATTAGCTTCCATCTGTTCCATTCTAATTTTTTAAAGAACTATTTTCTTCAGTGAGCTTTTGAACTTCCTTTTCCATTTGGCTAATTCTGCTCCTTGGGCAGCAAGGTGGTACAGTGGATAGAGCACTAGTTCAGGAGTCAAGAGGACCTGAGTTAAAATTTCACCTCAGACACTTGACACTCACTAGTTGTGTGACCTTGAGCAAGTCACTTAATCCCAATTTCCTCATTCTTGGTCATCTTCAGTCATCCTGATGACTGGATTCACTGGATGGTCATTGGATTCAGATAACTCTGGAGGAGAAGTGAGACTGGTGACCCGCACAGCCCTCACTCACTCAAAACAAAGTCAAGTGCAAGTCATGTCATTATTCCTCTGATGGCATGGTCTTCTTCAGCAACGAACGATAAACACACACACACACACATGCATACACACACACATGCACAATTCTGCTCTTTAAAGCATTCTTCTCCTCATTGACTTTTTGGACCTCTTTTTGCCATTTGAGTTAGTCTATTTTTTAAGGTGTTAATTTCTTCAGCATTTTTTTGGGTCTCCTTTAGCAAGCTGTTGACTTGCTTTTCATGGTTTTCTTGTATCATTCTCATTTCCCTTCCCAATTTTTCCTCTACCTCTCTTACTTGATTTTCAAAATCCTTTTTAGCTCTTCCATGGCCTGAAACCATTGCTTATTTATTTTGGAGGCTTTGCATGCAGAAACCTTGACTTTTAGGTCTTACTCTCAAGACCTAAACTGTTCTTTCTCATCTGAAAGAATGAAGGAAAATACCTGCTCTCCAAGACAGTAACCTTCTATTGTCTTATTCTTTTTCCTTTTTGGGGTATTTTCCCAGTCAGTTACTTGACTTTTGAGTTCTTTGTTGGGTGGAGCTCAGGACTGAGTTTCTCATCAGCTGCTCTATTCCCCCAGGGGCTGGGGGGGCACTCCAAAAATGGAAGCTGCTGCTGCAGTGGCTGCTGCCAGGGTCCAGACTGCGCTTCTCTCTCCTGGGTGATGGAGCCCTCCCACTGACCTTTGAAGCTGTCTGTGGCATTTGTGGGTTGAGCAATCTGGGAATTGCTGCTATCTGTAGCTCCCTGAAGTCTGTTTAAGGTCCTGTCCCCACCACATCGGGCTACGCTGGTGATTTCTGGGCTGTGCTGTGTGTGTTCCACCCAATCCACTGCTTCTTAAATTTTCTGTCTTTGATCTTTTTTTTCCAAGTCAGTTTATGATATATCTTAGATTTTCTATTTTCTTTTCCAATTTTTTTTTACTTAATTTTTTTAAAATTAATTTTAGTATTTCTTGTCTCTAGGAGCCATTGATTTCTGTTTGGTCCATTCTAATTTTGAAGAAGTTTGTTGTGTAGGCAAGGTTTTATACTTTTTTTGTCAAGCTGCTTATGCCCTTTCCAGTTCTTTTGTCCATAGCTCTTGATTGTTTTTCTTCCATTTTTTTCTTTCTAGGAATGCTTTCATTTCATTTACAAAATACCTTAAAACTCTTGCTTTATCTGTTCCAGGAATTTTAGCGAATTTGTGCCCAAGCTGCGTTTTTCTTTGAGATTTTGCTTATGATGTTTTTGTAGTCTTTTCTGGGTTTGTGTCTTGTAGAATGTGTACCAATAATAGCTTTCTGTGGTGGGATTATTTGTGTTTATTCCTTCTTCCAACCTACTTTCTGACATGGGCCTTATGTTAGAGCTAAGTTCTGCTCACTTGTGGAGGAAAGTTTCAACTGGTCCTGCTGCTGCTTTTCTTAGAGTGAGCCTTGTATTATCCTATTTTCTCAAGGACAGCTCAGGCTGGGGAACCTGCAAGCTTTTAGTACTACCACAGTGGTCTGATCCAGAGAAAAGTGTGATGCTGCCCCTCTGGTCTGAGCAGATTCCTCATCTCAGTTTGGATCTAAGTGACATGCCCAGGGGCTTGCCCATTGCGAAGTTTTAGTCATCTGCATTTGGACTCAGCCATTATCAACCACCTGGAGCTCTGCTGTTTCAAAGTAACACAACTGTAGGCTTCCCTTTGGTAAGGGATTCCTTCCCTGGTTATTCTTCTGCAGGTGTTGGAATGATTTAGAAGCTGGAACTGAGACACACCTACCCACCCCCCACCCCACTCTTGGGGTCCAAGTCACACAACAGCTGCTTGCTTCTAAACTTGCTTCTTGTTTGGTACTCAGTCTAGGGATCGTGACCCCAAGACACAGGTTCCTCCTCAGTTTTCCTCTGGATCTTGGTAGTGAATGACAGAGCTGCCAGTTGACCCCTGTTGCTGCACTTTAAAGAAGTTTAGTCCCCACTGTGATGGATCTGGGGCATCTTCTTGCCCCGATATATAACCTGGTATATAACACATTGCTTCCTATGTGTGCTCTTGGCCAAATCCTATCCCCAGTGTTCACAGACCTGTTTATCTTTCTCCTTATGCCAACTTCAGCTGGAAAAATTACTCACTGACTTTTTCTTGGATTTCCTGAAGAAATAGGGAATCTTTCTTGAGGGAGATGGTGACAGTTTATTCCTCTTCCTGTTATTCTGACATCTTGGCTACTCCTACTTACCCATGTTTTCACTTTTGACCTTTATGCCATTTATTCCCAAATCTGTGTATGTAGCCTGACTCTCTCCTAATGTCCAGGTCTATTGTGTATTTCCACATGAATATCCCATGAGAACTTCATAATCAACATATCCAAGACGGAACTTATTTCACCCCCAAACCTGCCCATTATTCCAACTTTCCTATTTCTTGCTGTACTTTGGCACCTCCATCTTACTAAAGCTTGAAACCTTAAGACTCATCTTTAACTTTTCCTCTGCCCCTTTCTCTTATTCAGTTGGTTGTCAAGTCTTACTCATTTAACCTCCACATCTCCTGCATCTCTTACCTTGTCCCTGCTCATATAACCTGCTTTAGGTCCTCATCACTTCTTGCCTAAACTATTTTTAGTAGGATCCTAACTTGTTTCCCAACTTCTGTCTTTACTCTTTCCAACTTTCACACATCTTCCAGAATAATCTTCTTAATGCATAGGTCAGTCCATGCCATTCCCTGACTCAGAAATAGTCCATATTGCATTTGGATAAAATATAAACCCCACCTGGCATATCAGCTCCTCTATAGTTGTGCTTCTGCCTATCTTTTCAGCCTTTTTTCACATTATTCACATTCTCACACTCATTGTTCCATCCAATCTAGACTATTAGTTGCATCTCCATAAATTTTCCTACAGTACCCTATCTAGTATATCTTCCTACCAACACATACATGTACTACATACACATCCTCTTTAATATCATGGCCCCTCCAGTTGAATGGAAACTCTTTGAGAGCAATTTTTACTTGTTTCCCAATGCCTACCATAGTTTGGTGGATAGAAGGATTTGTTTAATGATTGAATACATTTACCTTTTCTTTTCTTATTAGATATTTTGTCTTCCAGTTCTTTCAGTTCTTTATTACTACTTATGGAAGGAAAAAGGAACATTGTGTGCAAGAACCTAGAGGAATTTACTGAGGCTTCCAGACTCCCAACATAAACAGAATGAGATGGCCCTGAGTTGCTGCTTCGTTCATACCACAATGACTTTCACTGTCCTAAATAACGTAGTCATTAGGGAGGGCTAGCTGCCAAAGCCATCTCTGACATTTCCTAGGGGTTTGTACTTAGAATGCTGAAATATGACCTGGTTTCTCTAAGTGTAAGAATCATTCAACAAGCACTTACTAAGCACCAAGTTTATACCAGGAACTCTGTTGCCTTCTTGTGATACAAAACCAAAAATTGTTGGTTACATTGTATTGAGGAGACGAGGTAGGGAGGGAGGTAGATAGATAGACTGGTAGGTAAATAGGTAGGTAGCTAGAATAAATAGTTTAGGGAAAGAGGATGCTAGAAATTGAGGGGATTATTAAAGTCTTTCTGTATAAAGTAGTTCTTGAACTGAGTCTTGAAATAAGAGTGTCACTAAGGGAGTCCTTAAGTGTCCTATGGTGTCACTAAGGGAATGCCTTCCAGGCATAGAGGGATGGCTAATACAAAGTCACAGTAGGAGATGTAGTGCTGTGTGTGAAAAATCACAAAGATAATTTGCCTATACTGTAGAGTTTGGGAAGGAGAGTAATGTATAATGAAGCTGAAAAGGTAGGGAATGATTTGGTCATAGCTACACTGAAGAAAATCATTTTGGCAGCAGTGCAGAGGGTGGACTCAAGTGGAGGCAGACATGTGAGTAGGAGAGCAGTTAGGCCATTGCAGTTACTCTAGGTAAGAGGTACATGAGGGCCTGAACGAAAATGGGTGCTGTGTCAGTATCATGAAAGGGATAGATTGAAGAAATGTTAGGAGGCAGAAATGGAAACATTTGAACACTCCGTTATTTCACTTTGAATACTTGGCAGCAGGCACTAAAAACTGAGGGGACTAGGAAAGGCCTCCTGCAAAAGATATTTGAGCTGAGTGTTGAGGGAAACCAGGGCCTCCAAAAGGAAGGAGGAAGGAGAGGAAAGTCCTGAATGTTCAGAACTGTTGGGAAATTGATCTTGACATTGTCCCAAGGAAAGGCTGCATAAATATCATTTCTGGATTTCTTCCAGTTATGTATTTCTGTACCCTATCCCAATTTTAATCTTACCCCATACTACCACAGCTTTCCAGTTCAGCCTTCTTCCTGCCAGTCGGTTAGGGAAGAAGAAAGGTTTTACAGTTCTTTGAACTGATAGGCCCTGCTGCAATCAGATTTCAACTTGTCAGAGTATTCAACTTGCCAGAGAAATGTGCACCTGGCAAACAGAATCAGTATCTAACTTGAGGTGTGAGGAAAAGAGAACTAAAATTATCCTCTCGCTCTCCCGCCCCCAATCTTCGTTGCTCCCATGTCTGATCTAACCGCAGCTTTGACCTTTAGTGACACGGAGAAGAGGAGGTTGGAAGAGGTCCTGTGTCCACCTCACAATGACTGGAGACAGGGGAGAGGTGGAGGTAAGGGGCAGAGTTTGTAATAAATCCCAGAGGATCTGTTAACCCCCCCCTCTTCCCATACCTGTAACTATAGATGGGATGTCAGGATGGAGCTGACTGGTCCTTAAAGAATTTTCATCCTAGAAGGAGTAACATTTACTTAGTTGGATACATGTTTATGTGATCTCCCCGGTTAGAATGTAAATTTCTTGAGCATGGCTTGTATTTGGATGGATTGATTGATTGATTGATTCAGTATTTAGGTGAAAGAAGGTAGGCTGGTTTTGCTTGTGAAGTGAGGGTGTCCTAGCCACTACCCTCCTAAAAATGTTATTAAAGCAGCCTTTCTGATATTATAGAAGCCTTCCTGGTCAACAAGGACAGAGCCCCTTCAATCCTAAATGAAGACTAAAAGTAATAACTAGCATTGTGTCGTGCCTGCGGTGTGCCAGGTACAGTACGAAGTGTTTCACAAGTAATATCTTTTTTCATCCTTACAACAACCCTGGAAAGGAAGGTCCTATTATTATTCCTGTTTTACACTTGGGAGAACTGAGGCAGGCAGATTTGTCCGAGGTTACATATCTAGTAAGTAGCTACGGTCATATTTTAACTTAGTTGCCAACTGCACAACTAAATAACTGCTCAAAGACCAGAATTAAACTTAGTCGTTGCTTCAATGAACAGACTTTAAATTTCTGATTGCACATATTAGTGGATCAAGTAAATGCATATTAATATTTTTTTGTAGTAAATGAGATTGTAATTAAAGAGGCTTTTTGGAAACTGACCTTTTCATCCCTAATGATTCCAGTATTTGGAGGTAGGGTTTCTCTTGGTGCAATAGTATTGGTTGAAATTCAGTACCTGATCCAGGGAGGTAGTTTAAATGAGTCTGGCAACAACAGAGTTTACCTAAAAAAGAGGACTGGGGAAGTCCATAAACTTTTCCCCAAAAAAAGTTATGCCTTTTGTTTTTACATCAGCCTATCAGCAAGCATTTATTAGATGCCTATGATGTGCTTGGCACTGTACTAGGCTTTGGGAATATACAAAACTAAAAAAAGAAACAGCCCCTACCCTCTAGGAGCTGATAGTCTATCAAAGGAGATACCCTCTGGGAGCTGATAGTCTATCAAAAGAGACAACATATACATATCTTTATATATGTATGTACATATATATAAAATAAATATGTTACTCGCAACTGGACTGATCAGGAAAAGCTTTGTGTAAAAGGTGACATTTTGAAGGAAACCAGAGGTTCTTAAAGACAAATGAAGAGGGGATGAAGCATTACAGGCATGACAACTAACTGGTACAAAACTATGAAGGCTGGAAATAGCAATGTTGTGTGAAAACAACAAGCAGGACAGTTTGAATAGATCGTAGATGATGTGTAATGATGGAAATGATGCATGAAAAGTTGGAAAAAGTTAGTTGGAGCTAGTTTTGTGATGGGCTTTACGACCAAACAGAGGAGTTTGTGTTTGATCCTACACTTCGCAGGACGCTAAGAGTTTCATTTCAGAATATATCCCTAGCCACCCAACAAATCTTACCATGTCATAAAGAAGAAGGAAAGAATAAAGAAAAAACTAAACTTAATAAAAACCAACTGATGCATTAGCCACACCTGACAACATGTGCATTCAATAGTTCACACCCATAGTCTCCCATCTCTGAGATAAAGGGAAATCAGGGCATTTTTCTCAAATCTTCTCCAGCACGTACCTTGATCATTAGAATTCTATAGCATTTAGTTTTGCTTTTTTTTCCTTTCCATTTACATTGTTGTCATTGCATATATTTTCCTGGTCCTGGTCGCTTCATTTTGCTGATTTCCCCATTTCTCAAAATTATTCATATTTATATTTATGACCTATGATAGCACAATGGTAAATAGCTATTGTATTCCTGTACTACAATTTGTTTAGCTATTTCCCAGTCAGTGAGCACATACATTGTTTCTTTTTTTGCTTCCAAAGAAATTGCTGCAAATTTTATTTTGGTATATATTGGACTTTTCTATCTATCTTTAACTACTTTGGAGTAATATATGCCTAGCAGTGGAATCTCTGGGTCCAAGGTGATGAATATTTTAGTCACTTCAGCATAATTCCAAATTGTTTTTCAGAATGGTTCGATAGTTCACAGTACTCCAGTGTGCTTGTTTTTCCATGGTCCCCCCACATTGACTTTTTTTTTCTGTTTTGGTTTTTGCCAGTTCTCTGTATATAAGATGAAACGTCTGAATCCTTTTAATTTGCATTTCTCTTAATGATTCTGAACGGTCTTTCCATGTGATTGTTAATAGTTTGCAATTCTTCTGGGTCTGTAGATTTTTAACTTAGAACTTTTAAAGTAAACTGTCATGAAAAACTTCTTGTTTCATTTTTCTTAGGCTTGGGCTGATGCATTTCGGAGTAGCCCTGATCTCACTGGAGTGGTGCATATTTATGAAGAACTGAAAAGAAAAGGGATTGAATTTCCCATGGCAGACTTAGACGCCCTGTCTCCAATACATACACCACAGCGGGTGAGCAACAGCGCAGCATTTTCCAGGAAGACCCAGTAAAGAATTGGATAACCTTCCACCAACCTTCTGCTACTCCTTCTTAATTATTGAACTTCAGAACACACTTTTTCAAAGTTTGTAGGGCATTTTTTTTTTTAAGAACAATAGGGAATGTATAAAGGAATCGCCCTCTCCTTCAGAAGATTTTAATACCAAGCCTAGAAAGATCCAATTCATGGATCATTTTAATGTCAAGTTCTCATGAAATTGTCTGCTTGCTTGGTATCTACCTTTGAGAAACTTGACTAGTCTGTTGTAGAGATTCAGTTATCTCTCCCTGTGAAAGTCATCTTCCTGCTTGGGGGACACACAGGTCACTGATGATCTTGCAGAGTGGCAAAGTGATAGGTCTTTTCCCACCACTGCAAATCAAGTGATACATGCTTTTTTTTTTTCTTTTTTTTTGGAGCAACAATATTGAGAGTGAATCCAGGCAAACCATTCATTCCAATCAGCTTTGGGAGCCACAACTTTAAAACATATAGTTCAAGGAAATGAAAACTTAAAGGTCTCCCCCAGAAAAGCTAGCAGTTATGATCATGATACTGTGCTTGGAGGAGCTGAAAGCACATAGATTTCTTTATTCATTTTATTAAAGAAATTTGAGGTTGGAACATCGCCTGTTCTTCCTGTTTTACAGAAAGAGAAAGGACTAAAGGTTAAGGGATTTGTTTGAGAACACACAAAAAGTGAATCTTGAGACTAGAACTCATGTCCTAACCCCTAATCTGAAATGGTCTACTGGATCAATAAGATGTGATTGCATGGAGTGGAATCATGTCTTTATTTTGTCCCTACCCATATTACACCAACCCTTTGATCTCCATCTGTGAAGTACTGTGCTGTAGCAGCAGTGAGATAGAGTTGATATCCTGGGCCAGAAATCAGAAGACTTGAGTTCAGATGCAACCTCACCTTCTAATTAGCTACATTGTTCATGGACAAGTAACTTAACTTCTTAGAATCCCAGCTTCCTCATCTACAAAATAAAGATAATACTTTTAGTATATACTTCACAGTTTTAAGAAAACACTCTGCTAGTCTCAAACTGTGATATAAATTTTTGTCATAAGAATGAGGGTCTTAATGTACAAGAAGCGTCTTGAAATGCTCAAAGAGTTAAACTTTTCAAAACATCGTACTCATTGTGATTGAGATTTGTATTATACAAACTACTTTCTGTGCTTTGTGGTTTAAGCATAACTGCTTTACTCTTCTAATAAAGACACAAAGCAGGGTTGTTTGTGCCAGTGGTTACAAAGAATATTCTGTAATCATATAATTACTATTTATTTTATTCTCCTTGTAAAGGCCAAAATATAATAAGTAATCATATTGTATAACAATCCATGATTAATGAAACTAAGTGCTCTGAAAGAATCATGACTGAAAAGAGATGAGGAGGTACTTTCCCCCATTCTTTGCAAAGTTGGGGACTGTGGGTATAGGACAGTGCATATCATGTTCTAGCTCTTTGTAATATGTTATTTTTGATGAGTATTTTAAAAAAAAAATTCTTGCTTATAAGGTAAAATCCTCTGGGACAGGGCAGAGCAGAGATACCTTGGCAAATCAAGGCAATATAAAAACAAAAGATTATAATGAATATCTTTAAAGTCTATGATTGACAACTCTTAGTATCATCAGCCTTCGATCTAAAATGCTAGACATTCATTATAACCACAGTCATAATTCCCTTGAAGAGCCTCAAGTGCCTTCAGGGCTGTCATTTTATTTCTTCTCACTACAAAGTCAGCAGTCAAATTGAGGCTAGAGCCATAGTGGTTGGATTGCCAGTCTTTTGTCCCTACCCAGGCATCTAGGATGTTATTCAGGGGATAATTCAGATGTATTCATCTAAACAGTTTAAATGCATGGAGGCTTTTGTTATTGGTGTGGCAGAGCATCCCTGAAGTGGATCCAGCAGCGACCATGCATAGGTCTCAATCGCAGCCAAGAATGAACTCTGCATCCTCTTCTGCACCTTCTCCTACACCCTACGCAGCTCCTCAGGCCCCATCTTTGAATGTGACTGGGCCAATCACCGCCAACTCAGAACAGGTATCTTTTAACTTGGAGTCTATTAGCAAGGTAGCTTACTTTGCCACACTTTTTGAACAATTCAATCTGGTAATGACCTAAACCAGGGTTTGTCAGAAAAGTTTAGGAGGATATCTTTAAAAAAAAAAAATTGGAGGATTTACAATGATGTTTAAGTATTTGAGAATTGAATTAGAGTAAAAATTGATGACCTTATCTAAACTTTTGTTTTTTAAAAAATTGTCCTTTCAAACCTTTATCTTCATCTTATGAACTTGTACAGGAAAACTCCAAAACTAGAATCCTAGAGAAACAAGTTTGCTCCTTGTGTAAGTAGTTAACTTAGGGTTAATTTGAAGCTCATTTTGGTTTCAATCCTTCTTATAAGAACTCTTTTTTCAAATGTATTTAAAGCTTTTCTCCCTTACTAAATATAATGACTGTTATTTAATCTTGGTTTAAGGATCTTGCGAGGACTAATGATTATCATTCTGAAAATCACTTCTTATTGTTTAGGACTGTAGATTTAGTTATAAAGGCTTCGATTGAATGCGGAATGATCCGTGAGCATAGCTTGGAAGCTGTTTTGATAACAGTATCCTTGAGGTCAGTTTATTATTTTGTGACTTTCCTGTTTGTCCTTAAAACAAGAGACAGAATAAATTCAATGCAGGTTAACATTGCATTAGCTTCCTTTGATAGCCATAGCAAACTGTTGACATACTAGTTTTGCAATCTACTCCCAGATCTTTTTGACTCCTATCTAACCAAGTTTCTTTATTTTCTGAACCTATGCGTAAAACCTTATATTTATCCCTGTCACTTTTCCGTTAAAATCATGAATTATTGCTATCCTTTGAAAGGAATTACAGATAGAGACTTTGGAAACTCTCTAGAAATCTTAAAAAATAAAATTTAATTCCCTTTGAATGTGGTTTCAATATAATTCTGCTTAAGGTACTGGCATAAAATAGATTATCCCTCAAGATTTCTTCCAGAACTAAGATTTTATGCTGCAGATACTGAGCAATTGCTACCACTATGTTCAAGATGCTACAGTAGAGGCAGATAGAGAAATACATAACAGGTAGTCCCTACCCTCAGACAACTACTTGAGGAGATAATAAGCAGGCAGACATGTTAAGTACCAATACTAAAGCTCAGAGAAGGAAGAGATCAGTGTGGGCTTGGGTGATCAAGGGAGCTTAATGCAAGAAGTATGACTGACCAAACATGTCTTCCACTCTTCACCCACAATTGTTTTCATCCTCAGCTTTGGTAGTGTGATGCAACATGCTAAGAAGGAATATGGGGTACCAAAGGATGTGCAGGCCTTAGAGTCTGGAAAGCTTGTGTTTTCACTCCACCTTGGACACTTAGTTGACTACAAGCAAATGGTTTAACTTCTCTGAGTGTCAGTTTTCTTCTTTGAAAAGGGGTATGTAATACCTGCAGTATCAATCTCACAGGTTTATTTTGAAGTTCCAACTGAGATAATAGTTGGAAAATATTTTGAAAACTTTAAGGTCTTATATACATTTAGATATTATTACTTAATATTTCACAAGCTACTGTCCTAGAATCCCTTGCCTTTCTTAACTTGAACCCTTCACAGCCTTTGAATCTTCACCCCAGTAACCTGCCCCATCCGATTCCTTTGTACCTGTTCCAGGGCTACTGAACATTAATGGATAAATTCACCAAATTAAGCTTGCTTTACCCACTCCAAATTTTCTGTTGCAGAACCTTAGCTATTTCCTGGATGCTACTTGCCAGGTACTCTTCCCTACCTTTATTAATCACCTTTCTTTTCCCCTTCAGCGTCGCTATTCCTTCTCTTTTCTTGTTTCTTTCCTACTTCTTCATTTATACCCAGTTCCTGCCTTCCTACTTTATACTACATTAAGAACCCGTCCAGTGCAAGTTCCTTCAACTTCTTTCCTCATTCTTCAATTGATCTCAGCAGCAGCATCTATTTTGTTCCTTCCCTCTGATCACACGGATGATTCTTCTACTGATTTCATGTATCTCATTCCCTTCTAGCTCTTCCAGCGCTTTCCTTCAAGAGTCATCTCCTCTCTCGTATTCATATTTATTCTCTCCCTTGTCACTGGTTTCCTCTGCCTACAAATCTGTTTTTGTCTCCCCAGCCCCATAAAATCTCCTCCTTCACTCTTCTAGGACATTTAGGCCCCATCTCATCCATGTGTTCCTTTCACAGCCAAGCTCCTTGGGGAAAATGGTCTTTATCCATTCCTCTGCGTCTAACCCATCTGTCTCCTGTTCCCACCCCTCCACCAGAATGGTTGTTCTCACGAGTCCTTAATGACCTCTTTCCTGCCAAATCCAGGGTCCTTTTTCAGACTTTTTCTTCCTTGACCTCTGCAACTTTTGATCCATTTGTTCACTGTTCTCACCATTTTCTCTTTTGGCTTCAGAGACACACCCCTCCCCCCCCTCCCCCCCCCCGTTAGCTCTCCTCTTTCTTCTCCAACTGCTCCTTCACTGGTCCTTCAAAGAGCTTCCTGACTCCTCACTGGAGGCATTTCTTTCCATAGGGCCTGCCCTTGTCCATCTTCTCACAGGATGCCTTTCCCCTGCAGTCTCTCTCACTGCCACTGCTTCAGTTATTACCTTTCTGTACTAGAATTCACACAGATTTTCCAGTCAGGGATACCTTATCAGCAGACATTGCTTTGGAAATGAATGATGGCCTAGCTTATTGTAGTGGCCCATAATAATTTATTACGTGATGTCGTCCATCAGTCAACTGATATGGAGTGGAGGGCAGTCTTTGTTTCTCTTGTGTAACTTAGTTCTCGATTTTCTACTATCTATTTATCAGTTATTCGGCTTCCCACCTAAGTGGTTTGTGGCAGGGAAATGCCCTTCAGTGTTTTTCTTCTGTCATTAGGAATCATTTTTTCTGTGTGATGAATACCTAAACAAGCTCCTCTGTGTTGCAAATTGTGAGATTATGGAAGCCTTCGGTGGCCTCCACATGTCAGAAAGACTTTGGAGAGGGGTAAGTGGAGAGTTGCCAGATCATTAGAGGACTAAGACATTGAATTGTGATAGAAAACACAGGAGAAAAATTTTGCAGCAGTACTGCCTTTGGTAACAAGAAAAGTTAAGACATTTATTTCAGTTCTCAGCTTTTATGAGCAGGTTTTGATCACTTTCACATCGTTGGCTGAGCAAATTCCAAGGATTTCTTTCCACAAGGTGGTTTCCAGGGCTAGCAGGGTACTGCTCTCCTATCCTTCCTTCCTTCTCTTTCTCTCCCTCCCTCTCCTTCTCCTTTTCCCTCTCACTTTTCCCCTCTCTCTCCCTCTTTTCTTCTTTCTTCCTCTCTTCCCTCTCTCTCCCCTTTTCTTCTTCCTCTCCTTCCCTACCTGCTCCCTTTCCCTTGTTTTCTAGCTCTGTCTTTCTCTTCTTCTTCCTCCCTTTCCCTCTACCCCCATCTCTCTCCTCCCCTGGAAAAGTGCTAAAAGGGCTTATTACCTTACTAAATAAATGCCCTCTTGGTTTTTCTTCCTATTAGTTTGTAATCTACGTCCCTAACATAGTACTACATGCAAATAGGCATTTTAAATGTTGTTTGAAAAGCCTTTTCTGAAGTAGTTCTGCCTCATTAGTGACACCTTTGTGTCTCACTAAACTGCCAAAGATGCCACCTCTAATTACAAATATGCATTCTAGCATAGGAGAAAAAATAGAGCACAGTTTACAGTGACTCCAACAGTGTCAATGAAAAGGGCAGTCAAACAAACCTAAACCTAAACATCATTATAATGACCAAACTTTGCCTTGAAAATTATTGAGAAAACTTTCCCTTCATCGCAGAGGTTGGGGACTTGGAGGATGGAATGTTGCATGTATCATTAGATACAGTTGATGCATTGGCTGGTTTTGTTGCGTTCTTTTTAAATTTTTATTCCAAGGAAAGGCTCACTGGTAGGTGAGAAGGGAAAGGAGATATTCAGAAACAAATGTAATATTTTTAAAAGGTATTGAGAAAAAAATTATTTTAAGATAATTGCTAATTTCTCTCTCTTCCTCACCCCTGCCTTTGGCTTATAACAGATTGCCAGGCTGCGGAGTGAGCTTGATGTTGTCCGAGGAAACACAAAAGTCATGTCTGAGATGTTAACAGAGATGGTTCCTGGACAAGAAGACTCCTCTGACCTCGAGCTGCTACAGGTAAGAGACTCGCTCCTCAGCGAGGTGTGCCCAAATTCTGATATGGACAACTCTGTGATGTGCCTTGTGTACGGTAAGCACTTAATAAGCACTGAATCAAATTGAAAATTCAACTGGACTGCTGACTAAAAAGATATCTTCTGACAGATTATTAAATATTTCTTTTCTGGATAGCAGTTGGGAGTTTTAGTGAATGCTTTTAAATGGGCTTGAATTTGATTTAGTTTAACTCCACAGTTTCTGATTTTCTCAAATAGAGTCTTGCTTATATGCAGACTTGGTGTCTCAGAGATAGATTAAACCTTTAAGAAAGGAGATAATGGCAGCAATGGCAGTATCTGCTGTGGTCCCCAACCTTTTTATGAGGAGGGCTTCTCATTTTTTTCTTTTAAATTGGTTTTATTTATTTTATTAAGTATTTCCCAATTACATGTCAACTGTTTTTTAACAATCATTTTTTAAAATTTTGAGTTCCGAGTTCTCTTCCTCCTTTCCCTCCCTGCCCCCTCCTTGAGAAAGAAAGCAATTTGATTTCATCATGCAACACATATTCCCATATTAGCCATGTTGCAAAAGGAAACGCAAACCAAATTTTAAAATATACAGAAAATTTTTAAATGTATGCTTCAATCTGCATTGAGTTCATCAGTTCTCTTTGGAGAAAGATAACATCTTTCCTCTTGGGTCCAGGCTTCTGATTTTTTCTGAATTCCTTGAGATGACTAGGATAGGGGCTAATCACAGTGACCTTGAATTGACCAATACTGCACCCTCTGCCATGTTAGTGATTTCCAAAAACAAAAGAGGTTCATGCCAGAGCAGCCCCTTAGGAGATCTACTGATTAAGAACGTTCATGTTTTTGTCACACTTCATTATTTGTTCTAGAAAAGCTAGCATCAGATCCAGATCCACTGAGTTAGGAAGCTCCAGAATTTATTGGAAAAAGACCTACCTATAGTCCATTTCCTTGTTCATACCCAGGTTAGGATCTTATTAATGATATATAAGAACACAAGAAAAAGTTGAGGCAGCTAGGTGGCACAGTGAATCGAGCACTGGACATGGACTCATGAAGACCTGAATTCAGATCCCACTCTCAGATACTTTCTGGCTGTGTGCCCATGGGCAAGTCACTTGATTTTACCTCAGGTCCCTCTTCTGAAAGTGAGGATAGTAGTTGCACCTACCTCCCACAGTTGTGGTGAGAATAAATGAGACAATATTTGTAAAGTGCTTTGCAAACCTCAAAGCACTATATAAATGCTGGCTAGTTATTTGTAAAAAGAAAATGTTGGTGATTTTAGTTGATGGATGGTCAGTTTAAACAAATGGTAGTGAAAAAGAAGGATGAAACAGCCGATGAAATAGTGTGAGAACCTCGCACCGACTGTGGCTGCTGCTCCTTTTGCCAGACACGCAGAGGTCTAATATTTTATAGGTTCAGTTCTTCTCTTAGGGCACTTGTGGACAGGTGACTACAACCCATGCCAAAGGCTCTTATCTGAGAGAGAACCCTTCCAAACTGGAGCTCAGTCTTTTCCCAGAAAACCTTGTCAGCAAAGCTCCCTTGTGTAAGGGTCAGCCTTCTCCCGGAATAACCAGGGAAGAGGAAGCAATGACTCTTGTCATCAGAGAGTTTTCTCTGGGGGGAAAAACGTGCAAATAGACCTTGCCAGACCCTAGCCCTTTCTCACTTGTCCCCTGCAGGGAAACCAGACTTGCCTCATAGTGAAAAATACAGCAGTCTGTGTGCCAGAGGTCATCCCTGCTGCATTCCTTCAGTGGCAATCTGTTCTGTCATCCCCACTTAGACACTTCTAGTAAAATGTATTGGCATATGAGGTCAGTTCAGAAACTGAGTATACTTATCACGGCAACTTGTGTTTTCTCAGTCCTGGCATTCTTATTGACAGAAGGAGGTTTTTCAGTGAATGGCCCGGTTACTGGCAGCCTGGGTTGAGATGAATGATGCTTCCTTATGATTTTAGTGAACAAGGGTATCCATGTGCATGTGTGCACACTCGTGCGTATGCATGTGTATAGTTATTTTAAACATGTCCACTGACCAAGTTCAACAGGATATAATCTCCTTGCATTGGTTTCTGTTTTTTAAAAAAAAAAATTGCTTCCTGTGACGTTTTTCATTTTCACATTCTGTTCCAGCTCTGGTTTTACCAGGCCTGGTCGATTCCATATAAATCAGACAGAAGAGGAGCTATTCTGAGTAACAGTGGGTGGTTATCCTTTCAGCAGAGAAAATGCACAAGTTAGGCAGTCCTGTGTGAAACAGATGTGACTCTTCTGTGTGGCTGACTTGTGTCCTCGCTCTTCAGTTGTTCTGACATTCTGCCTGCCCTTCCTCCTAGTGAAATAGAAACACATTTCACAGCCAGATCTAAGCTGAACAGAACAGTGGAGCTAGCCTTCCAGTCATGAAAATGTCATAATCTGGTTTGAAAGAGTGAGATCAAAACCAAATCATGTGGATCCCCTCCCTCAGGCTGCTAGCACAGCTAGATTTCTCCAGGTGGAATTTATCCAGAGCTCAGAATGTTGGCCCAGACAGTAAAAATAAACACATTTGTCACCAACCCAAATGTTCATTCCTGATTTTGAGTATAAATTGCTGAAGAAGGAGGAGGGATAAAGCAAAAGAGAGATAATTGGAGATGTCAGCATTGGAACTCACCAAATAGCGAAAGGTAATTTACCCAGTTGAATCAAGGAGTACCAAGGATAGGTCCTGCTTCATCATCATCACTATTTTTGTTGTTGTTTCATCATTTCAGTTGTGTCCAACTTTCCATTTCCCCATTTGGGATTTTCTTGGCAAAGATGCTAGAGGGGTCTGCCATTTCCTTCTCCAGCTTATTTTACAGATGAGGAAACTGAGGCAGACAGGGTGAAGCAACTTGCTCAGAGTCACGCAGCCAGATTTGAACTCGGGCCTAACACCTTCTCCACTGTGCCCCCTAGCTCCCCAATTATAACTATTACTTCTCTACTACCACCTTGCCCTAATCCTCATTTTTGCTCTACCTCCCTTTCACAGCCAGACTTGCAGTTGTCTTTACTTGGTGCCTACGTTTCTTTGCTGCTCAGCTGTTCTTAGTCCCTTGCAGTCCAGCTTTCAGCCTTGCTCTGCTGAAACTCTCCTTTCATAGATTAGCAGCAGGCCCCTAACAGCTCTGTCCCAGCTTTCTCTTCTTTCTTTGTACTGGATCAATCGGTGATCTCATCACCTTCCATAGATTCGGTTGTTCCTCCAGACACTTGATGCTCAAGTCTATTTGTCTGGCCCTAAGCTCTCTGCTGACTGCAGCTATGGGACATCTCACACTGGATGTGTCCCAAACGAAATTAATTCTGTTATCACCTCCTCTCTTCCTAACTTCTGTATTACTCTTGAGAATACCACCCTCCTCCCGGTCCCCCAGGCTCACATCTTAGATGTAATCCTCAATTCCTCTTACTCACCCCCGCCCTCCTCACAGACAGTCTGTGGCCAAGACCTGGCACCTTTCTTATACTCCCTTTACTCCTCTGATGCTGCCATGATCTGATGGAGGCCCTCATCACCTCATGCTTGGACCATTGCAGTAGCCTACTGCCTGGTTGCCTTAACACAAGTCTCTCCTCACTCCAGTCCATCTTCCACTTAGCTGTCAGGGTTATCATCCTAAAGCTTCCTAAATCTAACCATGTGACTCTCCTTCCCACCCTTCTCAGTAAACTCTGGTAGCTTCTGGTACCTCCATAATCAAATATAAAATCCTCCATTTGGCATGCAAAGCCTTTCATAGCCTGCCCCACTGCCTTTCTAGTCTTCTTACAACTTACACTCTCCAACATACTCTGTGACCCAGTGACACCTGCCTTCTTGCTGTTCCTTGAACAAGAAACTCCATGTCTGGACTCTCGGCATTTTTATTTACTGTCCCCTATGCCTAGAATTCTCTTCTTCTTCCGTCTGCCTCCTGGCTTCCCTGCTTCATTTAAGTTCCAGCTAAAAGCCCACCTTCTACAGGAGGCTTTTCCCAATCCCCTTAATTCTAATGCCTTGCCCTCAGTTATTTCCAATTTCTCCCGCACATAGACACTACTAAACAGCAACAAAAGTTTGTGTCTAGTTGTTCCCGTGTTGTCTCCCCCATTAGATTGTGGGTTCTTTGAGAGTAGGGACCTTCTTTTTGCCTTTCTTTGTAGGCTTTTCTTTGGTTTTATCAGGGTGTAGAAGCATTCTTAGCAACTATAACTTCTGAGACACATTATATGTCACCTATGGAAAAGAGACTCCCAGGACTAAATAAAAAACAACTTCTTGGGCCATTTATGCTTTTTCTAAAAAATAAAAGAACTTAGCCTCTTTATGCTTTTTAAGAAATTAATAACATTTGAAAATGAGAATTTCCAACATGGGAATTGCCACATGGATATACTCATCAGAGGCCTAGAAGAATACTCCTTCCTTTCCTTTGGCTAAGGAATAGCTCGGAAGGAGGAGATCTACTTTTTGTGTCAAGATGAGATATAGAATTAAATTCAGTAAACATTTAATAAGTGTATAATATGTGCAAGGCACATTCCAAGGCACTGAGACTACAGAGATAAACTAAATAGTTCCTTCCCTTCAGGAGCTTGCTAAATTTACACATTCATGCTTTTAAGCCTAAGGCAAGAGGTCTAGAGACTGTCTGCAGTAACAGAAGAGTCAAAAACCAAAGTGATGGTGAAAAGTACCTCCTGTTTCTTGGTAAAGAGATGATGACATGTAAGATCAAAATGGGACGTATTTTCAGACGTGGCCCATGTGTCAGTATGTTTTGTTTGATTATACTTTTCTGTTATAGGGGATGACTTGGAAAGAATATATTAGGTCGTGATAGAGATGGAGGAGAAGGAAAGAAAAGTAATAACAGATTTTAAAATATACAGATTTACAAAAATTAACTTTGTATTGGGCATTAAAAATCTCACAAATTCCTCAAAGCAGAAATATCAAAAATATCCTTTGCTAGCTATAATACAAAAATACATATTCAATGAAGAGTCTTCAAAGAAAGGATTAAAAATTAATTTGAAACTAACAATTCTGAACAACTGATAGGTCAAAGAACAAATCATAGAAACAATAGAAAACTTCATCAAAGATATAATAACATTAAGACAGCAAACCAAAATTTTTAGGATGCAGCTGATGTGGTCCTTATGGGAAATTTTATATCTCCAAACACTTAGATCAAGAAGAGAGGCAGAACAGAATTGAGCATGCAACTTAAAAAAAGATAGAAAAGTGATACATCAAAAATCTCTAATTAAGCATGAAATTGGAAATTCTGAAACTCAAAGAAAAGATTAACAAAAATGAAAGCAAAAAAATAATAACTAAAATCAAGAATTTTTTTTAAAACTAGTAAAATTGATAAACAGTGTAATTAACAAAGAGAGAAAGAAAAATCAAATAAAAAGAATTCCACAGCAATTGAAGAGGAAATAAAGGAAATTACCTGAAAATAAAAAATACTCAGATTAACAAAAGAAGGAGAAAATTGCTTAAATATCCCAATAACGGGGAAAAACCTGGTTGAGTAATTCATAAAAAAAAAAAATCCCTAGGACCAGATGAATTTACAGATAAATTCTATCAGACTTAAAAAGCAATTCCATTACTATATAAACTGTTTGTAAATATAGGAAAAGAAGGGATGTTTCCAAACTTTTGTTAAGGTGTTAATGTGATGTTGGTACCTAAACCAGGGAGAGATGAAGCAAAGAAAGAAAATTATA
The DNA here is from genome assembly GCA_028658325.1 of Potorous gilbertii. NCBI lineage: Eukaryota > Metazoa > Chordata > Mammalia > Diprotodontia > Potoroidae > Potorous > Potorous gilbertii. The sequence goes on along the minus strand of CM053772.1, from coordinate 124,361,129 downwards.
GACCAATCTGCCTAATGAATGTTGAAATAAAAATATTAACTAAAATATTAGCAAAGAAGCTATGACATTGTTTTTAAAAAAAAGATCATATACCAGGTTGGATTTATGCTAGTAGTGCAGAGTTGGATCAATATAAAGAAAACTATAAACATATAATAGATGGTTTTAGTAATAAAAACATTTTTTAAAAGACATGATTATGTCAGTAGATGATGAAAAAGTTTTTGACAGAAACCAACACCTACTTCTATTAAAAACACTTGAAAGCATAGGAGTAAATAGACTTTCCTTTAAAATGGCAATATCTATTTTAAAACTAGGGCCATTGTTAATGTAATGGAGAAAGAGTAGAAGCCTTTATAATGAGATCCAAGGATAAAGAAAGGATGCCTATTGTTACCACTGATTTGATATAGTGCTAGAGATACTAACTTTAGCAATAAGACAAGAAAAGGAGATTGAGGGAATAAACATAGCCAAAGAGGAAACAAAAACCATCAGTTTTTGTAAATGATCTGATGATTATTCTTGAGAATGCAAAAAAAATTAAATAAGGATGAATTGGCAATCATCAAGACTACTTGATACTGCTAAGAAACAGAGTGGTTTATCAGTGGAATAGGGTTAGGTACACAAGCCACAGCAGTCAATGACTATAGTGATCTACTTTTTTATAAACCCAAAGACTCCAGCTTCTGGGATGAGAACTTTATTATTTAACAGAAACTTCTGGGAAAACTGGAAAATAGTACGGTAGAAACTAGGCATAGATCAACATCATACATCATATACCAAGATAAAGTAAAAATGGGTACACAATTTAGACATAAAGGGTGATATATTAGGAGAGATATGGAGAAAGGAAGAATTTATGACCAAACAAGAAATAGGGAACATTATGAAATGCAAAGTGGATTAATTAAATTAAAAAGGTTTTTCACAGACAAAGCCAATGCAACCAAGATTAGAAAGGAAACAGAAAACTGGGAAACAATTTTTACAACCACTCTTTCTGATAAAGGCCTCATTTCCAAAAATATAGAGAGAACTGAAACAAATGTATAAGAATACAAGTAATTCCCCAGTTGATAAATGGTCAAAGGATATGAAGAGGAAGGTTTCAGATGGAGAAATTAAAGCCATCTGTAGTCATGTGAAAAAATGTTCTAAATCACTATTGATTAGAGAAATGCAAATTAAAACTCTGAGGTACCACATCACACCTGTCAGATTGGCTGACATGACGAAACAGGAAAATGATAAATATGGAGAAGATGAGGAAAAATGGGAACACCAGTGCATTATTGTTGGAGTTGTGAATCGATCCAACCTGTGAAGAGCAATTTGGAACTATGCCCAAAGGGCTACAAAACTGTCCATACCCTTTCAGCCAGCAATACCATTTCTAGGTCTGTATCCCAAAAACATCACAAAAATGGGAAAAGACCCACATGTACAAAAATATTTATAGCATCTCTTTTTGTGGTGGCCAAGAATTGGAAATTGTGGGAATACCCGTCAATTGGGGAATGGCTGAACAAATTATGGTATATGAATGTAACTTGTGCTGTAAGAAATGATGAGCAGGCAGACTTCAGAAAAACCTGGAAAGACTTGCACGAACTGATGCTGAGTTAATGAGCAGAACCATGAAAACATTGTACACAGTAACAGCAACATTGTGTGATGATCAGCTTTGATAGACTTAGCTCTTCTCAGCAATGCAGTCCCAAAAAAACTCATGTCCATGTCCAGAGAAAGAACTATGCAGTTTGAATGCAGATAGAAGCATATTATTTTTGTCTCTCTCTTTTTTTGGAGGGGCGGAGTTTTTTCTCATGGTTTTTCCCCTTTGATTCTAATTCTTATTTACAACATGACTAATGTAGAAATATGTTTAATATGATTGTACATGTATAAACTATATCAGATTGCATGCTGTCTTGGGGAGGGGACAGAAGGAGGGCAAGAAAATTTAGAATTCAAAATCTTAAAAAGTGAATGTTTTAAACTAAAAATAAATATTTAAAAGAAAAAGATTAATTGAAGTAGTTAATAATGTCAAAAAATGTTTCAGGATATAAAAGAAATCTATGTCATCAGTATTTCTACCTATTACCTACAAAACCCAACAGAAAGAGATAGAGATGTTCTATTCAAAATAACTAAAGAATGTATATATCTGGCAGTCTTACCAAGACACAGATTGAAACTATGTGAATACAACTACAAAAATACACAGAACAAAACACAAAGGTCCAGAAGGGGATGTGTAAGTAGGGCAATTTTGCTACTACATTGATAATGTACACTTTTTAAAAAATTACTTAACCAGAAGATCATAGTTTCATGTACATCCTTTTTCTCTTTTGAGAAACATATTGAAATATGTTTGATGATTCTTAAGTTCACAATTTTAAAAAACCTGAAAATTAAGAGAGGTGGATTCTAATTCTATCTCTGCCACTAACTAACTTGACTGAAATCTTTCTGTCTCCATTTCCTCATCCATCAAATTAGGAATTTAGATTCCATGTGAATGATCTCCAGGGTCTCTTCTACCTACCACATGATAGAATTCTTGGATCATTATAAAGAATACTTTCATCCAGCTGCATATTTTATATTTAGTTTGCCATTAAATAGTGCATGGCTTGCCCCCTTTTTCTTATTCTAATTTTATCACAAATAAAATTAGTAAAAACATTTTTCAAAAGAAATCTATGATTTTGCATTGCTTAGTTGCATTGTCCTAGAGTCTTTTGAACAAAGGATTTTTTTTCTCCTTCAGCTTAGCTACACCTAAAAGAAATTTCCAGTATCATATTGTATATACTTTTTCATAAGCTGGCCACAAAGTTGATTAAAAGTGTGACAATTCATGAAAAAAGGATAAAGGAATTGGGATAAATCAGCTCATAAAAGAGAAAACTTGGGGGAAATGTTTGAGACCTTAAACTATATGAAGTGTTGTTATGACTGGCTATTGCCCTTCATTCCTGACATTTATATAGAGCTTTAAAGTTTGGAAAGTACTTTATACATTATCTTGTGTGAGCCTCCCAGCAGCCATGTAAAGTAGGTACCACAGGAGTCCCCATTTTGCAGAAAACTGAAGAGGAAATGAATTAAAGCTAACTCCTGAGGCATTTACCTTATGAATCTAAGAAAAGAAATACATGAGAGAATTGTTGGAGCCTAAAACAGTTGACCAAAGACTACTATAGAATCTCCTTTGATGGATATCTTAAAAATAGAGGAGAAATGAGATCATTCAAGGTCTTCTCTAGCTTGAGTGTGCCATGATTTGGGGTAGAATTCTCCTTTTGTGTTGTGACTAATGCAGAGCGACCAAGAAAGTACCTTTTAGCTCTAACCCTTTTAATTCTTGGGCTTTATCCCAAGACAGTGGTGTGATAGACAGATTTTTTGTCGTATGAAAAAAGACATGTTTAACATTCAACCTTTTTATAGTATTTTCCTGGAGAAAAGAATTTGCCATGGTGATATGAGGAGAGAATACAATGTGGAGAGATCTCAGAATATTATAAAACCAGGCCAAGTACCTTCAGTTCTGTCATTAGGGCTCACAGTTAAAAATTAATATCTAGACTGTGTTTTAAGAATGAAATCATCCTCAGCTGCAGATGACACAAACAGCTAGGAACAACAGCTAATGGCCTAGATGACAAAGTCAGGCTTCCAAAGAATTTTGACAGACGGGGGCACTGGGCTGAATCTGATAAGATGAATAAATTTAAAGTCTTAAATATGATTTTTCAGACCCATGTACAAGATAGAGGAGATGTGGTTAGTCTGGAAAAGTTTCTATGGAAAAAATCTGGGGGTTTTAGTGCATTGCAAGCTCAATATGATTGAGACAACAGTGTGATACTAGATCCACAAGAGCTAATGTAGTCTTCAACTTCATGAGAAGAGTGTAGCCATCAAGAACAAAGAGACAGCAGTCCCTTTTACCCTGCCCTGGTCAGACTGCAGCAGGAGTATTGTGCATCACACTCAGTTTAGTAAAGACAATGATAAGCTGGAAAACAGCCAGAGATGTTGACCAAGATGGTGCAAGTCCATGTCATATGAAGATTGGTTATACAACTGGAGATGTCTAAGCTGGGGCAGAGAAGGAAATACTTGAGGGATACATAAATAGCCGCCTTCACATATTTAGTAAGTTGTCATGTGGCAGAAGAATTTGGTTTGTTCTGCTTGAACCCTGTGGACCAAATCAAGATCATGAGCAGATGTAAAAGAGGTAAATTTAAGCTTTATGTATGGAAAGGTTTCCTCACAATTAGAACTGTCCAGAGTGGACTGCCTCAAGGGGTGAGAAGTTTCCTTCTCCTTGGAGGTCTTCAGAGGTTGGATGACCACTTTCTGGGGATGAAGATTCCTTTTAGGATATGTGTTAGAGTAGCTGGACATCAAGGTCCCTTCCAACTAAGAAAATTCTACAACTCTTTAATTGTGAAGGATTAGGAGGGGATGTGAAGCAGGAGCTCTCTTACATACTTCTTTATGCATATGTGAGAAGGATGAAGATGCAGTAATTGAAATGGGTAGAAAATGTATAAGCTCAGAGTTAAAAGGCCCCACCTCAGTTAACACCTCACACCCATCAGATTTTCTAAATTGACGAAAATGAAAATGAAAAATATTGAGGTACTAACTGGTTCAACCAGTACAGAAAGAAACCATGCCCAAAAGTCATTAAACTGTGCATATGTTTTCACCCAGAGATGCTACTCCTAGGTCTTTACCCCAAAATGATCAAAGGAAAAGGACTCATGTGCAAAAACATTTATTTCAGCTTTTTGTGGTGCCAAAGAATTGGAAACTGAGGGGATGCCCATCAATTGGGGAATGGCTGAACAAGTTATGTTCAGACAAGTTAAGAATACTATAGTGCTATAAAAAAGGATGAAGAGGTAGTTTTGGAAAAACCTGGCAAAACTTACATGAATTGTAGCAAAGTGATGTGAATAGAACGAGGAGAACATTTTATACAATTATGACAATATTGTAAAGATAATCAGCTTTGAAAGACTTAGGAATTCTTATAAATACAGTGACCAACCACAGTTCCTAATGACTCATGATAAATGTTGTCCACCTCCAGATAGAGAGCTGATGAACTCAGGGTAAATTTTTCTTTCTTTTCTTTTGTTTTTTAGATATAACTAATGTGGGCATTTGGTTTGCATGACTACATATTTGTAATAGATTTTGTTTTTCTTGCCTTCTCAATAGATGGGGGAGGGGAAGAGGAAAAAGGGATGAAGAGAATTAAGGAACTAAATATAAAATAAAATTGAATTTTAAAAAAGATATTTTGGAGACCACGTAGCTCAACCTGAACAGAAATCTCTACAGCATCACTCACAAGCGATTACATTTAGACCTTGGATGAAAGAGAATCCACGACCTCTTAAGGCAACTCATTCCACCATGGAACAACTCTGACTCTTAGGAAGCTTCCCTTTATATTGGGCCGTGAAGAGCTGCCTCTCTGCAACTTTCGGCTGGTAGTAAGAGGTCTGATTTCTGAAGCCAAGAAAGCCAAGCGAAGTCCCTCTTCCGTGTGGCAGCTCTTCAAAATGTTGTTCATCTTTCGTACTTAAAGAGGACCAACAGCATCACGCTGTTGGGTTTGAGGTACAGCGTGTTCTGCTGTGTCTGATTGGTTCAGTATGAGGTTGGAAGGCTCTACCACAGGACAGGCATAAAGAGTGTGTTTGAACATTTGAGATGAAGATGTCTCTAGAGTTGTGCATCTGAGATTTCATTTGTGTTACTTCCATTCTTCTTTGTTCATAGAGCACAGTGCCTTCTTTGATGTGGTCATGTCATGTTGGGTGGGTAATCCTGTGCCAGCATCTCCCATGTCTCAATCAGTACCAAAGTTCTTCAGAGAGACCTTGAGAGTGTCCTTGTATCATGTCTTCTGACCTCCATGTGAACACTTACCTTGTGCACATTCTCCATAAAATAATCTTTTAGGTAAATATGCATTTGGCATTCAGGCTATGTGGCTAGCCCATCAGAATTGTACTCTCTGCAATAGAGTTTGATTGCTTGGAAGTTCACCTTGAAATAGTACCTCATTGTCCAGTATCTTATCTTGCCAAGTAATCTTCAAACTCTTCCTAAAACAATTCAAGTGGAAGTGGCTTGACTTTCTGACGTGGTGCAGGTAGTCTGTCCAGGTCTCACAGGCATACAGCAATGAAGTCAGCACAATGGCTCTTTAAACCATCAGTTTGGCATGCAGCCTAATAACTCTTCTCTCTCACACTGTCTTTTGGAGCCTCCCATATGCTGAGCTAACTCTGGCAGCACATGCGTCAACTTCATCATCTACATGGACATTCCTAAAAGACAACTGAGTTCTCTCTGTACCTTGCTGCTGCCCCAGTCTTCTCTTCTTTAAACATAACAACCCTGGTTCCTTTAATTGAGCTTCATTTTGGGCATGACCTCTAACTCCCTCATTATCCCAGTCACCTGTCTGAACATGCAGAAATTTATCAGTGTAATTCCACTAGTGGAATTAAACTCCAAGAAGGTTATTGTGGGCAAAAATTTTCATAGCAACATTATTTGTGATGATGAAGATCTGGATATAAAATATGCTCCCAGTGACTGAGAAATGACTGAATAACTATGATATATTTATGTAATAGAATTGTATGCCATAATTAATGATAAGTCTGAAAAAGTTAAAACATGGTGAGGTGTATATGAAATGATTCGGAAATAAAGCAGTCCACAGAACAGTTGTTACAGCAATGTAAATAAAACTTGGGTCAGTATTGTTGCCAGTGTTAGTATGGTACTGTCACAGTTAAAGGACACATTGGACGCTGGAGTCAAGAGGACCTAGGGTCATGTCATTCCTTTGACGCTCCTTGCATGACTTTGGGCAAGTCATTGGACCTCCTTGGGCTTCAGTTTCCTTACCTGTCAAATGACGTGAATTAGACTAGATAGGCTCAGAGATCCTTTTCAGTTCTATTTCGACGATCCCATCATCCTATGATCCTTTCTTAGTAAATAGAACACATAGGAAATTTCTGGGCGTTGGAACTAAGGTGGCAAAATAGAGAAAGCTCTCAACCGAGTCCTCCCAACATCCTCCAGACAACTGTAAAATAATGCTTCAAATAGAAATCTGGAGTGGTAAAGTCAACAAAAATTCAGAGTGAGGCATTCTTCCAGCCCAAAACAGTTTAGGAGTTTGGGAAGAGAGATCTGTGAGAGGAATGGAGGCTGAGCTGGAGTCCACATGGATGAAACATCAATGGTGGAGAGAAGCAGCAGCAGTTGGATCTCCCAAGCCTGAGACAGTAAAGGGACCTGGCAACTGGTGAGAAAGATTCTACAGAGGATCCCTGTGGTAGCACTGGACACAGGTTCAGACACTTTTTTGGTAACTCCATTGCCTAAACCCACTTCTGAGTCGTAGCTTAAAGACAGGGAGGAACATTTTGGGTCTAGAGAGAGCGGAAGCCCTGAAGGGCAACAATTTAGCCACTCCATTGTCTTTACCCGCTTCTAAGTTATAGTTCAAGGGCAGGGAGAAGTACTTCCAGTCCAGAGGGAGTATAAATCCTGAGGGGCATATCAGTCACAATGTCAAGGGATCAGGAGGCCTTCCTGGGTAAGGACCAGAGAACAGACCAGGAAAGCAGTGACCGCCCCTCTCCCCAGATGACACCACCTTGGAAGCACCAAAAACTTTCACCTATACCTCCCCTCCCCTGAATTACCTCTGTAAATATCAGTTTAAAAAAGCCTGAAGCTTGAGACAGTGCCCCTTCACCCTCAACAATGGAAACAGAGTCCAACATTAACATAAAGTTTCATATCAAGAAATGGGGGTGGGAGGGATTGAGCAACAACACTAACAAAGAACCTGACCATAAAAAAGTACTATGGTGACAAGAAAGGCCAAAATATGAACTCAGAAGAAGACAGTGAAGTTAAAACCAGCTACAAGCAAAGCCTTAAAAAAAATGAATTGTACACAAACACAAGAATTTCTGGAAGAGATCAGAAAGGATTTTCAAAATAAAAAAAAAAAGTGGTTTGCCATTTCCTTCTCCAATGGATCCTTTTGTCAGGCATCAGAGGTTAAGTGACTTGTCCAGCGTCACACAGCTAGGAAGTATATGCTTTGATTTAAATTCACATCTTCCCAACTCCAGGCCCGGAGCTCCATCCACAGAGCCACAAGCTACCTCACTAGAATTGCTAGCTATATCAATAACACAAGAAAAAATAAAATAAAAATAGGCAATGAGGAAACAAAATTGTCGCTCTTTGTAGATGATACGATGGTGTACTTAGAAAACTCTAGAGCATCAACTGAAAAAACTAGGTGAAACAAATGTTACAACTTCAGCAAAGTTGTAGTGTTATGGTCTAGGGGTACTGGGAACCTGAAATTTAAGGGCAAACAATCCAAGTCCTGCCTAGAAAGAATTTGACCCAAGCCTTCTTTCAGTCAGAGACTGGGTTTACTAAAACACTAGTTGGGGTGGGCAACATTTTAAGAATCCACACTGTTGGCCAGACTCTTAAGGAATCTGAGCCTTTGTGATGCTCTTATTTACTAGCTAGCCAGATTGAATCTAAATAGTTTAGTGAGGGCGAGATCTATTGTGAGTCTAGATGGAATCCAGGGAGGGAAGAGGTCAAGGGCAGTCTGGAGGTAACAGACAATGAAGGGCTGGTCTAGGTTAGAGGTAAGAGAATTGGAGATTGGGCATGGCCTACAATGAAAGGTCAGTTGAAAGGATTACTGCTGCATGTTATCAGCAGCATGATCAATATGCTTTCTGTGCCTTCATCCAAGTTATTGATTAAAATTTTGAACAGTGTATAGTCAAGAACAGATCATGGGACACTTCATTTAAGGACCTCCTTCCAAGTTGATATTGTCATTTTTCTTTAGATCTAGTCATTCACTGTTTCTAAATCTCTCTAGTCCATACCTTGTATCTGATCCATACCGCTTCATCTTACAGTTGATGATACTGAAACTCAGAAAAGTAAAGTGACTTGCTTGAGGTTAAAAAGCTAGTTTAGCATATGGTTAATTAGAGTTGGGCCCAGGCAGCATTCAAGAAGGCACCTGAAGAAAGAAGTAGGTGAGCTTCTGGGAGAGCTGATGCCATGAGAAAAAATACCAGCAGTATGCCCCGACTTCCATCTTGACCCTCATAAAAATTCTTTTATTTATGGCACTTAATTTTTTTGGCCCATTTTCCATTCACCTCCAAGGATCTGAACCTTATTATAACCTGGAATGATTATTGTCTCTATATGGGCATCATTTAGTATTTAGAAATTTGCCCTTGGAGCAAAATCAGTTATCAGCAAACATCTATTCAGTGCCTGCTATGTCCCAGGCACTGTGCCAAGTGTTGGGGATACAAGGAAAGGCAAAAGGCAATCCCTGCTCTCAAGGAGCTCACAGTCTAATGGATGAAATAACAACTATGTACAAACAAGATATGTACAAGATAATTTAGAGATAATCACAGAGGGAAAGCATCAGGGTGAATCAGGAAGGGCTTCTTGCAAATGAGATTTTAGCTAGGACTTAAAGGTAGCTAAGGAGACCATGGCAATAAATGAGGAGGGAAGAGTAAGGTGTAAGAAAACTAGAAAGACAGGAAGCATAAACAGTTCCCAATTTACAAGTGACTTATGTTTTAAAAGTTTATTTTACAAGTCCTTTAACTTTGTTTATAACTCAAAACTTCTTGTTTCTGTGAAGAGTGTTATTTAGTAAATAATACTTTAGGTTTCTAGACTAAAACCTATCTCATTCATAACATTGCTGAAATGTGTCATAATACATAAGGTAGCCATAAACCACACAAGTTATTTGATGTGCACCTGAGCTTCAGTTGATACAGATACTAAAAGTACAAACAGAATGCATCCGTGAGGAGAAAGTTTTTGGCCATCCCCATTTTTACATTGTGCCCAGATGCTATTAGGGCTTACTGAAATCCCATGGACAGCTCCTTTCCCTTTTTTATTCTTCAGATTCTTCATCTATCACTTCTGGGAGCCAAAATGGCAGTGATGGGTAAATTCTCTCTCCCCTTCCCCTTGTTGACCTTGAAAGAACCATAAAATATCTCCCCAGAAAAATGCTGAAACAGTGGTTTAGGAGAAGGGGCAAACAGTCTCTTAGCTTGTGAGGCTAGGAAAATCGCTAAGGAGGGGCCCTCTTGCTGTGACTGTAGCGGACCAGTACAGGAATAGACTGTCCTAGACAGCCCCACCTCAGCAAACTGGGAGGAGATCCAGAGCCCCATGGAGGTTGAGTGCCACAACCACCAACACCAGGATCCCAGGCATTCCTCAGCAGCTCAGGGGAATCTGGAAGACAACTAGGGCAACTGGAATCACCAACTGCTGAGCTTGCCTATGCTCTAGATCAGCAGAGGGGACCTCCTGTGGCCAGATCACCCTTCCCCCACACTTAACAAGCTAGGGCCTGAGTAAATCAGGGGAAATACAAAAAGACTTCCCCCGGCCTCTGCTTTCTCACACCAGCCAGCTCAGCACCAGGTAAGCTGCAGCATTTTAGCTTCTAGCTGAAAGAATCAGAGGCCACAACACACAAAGCCTCAAGGTCAAGGCACAACAACTGTGGCCCTAGAAGCAGAGATCTGCTTTAAAAGATGGGAAAAGGGGGACTGTCATCATCGTGAGTGAGAAACAAAGCAGGGAAGAAAAGACCATAGAATCTTTCTGTGGGGACAAGGACCAAAACACGAATACCAAAGAGGTCAGCATTGATATACTCGCACCTGAAACTTCAGAAGGGAATAGAAACTGGTTGCAAGCACCAAGAGTACTCTTGGAAGAGCTGCAGGTTCTTCATCTATGAAATGAGGGGTTGGACTAGGTGATCTCTGAGGTCCCTTACAGCCCTCAGATCCCCTCCTGCCCATTTCAGAAAAGTTCAAGTTCACTAGTAAACTGAAAGACCCATCTTACGTAGAGACAACTTTTGTATAGTATAAAAGTAAATTTAGAAATTGTATTAAATAAAATATTCTAAGATCATTTTTATATGAAGGAGAAATGAATGGGGGAAAGAATTCCTTTGTCTTTCCAACTAATAAAGTTTTAATTTTGGATAATTTTTTTGATCCCCTCTTTCTTATGCCACACCCACCCCTACAGCCCCATCCTACCCCCACACATACACACCCTGAGCAGGGCTGCAGGTACACTGAATTTTCAGAGACCTGTGGCTGTAGCATTCCTATGTATGTAAATGGGTCCGCTAGTGGACTGAGGGCAAGTAAAGCAAATCTACAGCTCCCTGACCTATGTATGCCATGAACTATAATTCCATCAGATTTCCACTTAGATAGCAGCCTCTGAAGTACTTTTTGAAATGGTGCTCAAGTCCAGTAGGTGGCGCCCTGAGGCAGTCCCCAGCCCTCTTCTCATTAATACTAGTTGGGAGACATAGTCAGGAATTTAGATGTACTAAATGTGTTGCAGAACCAGAGAGGCAGTGAGGTGAAACTGGTATTTAAACCCTGCTATCTGTGGCCTCAAGTTTGACTCCAAAACAGTGGATCCTTTCTACCTCCATTTGCAAACTGGCAGCATTTTCTGGCAAACTGACCACCACTTAACCACTGTGTAGATCAGCAAGCTTCCCTGATTCCAGATGCTAGGAGGAGGGGCAGAATACATAAGAATGACTTAAAGGGACTTTGACTTGGGGAGTGGTCAGATTAGATTTGCAGTAATGCATTTAGGGACCAAATAAACCACAGATTTATATGCACTCCAGTTTCTGTGTTTATGTATATATATTGGGAGGGAGGTTGGGAAGGGAACATGGGGGGAGACCTCATTAAAACAAATTCCAAGCTTTATGAATCCTTTTATTATACTGAAATATAACTATATAAATTATAAAATATATCCAAGAATAAATAAGGTGTGGGGTGGAGCTTGAGAAGCTTTTTCCTGTACAGGCATACCCAGCTAAGATCATTAATTTTTTCGACCTAGCAGTGACATTGCAGAGATGCCAGTGGAACACCAGCAGGGGTTTCCTGGCATGGAGTTGGGTTATAAAGTATTAATGATATTACTTTGAAACAGTGGGAGAGAGGAGAGGACAACCTCATGTGTGATGATCTTTTACAAAGTATTTTTTTTTAATAACTAGATCTTGCCCATATGTGACACATGTTGTAGGCATTGATCAACAAAGAGCTGATATCTAATATTACCTCGAGGTGCTGACTAGTGTTTAATACATTGGAATTCGTCCAGTTGAGTCATGGGCACATTTTCATTTTCATCTTTCTGTCTCCTGATTGGCTTAAATTGCTCACACCTAAAGGGGGTTAGTTGAATTTTGCCGCATTTCACTTTTTTGTTGAATGTTGGAAATTTAACCAGATTGTCAGGATAATATTGGATTTTTGTTCCTTTTTGAACACGAACTAACACATAATGATCACTAAGGAAGGTCGTACTAGTGCCAGAGACAAGAATTGGGTACTGGATGAGCGTGTTTAAATGCTTCCTTGTTGCAGTCACATTTCCAGTTATCCTTTGTTGCAGAAGAGTTGGCTTGGTTTGTATACGCTGATCAACAAAAGAGTTAAAAAATGCAAAGTCATTAGTGAATGCTAAAGTCACCGGGTAATCACTGGTGCCAGACCCCGTGGATCCTAGGTGTTCTGGTGGAATGTGTGGGAAAGAACAGTGGTTTGGAGTCCTGGTGTAAATGTGCATTAGCTTGATGACTCTGGGGAAATGATTTCAATAAAATAATACCGACATTATTTCCCTTTTAGGATTGTTGTGAGCAAAGCACTTTGTAAATCTTAAAGAATTATATAAATATAAGCTATTATTAATACTGTTATCATTAGCACAAGTGGCAAGCCTGTGGAGGAAGAGTAGGCAGTAGACAGAGTTTAGCTAGGATGGAAGGACCAGAGCTTTTATCTAAAGTGCTTGGCAACCAGGAATCTCTTTTTCCACTGGTGGTCCTGCCTCAGCTCCATACCATTTTCCTTCCTCCAAGCCCTCTTTTCCTCCTCCAGTCTGTGGCCAGCTGCCTCTGCTCCCTTGCTAAGCCCTTCTAGGCACTACTCTCCAGTCACTGGTCATCAGGCTGCTGACCCCCACCAGGTGCTCAGCCACAGTAACATATTTGCTTCCTCTGAAGTCTAGGAGACAGTCCCTGCCTTGTGTAGCTCCTGGGGTTTGCTAAGAGCCAGGGATAGTCTGTCTGTGCTACATCCCCAAGCCAGGGGTTCTTATGGAACCCAGGTTAAGAGCCCCTATACCAAACTCTCTTGGGAAACAGGTTTTCCCTCCCCCATCATACCTGCACTAGACTGAATGATTTGGACAAAGTCATGACACAGTGAAGGTGAAAGGCGGTATATTGGCTGACGTAGCATCCCAAAACCTTCCTGCACCCCACATGAGCTCCTCCCCAGCCTTGCCAGGCTCTGCATCCTCCTCTAGCAGCAGCCGCCCTGACCTGATTCTGATTGGGGTCTCTGTTTCTCTGCTATGGGGCCTGTCCTGGGATCTGTCCCCTCTCAGGGGATTTTAGTTCTCACTCTTATTCCAGGAGCCAAAATTGATAGGGAGCCCTGCCAATGAAAGGAGGATAAAATTTGGAGAATAGGTTAGCAAAGAGAAAAACCTAGGAGTGAGAGTCTTCAGAGTAGGGCAGTTGTATTCTCTTAGATCCATCTCAAGGTTATAGTTGGAGAGATCTCTAATCTCTCATCCCCAATCCAGATGGGTAGAGCTAGCCACAGGGCCTCCTACACCTCAAGTCATCATTGGAGAGGGGTAAGCCTGTGATAGTGTACACGGGTTCTGCAGTCACAGGAACTGAGTTCTAATCCCCCTTTGCTGCTTACTTGGGCAGGTCATTCAACTTCCTTTGCTTCAGTTTCATCAACTTTAAAATGAGGGAGCATTTAAATTGCTAAATTCCAGTCTAAAGACTGAATTTTTGAGCTCTTGATCTTTGCCCTCAGTTTCCCCAAACTCTCTTAACCTAACCTTGACCACATCCCTCCCCAAAACACCACTCTGATGGTCATACCTGAGAATCCCTTTGGCCCAAAGATTTTCTCTTGTTCTCCACTTTCAAATCTTCAACCCCAAATAACCCGCTTCATTTGATTTCCCCTCTCTTCTTCCATGACTGTGGAGAAAATAACAAAATCAAGCTGATGTCTTGTTTTACACTTCTGTGGCACATAAGCTCAACCAGGCCCTCAGTACTGCCAGTTATTGTTCAGTCATATCTGACTTTTTGTGATCCCATGGATCGTACTGAATGTGGCTGATTTGGTTTGGGGCTTTTTTTTGTGTGCAAAGATACTAGAGTGGTTTTCCATTTAATTCTCCCAGTGGATTAAGGCAAACAGAGGTTAAATCACTTGCCCAGGATCACACAGTTAATAAGTGTCTAAGATCTAATTTGAACCCAGGTCTTTTTGACTCCAGGCTCAGCAGTCTATTACACCATCGACAATTAGACAATGCTTCTATTGTGCCATATTGACTGTTACCAAATTTCCCATAGTAGCCATTCCGAATCTTTTTTTTCTCCCTTTCCACCACTATCAGTAGACCATCCCTCCAACCTTCCCCCCAACATATACACACACATACTTAAAATAAATGACCTAGCCTTTATCCTCTACTGTGAGGACTGAAGCCATCCAGCATGATCTCCCTCAACTCCTTCTTTCCTTGAAACTATTTAGCGACCTGCATCGACTCTCTCTTCCTCCTGGTCATCAAAAAAAATAATGATACATGGTCTTATTCCTTCCCAGGGCTAATTCCATGACTTGAACCTTTGATATCATTCCCTTCCTCCTTTTGGGGGATGTTGCTTAGCAGTCATTCTCTCTCTTGTAGATCTCTAGGCTCTCTCTTGCCACTGACTCATAGAATTTAAGAGTTTGAAGGAAGTAAAATTTGGAACTAAAAAAAATTTTTTTTAAATAAATGTTAAAAAATTTTATGTGTAATTGGAAAAAATAAAATATTTTTTTAAAAGAGTTGTAAGGCACCTGAATAGCATGAAAAAAATCCCCACAACAACATAAGTGACAAAGTGGTTGTCCAGCTTCTGCTTAAAAACCTCCAAGGAGAAATTAGCTTCTTCATAACTTCTCCCCATGGCTCTGAGTTCAGAAGCTTCTTGGAGCCAAACGGAACTCTAATTCCTTCTCCCCATGAGGGCCCTTCCAATATTTGATGGCAGCATCATACTGTTCTTTCCCTTCCCTCTCCCCATCTCTTCTTTAGACCACACGTGTTCAATTCCTTCTCGTGTGACAGGGACTACTAGACATTCCTCAGCTTATCAATATCCTTTTTAAACCATGGTGCCCGATACTGAATACAGCGCTTTAAATGAGACTTGATGAAACTATCACCTTTCTATTCCTGGAAGTTATACCCTTCTTAAGCCAGGATCTTATTAATTTTTTTGAATGCTGCATCAAACTACCGCTTTATAATTTAATTTGTGATCACTAAAACACCCAGATCTTTTTCAAAGTAACTGCTAACTAAAGCCTCCCTTATTTCATAAAGTTAATTTGTTTGTTCCTAAGTACAAAACTTTGTTTATCCCCATTGAAATTAAGTTTATTACTAATAATTTACCCCAGCGCCTGTCAAGATTTTTGGATCCTGACTCAGTCACCCAGTTTATTAGCTATCCCTCCAAATTCTGTCATCTGCAGATTTTATGAACCTAATACCTATGCTTTTTTCCAAGTCATTCATAAAAATGTTAAACAATACAGGACCATAGAGTACAGGTCCCTGGGGTATTCCCTTGGAGACCTCCTGCCATGTTGACATTGAACCATTAACAACTGCTCTTTCTGTCTATCCATCCAGCCACTTCTCCATCTATCTGATTATATTATCATTTAATTAATATCTCTCTACCTTCTCCACAAGAACAGTTTAAGATACTTTATCAAAGCTTTGCTAAAATATAGGTACTATATATTCACAGTATTCTCTCATCTAATAGTTTATTAATCCTGTCAAGAAAGAAAATGACTTGTTCTTGATAAACCTCTGCTTTGTAACCTTTGTAATCACTGCCTCCCTTTTTTGGTGTTCTACAACCATCTCTTTAATGATCCATTCTGGAATTTGCATAGAAATTGAAGTCAAGCTTACTGGCCTATGGTTTGCCAATTCTGTTCTCTTCCTTTCCTTAAAAGAAATGGGGGTATTTGCCTGTCTCCCATCTTTAGTACCTCTTTCACTTTACATGGTCTTTCATATATTGTTGATAGTGGCTTAGTAATCACATCTGCCAGTTCTTTCAGCTACACGATGTATCTTTTGTCTGGGCCAGGTGACTTGAATTCTTCAAGAACAACTAGATGCTCTCTTACCCTCTCCTTTCTTATCTTGGGAATCATTTGGTTGTAAAGTACCCTCCTTTGAAGAGAAAATAAAGTATAGCTAGGGACCTGAATTCCACCTATTTTACTACTGCTCAAGTCTCCCCAATCCTAAAAAAAAGTATCTCTTTTATGTGGAGTGGTAATAAACATAGTATAGTGATAGAATGCTTCACCTAGAGTTAGGAAAACCTAGGTCTGAATCCTACCTCAGACATTTACTGTGTGACCTTAAGCAAGTCACTGAGTCTCTCTGGGCCTCAGTTTCTCCATCTTTAAAGAGGAGATAATAGTATCAGTCCCATAGAGTTGTTATGAGGATTGATCTATGTAAAGTCCTAAAGCATCACATAAATGTGAACTATTGTTATTCTAGCTTACCCAGTGAATCCTTTATCTCTATCTCTTGTCTCTCCCTCCCTCCCCTTCTCTCTCACTCTCCTAAACTCCTTCAGGCATAATATATTTCCTTATTACCTCATCTCTCCTCAAACCCTTGCAGTCTGACCTCTATCACTGCTACTGAAACTATCCTCTCTGAATTCACTGGTAACCTCCTAATTGCTAGATCCAGTGGCCTTTCTTTCAGACCTCATCCACCTAAACCTTTGACACTATTGATCCACCCCTTTCTGTTTTCTCCTCACTCGGCTTCAGAGATTATACTCTTGTGCTTTCTGATTGTTCTTTTTTTCTATCCTTTACGGATTCCTCATCTCCTTCCCTACTGATGAATATGTGTGTTTTCCAGGAGTATGTCCAGTCTTCTTCTGTTCTCTCTGTACCGGTTCCCCTTTGGCAATCTTATTCACTCCCATCTCTCAACTATTATAATAGCTTCCCAAAAAGTCTTGCCACCTTCATTCTTTCCTGACTCTAATTTATCCTTCTTGCCATTGTTGGGACAGTCTTTCTTATCTGTTGATCTGATTCTGTCACTTCTTAAAAATTCTGGCTCTGGTGTCTCCGTTGAGCCAGGACTGTTGTGAGATGAAATAAAATTAAATGATAGATGTGGGAACAATTGGCAAAGTAGCAAATATTAAATTCAGGTATCTTCTAAAGCAGCTCTCCACTCAATGCAAATATCAGATACTGAGATATAAAAAACAAAGAGCCCCCAAACCTTTGAGGGGTGATTGAAGCAAAATCAGTAGGTCTGGTTTTGGTCTCAGAGAAAAAAAGAAGATAATACATTTTTTCCTTTCAGTAGAGTAGCTGTTGGACTGCAGTATGAAATGATCTATAAACTATTTGACTGGCAGTCAGATGTGGACCCTTTGTCAAGTAGGGGACTTTTATTCACTTTTTTTTTAATATAAAGAAAGATTCAATATATGGAGGTACTAATCTGGGTTAAAATAAATGAAAGTTCTTAATGGATGGGGCAGTCAGGCAGCAAACATTTATAAAACACTATATACCAGGTACTACATTAAGCACTAGGGATACCAAAAAAAAAAAAAAGAAAAAAGTCCATGTACTCAAGAAACGTAAATTCTAATGAAAAAGACACTTAACTAGGTATACAAAAGTACATACATATACACACAACACACACACACAGTCAATAGATGATAATCTAAGCGGGGAATAACACTAGCATCTGAGGAAACTGGGGAAACTTGAACTGAGTTTTGAGGAAAGCCAAGATATGAAAGTTAAGAGGTGGAACATTTCAGGCTGGGGGCCAGTCAGAGTTGAGGCATGGAGGAGAAAGGTAGAAGGTCGTTTGTGAGGAACTGTAAGTGGGCCAGTACAAGTGGGTCGCCAAATTCACGTGGGGAGACTAGAAAGGTAACTAGAAGCCAGCTTATGAACAGCTTGAAATGCTAAAGAGAGGGATTGGTTTCATTCTGCAGGTAACAAGGAGTCTCTGGAACTCATGAGCAGGGCATGATATGGTCAAACCTATGCTTTAGAAAAGTCATCTTGATAGTTGTAGAGAATGAATTGGAGTGGGAAAAAACTTGAGGGAAAAAGAAACCAGCTTGGAAGGTTATTCCAATGGAAGCATGCTTTTTTTTTACTTTATTTTTCTTGAGTTTGGTTTTGTTTTTAGTTTGTTTTGTCTGTGTTTTCTTTCACAACATCACCATTATGGATTATGTACTATCAAAAAAAAGAATATTATTCCAATATTGTCCAGGCTAGAGGTGACAAAGGCCTAACCTGGGGGGTATGGCTAATGTGAGTGGAGAATAGGAGACTTATATGAAATGTTTTTAGGGTAAAAACAACAAAATTTGACAATGTAATGTATATGTGAGATGAGTGAGAATGAACAGTCAAGGATGAAACTGTGGTAATGGACATGGGTGACTGAGAGGATGTTCTCAACAGTACTAGGAAAGTTAAGAAAAAGGGAGAGTTTGGGGGGAAAGATGGTGAGTTCTGTTCTGAACATGTTAAGTTCGAGGGCCCATGGGACAGCCAGTTCAAAATGTCCTAGAGATAGTTGGTATTGTGTGACTGTAGCTCAGGAGAGAGATTAGAATTTGAAATACAGATCTGTGAATCATTTAGATAGAGAGGAACATTGAATTCATGGAAGTTGATGAGATCACTAAGTGAGAAAGTAGAGAAAGAAAATAGAAGAGGGCCCAAGGTAGAGTTTTGGGATCACTTACTGTTGGTTAGTGGGCATGATCGCAGAGAGATCCAGAAAGATAAAGAATGAGCAAAGAACATTGGAGATGATGTCAGAGAATCATCAGAAGATCTGTGGGGGCAGGACTAGAATAATTTGTACAGAAACATTAAGGAAAAAATAATATAAAGAAAAACACAGGCAGAGCCAAGATGGTACACAGAGTAATAGCAGGAACCAGTTTTCCCCCAAACTCCCAGACTGAATCCTAATAAGGAAATCCAAGAAAACAATCACTTGTCCGGCCCAGGTCAACACAGACACAGGTTAGGACTGGGCCAAGTCCAGTTCCCAGCACCCACAGAGAAGCTGTGTACCAGAGCAAGAGAAGGTTCCAAACCTATTCTAGGCACCCCCAGAACTATATTTGAGGCATTGCAATGGGAAGTTGCAGTTCTAGATCAGAGGTTAAGGGTGGACTGAGGAAAAACCTTGTATCTACGGGGATGACATTCCCAAGTAGGTGAGTCCTGGGCAAGTTCTGAAGCAAGCAGTTGTTGTGTGTCTCAGATAGTAGGGAGCAGAGCAGAGTCTCAGCTCCGCCTTGTAGCACAGTCTGAAGCCTACACAGGAATAACCACAGCAGAAATCTTAGAACAAAGAGAAGCCTACAGTTTTGTGACTCTGGATTAGCAGGCTTCACAGCTAACTGATAGTGACTGAATCTGTCAGCAGAGTTGTTAGTACCTAGACCAAAACCAAGGTCAGTAACTTGCAGAGCCCAAAACAGAAGGGCAGCAATCTGATGTTGCTCTGGATCATAGTGCTTCAGGAGGACTTAAAGCATGCAGCTCCCCAGCTTAAGCTGTTCCTGCAAACGTGGAATAACAACATTCAAATACAGCAGCAGAACCAAACCAGACCTTGTCTCCATGAGCACACAGAACCCAGTCCTAACATCAAGTTCAAAATCAAACTAGGCTAGAAGAATGAGAGAACAGAAAAAGAACTCCACCACAAAAAGTTATGACGTTGTCAAGGAATGTTCAAGACACAAAGCAGAAGAAGAGAATGACTCCAAAACATACATAAGCAAAGCTTCAAAGAAAACATAACTTGGACACAAATTCAACTAAAATTCCTAGAAGAGAATAAAACAAAGTTATGGAAAAGAAACAGGAACTTTGGAAGAAAGATTCAGAAAGGAGTTAACAACTTGGCTCAAGATGTACAAAACCTTGCCCAAGCAACAAACTCCCTGAAAATTCAATTGAACCAAATAGAAACCAGTAACTCCATGAGGCAAGAGGTATTAAAAGAAAATCAAAAGACTGAAAACTTAGAAGAAAATGTAAGATATCTCATAGCAAAAACAACTGACCTTGAAAACAAATAGAAGAAAACAATTTAAGAATCATTGGATTATCCATACTCCAAGATCAAAAAGAATCTAGACGTTGTATTTCAGGATAATTTAAGAGAAAACTGCCAAGATTTTCTTAGAACCAGAAGGCAAAGTAGAAGAAGAAAGAATCCATTGTCACCTCCTGAAAGAAACCCCAAAATGGAAACTCCCAGGAACACCATAGCCAAAATCCATAGCTTCCAGGTTAAAGAAAAAAAAAATAGTACTAGCAGCCAAAAAGAAAGAATCCAAAGACCAAGAAGTTGCAGTGAGAATTACATGCAAGTTAGCAGTTTCCATTTCAAAGGAGCCTAGGGCTTAGAATATAATATTCCAGAAGGCAAAGAATATAAGCTTCCAGCCAAGAACAATTTACTCAAACTAAATATGATACTACTGGGGGATAAAATGGACCTTTAATGAAATAGATGACTTCCAAGCATTCCTGATGAAAAGAATATAGCTGTGTAGAAACTTTGAAGTTCAAACACAGAAGTTAAAAGAAACATGAAAAGGTAAATACAAATGGACAGTGATAAAGGACTAAACAAGGCTGAATTGCTTACAGTATAACATGGGGAAGATGATGTGTTCCCTCTGAACCCTGCAATTGTCATGGGTCATGGAAGGCCTAGAACTGGTTCTTTTATGTATTGATGATCTGAAGAGAAGGAAAAAGAAATATTCTGGGGGGAGGGGCGGGGAGAGTGAGAAGAAAAGGGAAGTTAAGAAAAAGAATTACCTCACCTTATTAGGGTATACAGGTAGACTATACAAACAAGGAAGGGAGGGTGTGGAGGAGTAACCAGTACTTCAATCTGTCATCTCATCTGGTCAAAGAAGAGAAAGATATGTACATACACACAGTTGGGTACAGAAAGACATTTCATTCAAGGAAATAGGTTAAGGGAGAAGAGAGAATTAAAAGGAAGCTATGTACTCAGAGGGATTGTTTCTAAGCAAAACGAACTTTTAAGAAGGTACAAAAATATTTGTAGCTCCTTTCAAGGTAAACAGAATGGGAATCTGAGGGTGTGCCCATCAACTGAGGAAAGGTGGAACAAGTCATAGCAGTAAATGTGATGCAATCAGATTGTGCTCCAAGAAATAATACTCAAAAATAATAGCTAACCTTTACATAGTGCTCACTGCATGCCAGGCACCGTGCAAAGTGCTTTACAATTTTTATCTCATGTGATCCTCACAGAAGCCCTGGGAGGTAGGTGTTAATGATTCCCATTTGACAATTGAGGAAACTGAGACAGATGGTGGTTAAGTGATTTGCCCAGGGTCACACAGCTCATAAGCTTCTGAGGCCAGATATAAACTCAGGTCTTCCCGACTCTAGGGGCATCTAGGTGGTACAGTGGATAGACTGCAGGCCTGAAGTCAGCAAGACCTGAATTCCAATATGGCCTCAGACACTGAGTAACTGTGTGACCCTGGACAAGGCACTTCACCCTGTTTGTCTCAGTTTCCTCATCTTTAAAGTGAGCTAGGGAAGGAAATGGTAAAGCCCTCCAATATCTTTGCCAAGAAAACCCCCAGTGGGGTCACAGAAAGTCCAGCACAACTGAAATAACTGGATAGCAACAACTTCCTTCCTTCAGGTCCAGATGTCTACTCACTACACCACCCAGAAAGGATAAAGGGGCAAAACCAAGCATGATTTAGGTGAACTGATGTGAACAGACTTGAAGGAATTAGGAATCAGTGTGATAGCACACCAGCCACCAATCTATGAATATTTCTTGCCCGCAGCCAGTGCAGAAATTGGTTTGGCTTAACTATGCATGTTTGTGAAAGTGGTTTTGCTTTTCTTTCATTCTCCATTAGGAGGAGGGAGAAATTAGGGTGGGAAGGAGAAAAGACAGATTTTTGTTGATTGGTGAAAAAAATAAATAATTTTTTAAAAGATAGCCGATCTTAAGACATAAGATCTTATTATAATCTATACAATGGACAGTTATTATAATTACAGAGGACTGAAGATGAAGCATGCTATCCACTCACCTCTTGACAGATAATATTCTGAAAATAAAGAAGAAGTTGTACAATTTTTGGACACAGCCCGTGTGGGAATTTGTTTTGTTTTACTATGCATGTTGGTTGTAGAAGTTTTGTTTTTATTTTTTCTCTCCCTCGGGGCAGAGTATGAGGAAGGATAGAATAGTCAAAAAGAAAGAAAAAGAGAGGGAGTCATCAGAAGCATCTTTTTTAAAAATACAGAGAAGAGAGTAGAAAGAAGGCCAAAAGAATCACAGATAAATGGGGTGGCTTTGAAACCTACACATTTAATTTATTCTGTGTTTAGAAAAGATAAACAAGATATACATAACAGAGATCTGTGGTTTCACATGCAATCCTCATCTTTTGTTCTATGTGTATAGCAACGCTGCCTTTTTTTTTAGTTTGGTTTTTGTTAAGTTCAGAAAAAAAAATTTAAGAAAGAAAAGGTTATTGGATTTGGTCATTAAGATATCATTGTTATAGCCCAAGGAGGTCATTGAATATAAAGAAAGGCACCATATCCATCAAAATATTTATAGCAGACTTTTTGTGATAACAAAAAACCAGAAATAAAGTAGATGGCCCCTGAGTGAATGATGGCTAAGAAAAAAACCTGTGTCCCATGAATGTAATAGAATATTATGGTGCTAGAAGAAATGGTGGTATTATGAGAAGCATAGGAAGACTGACATGAACTGAAAGTAGTCAGAACTAAGTAAGCAGAATCAGGAAAACTGTGTCCGTACATGTGTATATATACATGCTCACATATATGTAATATATGTGACAACAATATAAGTGGAAAGAGCGGCAGAATGATGGAAAATGAAGATTGCAGAATTATAGAAAAGCCCTCTGCCAGTGGCCGAAGGCAAAGGGGAAGGGAGGGTAATGTGGGTATGAAACGTTACATCAGTTGTCAGGTTTTTTACATTAATGCCTCAGTTTTGCTATTTTTTTCTCTTGTTCTTTTTCTTTAAAAAAAAATTGGTTATAAGGGGAAGACTTCCTCATGGTAAGGGAGGAGGAGGAGTGGTACAGGGACGACCTTGGGCAATATGAAAACCGATAATTTCCTTTTTAAAAAAAGATCATTGTTAAATGTAGTGAGGAGTAGGGGTCAGGAGAGGGACAGAAGGAGCGTGTGGCCAGTACAGGGGATAGCTGGGAGAGGAGCTGAGGGGTAGAGACGGTAGGGGTCACAGTGAAAAGGAAGAGCCGGGATCAGGGATCACTGGGCCTAGAGAAGGATAGCATAGTAAAAGATGGGGATGGTTTTTGGGTGATGGAGGAGGCCTCTACCTGACGTTTGACTGGAAGCTGGTATCGTTGTCATCCTGCCTCTTAGAACATTCCACATGTGCACTGTGTTTGAGTATATGTATGAGAAGAGGGAAATAAAGTTTACTTGGAGTCACAGATAATCTCTACTTCTTGCAATTTTACAATTCACTGTATTGCTGTTGAGTTGCTTCTGTTGTGTCCGGCTCTTCACGGTTTTCTCCAGCAGAGATGCTGGAGTGATTTGCCATTTCCTTCTCCAGCTTATGTTACAGATGAAGAAACTAAGGCAAACAGAGCTATTAAGTGTCCGAGTACAGATTGAGCTCAGGAAGATGAGTTTTCCTGACTCCAGGACTGGCCCTCTATCCACTGTGCCACCTAGTTTCCCGTGTTTGTCTTGGTCCCTTAATAAAGACCTTCATTTCTCACAGTCTCAACCTAAATCAATCATCGGTTTTCATTTTTGTGACATAAACAAAACTTGAAGACAACTTTATAAATCCAGGACATAGTGTATGCACAATGAAATTTTTTTGCTTCCAATGGATACACTTTTAAAGCGTCTTTAGGAATGCCTTATATCTAAAAAGCATTGATAAATGATAAGCACATTCACAATTTTTTTTTTGGCAGGCTGGTGAATTTTTTTTAGTGTTAGAAATCTATCCATGAAGTAGATAGGTTGCTATCAAAATGTTTCATCTCAATGCTATAATGATAACTACTAGGTATTACCCATATTCCTTAGGAACTGAACAGGACCTGTAGAGCTATGCAGCAGAGAATCGTGGAACTCATCTCCAGGGTTTCTAATGAAGAGGTCACCGAGGAATTGCTGCATGTGAATGACGACTTAAATAACGTCTTCCTCAGATATGAGAGGTGGGAAACTTTCTTTCCCTCTGAAAAGATTGTTGGCATAATATCTTAGGAATTTTCTCATAAACAAAGGGGGAGAGAGATTAGAAATGGAAAATACTCATTAGAGATGCTAATTTGTCACCAGATGACAGGTGAAATGCATCTTATTCTCCTGGGAATTGAGCCATAGGAAATTGATATGCAGAATTAGTATTTGCCCTTTCTACACGCCATTAGGCTTCTGTTGATTTTTCTCCCTCTTCTTCCCTTTCCACCTGGCTCTCCTTTCTTCCCCTGCCCCCCACCCCAGATTTGGGGAATTGGGTAGGACACAGGGCTTTTATAATTTCTAAGTCCCTCTCTTACATATTGAGCCTTTTAAAAGCTTGAGAGGGATAAAAAAAATCACTGCTGAGAAAAAGGATTGGCTTTTAAATGCAGGTTTGTCTAGAATGTCTGGACACTGAGCCATTGAAAGTAATAAAATTCCCCCTTTGGAAAAGAAAGCGTAAGGAAAAAGAGAAGGGAAGGGAAAAGAAAGGAAAGAAAAGAGAATCTAAGCCCCATCAGATGCAGCTGGTTGCTTTTGCTTAACTCTTTCTTTGTTATAAGGAAGAATTCAGTTGGGGTAGGAGGATATCAGGAAATAGTTATGATATAAAAAAAAATACATTTATAAAACAATTTTTTTTTCTTAAAAAGAAAAGAAAGTACATACATCATTTTCTGCTTTATGCCTATGTAACATAGCTGAATACTAGCAACAAATTAGGAATATCCCTTTTCTTACTTAAAGGCCTCATTGGGAAAAAGTAAAAAAACAACAACCTTGTAATTCACAAACATAGGTTCAGATAGAAGATACAGTGTCAAGTACTGTTGCCTTAACCTCTCTCACTTGTCTGTAGTCTCTTAGAAGCCTAAAAATTAGGACTAGAAGAGATCTTAGCTGTCATCTAGTTCTGGGGTCCAGTGAATGTGGATAGATTTTAAGGGATCTGTAAAGTTGGGGGGAAAATTCCACCTTTATTTTCACTAGCCTTTGGTTTCCTTTGTAATTCTTTACACTTTTTGTGCATTAAAAGCATGATTCTGAGAAGGAGTCCATAGGCTTCCCCCGACTGCCAGAGGGAACCAGGGTGCAACAAAAACATTAAGAACCCTGCTTTAGTTCAACCCATTCATTTTCCAGGTGAGGAATCAAGATACTAAGAAGTTAAATAATATGCTTAAGGTCCTGTAGCCATCCAGTGGAAGTCAAGTGGAATGAGTTCTGGATTTGGTGCTAAAGAGCTTGGATTCAAATCTTACTACAGTCACTTACTACCTGTGTGACCTGTGGTTGTTGAGTAATTTTTTCAGTTGTGTCCAATTCTTAGTGACCCCATCTGGGGTTTTGTTGGTAAAGATCCTGGAGTGGTTTCCCATTTTCTTTTCCAGTTCATTTGACAGCAGAGGAAACTGAGGCTAACAGGGTTAAGTGACTTGCCCTGGGACATACAGCTAGTAGTTGTCTGAGGTCAGATTTGAACTCAGGAAGATGAGTCTTCCTGACTCCAAGTCTGGCACTCTATCCACTGTGCCACCCAGCTGCCTACCTGTGTGACTAAGACAAGTCATTAAACTTCTCTGCGCCTCACTTTCTTTATTTTTAAAATTAACAGATTGGCCTAGCTGACCTCTGAGGGCTCCTCCAGCTCTAAATCTGTGATCCAGGAGCAGCACCCACATCTCCAGTACAGTGTTCTTCTCCTCATACCATGTGTTCAGTACCTTATAGCCCACTAATTATCAACCAGCTACCTTGGTTGTGTTATTACTACTAACAGCAGCAGTAGTAATATACGACAAGCCTGACAGATGCTCAGGAAGCATCCATTGATTTTGGTAATTCCATACATTTACAGAAGTACCTACCTCCAAGAAGCTCAGTGAATTTTGCTAATGGTTGTTTTTATAAATTTGCTCCCAACATTCCATTGTATTGGTAGGGAGTAACAGAGCTTGGAGTGTGCTTTTCAGTCCCAGTTTACAGATAAAGAAATGACCACATTCAGTGTTTGAAGGCCATCAGTGGTAGAACAAACCATGTTGTTTGTTCAAAAGGTTTGTTGACTTGAAGCAGCAGGAACAAATTCTAGGTATCAGGACTTCCCAGTCTAGATAGCAATGCTTGAGATGGCCCTTCTTGTACAAGATACCAAGTAGTTTCCTTTTCTTTATTATTTTCATGTGCATTCTAACCTATTAAATCCCCTTCTGTAGAGTATGACCCAAGAGAGTAGTAATCGGAGCGTCAATCTAAAATCTGCCTCATCGTCATTTTGCATCTTTGTGAGTCCATTGCACTAAAAAAACTATCCCACCTCGATGTCACTTTTGAAATATTTCCTTTTTTTCTTCATTAAGAGTATATAAGAATAGCTACCCAGTGTAAGAAATTATCCAGACCTTGACATTTCCATTCTTTCCTGTAAAAATCCAGATTGAAAGCCCAACCTGAATTTTCTGACATTGCTAAGTGCAGGAAGGAGGCTGCTAATAACAGACCAATCTTAAACTAACCCACGAGGCCTCCTTCTCCCCAGAAGCAAGCCCAGAGAGCTGGGGGGAAAAAAGGAGGGGGAAAGGCACAGAAAAGTCTGGTGCAGAGCTTTTAGCTTCTCAATTTCCTCTTCCTTTCTCTGTTCAGCTATAGATTCTCTCTCTCTCACACACACACATGTACACACACACGCGCACACACATACACAGTTTACATCTATGAACAGCTTGGCATGGGGATCAGAACAGGTGAGATTCTGTGGCCGCTCAGAGCCCAAACAATCCCAGGCCACTGGTCAGGAATGACAGCTTCCAGTTAAGACAACCCAGTAGTTTCTGTCCAGCTTTCATGCATCTTTTCAGGAGGTAGAGGGGCCAGAGGTTTCTATCTTGTCTTTGTGGTCCCACCTGTTTCCTTAGAGAAGTGGATAAAGTGACCTACTTATCACCAGTCAAATAACTAAAGACCCTTGTATTTATCTGATACCTTTCCCACTGAACCTGGGGGGAAGGGGCAGAGTGGTATATATTATAGGCATTAACTAACTGTTTTTGACAGGAGTCCTGTGAAATAGTGAGGGGGCCCAAGATTGTTACCTTCATTTTGTAGATAGGAAGCTGAGGTACCCTCAGGTCACAGGAGGGGAGGTAATGGAGACTGCCAAGACTGGTATGTCTGTAGTCTGATAATGTCTGTGAAGTGGTGGGTATTGCTCATAATGAGCTAATTTTACACACCACCCTCTGATACATATACACCCAAAAATACTCTGCCTTGATGGTGTGAGATGAAAGTCAGAGAATCTGCATCTGTTTGCTCTGGATGCCTCCTTACTGCCTCCCTCCCCTAACTTTGGGAAGGCTTGTGTGTGCTTGAGTTCCCTAATGAGCTCCCTGAAGAGACTGGGGGCTCCTGCCCTCCTCAGGTAGTGCCAGGATCCCTGCTGTCTCCCAGACAACTACAGCTTAGCAGTTTATTAAGTTTGATCCCTCTTCCCATTTATTCTTTTTTTTTTTTCATCACCACTACCAGGTTCGAACGGTACAGGTCAGGTCGTTCTGCTCAAAATACCAGTAACGGAGTAAGTATCGTGTCAGAATCCTGTGTGTGGAAGAGGGCTGGTTCTACCTCCCATCATATCTTGGTGATGTCCTCCTTCTTCCACCCCTTGGTCTCTGCTATTTGCACTTAAAGGTGTTTTGGATCAGTGAAGAACATAAGCCCGAGTGGCCAGTATTGTTGGGGAGAACCATATTTGGAGATTTATTTAATGAATTGCAAGCGAGAAGAAATCATTTGCAAGAAGAAAGGTGGTATGATATGGGGAGGGATAATGTAGAAGGCAGAGGCAGGCTGTTCCAAAATTTGAGGCTATAATCCCATGATACCACCAAATTCTCATTGATAGAATATCTCTAACTTCCTTTTACACCCACCTAGTTCAGAAGTTGGCAGCCTTTCACTAGAGATACACCCTGTTTGTTCTTGTGTGATTAGGAATGGAGAATTTCTGGTGTGTGCTGACTGCACTAAGCTGTATATGCTGATTCTCAGGGGAACAGTGAGGGGATATTAATGATGGCTACCAGCCTGGAAGCCATTAAAAATCAGAAGACTGTTGAAAATTGAAAAATAGCATGCATGCTTCGGGTTACCAACTCCTATTCTAGTTTGTAATGGCCTTGTTTGTTCTTTAACTATAAACTATGAAGCAAGAAGCTTACTGCCTCTCTCATACCCTGATAGGTCCTGAATGAAGTCACAGAAGATAATTTAATAGATCTAGGTCCTGGTTCTCCAGCTGTAGTGAGTCCAATGGTGGGTAATACAGCACCACCATCTTCTCTTTCCTCACAGCTAGCAGGCCTGGGTAAGTTTTGTATTTAATGTCTTTCTCTCTGTGGCTTTCCTTAGTTCCATCATACCCCATTAGAGGCCATATTCTCCACTGAATTTATGTTAGGTAGAGTTCTAAATTTCTACCTATCTTTTCTTTCCAGTTAGAAGAGCATGGGAATAATTACCTTTCTGAATCCATGGTAGAGTTTGTTTTTGACCATATTTATGACCTGTCCATTTATTCCTCACTGGTACCATAGCAGCTTTCCAAACCTTCTACTGTTTTTGTATCAGAGAATCATCTTTAAAAGTTTAATTATATTGCAGCAACCTGAAAATTTAAATAACTCGCTAAATGCTTTGATTTATCCATCTTAAAACTGTGAGAATGGTTGCTATTGTTACGTATATAATGGTAAGTTACAATTGTATCAAAGGGACCATGCTTGGATTTGCCCTTCTTGGGAGGTGATCTGAACCTTGTGTAGATATTTTCCTGCCTAGTTCCAGCAATGCAACACAGGGAACTTTGGGATCCAGGTTCCAGCCGTTATAATCCATAGGTTGCTAGTATACGATGACACAAAGTTTTCTAATTGACTGTAGAGGCAAAAGGAGTGGCTAACATCAAAGAAATTGGGGCTTCATGTGTTCATGAACACAGTATTTGGATAAGAAATAGGGCAGCTGCCTTTCCCTCGCCCCAAAGCTGAAAATAGCCCTCATCACATGAAGCCATCAAGGAAAAGAGACTGAGAGACTGGTATTTTATACATACACTCAATTCCCATTCAAACCACATCTGCAGCCAATAAGAAGACTTTTCATCATCACACGCTAACAACCACTGAGTCATCCTGACTGGAAACCGGCTTCCAAGTTCCACCTGTTGGATTGAAACTAGGCAGAAAATATCCATACATGCTCTGCAAAAATCCAACAAGGACAAATCTAAGCACACTTCCACTGTTACATGATTAATAGCACATGAAAAGACGTGCCTGCAATCTTTTATTGCCCCATTTTCTCCTTCATCTTTGTCACATGACCTGTTGGACATTGAACAAGTTGCCTGATTTTGTGGCCTCGGTGCCTTGATCTGGAAAATGACGAGTATGGACTAGATGACTTCTAAGATGCTCCCCAGCTCCCTCCCCTTGATTCGGTTAATTGGCTCTTACTCACGAATTGGAAATTAAAATACTTTTATCTTCATCCAAACCCCATATCTCCATACCTGCAGCTTGGTCCTTGCTCACACAGCATCTTAGAAGTGAAATAACAAGTACTTGAATCTATAATATATAAAATATTCACCTGTCTTAGAGGAAAGAAGTATGTCTGTGACTGACATTTCATTATTGCCATCTTTAGACTTGGGGACAGATAGCGTCAGTGGAACCCTCAGCTCTCTCCAGCACTGTAACCCCCAAGATGACTTTGATATGTTTGCCCAGACAAGAGGAAACTCCTTGGCTGAACAGCGTAAGACGTAAGTGGGGGCTTTTTAGTAGCACTCTAAAGAAATTGGGAGCAAGAGACATTGACTCAGTCTTGGGTAAAAGCCAGCCCGAGGGAGCTTCTATTCATGAGGACTAGCAGGACTACCCGAGAGCTTTAAAATGTGGGACTGGAGATTTGGCATCTGATGAGGATGCTGAATGGAGTTCCCTTTCCCTTTGGTGGGGGAGTTCTTTGGTAGTAGTGTGTTACCTCCTACCTGTCACAAACAGGGACTTGGCTTTCTTTTTTTTTTTTAACTCCTAAATCACTGTTCAAAATAAACTCCACACCCTGCCCTTGGAGATTGGATGGAGCATAGTGGATCACCATATAAATTGGAACTACAAAAAGCAAAGAAGTTTTACATAGAACAGTATGAACTTTGGTGAAGAAACTCCCCCCGACACCAGCATAGCTGGGGTTAGAGACTTGATAGCTGAGATGTTGCTTCTACAACAAACACTTCCCTGGATTCTTTCATACTTAAGGCTTTTTATTTTGCTTTGACTTTTTGTCAAGATTTATCCCAAATAGGAATACTTCCTCATGCCAGGGGCACCACTGCCCTTTGCTCATTGAAGAGCCCCTTCTTTGTCCCTTTTGACCAGAAACAAACCTGAGCAACTTAGTAGCATGCTAGATAGAGCAATCATAAAGACCTGAGTTCAAATCCTATCTTAGCACCTGTGTGTCTCTTGGCAAGTTACCTGACCTTTGTCAGCCTCAGTTTCCTCATCTGTAATATACATCTACCTCACAGAGTTTTTCTGAAGACCAAAGAAGATAATGCACATACAGCACTTCAGAATCCTTAAAGCATTATAGCAATACTGACTTTGGACATATTCCAGAGTTCTAAAGATAAAATAGTCTATCTCTGTCCTTTTGGCAGCTTCACTGAAACAAAGTGTTTGTGTATCAGAGAAAAGAAAAACTGGGGTAGAAGGGAGGGGAGGAGAGACTCTCCTCCAGATTCATAAATGTAGTGGCTCCAGAGCCCCATTATTCATCAGCCTTTTTTCTTGCACCTGCAGGTGCAGTTTCTTTATCTTTAATGATGATTAGCATTACTTTGACTTTCCACATGAACCCAGGCTCAGGTATATTTCATAGCACTGAATTCAGACACTTCCTGAGCCTCTCAAGCATCCCAGTGAGATCAGGGCATGATACTTTTCAGATGAGAAAAAACCAAGTCTCACAGGAAATTAAGACTCAAGCCACAGTTAGAACCTAACTCTCCTGATTGCTATCAAACATCAGTGAGTAAGCGTGATCCCGTAGCTTCTTCCCACAGAGCCAGGGGTAGACTTTCCTGTATATTCAAGAAGGGGGTTCAGAATAGAAAACTGATCACAGATCCCTCCATCATCAGTGGTTTGAACTAAAACTGCTTGTTCTGCTTTGTTTCCAGAGTCACTTATGAGGATCCACAAGCCGTGGGAGGGCTGGCCTCTGCATTAGATGTTCGAAAACAGAGCACTGGAGTGGTAGGTTTTTAAACCTGTTTCCCCTATGTGGAAAGAAGACATTTGAAAACAAAGAACCCAAAAAGATAAGAACTATTGAGGCAATCCAGCTAGATAAGGGGAGGCTTATCTTGGCAGTGAACAAGGGTCCTAGTGATAGGCCCTTCATTGGACCTCAGGAAAGAGCTGTGGCCCCATAGATGGGCACAACTGCGCTTGCCTCTTAGTGCTTGGCCCCCAGCTTGGACTCTCCTGATACTTTATCCTTTAGGGAGAGAAAAATCCAGTGATAGAGGCTCTTTAGAAATAGTTTATTTACTTGAGGAGAGAAATGATCACAAGGAAGGGGTTTCTGTATATAACGTATAGTTGGCACTGCTAGCCTGATTATGAAGAAGCAGTGAACTTATTTGAGGTAGCCATCTTGAGACATTTAAGTTTTGTGAGTGCTTGGAACGAGAAAGGAAGCAGCGCTGGGTAAGTGGATGGTCATAACCGTTTACAGAAATGAGGGAAGTCATTCCCAGGAAATTAGATTTCTAATAGAATTTGGGAAGGTTCTTGTTTGTAAGTATCACCCCCCCCCTCCCCCACCATGTGACTTCTTACAAGAGATCAGATAATATTGAGAAAAATGAAAAGAGGTAAGTGATATTTTGTAATTCTTTGTATTGCAAGCTAGCATTGTCAGTTTTTATAGACTATTTCAGATTACTAGAAAAGTTAGAACTTTCTTCTAGGCTTTTCTGCCTATTTAGCATCCCCTTCCTCTCCTACTAGCACTTAGGGGCTGCCGTGTGGGTTACATATTGGTAGGAAACCTTCCCACAGGTCCAGTCTGTACTCAACCAGCCTAGTGTAGTGTAGAGCCATTGATTTTCAAGGAAGGATTAAAAAAGCGCACAGGATCCTTGCTTATGATAGCAGATTACCTTTTCTTAACCCTGAATTCTGTCTAAGTGAATTCCCAGGCATACCACACAGTAACATTCCATTCAGTTTTACATCCTGAAGAAAAACAAAACCAGATAACAACAACATAGAACCCACTAGGAGAACATTTGGTGAATCAGAGCAATGTTCCTCTCAATATCTGCCACTAGGGAGCATTGAAGAGCTAGTCCAGCATCTGCCTGTAGGATCTGGGCCTGTTTCATAATAACTGGGCTTTGCTTTCCCTGTAAGGTTAGTAAACAGCAGTAGCCCTAGTCAGCTTGACTGACTCAACATTTTCAATATCACAATCCTTTTGTTTTCTTTTTGCTAAATGAAATATAGAAACCCAGGAATGTCCATCTATTTTTAATTGAGCTAATGTGGAAAAATTAATACTCAAGAGTAAAAGAACCCACCCAGCTTTTGAACTACAACTTAAGTTGTCCAGAAATAAATGCTTTCTTTTCTTATGGTGGTCACCTCAGTGGTTCTCAGGTTGTGTTAGTATCCTTGCTAATATCAGCAATGCTAGGAGCAAGTGCTTTCTGTCATTCACACTTGTATAAATGATCCTCTGTACCCAAAGTTTATCAGTTCAGAAGACTTGGAGCCTATGTAAGGTGGCTGATCAAAGTATTCCCATCCAAGTAGCTTTGGTGGATGTAATGAACTTTCACCTGTTTAGCTTAGTGGCTTAGATCACCCCTCTGTTTTCAAAGGTCCTAATAACTCTATCGTCTTATCAAATGATGATGTGTTTAATTGCTTAATGTCTATATTGCTTGATTGGAAGAATCCAAGGTCTGTCATGTGTCAAGAGATTTGGAGATTATGTAAAAATAGGTTAACAATTTAATATGATTCCAAACTCAGTATTTCTGATGAAGCCTTAATATTGAGAGTTTCTTCTTGGTCGCTAAACCTTTTTTCTCTTTTACAGAGGGGCTAAGGGAAACATTGTAGGTTTTCATGGTTTTTTTTAATTGAATAAATAAGTGAATATGAACAGTAACTTTCTTTTGCTGCTGGTGCACTATTAACCTTTTGTCATGAGGATTGCTGTGATTTCTTTCTTTCTGGGACCTTTCTTTTCTCCGCCCAGAGGAGAGGTAAAGGTGGGAACTCCGACATGGAGCCTATAGACAAGTGGCTAATTACACAAGGAATGGTGAGACATCACCAGCCAAAGCAAAATCCCCTATTGTCCGTCCCTCTCCCGGCTCCCCCATCCCCGCCTTTGTAATAATCGTCTTCTGTTTACCTTCCCCAATCTACTGAACCTTTGTGAATCAGACAGTACAAGGTTACTTTTGAGAGCCAAATTTAATCTTACACCTGAAGTGCTTTTCGGCTGCTATTGATGCTGTCATTAATAATTTTTATAATAAGCTTGGGATGGACAACGAATCCCTTTCCCCCTTTTACTGTCTTGATAGCCATATGCAGTATCTGCTTTTGCAGGATAAACACAAGTTTTACTGGTGATTTTGTTCTGGGAGGTGATACTTTGAAAGGAACTAGCTCAAAGCAAGTCATTGAAAAAGAACATTCATGTTGCACGTGCATTTTGAAGGCCTGGAATTGAGATGAGCTCTTTTTCCTTTTAAAGTGCCCTTGGTCCTTAGGACTAAATAGATATTGACTTGTAAAACATAAATTCTTTGCTTTCTACCCATGGCTTCCATTATATTTGACTTTTGGGTAGCCATTTTACATCTAGTCATCAATACTTATTGAATTCCTACTACATACAAAACACTGTTGTAGGCAAATTTGGGTGTGGAAATGGGGGAGCTTACAGAGATATTGAAAACCTAGGAAAGCATGGTCCCTCAGTTCATGGGGCTGAAAGTCTTGGGGGGAAGGGGAGGAAGAAGAGGTAAAAACAACACCTGTGAGCACACAGAAAAAGAGTGCTAGCTCTGGTTATGAAATGTCAAAGGGACATATGACAATTGGAGATAATTGAGCGTAAATTAGCATGATTGTCTTTACCTTTGAGGGGTTTATCCCTCTTGAATTTTGAAAAGATTATCTCCTACGCCAGTCGGTTCATTGGAACTTTTAAACTAGACTTGGTAGTGAGTAGAGCCTTTAGAAATGGTAAAAATACTCAGCAAGAGTCTAAGAGTAGGCATATTTACAAATCCGAGTGGCTAGTATTTTTTTCTAATTGTCCTTGGAGACCCCTAAAATATAAACCAGTATAAGTTCCCTGTGCTATATGAGAGAAAGTTTTTGGGGTGGAGCCAGAGAACCCCAAGTATACTGAAACAACCTACATACTCATTTGATCCATCCTATGTTGAACCAGTTCTTCTACCTACCTCTCTGTCTGTCTGTCCTTCTGTCTGTCTATCTCTCCTTCTCTCTCTCTCCCTCCCTCTGTAGTAAAAGTTAGATGGAAAGGTCAGAAATTTCCTAATCCCATAATTTCTTTGTGGTTCCATCCAGCTCTCCCTTGGCTAAATTGGAAGAATCCACTCCCTTTCCCCACCTTTATCCTCACTATTTTGCCTTGTGGTCATCAATCCTGTAAAAAAGGATACTGCAGCCTTCCTGTAGACAGCAGCCCTGCTGGCTGAGTGAACCAAAGCCAACATCTGCCTCATAGGCTGCTTTCTTGCTGTATAAATGCAGTAGATAGAGTTCTCTAATCTCCCCACACCCCTTAAGACACAGCCAAACTAACAGTTACTTTTAACCTGGTGTCTCTTCTGCCTGACTGTAGTTTTTGTTACTGTTTTTAACAACATGTATTAAATGCTTTGCCATTATTTACAATAGAATGGAAAACCCCAGTCTTTCTAAATATCCATAGTGCAAGTTCTTTATCTGGTAACTTTTTGTGCTATTGAGTGAGAACAGGAGGAAGAACTGTTACAATCCTAGCTATGAGTTGGTGCTGAGGATTAGGGAGGAATTTTACTATCTCTTTTAAAATGGCACCAGAGTTATGTAAATTGCAGAATTCAATGAAATCTTTTGATCTCAGAAGTTGATAAATAACAGGTGAATTCCCACTCACAAGTTCCCATGTAACTTTTCCTTTGCAATTTGCTTCTCTCTCCTTCCCATTTTAGCCCTTTGTCTTTATCCAACTGGGAAAAAAAAAAGACTTTTTGAATACTCAGCTTTGTTGTGAAAGGCACTTTGGAGGAGATGGAGCTGTGAGATACAGTTCCCTATAATTGAACCTACCATCTAGTTGGGCAGATAAGACATAAGCTTGAAAGAAAATTAAATAGATTAAATAGCAGCTCAAGACCAATAATAGAAGAGATGTTACCAGGCCAGGCATGATTAATTGTAAAAGGAATGCTACAGACATTAGTGCTATTGGAATCCAAATGAGGAGAGTTCTTTAGATCAGAGTGGTCAGGAAAGCTTCACAGAGTCAGACCTTCAAACATACTCATCTGTCTAGTTTGTTTAGTTTGTTTGGATTGTCTTTGTCATTGGACCAGCCAAACACATGGGTAAAAAGCAGAATCTAAGCCTTTGCACATATATCAGAAGTCTGTGATTTTGTTAATGTGAGTACTCCTTCAATTGGTGCCCAATCAAAACCTCTCTGTAATTTAGTAGATACTCTGCAAGAACTGCCATGACCTAAAAAACCTCATCCTCTTGCACACAGCATAATCAGATGAACCTCTCCAAACCTGGCTACGCCCATCCTCCAATAACATATATCCAGATCAGCACTGGACCTGTACTCAGAATCTTACCACCTTGGTAGAACTTGCCGGAATGATTGTTCCATTGATGTAGACTTTGAGAGCCCAAGATCACCTCAGTGAGGCAATCAGAGTAAGACTTCAGTGAAGGGGTCCTCTGGATGTTGTCTAAAATAAAGTGAATGCAATCCCAGTTTTTCCTAACTCATTTCCTGACCCATCCTGGTAATGGCAGTGTTTAGCTTGAATCGGAGCACAAGATCCCAGGATTCTAGAATAGAGTTAAAAAGGACATTAGAAATCATCTAACCCAACTCCCTTTATTCTACAAATGAGGGAACAAAGGCTCAGAGAAGTGTCATGCATCCACATGGATAGTGTAGACAGGCAAAATTAAGCCTAGAACCAATCTCAGGGGCCTCTAAGTATTCTGCTCTTTTTACTACCCTCTAGTCCATGGTAATTATTTAAGTTGCATTCACTTTAGAAAAGAAACCCTAAAAATGCTTGACCCCAGAAGGTAGAATTAGCAGCAATGAGTGGAAAATGAAGAAAATCCGTTTCTGACTCAAAGTAATGAAAAACTTAAAATCACAGCTGTCTCCAAGTAGGGTGGGCTTCATATATAGTAAGTTCTTCCCTACGTGTCTTCAACTTGAAACTAGATGACCACTTAGCGGTCAAAAAGGGATTCCTATTCTGGTACAGGTTAGATTGGAATTGAGGAATTGTGGTGTAGCGTGGTGTAGTAGGTAAACTTGGAGTCAGAAAGACTTGGATCGAGACCCCATGTCTGAAATTTATTTACTAGCTGTGTTACCATGGGCAAGTTGCTTGGCCTTTCTGGGACCCAGTTTCCTCATCTATAAAATGGGTTTAATAATACTTGTAGTACTTATCTCATGGAGTGGTTATGAGGTTTAAATGAGATAATTTATGTAAAATGCTTTATGAACCTTAAAACACTGTATAAATGTCAGTCATTATCATCATGACCCCTGCAATCCCTTCCAGTTCTGCTATGCAGTGTTTTCCTGACCCCTTAGTCCCTGGAGAGTAGAACTGCTTCCATTCTTCATTCTCAGTTTCCTTTGATTTAGGTTTCTACAGCTACTCACAAGGAGAGAAAAACTTCTTTCCCTTTTAAAACAACCTCCTGTTCAGTTTTCTGTCTGACCACATATATGTCATTAAAAGATATATAACATTATAGGAGATTGTTTATTAAGATATGGGGGTTCAAATAGCTAATCTGTACAAAACCAAACCTCTGCTGTATGTCTATCAACAAATATTCTCCATAGAAGTTCCTGCTCTGGGGTCTTCCTCTGTTTGAAGGGGAAAGTTCTTTAAGGGCAGGGACTTTCTGATTTTTGTCTTTGTATACCCAGCAAGTATTATTGTATTACTGTAGGCCCTTTAAAAATGCTTGTTGAATGAGTGAGTAAATGACTTTCATACATTAACTACTTCATTCTAGCAATTTCTGAGTCATTTCTTTCCCAAATTAGAAAACCCAAGCAGTGCAGAGTTGAGTGAATTGCCTTTTAATTACAGAATCTGAAAATGTTAGAACTAGAAGAGATCTTAGCGTTCCTCTCATCTGACCCCCTCATTGAAAAGGCTGGTTATGATTTACTTAAGTTCATACAACTAATTAAGAACTAGAATCCAACTCCCCTGGGGCCAAGTCATAGATTCCATTGGACTGGAGGATTTAGAACTCTAAGGAACCTTCAGAGATCATCTAGGCCAAGGCCCTCATTTTGTAGTAAAATGAACATCAAGTGCTCTTTTCATTTCATTGTGCTGTTTTTCTTTAACCTTATTTCAGATTTCAGTTTTAAAATACCTGCAGACATATTTAATCATTTGGATTCTGCTACAGGGTTTGCTCTTTACTTAGCTGGTAGATCAAAAAGAGAAGAAAATCTTCCCCATGCTCTGACTTTTGGAGTTTCCAGAAGTTTACCATCCTGAGAAGATTCAGTATTAAACTCATTTGTTCTTATGCCATGCTAAGTTGCTGTCCCAGAAAAAAAAGATATAATTTCTTCCCTCTGGTTACTAATGGGGGAAGAGGGATAGTGTTGGGGGCAGCTAAGAGGTGAACTGAATAACCTGGAGTCAGGAAGACTCATCTGTCTGAGTTCAAATGGGACCTCAGACAATTACTAGCTGTGTGACCCTAGGCAAATCACTTAAGCTTGTTTGCCTCAGTTTCCTCATCTATAAAATGAGCTGGAGAAGGAAATGGTGAACCACTCCAGTTTCTTTGCCAGGAAAATCCCAAATAGAGTCATGAAAAGTCAGACACCACTGAAATGACTGAATGACAAAAGGAGTATTGGAGAGAAATTCACAGAAAAGTCAGGAAGGTGTGAATGCGCACCTCAGTTGTGGAAATAACATCTGAAAAATGATATATTCTACCAAACAGTTTTCTATCTTGGAGAAGACACTGTTGTAAGACGGTAACAATGATCTTTGTTTCTGTAATTCTTGATGACTTTATGGGGCATCTTTCTCTGAAACAACCCTGTGAGTTGAGGGAGGCAGGGGGCAGATACCATTATTCCCACTATAATATAGATATAGTTATATGGAGACACTAAAATACCCAGATTTGCCTGACTTAGAGTCACAGAGCTAGTTAGTGATGGAACAGGGACTCAGATCTTAGGTCTTTGACCTCCAAATTCTGGGCTTTTTCCACTCTACTGTCCAGCTAGGTATTCAGAAGGTATAAAAATGTGATGTAGATATACATTCATTCCTAAGCTGTCATTGTATCTGTTTTCCCATTTCAGATGATTTTACTTTCAAATCAATAGTTCTTGAGTATCAGCATTTTATAAGCTCCTAGAGGCTGAACATCCTCACTTTAAAATGTAAAAACTTTAAAAATTGGCACCACTTATGTATGTGCATGTATATGTGAAAGAAAGGCACACGTTTACCTACCACCTAGAAATGAGCATATTTTGCTTATGTTTCTGCAATTCCTTTCAGCCTGTTGATTGCTGCCCACATCAAGGGCTCTTGGCACATCGTACCAGGTGTTTGTGCTGGGGAAGTGATGAGATTATGCTGGTGCAGTCTTTGTTCCCAAGACTTACTGTTGGGAGGTTTTTAGATCTGTTTGCATTTTGTTTGCTTTAAATTTGTTTGTTTGTTTTAAAATTTCTAGTGGGAGAGAGAGGTTTGACCATTCAATATGCTTAAGTTCTCAGTTAAATAAGCCATTAGGTTGAAAATAAAAAAAACAAATTTTACAATTTTGATCTTGGATGGTTGAAAAATTTTTAACGTTAACAAAAAGTGGTTTTGGGTGCACTTGTATAGTTGCTGATCATTAGAATAGGCCTTTAGAGATAAAAGAGACCAAGAAGATAGTCTTGTCGTAACCCTTTCATTTTATAGAAAAAGAAACTGAGGTTTAGAGGTGAAATGGCCTCGCCAAGGTCATACACAGCTAGTAAACAGAAAAGTGAACCTGGTTAACTTCTTAAGGGTCCAAAGATTCTACTTAATTTTTGTCAGCACCTCATTTGGATTCTGTGTATCCGCTCTCAGGGAAATAGAATTGTCCTACTGTTCATTTCTAGTTACTCAGGGGTGAGAGAATCATAGATTTACAATTTTTTTTCTTTTTAAAACTAATAGACTCCTCAAAGGGATGTCCTAACCTTAAAAATTCTAACCCCCATTGTCTCAAATCATCTTTTAACAGCAGATTCTTAACAGTGGAGACATGGTTGTTAAATTAAGGTTGATATTGAGATTTTCTTTTTTTTTTTTTTAAGGTCAAAATGATAGTATTTAGCAAACCCTGGGACAACAACTCATTTCATTGTTTTAACTTTATCCTTTACCAAAACTTTGACATGGA
The DNA here is from genome assembly GCA_028658325.1 of Potorous gilbertii. Taxonomy (NCBI): domain Eukaryota; kingdom Metazoa; phylum Chordata; class Mammalia; order Diprotodontia; family Potoroidae; genus Potorous; species Potorous gilbertii. The sequence goes on along the minus strand of CM053772.1, from coordinate 124,320,622 downwards.
GATAGAAATAAGTCAAAATTGGAATTTTGGAACTACTAGAAAATGGTAGATATAAAATTGAACCCCAGGCAGTTACCATCCAGATACCAGAGATGCAATTTGGCATGTAAGGTAGCTTATCTTTCACACCAGAACATAACAGGGTCAATTAAAGGCAATTAACTAATTCCTCCAGACTTTTAGCCAGCACTTTATTAATGTGGCTTCTTAGTGTTAGACTTTACATCACTTTTGACAGCAACTTAAATATTTTTAACTGAAAACATTCTTCAAACTGACCACCCTGAGAGATATTTGGCCTGACTGGCCACGATATTGAAATGTACCACACCCTAATGAGATAGATCTCAATTTTCTTAGTTATGGCAAGCTCCCTAACTCTGGCCAGTTATCTCTAAGCTGTCTATCATGTGATGCCTTTCCTTAGCTTCAGAGCAACAAATTTAAATTCAAAACTAGCCCAGGAGCTCAAAAGACATTATTGTATTAAGAACTGCCCTGCTTTTTAGCCCCTCTAAATGAGTACAAAGAAAAGTTAGCCTGAAGCTCAGAGGTTTTTCCTCCTCCTGGACATCTCATCTCTCTTCCATGCTTCAACTTGCAGGGAAAAGTGAAACCCACTTTCTAAGAGGTATCCTAGAGTCCAGGGCAGGGCCACTATTTCCTGTCCTCAGAACCCCTTCATCTCTTCCTCCTCTTGTCGCCACCCCCATCCATTCCTTTCATCCTTCCTAATGTCCTTCCCATCAAAAAAAAGTTTCAAAATGCCTTTGCCTGGGCAGTTGAAGGGCCAGAAGCAATCTTCATTAGTGTTTTAAAGCCTTTCGTTTCCAGCAGCTTGGTTGCCCAGTGTCCCCCAAAGTCTTCAGTACCACTACCACTGACAGCTGTGTTGCTAGACAAGACCTCAGAGGAGTCCCAGGTCATCTCAGAGATAGGAAATTCCATCACTGGGTTCCACACTCTAATATTGATGGTAGCTAGTGAGAGCCAACATAGTTTGTATACATTTACAGGTTGGTTAGTTGGTTGAAATCCTGAATTTAGCAAAATTCCAGGCTTAGTTCCTGAGATTGTGGCTTTGCAATGTTAAGTTTAGGCGATTCTGTTCGATGACTGAAATAAGGAGTCAAAAAGTTATCCATTTTAAGAACATGTGCTGCCATCTTTTCCCTTCCCCCTTAGTGTCCCATTTGGTTGCTCCACGTTTATGATTTCTCTCCTGCCAGTCCCTGTTTGGTTTACCTGCCTATTTATGATTTACCTCACATGTTGCTCTTACATATTTGGTTGCCTTTTCAGCGCATTCTTACGTTTAAATTTATGTGCCATGTTGGTCATGTTTTGCTCAGTGTATTTTGAGTTTGGTTGGGGAGGTGGGTGGTTTTTGATTATTTAATTTTGTACCCGGTATTTTGTTTTCTTTTTGCCCTGGCTGTTTGTGGGTTTTGCCTGGCTCGGTGGCCCTCTTTGCTGCATTCCATAGATCCCTGTTGCGCAGTCCTCTGTCATGGATGACATTGAGGTGTGGCTCAGTACGGACCTGGTGAGATTTTGACTTTTATATATTTTTTCTTAACCGCCTTTCTCTGAGAACCGGAATTACGCATTTTATATACTAATGAAACCAGTAAAAAGTTTGCCTTCCATATCAGGTAGTCCACATGGTGTGTCTGGCCCTTCCAGATTAGCAGGATGCTTACAGCTGAAGTTCCAGTCAGTCTGTAGCATATTCCAAGTCTCACATATGATGGAAAACTCATTCACCCCTCTTCCCACTCCTGTTTACTTGTCACTTTCAGGGGTTTTTTTTAAGCCTCCATCAGACTTTTCCCCTTTGTGTCTCTGATTCATAAGAGAAGTTTCCTCCATGAGTAGTGTTGCTATCATGACAAAAGCTATAGTTATTAAGAATGTAGCAAAAGAAAAAATCACCCTCTCTACTAATTAGAAATTATATCATAGGTGAGATGATGAGGAAGACCTGATGATGTTCTTGTTTCATAGAGAGTTGTTCCAGTATCTGGACTGTCCTTTAACAGACAGTTCCACCAAGCACTATCTGCATCAACTGTCCATTCCTTGTCACCTATCAGAAGGCATAATATTCAGCCACCTTTAACTTCCTTCCACTGATGTCAGATGGAACCATGACAGAACCAGAAGGAAACCAAGACCTTTCCTACACTTCTTAAGCTCTACTCCCTGTGCTGTTTTCAGAGAGAATGAGACTTTCCAAAGCAATTCATTGTCAAGTAGACCAGTAACTTAAAATCTAATACAGCCCATCATTTCTTTTTCATGAAAATAAAAAATGTAGCTTTCTTAGAACTAATCTGGGGTGCTTTTTGCTTCCCATTTGCCTTTCACATTATAGTTTTCTATGGCAGGGGAGATATATGGTATGAGAATAAGGTTCATAGGAGTTTATTAATTGCCTCTAAGCTGGTGATTTCTGCCCTGGTTTTATAACACTCTGGGGTGGGTCCAATTATATCCATGAGTGTAATGAAGTTCTCAAAATGAAATAATTCTAATTAACTTTAGTTAAAACTTCTAATTAAAAAGGTAATAAGTATTGGAGAAGATAGTAGCATGGTAAGGTCCAGCCAACAACAGTAGTATTTCACAATGTCAAAAAGGTTGGGAAACACAGTCTTCAGGAAGGACATGTTTTTTCATCTCTGGCAGCTTGTCTTTTCTTTAGAAACCAAGAGCTTAGAAGAAAGAATGGGAGTTAAGTGTAGTTAGAACATTCAGTATCCATCATGGGTAGCTTCTTGGTTCTGCCACCTTATGACCTGAGAGAAATGTCACAGACCCGTAATGGGGGACATCCTGGGATTCATGCCATCAGGCAGGATGGTACTTGTTTTATCAAAAAGAGAGCTGCCAACTTTCCCTTGTACCCAGCTAAAACTGTCCTGATTGTAACATGCCAGCCATGCTGTGCTTCCATGGACCAGGGAAGTCAGGGGAGAAGATAATGTGGAAAATGAAGGGCCAGGACACTAATGCTACCTTTTCTTTGTTCCCATCACAGAAAGGTGATGAGCCGGAGGAAGGAGTCACGAGTGAAGGTAAGCTTGCAGCCCACAAAGTGACCTTCGCAGCCAAAGATTCTTTTTATCAACAGACTTAGTGAGCATTGACTCAGGTCCATTTGAGGCATTATGAGAACTATAAGAAAAGAATAAGATATGGTTCCTCTACTCAAGGAGTTCACAGGCTAACTAGATGAAAAGTCAGATACCAGTATGTGAACCTGCCAGCTGCTCCACCCCTCACCAGCCTTCTCTTGCCTAGAGCCACCCAGAGGCAGAGCCACTGTGGCCCTGGAGGTGTTCTCTCCAAAGCCAGGTCACAGAAGGGCATTGAAGGGTGGTGACGGAATTCCACCAGCTATCTAGGAAGGCTCCCAATTAACTGTTTTTCTAAAAAGAAGCTAAATTTTCCATTGAGACCAACTTCACTTTGCCATAAAGGTGAGAGGAAGTTCTGGTAACCTGAGATTCTTACCCTTGTCCACTCTCCCCAAACCAAGTCGTAGCAGAGGGAAAACTGTGAAGTCATAGCCAGCGCTCGGAGCTCCCATGCCAGCCCAGAGAGGGCATTAGAATATTGGAGAGGAAAGGAGCCTTGGAAACCAGGGGGGAAAGTGATTTGCCCATTGTCAAATGGCTAGTGATATCAGCCCTGGGACTGCAGCCCAGGGCTCCTGACTCAGGCCTGGTGCAGCTGCTACCAGACTACATCAAGTAACACATTTTAGGAGCCTGAGAGACATAAAGCTGAAAAGATTATTTAATGTTTAATCTTGCTTTATCTTACCTAGTGGGAACTCTGTAAATTGAGCTGTTTAGAAGGGAAAAAAAAATTATGCACACACACACACATCCCCAAAGCTTGATGGCCCTTTCCCACACACACATCCCCAAAGCTTGATGGCCCTTTCCCACTTTGAATTTAATATCTTAGTGGCCTAAGAACTGAACCAAAAGGCTCCGGTTACAGTTACATGCTTGAGACATAGCAGGGCATGTTTTAGGAGCCTGGTGCATTTTGTGGCTTTAGGTGCACCACACCTAGAAAAGGTATTAAGGAACAAGTCCTGTCTAGTTGTGTTGTCTCTGCACTCTAATTGTATGGTCCAGCATATAAATCCTTCTCTGGCTATGCTCTTCCCTGCCCCCACCTCCCACCCCGCAATCAAACAAGTCAAAAAGGAATTTGTTTTGGTAACTGATTTGCTAGGAAATAGTTTTCGATGAGTCTTGTTTTCCCGATCTCAGCTTTTTCTCAACTCTCTGAACAATCCCTGAGTAGCCTTTCATTTTTGTCTGTTTTTGTAAAAGTGGTGCATACACAAGAGTCTCCAGCAAAAGAGTAGAACACTGAAGTCTGTCTCTCCCTCCACCCTTGCCCCCCTTAACTATTACACCCTCAGCCCAGTGGAGCCCTTCTGAGCTTGATAGGCATAGAAGAAGCTGTACACTGAGAGACAGGAGACCTGAGTTCCAGTCTAGGCTTCCCCATTGCTTCACTGTGGAACCCCTCTTTGGAACTCCATTTCCTTCTCTCTGTCCCTAACTTTGGGGTTCCATGCCCTCAGTGCTTTAGTACATCCTCTGTATTTTCTCCCTTTCTGCCCTTCAAGCCTCTCATAACCTCTCCCCCTCTTTTCCTCTCATCAAAACCTCCTCAGAGAGGTTTATGTGTTGGTGGTAGTGTCACTGTGTCCCCTCTCCCAGCAGATGCAGCCAGGTCACCTCCAATGGTTCCTCAGTTTGTTCAGGGAGCCTCATGCAATGCTTTATGGTTGTTGGTAGTTCAGCTCGTTTTCCCAGAATATCTCTGGGTCTTAGGCCTTACCCTTACTGGGATGCCACCCACCCAAAGAGGAGCAGTCAACCAACTGAAATTCATTAAGCAGCTACTTGGTTTCTAGCACAATATTAGACTATATGGGGGAGTACAAAGTACATATATTTTGCATGTATGTATATTTTAAAAATGACTTTGTAATACATATATTTAAAATTTTTATAACTCCTTTGCTTGAGGAGTTTGCTATGTTAAGAAAATAAGATTAATACATGTCAAATAATTGCCATACAAGTTATTATATAGTGAAATTCTAAATTGTACAATACTGAGAGGAAATATATGGATGAAATATACATACATACACACACACATACACACACATATATATACACACATATGTATACATGTACACAGAGAAGTACTCACTGTGTGGTAAGCTAAGTTCTGAAGGGGTCCAGAAAAAGCGATTAGTGTGAGCTCGTCAGGAAAGAAGGTTTCATCAAAGAGGCATGCTGAAGAAGGAGAGAGCTTGAGAATTAGTGCAGAGAAGAGATAAGAGCATTGGATGGATGGGTGTCAGGAACAGTGCAGTCAAAACTTTAAGAAGGGTTTGTATATGATGAGGGGCCCGTGCTACAGGAGTCATGGGAAATAAATTTGGAGAGTTAAGATCAAGCCAGGGTATGAAAGAAAACTAACTAGTCAGTAAATTTTCTTAAAAAAAAACAAAAACAAAACCAATTTCTCTGATTCTCCAGTCACAAGTCAATTCACGAGACTGTAAAGAATGTTAGATCTGGAAGGCATGTTAGAGGTCAGTGTATCCATTTTACAGATTAAGACAGGTGAATTGATCTGCCTGGGTTCACCCAGTTATTAAGTGTCTGAAGTAGGATTGAGACTCAGGTCTTGACTCCCAAATCAGTACTCTTATCTCCTATGCCACCCCACCTTTATGATGACTTTATGACCTTTAGAAATAGATAGTGCTGTGGAAACCAGTTGAAGTTATGTTTCTTGTGGGAAAAAGTTGATGTTTATTCATTTATCCTGGGCTTCCCTAGTAATTCTAGCTCTCAAAATGGCTTTGTGTTGCAGAATTTGACAAATTTCTTGAAGAAAGAGCCAAAGCTGCTGAAATGGTCCCCAATCTACCATCCCCGCCTGTGGAGGCACCAACACTACCCATAAATACATCTGGAAAAAAAAAGCCAGAGCGTTCTGAAGATGCCCTCTTCGCTCTGTGATGCGTTTTCTTGGTCTCCTTCCTTGTGCTGTGCAGAAGAACGCTACTGTCTGGTCACACCATCCTCTCCTCCATTGTGGCGAACACTGACCCCTCATCACCCCACCTGTATCTATCACCCTTATCCACTCCCCAGTCAGCCATACTGCTCTCACTCACTAAAAAGGAAACTTCACCTCTCTCTCCTTTGAAGCCCTATTTTATTTCCTCTGAGTCTCCTACCCTTCAGTACTATCTTAACCACCTTTTCCTTTCTGGGCTGTGTGAAATTGGCTGCTGCTACTGAAACCCACCTCTTCCTCCCCCTGCTCCCACCCACCTTACCCACCTGGTACTTACTCCCCCTGAAAAATGTAAATGCATGAGCTCACTTTTCTCATATTGGAAACCTACATCGGAAACCAGGTATGGCAGGAAGAGCTGCCCAACCTTGAGATAACTTGTCAGGGTGGTTTCCTGTGTCCCTTGCCTTGTAGCCAAATATTTAGCAGGAGACAGTGGAGGATCCTTGGGCCCAGGATGGATTTGAGTAGAGGGAGCATCTCATTCTTGATGTTCCCAAATGTAGGTCCAAGTCCTATCACTCCTGCTCTAGAATTCTGCCTTCCACCTCTTTTACATCTCTGTACCCCAGGTTCCGGAACGGAGAGTCTAGCTGAGGAACTCAGAAGGTATGTCATGTCTCATGAGGTTTTCCATTCTTTGGTCTCTTTCTTTCACTGTGAGCTTTGCCAAGTTGGCTTCAGGAGACTAGATGGTAGCCTGATGACTTCCCTCCTTTGGCTGCTCACATTAATTTGATGCAGTTAAAAGAGACCCTTGGGGTAGATGGGGTATCTAGCACTTTAAAAAGTTTTGCATTATCTCCCAATGTTCCAGGAAACTTTTCCTGTCAATCTTTTGTGTTGTGGGTCCTTGTGGGCTTTTGTTTCCAGGTTATTCACATTGAAGGCCCCTTACTATAAGTTGATCCTTGGTGTATTCGGCTCTACCCACTTAGCTAGACAGAGCTTGAAATCTTTGGCAAAGGGTGGTGTTACCATCCTGAAGAAATTAGGCATTGCAGAGGATCCACCCTCTCTTGGAATGCAGTTTCTATGTGGCTTCCAGTAAGTCTAGTTAACAATTAAAGGGCAGGAAGGAGACTAGGACGTCACTGAAAATCGGTATTAAATTATCCAGACTCTGTCACAGAACAGTTGGACTCTTAGGATTAACACTAATGTGAAATGACTTCACAGGAAGGAGAAGTTAGGACATCCCTTGTGGTCATCCCACCTCCTTGGCTGTCAGGCTTTAAAAGGATTTTGCACTAGAAACAGTTGCTCCCTGACCACTGGAGAAAGTATTTGATGTTTGTTACTGTATGCATGTGTGATTCTGGAAGTTAGATGGTGGGCTTTGTATTTCTGCTGCCTACAAGCCTCCCCCTGAAGGAATGGCTGTCTAAGCCCTACTCTGCAGGCTTAATTAGGCTCTGGACAGCTTCACTTGGCATCTCTGCACTACTTTTGGCCCTGCTCTGACACCACAGTCATAAGGTTGGTCTCCTCCATTGGACAAACTTGAAGTCAGCTGTCCGCACCCTAGCTCCTTCCTTAGGGGGAGCACTCTCAGTGCCTGAGGTCCACTTCTACTTCCACTTCCCTCAAAAGGAAGTCCTGCATCTGCAGGTTGGTCTGCAAAGCTGACAAACAGACTGCCTGAGGAGGGTGTCCAGCCATCCAAGGAGGTGGGAGTCGCTTTGCCAGGGCTTGCCATCCATCCATCCGTCAGGACTTATTTGAAACTGGATATTTGAGGGGTTCTCATTTAGGTCCTGCTTTCCCCTGCCTATCTGTCCAGAGCTGCCAGATAGATGCTAAAGTTGCTACTGCACAGTCACCGGAAGGAAAAATGCCGCCATAGCCAAGAGACTTGTACTTTGACTTCTTCTCCCAGGCATTGCCTACACTTGGCTTTCAATAACTTAGCCCTTGCCAGTTCTCAGAGAACTGACTTTCACCAGCTGGTATGCAGCTACTTGACATGAGTTAGTCTGAGTTTGCTTCATTTAGACCTGTTGAGTCAGATGCTGCTCCCTGTAATGCAGATTCCTGAAGTCTGCAGAGTTCCTCATGAACATTTAGGGGCAGATGTTCATCTTGACCCATGTGCAACCTGATGTTTACAGGCTAAATTCGCCTTCCATTATTGTGCATGACATGGCCAGCCTAAACCTCTCTGTGACCCAGGGCAATGGTGTGTACAACGTCAAAGGAGTTTAAACTAGGGAACATGGGCTTAGAGCCATAACTGTTGGCTGGCAGAAAACAGAGCTGATTAATTTTCTTCCTTCAGGAAAGAAAGGATGTATTGGAATCAGGGACTAGGTTTTGCAGAGACATGACCTGGCAGCTCAGGTTCTGGGTGAGGCTGAGCCAGAAGTCAGATTTAGCCCTGGCTGGTTCTCATGGTGAAAAACCAGAGACACTAGTTGGACCACAGATATCTGTGACCTGAATAAGTATTGTCCCTTCAGGCTTTTGAGAGTCCAGGAGTGTGCCTAAGCACGGAGCCCAGGGAAGCAGCAGTTCAGGCTTGCTGACTAGCTGTCAGAACTAGTTCAGCTTCACTTAAATAAAACCAGACCAACTCTGATGACACCCAAACATCATCCTTATGGAACTTATGTAGACAGCTTTAAACTGCTACTAATCTTTTCCTTGGGCTATTCTTTTTTGTTCCTCCTCCTAAGATCGTCTCTGTTGTCTGTCGCTCCTATTTTCATGGCTTCCTCCCTATTGTAGACCTTCTTCCTACCTTCTATCTGCTCTCACTTCCTCTCACACTCTTGCCTTCTTTCCTCTTTTTCCCATTTTTCCTTTCATTTGACTTTTCCCGCCAATGTCCTGCAATATCCTTACATCCAGTGTCCTCATGTCATTTAAAGCCAGGGTGGAAGGTAGGGTTGGGGTAGGGGATGCTAAAGACAGACCAGGTTATGCCAAAGGGGCTCTGTCATTGTTTCCTTCTCATTCTCTTTTGTCATTGACTTGAGCTCTGAAACTGAGCTGCCATAGCCCCCCTCTTTAGGGACCAGAACTGGCTTTTCTTTGCCAAACTTGCAAACATCACTAGGCGAGATGCCTTAATATCTTTTCTTTCCAATCGTATTACTCTGCTACTTTCCCCCTGTGTGACAAGACTGTAATTTTCCCAGCCCATGAGTTCTTACAGTTCCTTTCAAGGAATCCATCGTGGTAGGCAGGTGATACCTTTTTGAAATCCAGCTTCAGGCATGAAGTAATTTTCCTTGTACTTGAGGAAAAGCATCTCTGTGGCACAGCTGTAAGCACATGGCCCCATCCAGGACCAAGTTAAGCTTTTCCCCAAACCGTGGAGCATGAGTGGTCCTCCCATTGTTTGAAACCTCTTAAGTTTCAAGCTGGAGCCACCAGCGTCTTCAGGCCACCTGGGGATCCCATGTCTTTATGTAAATTTCCAAAGGTGATTAGTGAGACCCCAAGGAAGCCATGCAGCCCCAAGTCTCTGCACCCACTTGTCAGAAGCTTCTGTTAGTGCTGGCCTGTGTGACATCACCTTAGCCACACTGCAGTGTTTGGAAGAGATGATGCTTGTGGGGGGGATACCAGGCTCTCTAGCTGCTAACTGGCTATGGAGACTTCAGTCTTTTTCCTTCTCCCTCTTTATAAAAGAGAGTCCTGAAATATTATAGATGCAATTTTTTTTGGCTGTGTTTGGAGTAGGAAAGAATGATCAGGCCCCTTCCCTTATTCTTTTTAGTCTGGCTTTAGCTTCTATCTCACAGAGGGAGAAGTTGCTCCCAACAGCTTACACTACAATATGTGTATATATATATATATGTATGTATTTGCTTCAGAACCATTATCTGTACTCGTTACCTCAAATTCTTATATTTACCTGTCTCAGCAAGGTAGAAGTAGCAGCTTCAGTTGATGATAGATGGTGCAGAAGGGTTTCCTGTCATTGATCTCAGTGAAAAGGAATAAGGCCCTGCTGAGGAAGGGTGCCCATTAACCTGGATAAAAATTTAACAGAACTATTCACAGCCCTGGTCCAGGTCAGCCCGGTGGGCAGTGCAGAAGAATACTGTCAGTCACACTTAACCAAAAAAAAAAAGTCCCCTGTCCAGTTCTGTAGTGCATTCTTGGGGCCAGGATCAGTTGCGTCTTTGGTGGCTCTACAGTCAGAAATGGTCCCAATTTAGCTCTTACCCATGATTTTTATGTATGCTAATCCTACTGAGAGAGTATGTCCTGTATCAGGATCTGAATTTGGCTCTGGCTCATGATACATCGCCAGGAACTGCTCAAAAAAACTAAGAAGCTCTTTTTCTTCAGTGTCAAGTCAGAAGCCATAGAAGTCCCACCACCTGTCCCTTGGCTGTGACAAATGCCCCCTCTCAGAGCACAGGCATCGTGGCTCACAGATGTGGGTCAGCAAAGCAAGAAGTCCTCAGGATGGAACTGAATTGCAAAGGAGGGGGAAAAATAATCACTAAAGTAGGAAGAATCTCTGAAAATGTTAGAAATCACAGATATAGTATGTACTTAATTACACTAAATTATTGTTGGAATTCCTTGTAAGTACTAATTATACCTGATTATAGGTTAAAATATTTATTTTGTCAAAATATTTTCTTTGGGCTGTGTTTAACCTTTTCTCTGCTCATTGTGTAGTGAGATGTGAAAATTAATCATTTGCCTAACTTTGGGGGGAATGCTGGTAGAAAAGGGCATATCATAAGGTTTTGCATAAAGCATCTGTGCATCTTTGGCTAGCACTCAAGAATGGTGCCCTGGGTATGTGAGGACATTTAACCAACCAACTGGCTCAGGGATAAGGAAGTAAGAAAAAGTAGAACTGGTACTTTTGAGAAGAGGCACCAGTGAAGGAAATATGTCATTGTCCTGGACTGGGGGAACCTCCTTGTTCCATATCTCAACATCCTCTTTCAGCCCATTCCCCAGATCTACCAAGTCCCACTGTCTCTCGTTAGGCCAGTTAAAGGGTCTCTCTGAAGGCCCACAGTTAAAATATGAGTATCAAAGTGGTTAACTGTTTTCCTCCCACTGGACAAGCCCGAGGTATTATCCCTATTGTGGAAAACCCCACCACAGTGCCACCCTTACTATTATTTAAAGTCTTCTTGAGCAAAGGTGATCACTTGCCAAAACATTAGAGTCTAGGACATTCTTTTCCTTGTCCCTTTCCCAATGATGTCAATAGGGTTAAGCACCCAAGTCCTGGGCCTGAGGAAGTAGAAATGGAGGCATGGCTTTTGGGCAGGCTCTGTTGTTTTGTTCCTTCTAGGGAGAGAACTCAGCTTGGGTGTTCTGTGATAAGTGCCCTAAATAAGCATAGGACATTATTTTTCCTGGAAACAGTGATTCAGCAGACAAGTGCTTTTCTTCCTCCTCCTCTCCCCAAGAGAGCATTCAGGTAACCCTTTGACTGCTGAAGAAAATAACAGGTGATTGAGTAAGGAGGACAGAGGACATCAAGACCCAGGCCTCCCTCTGAGAACCTGCCCTTGGGATGTCCAGCTTCTCTCGCAATCCCCTACGACCCTCTCCTGTTTGGGTGGTACTGCCCCAGATGACCTTTCCCCCATCACACTCCTGCCATGTTTAAGGGGATGTGTTTTCACCTCCTCATCTATACAAAGCAATAGTAAAGATTTTCTTCTTCCTATGTGTTCCCCATAAAACTTCATTCTGATCTTCCCTGATTCATTGCAGCATCACCCCCATCTCTACCCCCCCCCAAAAAAAATCCCTTACTCTTTTTGTATTTTCTGATTACAGCCTGGGCCTCATGACCTCCTCCTCCTCCTCCTTCCCACCCTCCTCCGTTCCTTGGCCCTTCAGTCTTACGAGCAACAAGTCTATTCTTACCTGTCAAAGTACACTGAGCTGTTGTTAACAACACCACTTCTCATGTAACCCCATATAATAGCAGTTTTTCTCTGTATATTAAAAATGTAGGCTTTCCAGATAAATATTGGGGGGAGGGGTCAAAATATTTATTTCCTGAAGCTAGTAGGTAATTTGGGAGGGTTTAAGGGATGGGGGTTTGAGATGGAGAATATATCTGTTCCAAAGAACACTGTCAGATTGCACACCAGCCAGTCTTCACATTGCTGCTGTGTGTTCCCATAAACAGATGATGTTGGGTGTAACTTGTGTATGGCTGAAGGTGATACCACTGTATTAAAATGCTACCATTTGATCTTATTCCAGCCACCATCTCCTGAGTTTGAGTTTTTGCATGTGAAATATTCCAATAAAAACAAGAACAATAAAACTTCCTAGTGTATGTAGCAGGATGTGGCCATGTGTGGGAGGAACCTGCTCAGTGGACCCTATTCCCAGCCCTCATCCTCTCCTTTCTTTATTAAAAGTAGCCCTCAGGAGAGATTTGAGGTTGCCTGGGCCTAGCGTCTGCATCCTTTCATCTCTCTCATTCGCCAGCACAGAGCCTTACACATAGTAAATGTTTGGTCAACATTTGTTAACTAAATTAACTCGGGAGTGAAAAATCCTATTTGTCCTCTAGCATGAGGAGCCGGGGCTGGCCTGAAATCCTCATGGTAGTGTCATATTTGAACTGGCTGCTCATAAGATCGCCAGAGGCAAGCAGTTTATGCTCTTAGGCAAATCATTTCACTTCTCTCCTGAAATACGAGAGTTGGACAAGATTTGAAGGAAGGTTTCCAAGGTGCTTCTTCCACTCTACAATTCTGAGTTCTGTTGAAGAGCCTGAGAGCTCTGATTTGGGCAGACTTCTTTCAGTTCCCTTGATTGGTTCCTTTGGTTTTTCAAATTACAGCTGCTCCCGAAGATTCCTTCCAAGAGCTCAACTTTTGAAAAGAAATTTTTCTGGTCCTTAATCTAGCATTTAATCTGTGCTTCAAGGCACCTCTATAATCAATCCCCCAAACTCCATTGCATCCAAGAAAAAAAATACCTTTGTGCCTAGTCTCTACCAAAGCTAATATTCAAAATTTCTCAACATTGAGCCACTCTCAAAAAATGGAGCTATTTAGGATTTGCAAGATGAGGGAGTTGAACCCCTGAGGAAAGAGCAACAGGAGTTATGTGAGGTCTTCTGTTTTCCAAAAGATGAGTGGCAAGAAACCATCTGAACAGGTTTTGTGGGTTTTGATGCACTTGACCGCAAGTTGAATTGGAGACTAGAACCTCTGAAGCCTTCAGTTCAACTCAACATTTATTAACCAACTACTGTGTACAAAGCCCAGTGTTAACATCTTAAAAACTTAAAGTAAAAAAGGCTTTTAGAATTCATACAGTTCAGCCCTCTTGTTATTTTACAGATGGGGATATTGAGACCTCAGAAGTTCAGTGATGTTTTCAAGGTCCCATATCTAGTTATTGGCACTAACACCATAGTCATATGAGAGTCAGTTTAGGGCTCTAAAGGTAAGAGTCAAAAGAATGTAACATAATGGAGATGACTCATGTCCCACAGTCAGCAGGGGACAGTTCTAAGGGAGAACCCTTATCCTGATACCCAGCCCAGGCTACAGCCCTTACCTGACCTGGCCTCCTAGCAACAGGACAAGGTACTGTTTCTGTGTCCAATCTCATTTGCCCTTTATACTGCCTTCTCTGGTATGCAAGAACCCTGTCCTGTACAAAATTCCCTCCCCACTTGGGTCCTGACCCTCTTGGCAACTGACGGAAAGGAACCATGAAGATAGCTCCATAGCAGAAGGTTTTAGCTGTTGCCATCTATAATAACCCATGAGAAAAGAGTGGAACTCCAGTATACCAGGAGGTATCCTTCTGCCAGGTGACCTATCTCAGTTATTGGGTCATGTGACAACCCATCCCCAGTAACTCCCTAGAGGTTCCATCCTATTTCTTTCCAGTCCCAGGATATTGGATCTCTGTAAGGACCCAGGCTCAGCTGTGACAGTGGAGGGTGGGAGAGCATGAGGAAGATGTCTAGGAATCAACATGACTCTTTCAGAACCTTATCCCCAGTAGAGATTAGACCATTGGCCTCTATAAGTCAAGTAGAGAGGGGAAATCTTAAGCAAAGTCATAGGCAAGCTTTGAAAGCTATATGTTGAATTTATTATATAGTTCTTTTATACATTTAAAAGGAAGATGTACACTACAGATATCTTGAGTTTCATGTATAATCTTCTATTATGCAATGGATATGGAAATGCCCCTTTTATTTGGTTTTTATGTTCAGAATAAAGAAAGGTTTGAAATATTTTTTTTCAACTTTAGCCAATCTACCAGTTAGGTCAGACTTGGGTGCTCAGTACAGAGGGAGACAAATATAAAACGTTGCTCAAGCCATCAACGAACACCGTGTAATCAGGCAATTAGGACCGACGTTAAAAGAATAGCTGAGTGCATCTCTATGTGATGCTGATTGTAACTGCAGCTTAGAAGAAGAGAAGGCTGTCGTGGGTTGGAATGGGCAGAGAGAACTTCATTCAAGAACCGCTAGCACAACATAGTGGGGAGAGCACAAGATTGAGAGTCAGAGAAGCTGAATTTGAATCTCAACTGGGCTAGCTTAATCGCATGTGTGACGCTGAACTGAGAGGGGTGAACAGGCAGGTCCACCGTTATAGCGTCCTCATCTATAAAATGAGAAAGTTGGCCCAGGGGTGGGGCATCTGAGACTGAGACTGAGGTCCTCAGGTGCTGCCTTTTGACTAAGTCCAAGTTTTATAGAACAAAAGGACTTTGTTCTGTGAAGTTTAGAATAGGGCTGCACTTGACCCTCTAGATTCTCAAGTACAGCCCTTTGAATGCAGATTTCATTATTATTATATATTTATTAAGGAGATTTGGTCTGTGAAGTTTGGATTCAGCAAAGGGCCACACTCGAGGACCTAGAGGGCCACATGTGGCCTTGAGGCCACAGGTTCCCCACCCCTGGTTAAGGTCTTTCCCTAGTTCTCAACCTATGACTATGATTAGATGGAGTCCCTGAAAGATGGGTAAAATGATATTCCCAGGGGAACCTGATTCTTAACCTTCTTCTGGGACTTGGCTATACCATGGAGAGTATATGCCCTGCAAAGAAAGTAATTATAGTTGCCAGCTATATAGGATCCTGAAGATTTGTGGGAAGTAAGGAAATATGGACATGTTAATTTCAATTCTTTGAATTTTGTTTAAGGTCCATATTTCTGATGGGTTGGCATGAGGTAGAGTCAGAGAGATTATCAGGGCAGTGGTTCCCAACCATTTCCAGTATGATCATCAAAAATATTTCATGGACCAAACCACATGGTGGCAATTGTGCTTTTTGTTAGTTGGTTGAGAAAAGACATGATGACAAAAAAGTGACTGTGAATTCCGTGAGGCATTCAATTTACATTTTATTAATCACAAGAGTATCCACCTATGTGTGTACGTATGTGTGAGACAGCCTATAGAAGGGATGTTTGCTTATTTATTTATTGCATATTTTGTTGGAGCTATAAATAAAAATCTAAATGACGGTGTTTGGTGTGCATATGGATTCCAAAATTCAAGGGCCCTGGCCCACAGTCTGGGAACCACAAATCTAGGTCAAACCCCTCTTCAACTGGGGGGAAATGAGGCACAAAGCTATCAGTATTCATTTTTATTACACTTGTACAGCCTTTGGAAGCTTCTTTTCAGACAAAGCTTGTCTTTCCTGTATACCTTAGACATACAAGGTTCCAGTGACAGAAGTCATCATAAAAGTGACTTTGTTGTCAACCATCTGCAAACTATTGACATCAAGTATAGTGGTAAAGGGAGAGGTAGCTATTTGCCTGAAATGAACATACATGTCACAGAAGATATCTTACATAAGATTTATGGTAGAAGCAACATTTACTCCTATGTAGACTAGACTAGTTTTTCTCTAAAAGGCAGTGAAATGGTCCTTGAGATTTAACTGGTTTCAAGGGGTCTAAGAGAGTTCCTCAGCCTTGAGACGCTTTTCTGACCAGGGGTTCCACAATGACAAATGAGAAGGGGGAAATGGGATCAACTGCATCAATGCTGTATCCTTGCTGAATGATCTTCCATGCTATTGTTTAGTCAGCCTTCTTTTGTTAAATAATAGTCTAGAAGTGTTTCATTTCCTAGCAGTCCCAAACCTGAGCCACCCAACCGGTGTCAGGACTGGTCTAAAATAAGGTCCAAATGAAAGCATTTTCTACTGATGACAACAGTCTCCAATTATTCTTAGTCACAGTAACATCATATTAATTGCATCGAATCCTGGGACATTATACAGTAAAACCTACTTAGTGAAGTCTACATTATGTAAGAGATTGGTGTGGCCTAGAATTCGGGGTGGGGGACCTGCAGCTTCAAAGAGCTGCACTTGAGGATCTAGATGGCCACATGTAGCCTCCAGGCTGCAGGTTCCCCACTCCTGGTCCTGAGAAATTTGTTGAGGTCAAGGACCCTGTCTTTGGGATAATCCCAGGGTTTCAAAGGTTTGGGCACATAACCATGTCTTGAAATTCCATCAAGACTTTTAAAGCTATATTTGCACTGAGCAACTTACAGAAGTCCTGACCTGGAGTGAAGGTCAGTGTATGCTAATGTATATTCTAAAGGGAGGGAAGGATCGGCAAATATGAGGGAGAATGGTAAAGTAAATGAAACCCAGACCTTTGAAAGAGGAGAGAGCTCAGCTGGCCTGAGGAAAGTAGTCTCTTGTTGACGGATAGATTTCAGCTTCATTGTTCTCAAGAAGCTCAAAGCACTTGACAGACAGTGGAAACTCACCATTGCTAAAGGAAGGAGGGATATTTTCCTTTGCCTCTACTTTACATTTGTTGACACATGACTGTAAAAGAGACCCTCTGGCTGGAAAAAGAACTTGAATTCACTTCCCAGACAATGGGACAATAAGAATGAACCCTGGACTGTTCTCTGATTCCAGCTCTAACTTTTGACTCAGTACCACATAACCCTAAGGCAAATCACCAAGTCTCTTTTGAGATTTTTGTGTTGGAAGGGACCAACTCATATCCAAAAGGAAACTTTGCTGGGACACATTTAACAGCCTCTACTTGAAGACCTCCAATGAGAGATTCCAGAAGGAACCATCTCCCCTTCAGAACAGCTCTAATTTTTTGGAATATTCCTCTGATGTTCAACCTAAAGACCTTTTAGCAACTTCCACTCCTAACTCTGCCTTCTGAGGTCAAATAAAACAAATCTCATCTCTTAAAGTGGCAGCCCTTCAAATAACTAGGTTGTTAAGGTCTAACTCAAGGTAAACATAGTCTGTCGTTTTCATGACACAGACTTAGGGCCCTTCACCCTGTTACCCTCCCCTGGATTTGTTTCAGCTTATCAACTACTGTGTCCAGGACTGAACACTATTTTCCGTGTGGTCCTGACCAGGGTGAGTACAAAGGGACTGTCATCTCCTTTATTCCTGGAAGCTACTGAACTAACTTTTTTAGCTTCCCACTGAGCTTTGTGTTCCTCTATAGCCCTTAAATCTTTTTCAGAAAAATTGTTATCTGGCCATACCAATGGCAGCTGGTACTTTTGAAGTTGAATTTTTGAACTGGTATATGGCTTTACATTCATCCTAGTGAATGCCATCTTAGTTGATTCAGCCTAATGATCTAGCCTTTTATTGGCTATTGGCCAGTGTGTCAGCTATCTCTTCCACCTTGGTGTCCCTGGTGATTTGATGAGCATGTTATCCCAGTCATTGTTAAACTGTTAACCAGGGACAAGTCCAAGCACAAGTCCAGTGGTGTCCTCCTGCCAAGTTGACTTTGGACCTTTAAGGACTATTCTTTGACTCCATTCATTCAACCAGCTCCAAATCCATCTTATTCAGCATCTTCCAATCCATCCATCCATGAGCATTTATTATATGTTTACTATGTAACAGACACTGTGCTAATTGCTGAAGATACAAAGAAAAACAGTCCCCTCCCTTACAAAGGTTAAATTTTAATAGGAGAAACCACATGTAGATAAGTAGGTATGTACAAGATACAAGATTCAATGAAATAACCTTAGAGGTGGAGGCATCAACAGCTGGATGGACTGGAAAAAGACTCCTGTAGAAGGCAACATTTGAGTTGAATCTTGAAGGAAACAGATTGTAAGGGAAGAGCATTCCAGACCAGAGTGATAGCCAGTGCAGAGAATGAGACAGGAGGTGAAACATCAGGTATTAGGAATAACAAGTGGGGTCAATATGGCTCAAAGGGAAGAGTACTTGAAGAGAAAGAATGTGCAAGATTAGAAAGAAAGAACTAAGTTGTGAAAAGTTTTAAATGCCAAGCAGAAATTGATATTTGGTCCTAGAGGTAATAGGGAGTCAGTGGAGTTTTTTGAGTGAGGGAGGTGATATCAGTGTGGTCTAGGGATGTTGGGAACCCCAGAATTCAAAGGCAGATGATGTAGGTCCTGCCTTTGACCCAAGTCTTCTTTTAGTGAAAGGGTTTATTAAAACACCAATTGCGGTGGGCAAGATCTTAAGAATCCTGCTATTGGCCAGATTTTAAGAATCTGAGCATATGTATCACTCATGCAAGTAGGCCAGATTCTTAAGGAATCTGAGTGCTATAATGGAGTCAAGATGGATCTTTTATACAAGAAGACCGTGGGAACATGTGGATGTGATCTAAGAATACTAGGAGTGGCCAAATAGTCTTGGGGTGAACAGAGAAGGGGTCTAGATGGAATTAAGGGTGGAAAGTGGCCTGGGGCCTGCTTTTAGAGTTAGAGGTAACAGACCATGAAAGGCTGTACTAGGTTAGAGGAAACAGAAAATTGGAAATTGGGGCAGGGTCAAAGTCACAATGCAAGCTCAGTAGAAAGCATTATATTGTGATGGGCCATGCCTCAGGGCCATGTTTGAAAATCCAGGGACTTTTCCTTTTTGAGGTCCAGATCTCATCCCCATCAATATGATTGGACCTACACTTTAATAAAATCTCTTTGGTAGTTGTATAAAAGGTGGATTGGAATAGCTAAGAGATGTGAGGTAATGGAACTAATTAGAAGACTGTTGCAACAGTTTATGGGTGTTGGGAGCAGAGAAACTAAACGGCCTAAAATTTGCCTTCCCTGTGCCAGCAGTGCTATGACTGCCCCTTAGTGGGATGAGCTATCATTGGAGAGAAATTTGGTGATGAGGGCCTAAAATAAGGTTGTAACCATGTGAGTACAGTGAAGAAGACATATCATCAGAGGTGTTGTGGAGATGAAAAACCAATTTTGGATATGTTGGGGTGACAGTGAGGAGATGAGGATGACAATGTGAGTTTGAACCTGAGTGACATGGTACCCTCTAGAGAAACAGTGAAGTTTGGGTGAGTCTTTGTGAAAATATGAGTTCTATTTCGGACATGTCCAATAATAGTATACCTTATCAAATTCTTTACTCAGATCTAAGAAACTTACTATGTCTAACAGTATTCCCCTGGTCTGCCAGTTTTAGTAGCCCCATCAGAGAGAGAAATGAATGGCCAAAGCAAGTTGGCCCTTTGTATTCACCGCTGCCTTTTCTGTATGTTTTTCCTTTGACTATTTCTACAGTGACTTATTCTAGAATTTCCCCAGGAATCTGTCAAGTTCATTGACCTATAGATTTTGAACTAATTTCTTCCCTCTTTTTGAAAATCAGGACACATACTTTTCTCCATTCCTGGAGGTCCCATTCCCCAGTTTTCCAAGTGCTGCTGACAATGTCTTGGCAGGTGTTTTATTCCCCGCCAGGCCCCAGGTCACACTGTTGCAGGCAGCTCCTGCAACTCATGTAACATTGTCAGTTTCTGCGGTGGGGAAGTGGATACAATACAGGCTTAAAGGTTACAATGTTGCCTCAGACACTCCTCTGGCTGCCGGACGCTGGGCAAGTTACTTAATCCGTCAGCCTCGGTTTCCTTATCTGCAAAATGGGGATTAACAAGAGCACCGGGAACAAGTGAGTTATGCGCGGCCATGGAGACGTGGGCACACTCTATAAACGCCAGCTATCATTAGCCTAGGATTCTCCGGGGCAAGGTGGCGGAAGGTCCAGGAGGGGCCGGATGCGCATCCCCGGGACGCGGGGGCGGGGGGCGGGGGGAGGGGCCCGACCCCCCAGGCCAGGTGCCCCACGCGGGCCACGCGTCGGTCCGGGCCCAGCCTGCCCTCTCTAGGGCTCGGGGGGCATGTGACCCAATGGCCGGCTTCCCGGGAGGATGACATGAGGTCACCGCCGCGCCGGGAGCCGTGATGCCGAATCACTCCACTCCGGCCCCGCACGCCCATTGGCTGCTCCGCCCTGGTTCTACGGGCGGGGATCCTCCCCCTCCCCACTCCTCCGGCGCTCGGGAACCAAACTTTGCCAGGAAAAAAAAGGTCTCGCCTGGAGCCCGCCCATTGGCTGGGGCGGCCCTAGCCCCGCCCCGACCACACGTGGTTGCACTGAGCCTGGCGCTGGGCGTCCCGGAAGGTTGTAGCTGGCCCTAGTGTGGGAGGCTTCCTAGAAACCTCCATCTCTTCCTCTCTGCCCCCAGCCTCGGGACGTGGGACTCCATGGTTACCGTGGTAACCTCTCCCCCTGCCCCATGTGGGGAAGGCATTGAACTCTCCTCAGCCCAGATTTTGGAATCCCTGGCTTACCGCAGTGACCCACAGAGGCACCCCTTGGTGCGGAACCTGTTCCGATGCCCCCGGCTGGGGCTGGATCTCCCCGCCTTCTATGGGCAGCCGTCCCCCCAGCCCTCTCCGCTTCCAGCCATCTCCCTCTTTTAATTGTCCTATCTGTCCTGTACGTAGGTACACCTGGATGGTGTGTGGTCTCGGCCGGTAGATTGAGGGGGGGGAATGCTCTTGCCGCTTTGGGTATTTAGCACCGTGATTGGCACAGAATAGGCGTTTAATAAATGTTGATTATATCGATATATCTATGTGTGTGCTTGTATGGGTACATGCTGTCCGCCTGGGTTAGAATCCCTAAACGAAGGGCCCCACGTCCTGCACAGGGTAGGCACTTAGTAGGTGCTGGGTTAATGAAAGCCCTCCCCATTTCCAAAGCCCTCTGATGTCTCAGTTGTCCCCCAAACCACTACTACGCCCACTTTAGAGATATGGAAACAAGCCTAGGGAGAAGTGACCAAGGTCAAGCAGCACCCTGTGGTCCTCAACCTCTAGTTCTTTTATGTATCTTTTCTGCTATGGGCCCTCTCTACGGGGCCCTGCCCCTTCTAGCTCACTCCCGGCTTGGAGGGAATAGGTACTCACTGACTGAGCCCTGCGTGGGAGCAGGGCTATATGGCAGTGTCCTTGGAACACCAAACATGTCCTTGGTTGCCCACAGCTAAGGAAGGTTGGGCACTTCTTCGGTGAGTTTCCCTTGCCCACTCCTAGACGCTAGGGCCTTCTCTCCTCTCCTCCCTTCTCTGCTGTCCTCTCTTTTCCTTTTCCTCTCCTTCTTTCTCTCTTCTCCACCCTTCTCTCCTCTCCTGTCATCCTTTCTCCTCTTCTCTCTTCCTTTCTTCTTAGCTCTCCCCTCTTATTCTCTCCTCCCCTCCTTCCTTTTTCTCTTCTCTCCTCTCCTTCCTTCTCAGGACAGGACAAGTCCTGTCCTCTAGTCTCTTCTGTTTGGGCTGCCAGTTAACCAGCCCTAGACCCTTGTACTTTGGATGTTTCCCAGATTTTAGGGGACACAATAGGGTGGGGTGGGGCTCGTAAGGGCTTCACCCTCACAAATATTTAATCAGAGGATGGGAAGTAGGAAATTGCATCAGCCTGATTTGGACTAGGATCTATCAGTCTGAAGGACTTCAAAGTCTCTGCAAATCAGAGTACGTTCCATTGCCATCCCAGGGAGGTGAGAAAGCTGCTAAAAGCCCTAAAGCCTGAGAACAGGAATAAACTTGGAGAAATTTAAATACAGAAACTTTCTCTTCTGTTACTTTTCCTCACTTTCAGTTGGAGAGGGAGTGAGGGAAAGGGAGAGTGAAGACCCTACATACCTCTTCATGCTCCACCCTGGTGCCAGGCATCCCTAGATTATTTCTATCTGAAAAAGGCCTGATGTAGTACAGGCTCAATCTTGCTCCTTCTTCAAGGGTGTCTGCCTATTGATTAGTGGAGGGGGAAGGGGGGAGATAGATGTTTACTTGGTGAAGAGGTCCTTCCTAGCATTACTCAAATAACACCTTTGTGTAAGGTGTCTCTTGGCTTAAAATGAGTGGTCTTCAAACAGACTACATACTTCCCACCATACTTCCCAACTCCATGGCTGTTTCTAAGCGGAGTTATAGAGAGGGATGCTTCTTAGATCTTAAAATCTTCCTACCTTTTTCTTCTCCAAAGATACTCCTTGCTTATCCTGTCTCCCACAACACTGCACATGCAGTCATCAGCTGTTTAAAAGTATAATACTATGTTGTTCAGTTACTTCCGTCATGTCTGACCCTTTGTGACCCCATTTCTTGACAGAGCTACTGAAGTGGTTGGCCAGTTCCTTCTCCAGCTCATTTTACAGATGAGGAAGCTAAGGCAAAAAGGTTTAAGTGACTTGCCCAGGGTCACACAACTAGTAAATAATATCAGTAAATGTCATATTTGAACTTGGGACTTCAGGTCAGTGCTCTATCCACTGAACATCTAACTGCCCATATTTTAAAGTATAACACTTCCTGTAGAAGGAGGGACTTGAGGAAGTTAGTTCATATGTGGAACTTCAAAATTACAATCACATTATTTGATTAGCTTGGCATGAATTTAAAGCATTAAATCTCTTCCAAATTCTTCCTGTTGTCACCACCCTTACAATTAGATGACCTTACCTTCTGCTCCAACCACTGTCCTTTCTTGACTCTTCAGCTTACTGTCTCTTCCAGGGCCGTGCTGTTCCTCTCAGATCCTCACATCTCTGGAGTAGCAGGGTCCATTGCTCAATCAATAAGCATTTATTAAGAACCTATTACATGCCAAGTCCTATTCTAGACACTGGGATTCAATGCCAAAGCAAAACAGTCCTTTCAAGACCACTGCCTTTACCTTAGTTAGAAATAGCTCTTTTCATAGTTTTCTGAACTCTGACTTGACTGGTGTCTCCAGGATTCCATAAAGAAATTCTCTGACTAGCACCCTGAAGATGGGCCTTCCATCTTAATTGGCAAACCCTGGTGGCTATTGTTATTTCACTTTTCTGAACCTCACATGGTCACTCACAAGCCCACTGGACTGGATGTTACCTAAGATTCCTTTCAGTACTAAGATTCTACTCAAAATCCAAGTTTCTTTCACAACTAAACACCATCTGGGTGAAATGACTGGTTTAATGTTATAAATTTATTCTGTTATCATCATTGCCATACCCATATGGTATTCTTCTCTGATTCTGAAGGAGGTAATATTTTGCTATAGTTGGTCAGATGGGATTACTGTCGTAGCCCTTTTGAATTGGCAGCCAAGTCAGAATCTATTAGGAATTTGGCTCTTACATCAACAACAAATAAGCGAATACATGCTAGCAGTAAACCTAGGGATATGAACTAGCATTTGGGGCATTTAGTTGTCTTTTGGGAGGTAAAAGGGTGACGATATATTGTCTGTTTTAATTTTTTTTCTGTAATGAACACTAAAAAAAATTTTCATATCCAAAGTAGAACAAGAAAAGAATACCTGTAGAAACATGAATCTATTACACATACACACTAAATTCATCATGTTATTTTCAAAGCTGTCCTGCTTACCTCTTGTTTCTTTCTGAACTGCCTTTTAGGTACTTCTTTGCATTTTAAAAAAAGCCTTCAATGAACCTCTTTCCTTTCCTTTTTGTTTTTTTTTTTTAGGAATAATATTGCTAGATCCCTTTTTCCCTTCCTAAATCTCCCCTCTCAAAAAAAAAAAAAAAGGAAAACATAATCCTTGTAACAAATAAGCATGCGACTATATATTTTCAAAAATGTGTTCCACGTTCCTTTGTCTGAGAGGCTACATAGCCTATTTTTTTCAATAAGCTTGAGAGAGGCAATTTGTCTTTAAGAACAAGCACAGGTTCTGCTCATTTCACTTTGTATCAGTTCATGTAAATCTTCCCAGATTTTCTGAAAGCATCTTGCTCTTCATTTTTTTTTCTCTTTTGCAAGGCAATCAGGGTTAAGTGACTTGTCCAGGGTCACACAGCTAGTAAGTGTCCAGTGTCTGAGGTCAAATTTGAATTCAGGTCTTCCCGACTCTAGGGAAAGTGCTCTAACCACTGTACCACCTAGCTGCCCTTCATCATTTCCTATAGAACAACAGTATTCCATCATAAGGACAGCTAGGTGGCAAAATGGATACAACCATGGGCCTGGAATCAGGAAGACCTGAATTCAAATCTGACCTCATACACTTAATGGCTGGGTGACTGGGGGCAAGTTCATTTAATGTTGTTTGCCCCAGTTTCCTCAGCTATAAAATAAGTTGGAGAAGGAAATGGCAAACCCCTCTGGTATCTTTGTTAAGAAAACCCCATATGAGGTCATGGAGAGTTGGACACAGATGAAAAGACTGAATAACCACAAATTCTATCGCAATCATATATCACAACTTGTTCAATCATTCTCCAACTGTGAATAGCATCTATTCTCAGGAATACAAGGATCCCAAACATTCTGAAGGCCTTACCATGTAAAATATTACCTGCTTCTGGAGAAGGAAAGGATGGCACATGAATGCAGATAGAAACATTCTTTTTTTGGCTTTCTTTGTCATTCTTGTTTTTGGGTCTGTGTATCTTTTGCAACATGGGTAATACAGAAATGTTTTGCATGACTACACATTTATAATCTATATCAAATCACAATTTGAAGCTAAAAATTAAAAAAAACAAATGTTGAAAATTTTTATTTAGACGTAATTGAGAAAAATAAATTTAAATTAAATTTAAAATTAAATTAATTTTTTAAAAAGATAAGCACAGGAACTGAAATGTTAATGTCAGTAGACCTAGCTTCTATACTGACTTCCTGAGACTTTCCATGCTTTGGTTCACTTGTCAAATAAATGGAAATAATATTCCCTATCTCTTGTAGAAGTTGCAGTGAGGACAAGGGACATTAGATGTGGGATGAAGGTGCTTTGAAACAATAAACGTATGTATTACTGTATAGGAATCTGTGAACCAGATGGGAGCTGGGGCTGCCGTCATTGATAGATACCTCCTTCCTTTGGCCCAACAGGGATGAAAAATGCAACGTGTACTTATAACTGCTTGTCAGATGAAAACCAGATTATGTATAATGCCTTTCAACTCCTCCAGATCTACCCTTTCCCCAAACTGGGAGTGACGTGAGAAGAGCTCACCCATTTCAAGCTTTTCAATTAAATCACTCAAGATTTGTTTCCTACAGGGTTGAAGCCATCCAGACAAATGCTTCAGGACTTTTGGCCCACTAACTATGGATTATCAGCCATGCTCTGAGTCCTGAAAGAAGGGAGGCCAGAACTTCATTGCATTTACCACAATCCAAATATCAACCAAGTATTTATTAGGTGACTATATTCAGTACATTCTAGACTGTGATAAAATGAAATGGTGATAAAAATGAAATAAAAGATAAAATCTGTCCCTCAAGAAACTTGCCGATTAGTTAAGAAGACATATGCCCAGTAAAATGATACCTTATTAATACTTGAAAAGATCTATGATTTCTTTTGTGTGAAACACAGACTCCACTGAGTCAGAGGCAGATGTTGGAATCCTTCTACACCTTTCATTAGATTTCGTGAGAAAAGAAACCTTCACTTGGTGGCCAACCTTCTGCTATGGACCCTCTCCAGATTTAGCTAGGCTGGTCTTTCAGAGGCAGACACACAGTCTTTGGATCCCCCATCAACAAGGCCTAATTTGATAGCAGCTCGTCTGCTCCTCTGTTGGTACCTAGAACTCAGAATCACTGACATACCGGGATAAGAAATTAAAATAAGACTTTACTGTAAGAATAAAACAATAGAAAGGTAAAGATGAACACAAGTGCAAATTTTTATCCAAATCTGATAAAAAATAAAATGTTAACCGGTATCATAGAGGGAACCAATGCCAATCATTAAACATTTATTAAGTGCCTGCCATGTGCTAGAACTGTGCTAATCTATGGGAATACAAAAAAGCAGTAAAAGATAATCTCTGACCTCAAAGAACTTGCAGAATAACGTGGGAGGCAATATACAAACAAATATCTACAAAACCAGCTTTATCCAGGATAAATAGGAAATAATTAACAGAAAGAAGGCACTAGAATTAAAAGGCATTGGAGAGGGCTTCCAGTAAAACACAGGATTTTAGCTGGGACTTACAGAAAATCAAGGAAGTTAGTAGGTGGAATGGAGGAGGGAGAGGGTTCTAGGGCCTGGGCATCAATTATAGAAACAGCTAAGATACAGATTTCACCGACTCCTTATTTATTTTCTTTTTCTGAGACTATGTCTCCCTATCTCTCACCTAGGTTTCTGACCTGCAAGGGAACCCTGACCCAACTTTCTGTTGCACCCTCTTGAATCAGCCTGATGCCACCCACCCTTCCTCTGGATTTAACCATATTTGTTAGACTCATTTTCTAATAGGCCTTAGACTCTACAGCAGCTCAGAACTCCCAAATTCAACTGATCCTTCAGTGGAAGCCTTCCCAGTAGTGGAGGATAAAGGCATGAACCTCCAAACCTGACCAACTTAGTTTTACAGATTAAGCACCTGAGGCCCAGAGTGAAATGACTTGCCTAAAGTCAGACTGGTAGCAATTATATTTCAAGCCCAGGCTCTGAGACTCCAGTTCCTCTAAGACCGGAACCTAGTCTCCCACCCCACCTCTTCTCCTGGCCTCCCCATCTGTGGTCACTTCCCTTCCTGGATCTCAACTTTACCCATGCAGAGGTTGGATTAGAGCAGCTGGTGGGTTTTTTTTTTTTTTTGGCATTCTTAAAATTACTTAGGACCCCAAAGAACTTTTGTTAATGTGATTTATATCTTTTGATAGTTGCTGCACCAGAAATTAAAACTGAGAAAATCTAAATGTTTCTTAATTAAAATTAATATCAGGCCCATTACATGTTAACATAAATAACATTTGTTTTATGAAAAATAACTATGTTTTCGAAAACAAAAATATTCCGTGAGAAGATTGGCATTATTTTACATATTTTTGCATATCTCTTTAACTTCTGGTTTAAATAGAAGACAGCTGGATTCTCATCTCTGCCTTGGCATGAGTGAGGCATGTTGGTTTGTTCTTCACGTATGAAGAAAATCCGGCCTCACACAGATAAGTAGCTGGAAAAAGCAGGTACATTTTAATAGACAAATAACTTCTTAGTATGATTATGAAAATGGCTTTGACCTGGAGACTCCCAGGTAACTGTCTTCGAACCACACTTTGACAACCACTGGATCAGACCACGAGTTAAAAGTAGGAACTGGCAGTGAAGGTGGGGCAGAGATATGGACAGGGTCTTGATCTGCCAGTATAGATGGCATCAGCTCAGTTCCTTTCAGCCAGGCTCCAGGTGACCGGCCCCACCTGGACTGGTATGGGGAAAGCTGGCTGATCTGATCCCTGATTCAAGAGAATGTTTATGTCTGAGGAGGGGACTAAAGGTCCAGGGAAGCAGCAGATACAGGGCGGCCACAGTCAGCGTGGCATCTCCATAATTCGGGGACCGAGGGGTCTGTGAGCCAGGGCTTCCTTGAGGGGGAGGGTGCCAGCCAGGCGAGCTGCCCCGCGAGGCCGGGGCCCCCTCAAATCGTCCCGCTGACTTCGACCCCGAACCCTGCGGAGTGGCTCCGCACTTGGCAGAGCTCGCTGCGCCCTATACCTGGTCGCTGCCCAGAGAGCCCCTCACCCCACGCTTCCCCCGGTCCAGCCTCCCGCTCCACGTGGTCCCCGGCAGCGGACTGGCGCTGCCCAGGCCTCAGGTAGCCCGGTTCCCCCGCTCCTTCCTCCGCTTCGGAGCGTCCCCAGAGGCTCCGAGTTCGGGATGGGGCTGTCACTCAAAAACTGAAGGGCGGGGGGTGGGGGTGGGGGGCAGGATGGGGTGGGGTGGAGACACCCGGCGCCGATGCCCCGCCCCGCGCCCTCTCCCTCCCCTCCCCCTCCACGGGGCAGTTAAGCGACCAACTTTTAGCGGGCATGGCGCCGGGGGCGGGCGGGTGGCGACCCTGGCACTAACTTTGTTTCAGGAACTGGGCGAGGCCACCAGCCGCCGGCGGGCCTGGGCAGAGTTCGGGGCGTGCACGGTTTGTCCTGCGGGAAGCGCGCGGTCCATGGAGCAGAGCTAGGGGAGGCGCGGGCAGAGGCGCGGGGCGCGGGGCGCGGGGCGCGGTGCGCGGAGAGGAACGCCACCAGCCCGGAGCAGGCGCCCGGAGCCGGCGGCCAGGACGCGGCGGTGGCGGAGCTCCGGGCTCCCTCCGGCCGCCACCATGAACGACCTGCCCTTCGACGAGGTGGCCTTGGATCCCTCCCTGGCCCTGGGCGAGTCCAGCGACATCGACTCGGCTCTGCTCAGTGACATCGAAGGTGGGTGCCGGGGAGGGGCGCGTGGGAGCCCGGCTGGAAGGGTGGCGGGGGCGATCGGGGCCGGGGGGCGATCGGGGCAGCCCTCTGGGGGCCCCAGCCTGGCTCGGCCGGCCCCGGGCGTCGAGGGCGTGTGTGTGCGTGCTTCCGCGCGTGTCTGCGGCGCGGGACTCCGTGTGTGGCCGTGGCGTGTGTCTGCGTGTTGGTGCCGAGCCCCGGGATGCGCGCACAGCTGGGGACTCGCCGTCTGGAGGCACCCCGGGAGACCCAGACCCTCCCCGCTGCCCCCGCCGACCCCTTCCCCAGCAGCTGTCCGGCCCGGGGGGTCTCGGCTCTCCCCCCAGAAGCGGTCACACCTCTTCGGGCCGCGGAGGAGAGAGGGGCTCCCGAATTGTGCGGCCCCCAAGCCCCGCCCCCTCGAGGGCCCAGGAGCTCGTGACGTCAGCGTCAGCCGGAGAGGTTACTCCCGGTCATTCCCTCGGCCCGCCAGAGTTCACTGAGCTATGCGGGAGCCTGCTGTGGGAGGGGAGGTGGGGGGGAAAGGAGGGGGGGAAGGGAGCAGGAGCCGGCCCTGCCCTCCGGCGCCCAACCACTCTGCCCTCAGGAAACCGCCCAGAAAACATCCCAGAATCTAGGTTGGGATTTTCTTAGCCCAAGCTAACTCGGGCGCCCTGACCCATCCACGTGGAGCTTCTGATAAGCCTGTGACTGGGAGAAGGAATTGGCCTTGAATCATCCGTTCGTGTTGCCTTTTTAAGCTTTGTAAAGCACATTAAGCCTTCTGGTTGAGGTGTGCACAACCTTTGTAGGTTGGTACTACAGGTATTGTGCTCATGGAGAACCTGAGGCCAGTGAGCCGCGGTAGTGAGTGTAACAAGTGCGATTCTCAAACTCAGTTCTCCTAAGTCCAAGTGCAGGGCTCTTACTCTATATCAAAATGCTTGTTTTACGAGGTAGACAGCTTTCTGTGGGCAGTAGGAAATCATCTTTCTATCAGCCCCTTCTGTAGAGAAACCTTGCTATGGAGGGGGCGATATTTATCCCTAGAAGTTTTACTGACAGAAAACTGTACTTTTTTCCACTCAGGGCCGGAATTATTTTTCATAAATTGAGGGACTGAGGCACTGATTGGTGAAGTAGAAACGGGGTAGATTAGAGTTTGTTGTGAGAGATTGCTTTCTTTTCCAGAAGAGTCATTCATTCAACAACAAACTTTTTACATAAGGTCTACTGTTAGATGATGTGTACGGAGCATTCTGCTAGTAGGAGTGGGGGCTGCAGGGAAGGGACGGAGAGAGATAGAAAGTTTAGATGAACATTGGTAGCTAGCAGCTAGGTCTGGAGGCAGGAGGACTTGAGTTCAAATGTGAACTCAGACAGTTATTAACTGTGTGATGCTGGGTAACCCTATTTGCCTCAGTTTCTGCAATCTGTAAAGTGCAGCTGGAGAAGGAAATGGCAAACTACTCCAGGATCTTTGCCAAGAAAACCCCAATGGGGTCATAAAAGGTAGGACACACATGAACTGCAATGATAGCTAGCATTTTTATAGGCTTTAAGGTTTGCAAACCTGTTTACAAATATTACCTCATTTTATTCCCACAATAATCCAGGGAGATAGGTACTATTATCGTCATATTACAAGTGAGGAGTCTGAAGCAAAGAGGTTTAGTGGCTTGCACATGGTTAACCTAGATGACAAGTAAGAGACCTCTCTTGACATTGCATGGATCCCAGTGGAACAAGCAGTCTTCCCATTGATTATTCAAATAATAATATCCAATCTTACGATCTAAATAACTTTCCTTTTCCAGTGTATACTCTGCACAGCTGCCAAACAGATATTCCAAAACCCTAGGTCTGGCCATGTCACTGTTCTACTCCTGTAGAGCACCCTATCACCTCCTAGAGCAAATAAAAACATCATTTAAACCTTTTTTCAATCTAGTCCGTTCCTGTCTTTCCGACATTCTTCATATTACTCCCCTCCACAAACTGTATTTTTCAGCTTCCTCACACATTCCACTACCTCCATGCCTGGAAAGCCCTCCCTCCTCACCTTCATCTCTTAGCATCCCTGTCTTCCATTAGGTCTTTGCTCAGACCATGTCATCTCAGCCTCTAGAGCTGTTCCCTCTAACTCCTCATTGACTCTATGTAGTGTGTCCGTCCATATTTATGTATGTATCGTTGCCCTTGTTCAAATGTAACCTCCTTGAGGACAAAGACTGTTTTTGCCTTTTCTTTGTATCTGTGGACAGTATTTGTAAAGCTCTTAACCACAGTGCCTGGCACATTGTAACAGGTAAATAAAATCTTGTGCATTGCTGGACTGATTGATGAGGGTGAAAGAAAAGTGTAGATAAAGTACTATGAGACCTCAAAGTACAGTCAAGGGGTCACTTTCACTTGGGCATGAAGAGTTGAGTTGAACTTTAAAGAAAGAGAGGAATTTAAATAGACAGTTTGGGGTTGGAGAAAAACTCCCATTCATGCATGGAGACTACCTTGAACAAAGGAGATTGAAGGCAGGTCAAGAAGGAAGGAAACCAGCATTTATTAAGTGCCCATTAACTAATTAATTAATGTGCCTAGCATTGTGCTAAATGCTTTACAAGTAGCATTTGTATATAATATAATGGATATAATATGCATCTGTATATAATATAAATAATACTCATTTAATTCTCACTACAACCCTGGGGAGTTAGGTGTTATTTTTACAGATGAGGAAGCTTGAGGCAGGTAGAGTGACTTGCCCAGGGTCACATAGCTAGTGTCTGAGGCTGGATTTGGATTTAGGAAGATGAGTCTAACTGATTCCCAGCCCAGTGCACCTAGGCGCCCTAAGAATATGATAGCACTGGTGATAGTTTGGAGAGCGGATGGACTGAAAATAGGAGTAATTGAGAGACTGTTGCAATAATCTAGGTAAGAAAAGGTCACAACTTGGCCTGAGGTGGTGACTGTGATACTGGAGAGGTAGAGTCAGATGGTGAGAGAAGTTTCTAGAAGGCAGAATGGATCAGACTTGGCTCCTGGATCTTAGGGATGTGAGCCATCAACTGGCCAAGCCCCATGTTTTACGAAGGAGGAAATGGAGGTCCAGAGGCCTCATGACTTGCCTGAGATCACACATTTAATAAGTTAGCAGAGCTAGGGTTTGAACCCAGGGTTCTTGACTCCAAATATGGTACTTTTCCTGCTACTCCAAAAGGCAGGGAGAATGAAAGAAAGAGGAGAGTCCAATGTGACTCCTAAGTTAGGACTCCAGGTGGCAAGAAGGTGATGGCTTCAGCAGAACTGGAAGCGAAGCTGATTGGAGGAGAAGAATGAGTTCAATTTGCTGAGGTCCCAGGTAACAGTGCTGGAAGGGCAGTGACACCAGGAGTTCGAAATACATTTGTATTGCTTACTTACTTGATTGATGTGAGAGTCATTTGCGTAGCGTTTAAAGTTGAAACTGTGGAGTGGATGAAAGCATCTCGGGGAGCATCTGGAGAGGGAAGGACTGAGGGCCTAGTGCTGCTAACATTTAAGGAGAAGCTGGCAAAAGTTTCCTAGGAATGGTTAGGGAGGTTTGTTTGGGAAGAACCCAGCTTCTCTGGAATCCAGGTGGGAGGAGAGGATATTTAAAAGGAGGGAATGATCTACTCTGGTCCAGGATGAGGAGGGGAGAAAATGCCTTTGGATTTATGGATAAGGAGGATGTTGAATGACCTTGGAGGGAGGAGCTTCATCACCCTGGTGGGAATGACTTCGGATTGCCCAGGGGTTTTAGTATGAGTGGGTAGAGAGAAAGGGAAAGCTGGAGAATGGATAACTCCTTTAGGTCTCAGAGGAGGGAAACAGAAAGATAGCCTGAAGGAGTGACAAGTTCCCAGGAAGGGCCCTGGTGAACCAAATAGGGGAGAGTTTCATGTGACATGGAAGTAGGCTACTAGAAGGACTGGTGATGGGGGCCAAACTCTTGTTTCACTCACTAAATAAGATATAAATGGAATTTTTATAACTCGGATTTTCTTAAATGGACAGAAGACACTTGATATTTGAAGGAATCCTGGGTGAGATAGTTTGAAAATGAGGAGAAAAGAAAAGTGAAAAGGGGAGAAAGAAGAAAGTAAAGAGTATTGTCTAGAGGTTCTCTCCACCAAGGTTTCTCAGTGACCTCAGGCCCCATGGGTTCCCTTATTCCCATACCCCTGTGTGCAGTCTCTGTATCAGTCCTACATTACCTATGGGGCATTCCCTTTGAATAATGTG
>CM053772.1:124272215-124287655 GCA_028658325.1 Potorous gilbertii | reverse complement strand
CCCCCCCCCCCCCCCCCCCCCGCCACTGTTTCCCACCCTTGATCCTTTCAAAATATCTATGCCCAAATTTGTTACCCTTAAACTAACCCAGCCCTCCTTTGTTTCCATCAAGACCCTACCTAAATCCCTTCTCCTTTCACCCCAGACTGCTTGGCCATCCCTAGATCTCTCCCACAGTCTTTTTGTAAATAGGATCCTTCTTATCTGCATAAGGTACTCAGATTCCATCTAGCTCAGATTCAACCTTGCTGGTTTGTCAATACAAGCATCACAAATGGTGAGGCTTCTTAAACCCCTTCTTCTACCCAGTATGGCGGACCTTTAATAAAACTTTGTTTTACTTTGGCTGAAAGAAGGCTAGGAGGGAATTCATTTGGCAGGACCTGGAGTGTTGGTATTTTGGGGTCCCGAGTATATCTAACCCCCTAACCTCAAAACCTCCATTCTTCTAGTCCCCCAGGTTCACGTTAGCATTATCCTATCTCATTCACTCCACGTATCCTGTCCATTGCTACAGCTTGACTTTTCTGATTCCGTAACTTGGCTCGGATAGATCCACTTCTGTAGTCATGCGGCCAGTGTCTTATTTCAGGCTCCCATCCAGTGCTGTGCAAAAGCCAGCCAGCTCTGATGGCTGCTGAGAGCAGACTGGTAAATTTTCAGTGTGAGCATTTACACTTTGGAATGCTGTAAATATAATAAATAACATATAAATATAATAATATAAGTAAATCCTAAAAATATAATCAATGATATGCATGTAAATAAGTAAATTCTATAAATATAATAAATTGAAAACTAGGGCATTCTTCCTGTTATATATAACAAATAAGTATAATAAATAATATGCATATAAATATAAGTAAATGCTATACATCAGGGCGTGATTGTTTTGATGAGTGTCTTGATTGAAGAAAGTCATGGAGAAAACATTAATAATGCAGATTAAACTAAAAAATGTGTCATGTGTAACATTTATCAGTATACTGGGCTATTGAAATGACTCCCTAATTGTGTTTCCTGGACAGAGGACCTGGGCCTGGGGTCAGGAAGACCTGAGTTCAGATTTGGCTTCCGACACTTACTAGCTGTGTGACCCTGGAAAAGTCACTTAACCTCTCTTGCCTCCTGTAAAACAGGGTTTCCTCCTAAGGGCCTAGTGTGGATGAAATAAATTCATTTTTGTAACGCATTTTGCCAACTTTGAAGTGGTATATAAGTGCTAGCTATTACTAAAATTAAGTTTTTCCCTTTTTCCCTTAAACACGGGTCTGAACCATGTCATTCCTCTACTCAGTAAACTCCAGGGGCTTTCTGTTGCCTTGGGTATATATATAATGTGAACGCCTCCTTTTGGCTTTTAAAAGCCCTTTACAGCCTGACTCCAACTTGTCTTAACAGCCTTGTTCTGCATTGTTCTGTGGTCCTGCCAAACTGGCCTTCTTCCTCTTAGTCACATGACAGTCCTATCTCCTGAGCCTTTTCACTGGGCCTCCTCTGTTCTTGAAATGTCCTCCCTCTTCACCCTCTACTTGTTAGGATTCCTCTTTTTGTTCAAGATAAACCTTAAGCACCACCTTCTCAGTGAAGACTTGTCTTGCTTTAATCACCTTATATTTTATTCCTTTAAAAAAATTTTTTTTGGGGGGTGGTGGTACACTGGATAGAGTGCCAGGCCTGGAGTCAGGAAGACTCATCTTCCTACGTTCAGATCTGGCCTCAGATATTTACTGGATGTGTGATCCTGGGCGAGTCACTTAAACTCGTTCACCTCATTTTTCGCATTTGTAAGAGGAGCAAGAGAAGGGAATGGTAAACCGCTCCAGTATTTTTGCCAAGAAAATCCCAGATGGTGTCACAAAGATCTGGACACAACTGAAAATGACTGAACAATAAATTTTATTCTTTGCATAATTATGGATGTACATGGTGTTGCTCTCACGTAAATGCTTGTCGATCGATTGTGTGATCTCTTGGAGGGATAACCTTAAGTAAGTCCCTGTTCCTCTCTGTGTCTGTTTCATCATCTTTGCAGGGAGAGGAGTAGAGGGGATCTCTAAGGTCCCAATTCATTGACAAGAAGAATAATTGGTTAAGATTGTTATTATATTTAGTCATTTTCAGTCACGTTGAACTCTCTATGACCACATTTGGGGTTTTCTTGGAAGAGATACTGGGGGGCTTTTCCCTTTCCTTCTCCTGTTCATTTTAAGGATAAGGCAACTGAGGCAAACAGGGTGAAGTGACTTGCCCAGGGTCACCCAGCTAGTAAGTGTGTAAGGCTGCATTTGAACTCCGGAAGATGAATCTTCCTGATCCAGGCCTGGCACTCTCTCTACTGTGCCACCTGCTTGCCCCATGAGATTATTGTCACTCCCTAATTTAGATTCTTGTAAATATATATGTGGATTTCCAACTGGATTTCCAACTGGGAAAACAAGGGACAATTGCAACAGGAGTTTTAAAATAAAGGTTATACCTGCCTGGGTACAGAACTTGTAGGGTTTGAGCTAGAGAGAGACAATGGTGACCTTGAACCATTTCCAATGTGAGTCTGAGACACATAGCCCAACAACCTCAAGAATAAACAATTATCTCATTCATACCTGAGTATTTGGGGAGAAGGTCCGGCATTAACCTCTTGCCCAAGAGTTACCTATTGACAGATTTTGTTTTGTTTGACTTGGCTGGAACCCGCTGTGGGCAAACAACCCCATAGGTAGACCCAAGTGAGGGGGAGAATCAGTAGCACTTGGAAAGGAACCCTATCTCAGACTGAATGACATGGGTGCCAGTGCTTCAGAAGCCTTGCCATCTCACCAGGCCAAAGGGTCATCTGACTACGGAGAGTTTTTTCCAGGTCAAAGGATCTTTATTTATATAGTTTCTGGCATACCAGTCTGGGCAGTTATCTCTTTGCCCCTCCCCCATCTTCCCTTGGCTCTTTCTGGAGTTCAGAGGTGACTTTGATGGTCTCTCTTATCTTTGCTCACAAGCCAGCTGGGTCACTGAGGGGCAGGATGCTTTCACGTTGTAATCCTGAAGTAACTGCATGGCCACATCAAGGGGCAGTGAGGAACTTGGAAATCCTCTCCACAGTTGTGCAAACCGGGCTTCCTCCTTGCTCTTACCCTGGCTGAGGCTGAGATTATTTTGCCATTTCATTTTATTGTACTGTATTCAGTTGTTATTTAGTCAGAAAACAAGCCTGTGGACTCCATCTCTTACAGCCTCTAACAGAGTCCTTGAGCCTGGCTGGCCAGAGCCTGAGCCATCTGTCTTACAAAAGCAGGCCATGAACCACAAACTAGTCATAAAGTATTTTGGTGCTATGACAATTCCAAAGGACTCTTGTAAAAAAAATGCTATCGACCCCTGGAGGGAGAACTTGTGAATTCTGAATGCATATCAAAGCATTTTTTTCACTTTATTTTGATTCCTTTTTTTTTCTACATAACTAATGTGGAAATGTGTTTTGCATGAATTCATATGTATAATGGGTATTTTATTTCTTGCTGTCCCAATAGATGAGAGGGAGAGAATTTGGAACTGAAAATAAAAATAATAAAATTAGCTTAGATTACTTGGTGCTAAACCCAAAAGTAGATCAGTGGAACAAATCAGTGAAGCAACAAAAGGAATCAGCTGAAAATGGTAATCTAATGTTCCATAAATCAAAAATGTAAACTTCCTTTTTAACCAGAGCTGCCGTGGGGGCAAAATGGAAAGTAGTTTATGAGATGTTAGATTCAGACCATTATCTTACACCTTATACCACACTACTCAAAATAGATGCGCAGCCTGAATATAAAAGGTCAAGCTATAAAAAAAAAATTAATGAGAACAGGATTAGGTATCTTTCACAACGGTGATAGGGTGAGGTAATGAGAAGGTCTGGTAATAATCTTTTACCTGACAAAGGATAGATGAGATCTTAAAAGGTATGAATCATAATTATAGAAGATAAAATTTTGGCTCTGTACGGTTGTTGGCTTCATACTTTTGTATGTGTAAAACCAATGAAGACATAACAAAAATACCCAGTAGAGTAGGGAAAATACTTGCATAAAATATCACTAATGACCGTCTGCTGTCCAGTATATACAGGGAATTGACAAAGAGAATCATTCTCCGATAGAAAACTAATCAAAGGATATGAACAGTTTTCAAAAGATTTGCAAACTATAAATGACCCTATGAAAACATGTTATCTGTTACTAAATAGTAAGATGAAAACGAATTTAAACAAGTCTGAAGCCTTGACTATTTCAATACAAGTTGATAGAGATAAAATATGGGAAAAGTCAATGTTGCAAGGACCACAAAAAATTACTGCACTGATGCGCTGTTGGAACTGTGAAGGGATTGAGTCATTACAGATTTCAGTATGGAATTTCCCAAGAAAAGTAATTAAACTGTCTGTATCCTTGAGCATATGCCCCTAGAAAGTCAAAGACACAAATAAAGGTCTGGCATATACCCAGATATCCACAGCCACAGTCTCTGATAACAAAGAACTAGAAACCAAGTGAGTACCCACAGATGTGGAAATGTCAGAAAAACTGAGCAAATCAGAGAAATGTGGGAAGATTTGTAAGAACTGATGCGGAATGAAATGAGCAGATCCAAGAGATCATTGGCTACCCTTTTATAGTTCATTCTCTATAATTGGAGTATGTTTTGCCTTTATAGGTAGGCGTATGTATGTTCACTTTCCTTCTCATTGAGATAAGAGGGATGTTCATGAAAATGAACCTGCATTGATGCCTATAGTTTTCTGACATGGCCTCAGTTAGGAGAAATAGCAAATTCCTTTTTTTCATCATTTCTTCCCTAGCATAATACTTTTTCCTTCTTTTTCTTTTCTCTTAAATCAAACAAACAGCACACAAAGTGTCCACTCTTCAGGAGTTCACCGTCTAATTGGGGTAAAGTTACAGTTAATGTAAGTGGAAAATAACAGATGGAAGGAACTAGAATTAAGGGGGAATCAGGAAAATCTTGTAGAAGATGGGATATTTATGGATATAATTTTTGGTCCTGGTGAGGCTTGACTTTGAACCATACTGGTTTCAGACTGAACTGTCAGGGCGTCTACAGGCCTCCAGGTATGCTGAGCTCTGTTTGTTTCCTTGTGCCTAGAGGTACAAGCCTGGATGTGGCTGCTTTCTGGCTGTTCTCTCTCCAGTCTCCTTGCTATGCTGGTGTCAGCCTGGTTTCTATGTTCTCACCTGCTGGGAGGCCTCAGCCCCGAGACTGGCCCTTGCTTTAGCTCCTAACTCCCTGAGCTGTTCTATAGGAGTTTGTTTTGTTTTTTGGGGGGGGGGGGGCTCAAAGCTGTTTTTCCATATAGCCCTCTTCTTCCTTGCTAGGAGGTGTTCCTCAGAGGAGCTGCTTTGACCTAGAAGTTTTCATATAGCCATTTTAGCTGGAATCTTCCGTTCCCTTTTCCGGTCTTTTCTTCCTACCCACATAGTAATCCTTGCCCCTGAAATAGCTTAGCTTATATGGGAGGATAGCTCTGCCAGACATGGCAGAGTTGGGAGTCAGAGGGAAGAGGGAAGTTGGAGTAATGCTAACAGAAAGACACAAGGAAGTAAGTCAGATCCAATGTTGGCATCCCCCTCTAGAGAAAGCTACTTCTTAGCACATACTTAGAACTATAGAATGACCCAGAAAGAGATGGGACTTCGGAGGACTATGTTGTCCAATCCTTTCATTTTATAGACAACTCTAAGGCCCAGAGAGAAAAAATATTTTTGCCTAGAATTACACAACAAGTCATTTAAAAAGCCAGGCTCTGGTCTGCTGGATCTGTGGTTGGCATTTTGGCCCCTGGTTCTGAGTGCCTGTAAGCTATGCCACACTGGCTCATAAACTACAGCTGATGGAAGGAAAAGAGACCATGTAGAAGGTCAAATAAAGGGGACAGGGAAAAGTGAAGACCACCAACAAAGCTGGGGATGTCAGGCCTGTGGTAGTGATGGTCAGGTTAAAGGTTTCCCTTCACAGGGTAGGGTCTTCAGAGAACATTTCTGTCCTACAATTCTGTGACTTCCTACTCGGGGAATAGGGGTGGGTGGCTTAAGGTACAGTAATAACTCACATTTAGAAAATGCTTTAAAAATCATTTTTCCTTTCTTCACAACAACCCTGAATGGTCTCCATTTTACAAGTGCAGACATAGGTTCGGAGAGATTAAGAGACTTAGTCACAGTCACTCTAGGAAGGGTTAAAACTGGGACTTGAATCTATCCCTGGTTTTTCTTTTAAAAAAATTTGCTGCTAACCTTTTTTTTTTTAACATCACTATCATTTCCTAATTAATATTCCATCGCCCAATAAAAACCTCCATAATGATGAATGATTATAGTCAAGCACATTGACCCCATCTGAAAATGTCTGTCACCTCCCTGCTTCCCCTGGGTTTCACGGAGTCACCTATGGGACACCTAACTTGGCTTTCCCCCAGAGATGGATAACGAAGAGAATAACTTCCTCCCCACCAATCAGTAACATATTTGTCTGTCTCGCTTAAAGAAAGGGGAATGACCGTACGTTTGAGCCCCTTTGCACTGCTGCAAACAGGTGGAAGCATGTTTGCCAGAGTTCAGGGACCAGGTCTGCCAGTAGGATCCAGCCAGAAGGGACAGAAAGCCTCAGACTGTCCATCTGACTGGGTCGCAAAAAAGGAAGGCTAATGACCATTCAATTATAGCAGAAGAGGAAAGGAGATTCATTTTTTAAGGATAAGGCATAACTTTGTTAGGTGATGGAAGCTTATTGGTTGTCCAAGTTTGTGAGCTTAGAATTATAGGATTTGTGAATTGTGAGAGGAAGGGAACAGGCATTTTGTAAGTGCCTCCTTTTTTGCCAGGCATTGTGCTAAATTCTTTAAAATATCTCATTTGATCCTTCCAACAATCCTGGGAAGTAGGTGCTTTTAGAGCCTTCTTTTATAGTTGGGGAGGCAGAGGTTAAGTGACTTGCCCAGGAAGTGTCTGAGGCTAGGTTTGAACTCAGATCTTCCTGACTCTAGGCCCTTCACTCTATCCGCTTTGCCATTTAGCTACAGGAGAACTTAGAGATCAGTCATTTAGATGGCCCTCTCCTCTTTATTCTATACAGAAGGAAAATGAGGCTCAGAGCAGAGGGGTCACGTAGTGGTTGAACTAGACTTAGAAACCAAGGCTCTGGATTTCCACAATGGTAATGTTTCATTTCCATTATGTTGAAAAGATCTTAGAGGTCTCATTTTACAGATAGGGAAACTGAGATTCAGAGAGCTTCAATGACTTGTCCAAGGGTACAAAGATAGTAAATGACAGAATCACTGTACCACTCATCACCCCTAGCTGGAAGAATATTTGGTACCATGGCTTAGCACGCCAAAGTTTTGATTCCTTTCCTTGTGCCATCTTGGTATATGGGGACTATTGAGTATCATCATGGAGGAGCTCTCCCTAAAGCTTGGCTCTTGACAACTCACAAGCAGTAAGGAGTGAGTTCCAGTGCTGGCAACATAACCACACCACCAGGTATCCTGTCTATAAAATGACCTGTCTATAATTTTGTTGTGTGTAGCTAACTAAGCATGCTCCATTTTGCCAACATGGAAATTCCACTGCGCCAACATGGAAACTCCACTGTACCAGTATGATCAGAGTTTCCATGATGAATGAGTAATCTATAAACAAGACTGAGCCACACTGGGAAGGAGATGAGTGAGTGCCCATGCGCAGTTTGATGCTGAGGCTGAGGCACTGGGTTCAAACTCCCCGAGTTCCAATATATTCCTATGTTCCTCAGCTCCAGTGAGTATGTCATAGATGCTATTGATCACAACGGATGAGAGAGTATAGATGGATCAAGGCAAACATATCCTCATTCCTGGAAGAAGGATTCAAAATGACTAACAAGTGAACAGGGAAGTGCCCGTAAGTAATGACCAGAATAACAGATCTGTTCCATAGACCCTTAATGACCTACCTCACCTCACATTGTCTGTACAGGGTAATAAAAACATCTAAGCAGTAAGGTCGATGTCTTGACTTAATTGTGAATTGGATTAAAGGAA
The DNA here is from genome assembly GCA_028658325.1 of Potorous gilbertii. Taxonomy (NCBI): domain Eukaryota; kingdom Metazoa; phylum Chordata; class Mammalia; order Diprotodontia; family Potoroidae; genus Potorous; species Potorous gilbertii. Next base: position 124,279,578 of record CM053772.1, on the reverse strand, counting down.
ATAATACCTGGAAGCCCAGCTCTGACTCCTTGGATGATGTTATAGGGCTTTGTTGACAGAAGGGCGGATAGATGAAATGTTGTCAGATGTACAAAAACTATTCCTATGCCTCAAAATCCAGAGGTAATACATAACTATAAGTAAATATTGAGGCAGTCAACATATTCTCCCACCTCCATTCTCACTCCCACTATTCAAAAGGTTAGTTATATTTGGGGGTAGGAGAAATATGTAAATCAAATTTGGAAGAAAGTTGGATATGTTGAGATTCCTGGCCCAGAACAGATTGCAAAAGAACTAGAGTTGGAGTTGATGACTTGGGTTCCAATCCTGCTGCTCATTAGTTGTGTGACTTTGGGTTAGTGAATTAACTTCTCTGAACCTCAGTTTCCTCAGCTGCAAAAGCGGAATAATAATATTGGAAAATCTACCATGCTGAACCCAGAAGGTTGTTGTGAACACTGTCAATGGCAAAGTAAATATAAGCTATGACTTGAAGGATTTTCTCACATTTGTATCACACCTTGTTCTTTTCCAAGCATTTTGGCATCTACCATCTATGTGGTTATAGGGGCAGAAAACCCTTAGGCTTGGAGCTGACGTCTCTTTACTCAGTTGCCTAGGTGACTGTCATACTTAACTACCTATCTCCCAGGTATATTGTGAAATTACAAAGAGAAAATGTATTTAAAATGTTTCATAACTGTAAAGGGCCATGTAAGTATTAATCCTTTAGCATTTGGGAGAGCATCGTGATGTTGGGGGTTAGAGTAGTCTGCATTCTTTGTCATTTTATTGGATAGTCACAACCTCCCTGCACAGAAAGCAGGCCAGAGATGACTGTGCCCTTTTGAGAGATGTCAACACTGAGGCCTGGAGACTTACTCAAGGGATGCCGATTCCGCCACTTGGACTGTATGGTGTCTCGAGACCTTTTTCATTGTCTTACAGGAGGGAAGAAGGCAGTGTTTGTCAAATGGAAAACGTGGAGTTTTACTTTTGGAGGGCTATTTTTAAAACCTTTGTTTTAATAAGGGAGGGGGGAAGGGCACCTTCTAGAAAAAGAGAAAATGGTTTCTGCCAATAAATAAAGCCCAAGAGTGAGAAAACTGGGAGGTGGGAAGTGGGGGGTGAGTAGAAGATGTCACTTGTCAAGATCAAGGACCTTAGGGACGAGGTGAATTCAGCCAAGCCAAAGAGAACTTTCCAAATCCCTCTCTAACCTCTTAAGATTTCCTTCTAGATCTGAAATTTAATAGTCTTATGGAAGTAAGATTTGGAAAGATATCAAACATTTTAGGATTGGAAAAGCCAAACCCATGCCTATTTGCAACTGGTCCCCCATGTATGGACTATCTTCCCTTCTTTCCTGCCAACATTCATCAAACCCTGACTCAGATATGGCCTCCTACAGGAACCCTTCCTTGATAGATTCAATTGTTCTCTTAACCTCTTGAAATTACATTGTATAGCTTTGTTTCTATATTTACCTACTTATACACATTATAGCTACTTGTAGGCTATAATGTAGGTGCCTTTAGGCCGGACTGTTTCATTTTTTCCTTTGTAGGTAGCCAGAATTACTATGTCATTTAGCTGCCTAACTTGGTAATTGTGTGTTGAACCGAATTAAAAACTCACATAAACAAGATGAGAGCCACATTGCCACATCCAGAAACCAAATCGGTAGAAGGCTTCAATTTTTCCTGATCTTGAGCAATGCATAAGTGATATTCAGTGTGATGAACTTGAAACCCTTAGGAAATGCTTTCTGACATCCCAAAACTATTAGATTTCTTAGTTTGTGGGAAGCACAGAGGAGGCACTGGGAAGGAAGGTTTTGTAAGAAAAGGAATATTTGAGAAACATGGTATTCAGTACCAGCAGCAGTATTTTGAACAAACCAAATACCAAATTGAAACTATTCAGGGAAAAGAGGTGAACTTTCAACCAGAGAAAATGAAAATTAGAAAAACAAACACAAAAAGCAAGGAATTGGGGCAGAAAAAGTCAGTTTCACAGTTCTTAGGTTATAGTGCCACTATAAAACTGCATTGTTTTTTGGGGAAAAACCCCCAGCAGATAATCCTTTAAAACAACGTTACTGGAAGAAAAATTACAGTTATCCCTTTCATATTGAGAGGGCTAGGGGTGTGGCGCCTCCCCCATCTGGAAAATCCAAGTAAAACTTTTTGCTTGAAGCCCATATTATATACCTCGTGACTTCAGAGGTCTTGGGATGGCTTCCCCCATTCTCCCAGAATCTTTTTTCTTTTGCTGATGCTAGATATTTCACAATTCTCTACCTTTAGCTCAAGACTGCTTCTGTTTTAGGTGAGGTAAAAAGAACATGAGATTTGGGGTCTTTAAAGAGGCTTTAAAGTCATGTGTCTGTGGCCAAGTCACTTTTACCTACCTGTTAGTTTACTTCTCCTTGAAAAGGATGTGATGATGATGGTGATGAAGTTATTTTATGCCCTGTCAACAAAGTTGTGAAGTTCAAATGAGAAATTGAGAAGGAAGCCTTGTAATTATGAAAAAGATGAGATATTGTTAATTTTTGAGGGGGTCCAGACTTGTTATTTTATTGATATGCAGAACTCATGCTGTGGACTCCCTCTCCCAATGCAGATCAGTGATTTTTTTTTAAATTTAGTTTTAAAGAAGGACCTGGGGGCATTGAGAAGTTAAATGACTTCCTCAGGGTCATACATCTAACATGTGTCTGTCAGGGGTAGGTCTCCAAGTCCAGTATTCCACACTACCTCTTAATTACTGTTTGTGGTTATTTCTTCCTCTGTGAGTGAGTTGATCTGGATTCTTTATTGAGGGAGGGTTTGGATTGGGAGAGGGGCTTCCTGTGAGCACTGGTGCCTAAGGTGAGGGAAAGTGATCCAGGAAAGGTAAAGACAAACTTCATACTTTGGTACAGGAGAAACCTGGGATAATACAAGGCCTGTCCACAGAAAGGGACCCTTCCCCATTTTCCAAATAGAAGGTGATAGGAGATGGCAAAACAGATTCCAAGAGAAACATGAAGTTTTCTCTTCCTTGGACTTCTGAGCAGTTCTCCCTATGTTCAGAAGGGTGACTTATCTTGTGGTTTTTCAGGACCAGTATTGGATTAAAGGGGAGTTGTTGGAATGGTGTGAATTAAAGGAATAAATAGGATGATAGATTTAGAGTTGTCAGGGACTTGAGGTCACCTAGTCTTGTGTGACTCACACAGGGTCACATGGATAGTAATGAGAGAGACATGGAACTCAGGTCCTTTGACTCAAATCCAGAACTTTTCCTACTGTATCTTGCTGGAAATAAAGTTTTTACTCTCTCCTGGACCTCAAGTTGAGATTGTCCCATCTCTGCAGCCCAAGCTCTCATTTTCAGGCTGGTCAAGGAACAAAATTCCTTTCCTCAGGCATCACATAATGTTGGAATTAGACCTCAGAGATAATCTAGACCAGGGTTTCTTATACCCTTTTTGTTGGGGTGAGGTGATGTCACTTGGTCAAGTCAATGGACCCTTGCTAAAAATGTCTTTTAAGTAAGTGAAGGAAATGCTCGCTGTCAGTCAGAGGTTAGTGAAAATAAAAATTAATTTCTACCCAGTTCAAGGACTCACTGAAATCTATTAATTTCATGGACCATTTGAGAGTCCATGGATCTCCAGGGAAGGGAACAAGCATTTATTAAGTGCCTACTATATGTCAAGCACTGTGCTAATTAAGTGCTTTACAAATATCTCATTTGATTTTTGTGAGGTAGGTGCCATTTTAAAGATGGGGAAACCAAGGTTGACAGAGGTTAATGACTTGCCCAGCTTTCTACAGCTACTAAACATCTGAAGCTAGATTTGAAGTCTGATCTTCCTGACTCCAGGTCCGGTGCTCTCTCTATCCACTGCACCACCATCTGGCTTCCTGGCCTACCCTCTTCCCCAAGAACCCTTCCCTCATCTGAACCAATCGCCTCATTTTGCAGAAAAGGAAACTGAGTCTCCCTGTCACTCCCCTGCTCATGCAGCCTTCCTTTTGATGTTCAAGTAAATCGGCCAGCTCTTCATTTGGAATTTGGAGTCCTTCACAAGCTGACCCCAACTTTTCTTTCCAGGCTGATTACACAGCACCCCCCCCCTTAAGAACCTTCTACATTCCAGCCAACCTAATATGTTTATTTCTCTACCACTCAATATATCAGTATAGCTTCTAACTTCCAGAATTAGTACTTTCAAGCCTTTAAGAAGGTTACCCCTTCCTTCTTAACCCATGCCAGGAATATTTTTTCTTCTTACTTCCACCTCTTAAAATTCTTGGCCCTCCCAAGCTCAGATAAGGAGCCAGCCACCTCTTACAAAAAGCCTCTCCTAATTCCTCACATCCCACCCTACTGGCAATCCCAAACTTGGTATTTTTACTTATCAGTTGCATCATGCTTTTCCATCCTTAGAATGTAAATAGCTAGCACTGATATAGTGACTTCAAAGTTTGCAAAGTGGTTTACTTAAATTGTCTCAGTTTATCCTTACTTCAGCCCCATGTAATAGGTGCTTTAATTATCCTCCTTTTACAAATGGGCAAATGGAGGCTTGAGGGGAAGGGTTTGAGGAGGGTGTGACTTAGGCTCCTGTAGCTGGTTAATGCCTGAAGGTAGGATTCAGACTCTAAGTCTTCCCAAGGTCAACAATCTCCCCTCTGTGACACCTAGGAAGTTCCTGGATATTAAAAACTATTTGTCTTTGTGTCTCCAGCACCCAGCACACAGAAGGCCTTAATAAATGTTTCTTGTATTGAAATGCATTGAGGACTATGACTTGCCCAAGGTCTCACACAACTAGGAAGAGCAGAGATTCCTGGCTCCCAATCCTGTGTTCTTGCTCCTGGTAGACACCTTAGTAAATTATTTCCTTATATAGAATGAAGTGTGAGAGAGTGGGTGGGTGGGATAGGGATCTGGTACTGAGGAATAGTCAGCTCCCAAAATATTTCTGACTCCCCCTTTCCCTCTCCCCCACATTCTGCTTTCTGATAACTGAAATTCTAACATGCTTGGAGGCTTATTTCTTCAGTTTAAACATTTGCTCTCTCCTGGCTGGCCCTCTTCTAAAATGTAGATAACCCCAGATAGCTCCCATCAGGAGCCCCTAACCTTTATTTCCGACTTTAATTATGATACATATGGGAACCCTTTCCAATTGTACAGCTTAGTTCAGTTCAGCCCATATGTGATGGTTCCTATACAAAACACACAGGCCTTAAGGGAAGGCCCTTAAGGAGATAACATCCTGGGGTGCTGGTGGGGAGATGGACACAGATTCATATAAATGATATTATAGATAGCATGTTCATATATTAAAAGGTAATTTCTGGTAAGAGAATCAACATCTGGTAGGAGGAATCCCAGCATTCATGGAGGAAGAAGTACCCGGAGCTGAACCTTCAAGGACTGCAGATCGGTAGGCAGTGGTTAGAGCACTGGGCCAAGTCAGGGAGATCTGGTCTAGGACACTTAACTACCTGTGGGACTACCTGCCTCAGTTTTCACAGCTGTAAAATGGGGACAAAAGCACCTACTTGTGAGAATCTAGCTGGGTGCCTGGCACATAGTAAATACTTAATAAACTCTTGTTTCCTGCCTTCATGAAAAGTAGAGATGAGAAGAAATAGATCCCCAGGGATGGATGAGAGCTTGCCAAGAGACAGGAGACAGTTAAAAGCTTAGGGACCCATAGGGATTTTTTTTTTAATTCTGAATTTAAAAACCAAGAAAATAACATTTCAGTTTTCATTTCACTGCACTTGCTTCTTAGGAGTATATATAATAAATTCTACTCTTTATTTTTAAAACTGTCCTTGTCTGCTTCCTTCTAGGGAACCGCTTAATATTCCACTGTGGCTGGAACATAGACTATGGTGGGGAATAATGTTAACTAAGACTGGGAAAGGTCTTTTGGAGGGATTTAAATGCTAGACTGAAGAATTTTTATTTTATCCTAGAGGATAAGGAGCTAGCTGACAAAAGTTTTGGGGAGAAATTGCAACTCATCTGTCTTTTTAATTCTGTGCAATTCTTGAAAGCACATGGATGCCCTCCAATGATCCACCCAGCATGTTAGGGCCAGAAGGTCCTTGACATGAAGTGGGTAGCCCTCAATCTGTGTCCATCTTTCCCCCTTAGGATTGCTTCATGGTTGGCTCACTTCCTTTCCCATTTTAGTTGTCCTAGATGATGCAATTAATGGGCAGTGCTATCAGATAAGAGTTTGAATTCTAAAGTTAAGATAGGTCTTTAAAGGAAGCCAGTTTCTTTACCTTCTCTCAGTGCCTTAGTTTACACAGTTGGAAAACGAGAGTACCGCAGAACTTTTTTTTAACCTATCTGGTAGTGAGGATATTAAGTGCCAAAGTAACCTTGCAAGGTTTGCAAAGCACTCTGCATAGTTATCTCATTTGAATTCCTACAGGAAATTCTAAAAGGTGGGCACCTAGTTTTACCAGTAAAGAAAACTCAGACTTGTTAGAGGCTAAGGGGCTTGCTAGGTGATAGATACTAGTGACTGAGATGGGATTTGAACTCAGATCAGCATTCCTTTCATAAATCTCTGGTGCCCCTCCAATTCACTTCAACAATATTTTATTATGTGCTCACTCTAGACAAGACACTGCTTTAGACAACAGTATGTAAAGTTCTTTAAAGCTCAGTATAAATCTCTGCTTTATTATTACTTTAGCTGGTAGGAGAAATTGGAATGAGGAAGCACCTTCTTCTGAGTACCTGGATGTAAATCAATCAACATTTATTAATCACCTACTATTTCCCCCTCACTCTTATCGATGGGTGTACAAAAGGAGGCAAACTGCCCTCAAGCAGTTTACCATCTAGTGGAGGAAACATACCAAGGAAGATAAGTAAAATACTGAAAAATAAATATCACAATTAGCAGAGGGAAGGCACTGGAATTAATCGTAGGGTTTGGAGGTTTCTGGTAGCTTCAGAAGATGGGGTTTTTAGCTGGGAAGCCAGGGAGGTCGATAGAGCAGAGGTGGGGGTCGGTCCAGGCACACGTGGGCTAAGATACTGGGGGGGCTCCCTTGGCCGCCTCCCCCGTCAATGAGTCTGGATGTCCTAGTCGCCCTAGGATCCGCGGTGGGCTCAGGGGCTCCACCTCCCAGACCTCAGTTTCCCTAATCTTTAAAAGGAAAGGGTGACCCGGGTGACCAGTCAGGTAGGTCCCGCCCGTCTCCAGACCGTGCTGGAGTGGACAGCGTGCTGGACTTCAGTGTGGAAGATGAGGGGGACCCCGCTCGGTGCGCTGTCAGACTGATTCCACATCTGCCGAATGGGGGTGCTGCCTGTGCCCCGATGG
>CM053772.1:124233711-124272115 GCA_028658325.1 Potorous gilbertii | reverse complement strand
ACATCTGCCAGATGGGGGTGCAGCCTGTGCCCCGATGATGTAGGACATCTGCCAGATGGGGGTGCTGCCTGTGCCCCGATGATGTAGGACATCTGCCAGATGGGGGTGCTGCCTGTGCCCCGATGATGTAGGACATCTACCAGATGGGGGTGCTGCCTGTGCCCCGATGGTGGAGGACATCTGCCAGATGGGGGTGCTGCCTGTGCCCCGATGATGTAGAACATCTGCCAGATGGGGTGCTGCCTGTGCCCCTATGGTGTAGGACATCTACCAGATGTTGGTGCTGCCTGTGCCCCGATGGTGTAGGACATCTACCAGATGGGGGTGCTGCCAGTGCCCCGATGATGTAGAACATCTGCCAGATGGGGGTGCAGCCTGTGCCCCGATGGTGTAGGACATCTACCAGATGGGGGTGCTGCCTGTGCCCCGATGGTGTAGGACATCTACCAGATGGGGGTGCTGCCTGTGCCCCGATGATGTAGGACATCTGCCAGATGGGGGTGCTGCCTGTGCCCCGATGATGTAGGACATCTGCCAGATGGGGGTGCTGCCAGTGCCCTGATGATGTAGAACATATGCCAGATGGGGTGCTGCCTGTGCCCCGATGGTATAGGACATCTACCAGATGGGGGTGCTGCCTGTGCCCCGATGATGTAGGACATCTGCCAGATGGGGGTGCTGCCTGTGCCTCGATGATGTAGGTAAAGCCTTGCAGACAGACTTCAGAGCTTCGTACGTTACTGCTTTGGGGGCGCAGCGCTGCGCCGGGCATACAGTAAGCGGCTAACGAGGCACGCACGCAGCACGCGGCGGAGCCGTCCCGCCGGTGACCGAGAGTAACCCCGACTCCCCTCCCCTCCCCCCCCGGACGGAGGGCGAGGCCTGAACGCCCGCGAGTAACCCCGGCCCATTCACCTTTGCCGAGGAAGTAGCGGGGGGAGCGTCGTGGCCGCGGGGAGGGGCGGGCCTGGGGGGCAGGGCCGGTAGCCAGGCGGGCGGGGCGGCTGCTGATTGGCGGAGGAGAATCACCTCATGTTCCAGTCGTGATTCACAATTCCAGGGTTCACTTCCTCCCGGAGGGAGCTACAGAGCTTGGAGAGGAGGGGGGAGGGGAATGGGGAGGAGAGGGGCGTGGCCATGGGCCTGGGGGCGGAGACTCGGGGCGTGGCCAGGGCGGGGACTGGATGGAGGCGGAGAGAGGAGTAAAGAGTGCCTTTAAAAAAAACCCGGCCCAGATGACAGCTCTACTTGGTGCCTTATCTTTGGGGGGGGGCACGTGCGTGCGCGCCCTCAGCCGGAGCGGGGGCCACCGCGGGCGCGCAGCGGGGGGCCGGGGAGCCCCTGAGGGACCCAGGGCGCACGGGCAGGGGGTGGGGGCCGCCGTGATGGACTGCACGTTTGAAGGTATCTCTCCCCCCCTCCTTCCTCTCTCCCTCCGCTCCCCTCGGCTTGCTGCATCCGGGGAGCAGGGCACCCCGTGCCCTGTGGACTCCCCATTTTTCAGGACTCCCTCCCTGAAAGCTGGGGAGGAGAAGGAGGTGAGGACGGAGCATGCACCTTTCTTACCCCCCAGTAAAATAAAGCTGAGGTTCAGGAGTGGCCGCCCCCTCCTCCTCCCCAGGGAACAATAATTTGGATACAGCGGTCGGTTTAGTCCCTCTTCGGTGATGGGGTCTCTTGGCAGAGTCCCCCGGGGGGCCCGGAGATGCAACCCCTCATTTTCTCTGTGCACCCCATCCTCTGGCCCCTATCACTCCTGTCCTTGTGCTCTAGGCAGATGGGTCCTTTTGGTTAATCCTGCCCCTGCCCCTTGGGGTGCACTGCTTCTTTGGGATCTCTTTGGCTAGGAGTAAGCACCGTGGGGTGCCAGGGCGATCCTGAAGAATGCTGTATTCAGTCCTGAGGTTCCCAGCGGGGAAGATGAGGCGACCCAAGGGCACGTGCACCTCGTGGGTTTTGGGAAATGGGGAGCTTGTATTATTTCCCCCGGTTTTGAGATGAGGTCCATGAGGAGAGGGAAAAGCTATGGAAGCTTTCTTCCCTTATTCGGGGGAGGCATGGTTTTGGTGAAACCTTAGGATTTGTGCCTAGAATTTCACTCTTAACACCAGGAAATGCCTAAGGGACCTCCAGAACTGGTCAGGCTAGGGTTCTGATAAGCATTTCCAGGCTGCAGGACTTTTTAACCAACCCTTTCCCTGACCCTATCCGGGCCAGACCAGGATTAAAAAAAAACCCTTCCTAGCCTCAAATAAATATTCTATTCAACAGCATTTCTTAAGTGTCTGCATACAACGAGGCACTGGGCTTTCGGATGGACCTGAGGTGGTTGGTATGGGGTGAGCTATGAGGAGTCAGGATAGGTTGCCGGGTAGGAGGAATTGGATTTGTGTTCTGGGGTCATGCAAGTACTTTTTGCCTAGTAAGAGGATTCTCCGTGGAGAATTCAGCCAGAGTCTTGGCCCCGCTGGCAGATTGCTGGACTTCAGACTCAAGAGTGGGGAAGAGTTTTGCCAGAGGCTCAGTGTTGCATAAATAAAGTACTCTCAGCCAGCTAGGAGAGATGTCCTTTCCTTCATCCTAGTCATATACAAGGAGAAAGGAAAAGTGGAGGGGCAAGTTGAGTTTTGGATTTATGAAGCAGCTGAAGGAGAGAAAGGGAGCTAATAATGTGTTAGGTAAGTAATAAAAGATGTAGCACTCTCCCAGTCCCTGAGCTGTGAATGCCCTTGAGAAGAACTTAAGAGCTCCTTTGTGTTCACCCTTGAGCTGAGAGCCAGGAGACCTGGATTCTAATTCTGCCTCTCATTGAGTCTGTGGTCTGGACCAAGTCACTTAATGGTGTTTCAGTTTCCTCATTTGTAAAATTGTGATCCCAGTGTCTGGCCCACTTATCCCACAGAGCTGTTGTGAGAGTCAGATAAGGTAATGAATGCAAAAATGCATTGGAAAGGGTAAGATATGGTATAGCTAGCAAAATATTATTTGTTTTGAATTTAACTCAAGCTGAAAAGGTTTCCAGATCAGGCTGCCACTAGAACACCGGCATAGCTGGTAGGGTGGTCACCAGTAAGACCTTTAGACATGGCAGCTCATTTGCCATCATGAAAGTTATACTGGCTCTTCTCTGCTTCACTTAACATTCCCTTTATTGTTTCCCGTTGGTGCTACTGGGCTTGTTCCCAAAAGAAACTGTTCTTGACCTGAACTGAAAGCTTCCACTGCAAAAGATAGGGTGCATCAATTAATTGAGGAAGACCCACCCTTGGAGAACAGGGTGCAAATGCTTTTGCATCTGCTTTTGGGCTGATATAACTTTCTAAATCTCAGCCTCTTCCAGGGAGACTATCTTCTTTCCCTCCATCACCCCCAAGTCCTTTGAATAGTAAAAATAATACCTTACTCTATGCAGACTTGGGAACTAAAGGCTCTTTTACAGCATTTTATTCTTCTTAGAGCAGTTGGAAGTTGGTAGGGAAAGTATAACTCGCCCCATTTTATAAATGAGGCCGGTAAGGATCCGAGAGGTTAGGCATTGTGCCTAAAGTCACACAGCTAGGATTCAGATCACCAAGCTGGAATTCAGAACTTCAGTTTTACTACCCCAGCACATCAAAAACAGAGTTGAGATGTTTATTCATTGTACTGTTAACGTTATTCGACTAACACCCGGGGGGGGGTGGGGGGTCGGGGTGGGGGGTGGGGAGGAAGGGTGTTGAATGACTTGCCTGCTAGCTGCAGACCTGTCCTCTTTAACATTAAGCTGAAGGTACTTTGTGTCTGCCAGTTTTGGATTAAGTAGTAATTTTGGAAGGACACCCGAGAATCGGAGCATGGCTACCTTCCCAGGTAGAAACTGTGTCTACCCCGGGGTAGGCAGTGAATATTCATTAAAAAAACTGGGGACCATTTCTAAGAGATATCCTAGGCAAAGTCAGAACTCTTAAATGTTAAGGGCATATCATAAGAACCTTGAGATTCCAGGGGCCTGTTTGCACCTGGCTGCCTGAGGGGTGAGTTTTGAGCTGGACCTTTTTGGGGACAGGAGTGACCTCAGATTGAAATCCAGGGAAAGAGTATGTTATATAGTAAGCAAGCAGATCTCTTTGAAGTAACTCAACTCAGTTGCTGAGGTGATCCCATTCAAATAATTAGATCATTAAGGGAGTCAGCAGGAACTAACTCACCGGATCTGGTTTCTCGTCCTTGCTCTGACACTAAGTAAAGTAGTCTTGGCCAGGCCACCTCATCTCTCTGCCTCAGTTTCCTCTTATGTAAAATTAATCTCTTTATTCTGTGATTCTAAGAGTAAATGTGTGCATGAATCTCTATACTAGGTATGGGGAAACAGAAGATAACATTTGCAGAATGGAAAAAACTATCCTTACTCTCTAACCAAAAAGGATAATATCAGAGATAGATATAATTTGAGGTAGTCCTGGAGGATTTTAGAGCTTGAGAGGAAACAAGCATCTACTGTGTGCCAGACAGTGTGTAAACAGTATGTCATTTGATCCCTGGGAGATAGGTGCCCATTTTACAGAGGGGGAAACTGAGGCAGGCAGCAGTTTAAATGACCTGGTCAGCATCACACAGCTAGTAAGTGAGGCATGCAGGATTTGAACTCATATTTTCCTGGCTTCAGGCCCAGCTTTTTATCTACTTTGGAGGGGAGGTGGAGGAGACACACATAAGAGTCACTAGGGAAATCCTGATGAAGAAACTATATCTTCATTGTCCCCTGCCATTTAAGAGTTGTCTTGGTCGTTGAGGGCTTAGTTCATTGATTTGTCCTTGGTCAGAAAGTCAGTCATGCCAGGAGTGGAACTTCAACTCAGGTCTTCATGATTTTGAGTCCAGCACTCTGTCCACCATGAAAGACTGTTTCTCAGGGGTGTAACTAGACCAACTTAGATTGACTTAAAAGGAATCCCTGTGTGATGCAGCAGTGTGCTTGTGGCTGAAAGAGTGAAAGAAGGCTTTCCATGACATTAGGGTTGACTTTGAAGGAGGTGAGATTTCAGTTCTGCTTTAAATGAAGGAAAGCCAGAAGTAGGAAATCCTTGGAATTGATGAGCCAAGTAGAACTTGGGTGGGGAGGGGAATGAGAAACCAAGATTGGTAAAGACCCGAATTGGAGTTTTTACCAGAGGCCTTGGGGTTCTTTCACCTGTGAAATGGAAGAGAAAGTATCAGAATTTTCCCTAGTCTCTGCCAATTGGCAAAATGCACAAGATAGCACCCCACCCCATTTTCTTTCCCTGAGGGAAGAAGGAAGCCTACTTAGCACCTCCTGAGGGAGGCAATAGAAGGGAAAGAAAAAAAACAAACCTTGAAGAATTAGAAAACTTAGCTTCTCCCACCGCTGCCCCTGAGCATTGATTTTGGTCAAGCCACTTCACCATTATGAGCTTATCTTAACTCATCTATAAAATGGGCAGATTGGGACTGGATAATTTCTAAGGTCCATTTTAGACTTTATCGCAACCTAGAAGCAGCACACTTGGCTCTTTTGACTGTTATCTAATGGCTTCCCACATACTCCGTAAACCTATTTATGTTTCTCTTGTCTCCCTTTTCCCCTTCTCCCCTTTTCTCTGTCTCGGCCTCTTTTTATCTCTCCCCTCTCACTCTTTCTCTGCCTCTGTCTCTCCCCTCTCAGTCTCTGTCTCTGACTTTTGCCTCTCCCTCCCTCTCTCTCTGAATGTCAACTCTCTCTCTGTTTCTCTCTTTCTTTGCATCTCTATAATTTGTCTCTAATTTTCTCTTCCCTCTCTGTCTCTCTCCTGTTCGTTCCTCCCTCTCTTCCTATATCATTCCTCTCCTTTTCTCCTTTGTCTGCCTCCCTCTCCCTTTCTCCTCCCCTCCCTCCTCCTTCCTTTCTCTTTCTTCCTCCTCCTCTATCTTAATTTGTAATAGAAAGCAAGGAGACTCACGGCCTGGCTCCAGCTCTTTCACAAAATCCATTTGTGACCTTGGGCAAATTGCTTCACCTATTTCCTCATCCGTCCAAAGGAGAGATTCAGCTAAATCCTTTGTATTGTTTCTTCCTGCTGTGTGTGTTTCGCATAACCATCATTTTCTCTGTCCCACCTTCCTCTTTCCCTTCTATCCCACTCTCTCTGTCTCTCTTTCCTTCACCCTCTCCATCTCTTTTCTCCTCTTCCCCTCATCTACCTCTCCTCTATTTTGCTCTTCTCCCTTGATTTTTTTTCTTTCCTGCCAAGGCTAACCAGTATCCCCTGTAAGTGCAGCTTCTCCTGCTGGTACTGCTCAGGGCTATTGGCTCAGGGCCCATTTAGAACTCTTTCCTCTCATGGTCAGTGTTTGAAAAATGGACTTTTTGAAGCCTAAATATTCCTGAAATTTTACTCATCCTTTCCACTCTGGGAGCCTTACTCCATTCCTGACTCCTTGGGCCCCTGCTCTAGAGACCTATTGAGGCCAAGGTGAGGGGCACTTTATGAAATATTCATTGCTAGCCAGGTTGCAGAATAGACTTCATGCTAGGCTGCCAAGGGAGCTTGGATCCTGGAAGGTTGGAACAGAACTGACCCAGGTGTTTGGTGACCTAAATAAATATATCAGGTGATCTGATTTGAAGGTGTGTGTTCATGTGGTTAATTCAATCATCAACTATCTGCTAACGTCTAGTTATAAATTAATATCCATTAATCAGATGTCCTGTGTGGTAGGTGTTGCAGGAGACAGAACTAAGTACAGGGTGTCCCAAAAGTTTAAGCTTTAATAGTTTAAAATGTCATGAAGACTTTTGGGACACACCCTACATATGACATGTTTCCTGCCCACAGGAATCCTAGAGTCTAGTTGGTGGATAAGAAAACTTCTAACTCAGCTTCCAACTTAAGGTGGAATAAAGTATAATGTATATTCAGAGGAGGGAGAAGTCCCATAGAAGATTTGAACTATTTGATCTTTTGAAAGTTTTTTCCCCTTCTCAAGCTCCTTCACTGTAAAATTACGAATTTGGGCTAAATGATTTCTAAAATCCCTTTCAGCTTTAGATCCAAATGATCTCAGGAATTAAATTAGAATAGGTGGGGGAGGAAAGGGTTTTGGGTAGGGGAAGAGCTTGACCAAAAATCAGAAAGGTGTGAAAGTATAGGGTGTCTTTGGGATATGACCCAGTTGAGTTGGAGTTCTGAAGCACTTTGAATGGTGAAAGAGTTAGGACTTGGTTCGTGTAGGTAATTGAGAATCACTGAGGCTTTGGGACGCAGAACGAGAGATGGTGTGCTCCTATGCTCAAAGGACCAGGGCTTTTGGAAGAATAGTATGGCCCAGGCATCTACAGGGATGGGACTCACAGAGATGGGACCTGTGATTTCAATGGTTCATCGAATTCCCTTGGGGCCAATTTAGGTCAGCACCTTCTCAGTGATTTAGAGAATGAGCCAATGTGGTGATAGAGTTGTTGACTTCACCCAGGCTCCCATCTGCCACCCTATGTCAGATAGGGTCAGGACTGGAACTCGGGTCTCTGTGGTTTCAAAGTTTTATCTCTACTTACTGTTTCACCTGTATCATAATGCCTTTTGATAAGTACTTACTGAATGACTAATATGGAAAAATGTCTTGCATCATGGCACATGTATAACTTATATTAAACGGCTCACTGTCTTAGGGTAGGCAAAGAAAGGAAGAGAATTTGGAACTCAAAAATTTTAAGAAATGAATGTTACAAATTGCCTTTACATGTAATTGGGGGAAATATTACTTTAAAAAAATGCTTGTTAAAAGAAGAAACTTAGAATTATAATAGTAGCCAGCATTCATGTAGCAATTTAAGTTTTGCAAAGCACTTTATAAATATCATCTCATTTTATCCTCATAACAACCATGGAAGGTAGGTGCTACCATCATCTCCTTTTTCACAGATGAAACTGAGGGAGACAGGTTAAGTGACTTGCCCAAGGTCACACAGCTAGACTGAGGAAAGATTAACACACAGGTCTTCCTCACTCCAGGTCCAGTGCTCTATCTTTTGTACCACTTACTGCCTCAAAAGGTTGGTCAGGACTAAGGGCGTGGCAGTAGAAGAGATAGAAAAGGAAAGGTTTGGTTCTCAAAGCTGGCCCAGAAGGACTGGTAATATGTACAGGGTATATAGGAAGGAGGAGTCAAAGATGATGTTGAAGTTTTGACTCTTAGAGTCTGGCAGGATGGGAAGGCCATCAACAGGAACTGGAAATTCTGAAAAGGAGACGTTTTTTCTGGGGAGACAGTAAATTGGGTTGCAGTCATGTTGAGTTTGAGGTACCCAAGGGATATGCAGGTGGAGAGGTCCAGTGAACAAATGCAGATGTGTGTCTGGAGCTGTCAAGAGACATTCTGGCTAGAGATTCATGACAATGTGTATCAGTTGTATTTTTATGCTTACACACTTATGTTCCTGTACATATATACACGTGTACATGAGTGTGCCCATGACTGTGTACATGTATCCTCATGGAAAGTATGGGAACTGTTTCTGTGGTGGGATGTTTAGTTCCCATTGGTTATTTTTTTTCTCATTTCTTCCGGTGCCATGTTTCTGAACAGAGAGGGAGGTGGAAGGGTGGAAATTGGCACCGTCCTTGACTCGTCTTTGTTCTTGTCTTTGCTTCCAGATATGCTTCAGCTGATCAACAACCAGGACAGCGAGTTCCCTAATCTCTTTGACTCTAGCTATCCTGGGGCTGCACCCACCTTCCAGGATGTTGGCTCTTCTGGGGCCCTGTCCCCACCCCCCAGCTCTCTCAGCTCCTCCCTTGACAACTTTTTGGGGAGCACCCAGGTGCCGACCCATGTCAAGATGTACCAGCCACCGCCTCCTTCCTCTCCTGTGATGAGCAGCTTCCAGCCCCCGCAGCTGATAGCGGGGCCTGACCTGGGCCAGGCCTCCACAGGCATCAAAGAAGAGCCCATGCAACTTAACATCCTGCAGCCTTCTCCCCCTCAGCTGCTATCCCAGCCTGTGCTGCCACCCACTCTGGTACCACCACCGCCTCCCCCATCCCAGCCCCAGCCCCAGTCCCCGCCTCCCCCATCCCAGCCCCAGCCCCAGCCCCAGCCTCAATCTCAGCTGCAGCTACCACAACCACAGTCACAGCCACAACTGCAGTCACAGCCACAACTGCAGCCGCAGCCACAGCCACAGCCACAGGAGTTACAGCCACCAGGAATCATGGTGCCCCAGAGTTTTGCGACTCCTTCCCAGCCTCAGTTTACCTCTCCATCTCTACTAGACTACCAAGGCCAGGGCAGTTTCCCAGCAGGTAAGTAGTGGACTGGGAGGGTTTGGGGGGGGGGGTGTGTTCTAGTTACCTCACAGTGGAAGTGAAGGACTTTAGGAATAAATATAGGGACATTCCAGATTATGGGGATTTATTGGGAGGGGTTGATGAAGCAAAGAGGAAAAAGGGAGGGCAGTTGGAAAGGAGGCAGAAGAGTGGGTGGTTGCACCCAGCTGCCCAGAGCAGTGGCGTGAGTTACTCCTGAGAAGACGCCCCCTTCAGAAAGGTCTCCCTCATCAAGGTCTAAAATTTCACCATTAGTTTTTCATTCATTCAGACTAAGCACTTGACCTTTCCTGTTCTTTCAGATTATGAATGCAGCCTGGGGGAGGGATAATACCTCAGTGAAAATGAAGTCATTAGTTCTCTCCTGGCACAGAATGAGATCTGGGGAGGGAAGCATGGAGGGGGGTCTCTGAAAAGAGGGATACAGAAACAAGAAATTGGGAGGGGTGACTTATAGTCCTAATGCCCAGGATGTTTACGGTTTCCTCTGTTTCCCCCTTTCAGCCATTCCTCCTGGTAATGTCCAGCAGCCCTTGTCCCCTCAAGGGTCATTGCCAGTTACCATCCAAGCCCAGGTTCAGAATATCTGCCCACAGCAGCTGCTGACAGCATCTGCCCAGATGGTCCCTTCCCAGATCCAGCAGGTGCCAGTAAGTTGAACCACTTTCTTCTGTTGTGCAAGTATGGACCGGAAAAGCTGGCCTTATTTCTGCCCTTGGGGGAAAGACCTTTTTTTGAAGGGGGCACTGGGATCCTGGGAGATCCAGAACCTGAGATAAATCAGCCAGGGCTGAGGCTGCACTTGGAAGCAGTTTATCAGAGGAATAAGAAAGGGTTGTTGTAATTCTGTGTCTGGAAAACTAGGAGGAACTCCTCTTCTGCTATTCCAAAATGTAACCCTTTGGTCTTCTCCCTCCTCCCCCTCCTTTCCTTGCCTCTCCCTTTCCACCCTGGTGCTCCCCATCCCTCAACAAATCTGGGACTGAGAAAGGGCTTGAATGACCATTCCCTTAGGACCACTATTTAGAATTAGCCAGAGACTATCAGTTTCCTCATCTGTAAAGTGGGTATGATAGTGGCACCTACTTGGATTGTCAAGGCTCAAATGAGATTATATATTGAAGGCTTAAAGGGCTTTAGAAATGTCCACTGTTGTTAAAACACAGGTAAAAATAGCAATGACTGAATCGGGGCAGTCCCATGTTATGCATGGTCTGTCCATCTGGGAAGGCAGAGAGCCTTTCTGTTATTACTTCCACTTTCCTAAATTGTCACTGGTTTCCAAAAATCCGTAGACTCTTAAGATTGGAATGGACCTTGGAGAATACTTCATTCAACACCTTAATTTTACGAAGTAGGAAACTGAAATTACATTTTATTTATCTACAAATTACTTCTTTTGAATTTCAAAGGAGAGCCTCTTTGTCTGGGGGTATTATTATTGGAGGCTGTGCCTTCGTTTCCCCTTTGTGCAGCATTTTGTAGATGTGCTGCACCGCTCTCATCAAGAGTCTTCCCAAAACAAAACCATTACGCTACTGGGTGTTTGAGGAATATTGGGCCATCACCTTGAGTTCATCTGCCCTGGATGTTTAGGGAAATGACAAATCGGCGCAGAATTTGGGAGTGCCCTTTCCCCTAGGCAGCAGGCCTGAGTTGCTGTTTTATCTTCAGGCTCTGGCCTGGGACTTTGTTTTGATCCAGGATCCACCATTCTCCTCCACATTCCCAGTAGGCAGCCTTAGTCATCCATCAACCTCAGGCTAGGCAAGAATGATGTCACTTGTTGAGCTGATGTTGACTGACAAAGCACAGGCAGCTGATGACATTGGTGGAAATGGGCAAGGGATGGCTGGATGGCCTCCTCCCCCTCTATTTGATCTCCCCGCTCATGGATCCAGGTCTGAATGACTCATCCCTGCCCTTCACTTCCCTCTGAGTGCTAATAATCTCTCTCCATTGCTGCTAAGGACTCCACAGAGTGAAAGTACCTCCTGGCCATCCTACCTGTCAACCATCTTGTGCCTTCTAATTATTTCCAGGACCTCATTAGTGCAAACTATCTATTGATAGTCCTGTTTCAAACTGAGGAGGCCTTGATGTTTTAGTCTGACTCCATATAGACAACACTTCCATCGGGTGTATCATTTTTTCATTCAATCTCCTTTCTCTGGTTCCTCGCTCTTTCTTCCCTAGCAGGCAGAGATCTCAGTCACTCATCAGACATCCATTCAACTTCCCCAGCCAACAGAGGGGAATGATAAAGCCCAGAATCTCAGAAGTTCTACATTTTTGTTGTTGTGGGAGAGAGAGGCACTTATAAAACAAGGTCTTTGCCCTCAGACAGCACAGCCTTGGATACAGCAGGGTGCTTCTCTTTGAGAGGTGAACATGATCATTTTTCTGACCTGTTAGGAATGATTCCAGGAGCAGATTGTTCCGTTACCCACATCACTTCCAGGGAGTTTTTTCCTTTCTTTTTGTAAAATTCTGAACCTAAACCAAACCAAAACAAAACAAAAAACAACCCCAATGAGCATTTCAGTCTTCACAGCAAACCACAAAAGAGGATTACCTCTGGTGAGTCTTTATTTCATACCTCCTTCCCTTTTTTTAATGTCTATAATAAACTCCAGTGAGCTCTCTTTGGTGATGTTGGGCCTAGTGTAGTTAGTGGTTGGCAGGGAGGGGAAGTCAAGCGGGCACTGTACTAAGAGATTTACAGTTACTATCATTTAATTCTAACAACAACCAAGAGGTAGGTGATCCCCATTCTATAGCTGAGGAAACGGAGGGACACCAAAGGTTAAGTGCCTGGCTCAAGAGCACACAGCTAGTAAGTGCCTGAGGTTGGATTTGATCCCAGGTCTTCCTGACTCCAGGGCTAGTACTGTAGTCACTGTATCACTTAGCTGCTTTCTAGAGGTATGGAATAGATCATTTCCTTTCAGTGCTAACCTTGTATAAATATTCACTATGATAAAGAAGCCAGATGTGTAAAGACTGAGCAAGAGGGACTGTTGGGGTAGAAAATATCTCAGAGGTCCCTAGGTAAGGCTTTTCCATGGATGTGTCTAACACCTTTGCCTGGCACTTATCATGGAAAAAAAAGAAAACCTTTCAGGATCCTCTGGATCAGAAGAATGCCTATTTCAATGTTCATTGAGATGACTCTGGTTCATGGGAGTATCCTAGCTCATTTGGGTTGGTAGATGGTTAATAGTGACAAGTACTTTTAAAAATTAAATTAAAGCTTTTTCAGTGAACAAAAATCTTTTTTCTCCCCTTCTACCTCCTCACCATTTAAAAGTAGAAAAAAAAATCCTTCATTCAGCAAAACAAATTCCTGTCCTGGCAATGTCCAAAAATGTCTCATTTGTTCCCTGTATCCATCATGTTGACTGGTGTTTGCATCAATCAGAATTCTTAAGTCTTTCAGAATAGTTTGTTTTAGTAGTGTTGAACAACAAGCATTTATTAAACACTTATGGTGTGCTAGACACTATGGTAAAAGCTGGGGAAACAAAGAAAGGCAAAACAGATGATTTAGGAAATAAGCCTGGGAAGGGAGGAGAGAGACTTCAGAATGACTTGGGGGACGCTGATACATCTCCCATCCCTGCTGCCAAGGTCCTGCTCCAGCCTCACTTCATCAAGGCTGATTCACTAGTCCTGACGGCTGTGAAGACTGATGTGGGCACGGGAGTGAAAACCTCAGGGATCAACACTTTGGCCACTACCACAGCGGTGCAGTCTGCCCCCCTGCAGGTCCCGGTATGATGGACAGTATAGGTGGGGCTTGTGAGGGTGGGATGAGATGAGATGGGGTGGTTGAGTCATTGGGGGAAGACAAAGGTTGACCTGAGGTCATATCTTCCCAAACTGCGGAATTCCCATTTATTTCTAATGCACTGGGTACCTATGTGAATATGTGTGTGTGTGTAGGTAGGTGGATGGACAGATAGTTAGGTTTTCTAATACAGCTGATACCTATGTAATTATGCAT
The DNA here is from genome assembly GCA_028658325.1 of Potorous gilbertii. Classification (NCBI taxonomy): domain Eukaryota; kingdom Metazoa; phylum Chordata; class Mammalia; order Diprotodontia; family Potoroidae; genus Potorous; species Potorous gilbertii. The sequence continues at coordinate 124,258,807 of CM053772.1, read as the reverse complement.
GTGTAGATAGAAAGATAGATAGATAGATAGATATTTCTAATACAGTGGGTACCCATGTGAGTGTGTGTACCTATGTGTGTGTGTGTGTTGTCTAAATTCTAGGTAGGAACAACCCTTAAATTCTGCGTTACCTCTCCCTGCAAACCATCTGGGACTCCATGATTACCTTCTTCCCACTGTATTTGGCCTTTCTTAGTCACTTTTCTTGGAATGTTCCCATCTTTCTACTTTCCCCCCAGCTCTGATCATCTCTATTTCTCTCCCCCTAACACACACTACCCTGGCTTTGAGCTACTTACGTTTCTTCCCCTGAACAGACCCTGGTGAGTGGAGGCACCATTTTGGCCACTGTGCCCTTGGTGGTGGATGCTGACAAGCTGCCCATCAATCGTCTTGCTGCTACAGGCAAGACCCCCAGCTCCCAGAGCAAAGGGGAGAAGAGAACAGCTCACAATGCTATTGAGAAGCGTTATCGATCCTCTATCAATGACAAGATTGTGGAACTAAAAGACCTGGTGGTGGGGACTGAGGCCAAGGTATGGGCTAGAGAAGCACATGAGAGAAATAAAGGGGGACAGAAATCAGAGAAAGAGATTAAGACACATGGAGAGGGAGAACACTCAAATCCAGGGGAAGATGAAAGATAATAGGTAAGAGCCAGGCTGGAGGAAGTATCGTAGACCTAGAGCTAGAAATGACATCAGAGGCCATGTGGTCTGATCCTCAAAGAGAAGAGTCTAGAGCAATGGAGAGATGCGAGCCCACCCTTCCTCACTTAAGTATCCCAAGTTCTTAACCTTTTTGTGTATGTGTTCTGGGTCTGGTGAAGTCTATAGAGCCCTTCTTAGAGTAATATTTTTAAGTGCACAAAGTAGGTAGGAGTACAAAGGAAACCAGTTATACTGAAGTACAGTGATCAAAGTAGTGAAAAGAAAAAAAGCAACCAAGTTTTTGGGCCCCAGGTTACAACCCCTGAGCTAAATACACAATGTTCGATATCTTCCCTATCATCCTCCCTTCACCTGGGGGACAAATCTAAGGTTGAACATTCAGAGCTAGCTCCAGGAATCCTTTAGGCCGCTGGGGGTAGTGACCAGGCCCCAGAATGCCAAGGGCCTCCTTCATTCCATTCCAGCTGAACAAATCAGCCATCCTGAGGAAGGCCATTGACTACATCCGATTCCTGCAGCAGACCAATCAGAAGCTAAAGCAAGAGAACTTGTCTCTGAGGATGGCCATGCAGAAGAACAGTGAGTCTTATCCTAAGGGTTCCCCATGCCCAGTCTTGCAGGCAGCATCAAGGATGTAGAGGAAGCCACATTGGCTTATGATCTCCACTGGACAATCTGTGCTTGTCACACATTGGCAGTGAAGGCAGGGGTCTTTGAGGAGTCCAGCAGCCTTGCTATTGCTGCCATCTCCAGGGGACTCCTTCCCATCTCCTCCCTTTGGTGCAAGTCACATAACCAGCTTGAGAGCTGGGTGGGGGGGAGATCCCCTGACTGAGTTAGCCCTTAATGTGTACCAAGCACTATGTTAAGTGCTCAGAATACAAATATAAGAAAAAAAGAAAAAAGATAGTCCTGCCCTTAAGGAATTTAACATTCTAATGGAGAAAGAGAGCACAAAAGGGAGCTGGAAAGCAAGGGAGTAGGGGGTGGGGATGGGGGGGTAGGGAAGGGACAGCTGGCTAAATCTGAAGAGTCAGGATCAAAGCCAAGAGAGGAATGAAGGATGACTGTCTTTAAAATGGAACTTCTAGAAGGTACTCACCAATGGGAAAAGGGAGACCACTGGGGCAGAGGGATATTCCAGGGTAAGACGTCATTTGAAGCATGATAGAGAATGAAAGGTGGCTGGCCTGAGGCTTTTCTTGTGCCCAAGTATGAACAATGGACCCTTCCCTAACTCTGATCTATGCCTTCTCTTTCTACCCTGCACCAAATCCCAGAGTCCCTGAAAGACCTGGTGTCATCCTCATGCAGTAGTGGGAGCATGGACATACCAATGGAGATCATCAAGCCAGAGATGGTGGATGCGCTGACCCCGCCACCCTCTGATGCTGGCTCCCCGTCCCACAGCAGCCCCCTGTCCTTGGGGAGTGGTGGCAGTGGCAACAGCAGTGACTCAGAGCCCGACAGCCCAATCTTTGAAGACCCCAAGGTGCTTGATTGGGACGGGAGAACATGGCACTTGGGGGGTATCTGGGGACCTTCTTTCTTGTCTAACTCCATCACTTCCCCCATGGAGCCTCTGTTCTACTGTCTCACCTAAAGATGTCAGAATAGCCACCCAGTCTCTGACAGGGTGATCGAAGTATGCTTTGTAGGAGGTTAAGTCATGGACAAATTGATGAGGCTCCCATTGAATGAGTGTGTGGGAATGGATAGTCTTTAAGCACCTCACTATCTCTGATACTCTATCAAGGGTGGGAAATCTGTGGCCTTGGGGTCACATGTGGCCTTCTAGGTCCCCAAGTGTGGCATTTTGACTGATTCAGTCAAAGGACACAGGTTCCTCTCCCCTGGAAATGGTTGTGAGTCTATGATGTGGATCTCAAATCTTCGAGGCTTCCTTAATATTTTAGTGTATATGTTCTCATCTTTTAAAAAGCCCTGTTTGAATCAATATTTCTAGTCTGGGATTCATAAGATCATTGATCTAATAAAATGACCCAGCATTTTTTATAGCATTTAAGTCTTAAAGCTCTTTCTATGTTGTTTCATTTAATTTTCAAAGATGAGACTAAGGCACAGAGAATTTAAAGATTTGCCCAGAGTCATCCAGCTAGCAAGTGTCTGAGGCAGGATTCAGATTCAGCTCTCCCTAATTTCCCAGTACTTATCCATTAAACCACTTGACTGGAGAGGACTTTGGAAACCCTGTAGCCCAGGGCCCTTCTTTTATTTTTCTGTAAAAATGTTTGTGGATTTTTTCCAATTAAATATGAAAACAAATTTTAACATTCGTTTAAAAAAAAATTGAGTTCCAAATTCTTTCCCTCTCCCCTCCTTGAGAGAGCACACCATTTGACATAGATTATACAGGTGCAGTTATGCAAAACCTATTTCCACATTAGCCACGTGGTAAAAGAAAATACAGACTAAAAATAAATAAGCAGAAAAATAAAGTTAAAAAAAAATGTTTTGATTTGCATTCAGACTCCAACAGTTTTTTTTTCCTGAGGCAGATAACATTTTTCTTCATAAATCCTTCAGAATTGCCTTGAATTTAAAATTGTATTGCTGAGAATAGCTAGGTCATTCACAGTTGATCATTGTACAATACTACTGTTACTGTGTACAGTATTTCCTGATTCTGCTTATTTCACTTTGCATTGGTTCATGAAAATCTGCTCAGGTTTTTCTGAAGTCTGTCTGCTTATCATTTCTTAATAGCACAGTAGTATTCTCTCAACAATCATATACCATAGCTTGTTCAATCATTCCCCAATTGATGGGCATCCCCTCAATTTCTAATTCTTTGCTTTTGCTAAAAGAGCTGCTATAAATATTTTTGTACAAATAGGTCCTTTTCCTTTTTTTTTTTTAAATCTCTTTGGGATACAGACCTAGTAATGGTATTACTCAGTCAAAGAATATGCGTAGTTTTATAGCTCTTTGGGCACAGTTCAAAATTGCTCTCCAAAAGGTTGGATCAGTTCACAACTCTACCAACAATGCATTAGTGTCTAGGACCCTTGTTTTACAGATGAGAATGAGTTCTATAAACCTAAATTCCATGTGAAGCACAGCTTTTTATTTTTCCTCTTTTTCCCACCTCTGAGAGCTTCCTTGTCCTAGTGTCTGGAATTGAGTGATCAGGTCTAGCTTCTCCCTTCTTAACCAGTTTGTAAATTTTTAGATTTCAGCCATAAACCCTCCTCTGATGCCTTATCTTTATACTTATACTAAGTTCATAGTGTTGTAAGGGACCTTTTGAGACCATTCAGTCACCTCCTTTTACAGATAAAGAGACTGAGACACCAAATTGAAAAGCTATTTTCCCCAAGATCACCAGGGGGAAGTAATTAAAGCTGACATGAGAATCTAGAGGCTTCTCACTCCCATTCCTATTGATCTTTTCAGTTTGTTTGAACTCCTTCTTTCTTTTAGGCACCTCCCCCTAGACCTAAGTAAATCCAGCTCCTAGCCTGGGGCATGTGACCTGACCAGGAGGTCAATAAGGGCTGATTGCCCAGCTCATGTGCTTCCATCATTGCCCCTTGTCTCCTAGCCATCCATTTAGAACTGTGTTAGGAAAAATAAAAAATAATTCCTTAAAAAAAAAAATATTGAGAAGGATTAGAGGTTGAGTCCAGAAGCTCCAATTTATTTTTAAAATTTAATTAAAAAATGTAATTAAGGAAAATCCTGGTAAGGTTTATTTTTTCTTCCTCCTCCCTTCTTCCCATTGGGAGAAAAACAGAAAAACGAAACCCTTGTTCCAAATGTTCATGGCCACGTCCAGAAATATGTGTTTCTTTTGTGTATCTAGTCCATTTTTTTCTGTCAGGAGGTGGGCAACATGTTTCATTACAAGGCCTCTGGAATCAAGATTGGTCGGTGCATTAATCAGAATTCCTAAGTCTTTCAAGCCAACTCCCTCATTCTACAGAGGAGGAGCCCGAAATCTAGAGATCCCAGAGAACTCATTTGATGTAGGTTATGCAGGAAAGTAAATGGTAGCTCTGGAATTTCCATAACTTCTCCCCAGTATTCATTCCTGAACATTGTAGAGGAGTCCTCTCTCCCACCTAGAAAGAAGCTAGGGGTTCATCAGGCATTTCCTTGTGTTCCAGGTGAAGCAGGAGCAGCTCCTCTCTCCCAGTAGCCTGGGCATGCTGGACCGATCTCGGTTGGCCCTGTGTGCCTTTGTCTTCCTCTGCCTTTCCTTCAACCCGTTGGCCTCCCTTCTGGGCAGGAGCAGTGGCCAGAGCCAGGCTGACACCACCACCATCTACCACACACCTGGACGCAGCGTGCTAGGCACAGAGGGCAAAGGTGAGGAGTGTTGAGAGTGCACACAGAATGCAGGTCACTCAAGTGGGAGGATCAAGAGGTACCTGAAAATGATCCCGGACTGGTCTCCGGAGAGGGTTGGTATGCAGGTGCTTGCCAAAGCTGTGTCAGCTTTCAAAAGCTTAGACCTGTTTTTCAGGGCAGTTGGAGAGCAGGGTAGATTGAATTCAATTTGACAAATATTTATCGAGCTCCTCCTATGTGCAGACATTGGTGAGTAGATAGAGTTTTAAAAAAGGTGACTGTTCTTCCCCTCATGGAGCTAGTAAAGGCATGCCAAGTAGAGACATAAGTATAACCTATAAGCAAATAAACGAAGCATGGAGTGTAAGGGCAGCTGATAGCCCTTACATAGCTCTTTAAGGTTTACAAGTGCTTTATAGGTGATACCTCATTTGATTCTCAAAACACCTTTAGGAGGTGTGCACCATTGTTATCCCCCTTTAACAGGTGAGGAAACAAGGTTGAAAGAGATTTAGTGACTTTCCCAGGGCTATGCAGCTAGTAAATGTTTAAGGCATGATCAGAACCCAGGGATTCCAGGTTTAACACTGTACCGACTGTCCCCTCCAATCACTTAGCTGAACAATGCCTAAGAGGAGAAAGGTCTAAATGACCGAGGAGAGCAGGGCAAGTTTCATAGGGGCATTTTAGGATCACAGACTGGAAACACGCAGCCCAATCTCTTGATTTTACAGAGGAGGAAAATGAGATCCTAGAGAGAAAGGTTAAGGATTTTGCCCACGGTCCCACAGGTAGTAATTAGCAGAGTTGAGACTTCAATCTAAGATCTCTGGTTAATATTTCCAGTGTCATTTGGATTGTGTGCTAACGAATGGGTAAGACTCCAGTAGGTTGTGGGGCAAGGCGCCATTCTAGGCATAGGATGGTGAGAAAATGCAGTGTGGGTATATGGGAAACAGTGAGTGGGACCATTTGGAGCAGAGGAATAATGTGTAAGTCTCAGGATCATAGATTCAGAGCTTAAGAAGGATTTAGACATCATCTAGTCTGACCCCTTCATTTTACAGATGAGGAAACTGAGGCCGAAAGAGTCTAAGTAAGTTGTTCACCACATGAATAGTTAGTGGTGGCTCATCATCTGACTTCAAGGCTAGGTGGTGCCAACATGAGTAGAGCCTTGAATGCCAAACAAATAGACTCATTGAGTCATGGGAATCCATTGAAAGGTTTTGAACAGAGAAGGACGCTTTGGAGTGGGATAGAGGCAGGAAATAGGAGACTATGGCAGTACTGTGGACACAAGGCCTGCAGTAGGACAGGGACAGTGAAAACACAGAAGAGGGGATGATTGAAAACTCACTTGGATATAGCACTGACAGACTCCAGTAATAGTTGTATTTGCTGAGGAAGAAGTAAGCAGAAAGGGTTGTTGTGTTTGTGCTTTGTTCTCAGAGGCCCATGACATCAAGATGATGACGTGACTTGCAGTTGACTTTGATTTGAGGGAGGGAGGGCTGTGCAAGGTCACCAGCCTCACTTTCTCCTCCAGAGGCATCTGGGTCCAGTGGCCTGATATTCATCAGGATGGCTGGAGATGGCCCAGCATGCAATGTGAGACGCTGGCCCTTTCAGGCCAAAGTCTTATAGCATTTTCCCTTTGAGTGAAATACACCCATTCAATCAGTAGGCTTCTTTAAGTGGTTGCTCAAAGGATAGGCAGAAAGGAGCAGGTCAGAGATATAGTCTAAGGTTTCAAATATAAGAGACTAAGGGAGTGATAGTGTCACAGAGAGAGAAGTAATGAGAAAGTAGAGAAGGTTTTTGTGAGAAAGGGAATCAGTTTTGTGTCCCCACCTAGATTCATCCTCTTGGCTTTAGGGGACTTGTTGAGGGAGGGGACTTTCCTGTGGAGCCAGTGACCTAGCCACCCTACCAAACGCAGGGCCAGCCTTACCTAGATGGAGTGGTAGGATTTCAGGGAGCTGGAAAGGTCTTTCCCATCCTCCAAATTCACTTAACAGGGATAGAACTTCTCACTCCACACTCAGAGATGAAGATTAAAATGTTTTAAATTCACACTAAAGTAGAAACAACTGGTAAGAGATTCTTTATTGAGAGCACAGTTTTATGGGGCAGGGAAGGGTGGAGGAGAGGAAAGTCATGAAGTCGTGGGTACCTGCAGGATTGGTCAACCAGGAGCCAGGAGCATCTGATTGGCCCCCAACCTTGCCTCATCTTCTCCCCTCACCCAGGTAGTCCCAGTTGGTCTCAGTGGCTGTTGCCCACTTTGTTTTTCTGGATGCTGAATCTGTTGGTGGTCCTGGCAGCCTTCATCCGCCTCTTCATCTATGGCGAGCCCATCACCAGACCTCACTCAGGACCCTCGGTCTTGTTTTGGAGACACCGCAAGCAGGCTGATTTGGACCTAGCCCGGGTAAGGGTAGGCCTGGGAGAGGTGGAGCAGGAGAGATTGAAGTGGGAAGGGAAGCATTAGTCTGGGAGGCTGGAGAGTGACTGGAGGTGAAGGTTACTGATCTCCAGTTGGGGATGGCGGTGAGAAAATGAACATCTAAATCCTTATACTGTCTTTTTCCTGGGGTCTTTTTATAAGTTTTCTGGCTTCACGACCTCTGAGCATTTCACCCTGGTGACTGCTTTCTTCCAAGCATTCTCTTCTCCCTTGGTTTTCTTGGCATTATTTTCTCTAAGTACTTTCCCTAGCTATAGGACCTATCTTTCTCAGGCTCCTCATGGTCCTGTCAATCAGCAAGCATTTATTAAACACTTAATGTGAGTCAGAAGCTGTGCTGAGCACTAAAGGTTCAAAGAAATAAGCCAAGAGTCCCTGCCCTGGGCAGCAGACAATATGCAGACAGCTAGGTGCATACTGGACATGCAGTTATCCCTTCCACATTGCAGGGGCTAGGGGGAGGTGCCCCCCCCCCCGCCATGATCTGGACAGTCAGGGTAAAAATGTCCGACTCTCTCTTTGTACCAGAGAAGAAGCCTGAATGTTATTCATTCATGGGGTGTTTATAGTACCTTATTGTAAAATTCGGGTGGTTATTACATAATACTGTGCATATATTTTATTCATTTATGAATTTCTAAACTTTTTCTGTGTTGTCTACAGCTTCTGCAAAACTCCCCCAGATTTCCCATTTAATTTCTTATGTGGACCTATGATATATTGAAACCACAGTAGGGAAAGTGGAGATGTGGATGAAGGGAGGCAGTGGGGGGGCCTCATGCAGAAGGTGGAACTTGGAATGAGGCTGGAGATGGACTATCATGTGTAAGAAACAACCAAGAAAGCCAGTGTCACTACACTGTAGAGTGTGTGGGTGGAAACAAATAAATTCTAAAAAGACTGGAAAGGTTGGCAAAGGGTTTTAAATACTGAAAAGAGTACAGGGGTAGTAGGGAGCCGTTGTAGTAGGAGTTTGAATGATCAAATTTGGACTTTTTAGGAAAATTACTTTGTCAGCTGTGTGGAGGCTGGTTTGAAGTAGGAAAAGTCATGAAGGAAGGAGACCCCTTAATAAATTCAGGTGGGAGGTTATGAGGTCCTTTACTGGAGGGGTGGCTATGTGAGGGAGAGAAGGGAGCCCCTCAGGGCATTGTCAACGCTTGAGAATGGATGGGATAGATGGCGTTGAAAAATTGTAGATGACATTTCGGTTGCAAGCCTTGGGGACTAGGAGGATTGGTGGTACCCTCAATGGTAATAGGAAAGTTGGGAAGAGAGAGTCTGGGAAGAAAGATAGCGAGTTCTGTTTTGGACATGTTGAGTTTAAGATGCCAGTTTGAGAGGCCCAAAAAGCCTCTGGTGAAATAGGACTTGGGAGTTCAGGACAGAAACTGGGACCGGATCTGGGAAATCTTAGGTATAGACATGATCTTTGAACTCATGGAAGCTGATGAGATTAGCCAGTGAGATGCTATAGACACTATACTTTTAAAATTACGTTTAAAAATATAAAAACCACTCTTAGCTTGGGGGCTGTACAAAAACAGGCAGAGGGCCAGATTTGGCCCTTGGGTCATAATCTGTTGATCTGTGGTACAGAGAGTGAGTGAGACATGAAGGAAACCCAGAGTTCTGTCCTCCTTGTTTCGTCTCCAAGTATGGGTATGCCCCAGAACGCTATTTTGAGTGTGTTTCTCTGTCTGGCCTCTCTCTTCTCTAATCTCCCCCAGATTCAGCTGTCGTCTCTGTGAAAATGACTGTCAAATCTACATAAGCAATTCTCACCTACATAGCTGTGTAGGAGGCACAGTGAGTGGAGTGTTGGGTTTGGAGTCAGTAAAGACCTGAGATCTAATCTGTTTGAGACCATTTACTAGCTATGTGACCACAGCCAAGTCTAAAGTCTCTTCTAGCTCTAGATCTGTAGTTCTAGGATCTCTACCTTGAGTTCTAATCTGTTTCAGTGAGCTGCTGGACAGCTTCACTTGGATGTCCCTCAGCCATCCTCATCTCAGCTTGTCAAGATCTTTCTCCTCAATCTACCCTTCCTTCTAAACTACTTCCAGTATTGTAATACCTTAGTTCATAACCTAGGAGCATCCTCAAGTCTTTACATTTTCATATTCCTTATTGCTAATGGGTTGCCAGATCTCGACAGCTGTTCCACCTGAATATCTTTCCATTTCACTTACACTTCCATCCCATATTCCAGTCCCTTGTCACCTCTTCTCTGGAATATTGTAATGGCCTCCTTGATTGAATTCCTTGTGCAGTCTGCAGGGCTGGCAAATATTTCTGAAGCACAGATCAAACTAAGTCTGGTTATATGTGTCACTCTCCTATATTCACTCTCTGACTCAGCAAAGCTGCCCTGCTTACTGTTTGCAACATAAAACACTTCCATCTCCAGCTTCCATGCTTTTGCATATGCTATGTCCCATGCCTAGAATGCCATCCTGATTTTACCTCTGCCCTCTTGCTATGCCAAGCTTCTCTCAAAACTCAGCTCAAGTGCCACCTCTCTCAAAAGGTCTTTCCCGATTCCTCTGCCCTCTCTTAACCTAACATGAGCTCCTCAGCCAAATCACTTTGTATGTATTTGGTATGTAACCTGTTTTTACTTAACTGAAATATTTAGAATATGAGGTCCTTGAAGGCAGTTTTTTCTTCATATCCCTAACGCCTAGCCTGGCACTTGACATGTATATAGGCCTTCCTTCTAACTAGCATTTGCATAGTTCTTTGCATACTATACGTCTGGTCATCTCTCCTCGTCTCCGCCCCCCCCCCGTATTTTTCATTTGATTCTCACAACTTGAGGTAGATACAGTTATTATCTCCATTTTACAGATGAGAGAAAACTTAGATGAGAGCTTGAGTCCAAATCACGTAACCGGGGGCCTTAGGCTGTCTGGACCTGGGTCTTCCTGCCAAGACTGCCCTCTCTTCAGTTTTCCTTCTGCTGTTGATTGATTGACTGCTGCAGGTTGTGTAGGAGGAAAGGAAATGGAGGCAGATAGTGGGCTTTTTGGAGGAGTATTGATCCCAAGGAAGAAGCAAGCCCAGCTTGTCCAGAGCACACGGCCCAGCTGTGGCTAAGGTCACCTGTGACCTCTGGGCACCGATCCCTTTTCTCCTTCCTTCTCAGGGGGACTTTGCCCAGGCCTCACAGAATCTGTGGCTGGCTCTCCGAGCCCTAGGCCGGCCTCTACCCACCTCCCATTTGGACCTGACCTGCAGCCTCCTCTGGAATCTCATCCGCCACTTCCTTCAGCGTCTCTGGGTGGGACGCTGGCTGGCCGACCGGGCCGGGGGCCTCCTGCGAGATAGAGAGCTTCAGGCAGATGTCAGAGCTAGCTCCAGGGATGCAGCCCTGGTCTACCATAAGCTGCACCAACTGCATATGACAGGTGGGCCATCCCTTTCATCCTGGGTGTGCCTGGTCATGCCCCTACCCCAGGTAGCTGACCTTGGAGCCCAACCCTTCTCCATTTGACCTGAGGCTCCAGGATCCCCTCAGATGCAAGGGTTGGGAGAGCCACCAGTTGCACTTGGCTCCTGTCCTTCTGATTCCCACTGCCCTCTGGCCCAATAGGAAAGTACACCAGCGGACACTTTGCTGCTGTTAACCTGGCATTGAGTGCCCTCAACTTGGCTGAGTGCGCAGGCTCTTCCATCACCATGGCAACCTTAGCTGAAATCTATGTGGCTGTTGCGCTCCGGGTCAAGACGAGTTTTCCTCGGGCCCTCCATTTCCTAACGGTAAGGGGGGGCAGTGCCAGGCAGCAGGACTGGTTCCCATTCCCCTCTCCCACCTCCAGCCTAGCCTGCGGAAGTGACTTAGGGCTCTATCTATGAGAGTTGACTTCCTTAGCTGGGCTACCACCTCTGTACTATAGGCCATGCTTTTATAGACTTCTTTCTCAGCTGCTCCTTCACCAATCACAAGGGGCTTCCTTTGGGGCCAGACCTGGGAGGGTGGCCATCTCTAGCGGGGCCCAGGCCAGTGATCCAACCAACTGCGGTCTCCTCCTCGCCCGTAGCGCTTCTTCCTGAGTAGTGCCCGCCAGGTGTGCCTAGCCCAGAGTGGCACCATGCCCCCTGCCATGCAGTGGCTTTGCCATCCCGTGGGGCATCGCTTCTTTGTGGATGGGGACTGGGCAGTGAGGAGCACTCCCAGGGAGAGTCTCTACAGCTCCACAGGGAACCCAGGTAACTCCTCCCTCTTTTTCCTCCCATTTGTCCTGATCTTTCTCCCCTCTCATTTTCCTCCATTTCCCTCTTCTTTGTCATTCTCTCTCTTCCCTTCATCTTTCCCCTTTCCCCTCCTTTTTTCTATTAACAATCCTTCTGTCTGTGATCTTGTTGGGTCAAAGTGTACCCACAATGTAGTGCCTATTTGTGATAGAGTTACAAGTTGTTTTCCAGAATGGTTGGGCCAGTTCACAGCTCCCCCAACAGTGCATCAGTGTGCCTGTCTTTCCAGAGCCCCTCCAGCAACTTTCCTCTTTTGTCATCTTTGCCAGTCTGATGAATAAGAGACAGAACCTCCAAGTTGCTTTAATTTGTTTAATTTTCATTTTGAAATTTAATTTTAGATTTGCATTCTGAGGTCGACTCACTGAGTTGCTTTAATTTTCATTTCTCTCTTTAACCATTCTCCTCACCCTCATTCTTCCTTATCCCTCAATTCTTTTCTCTCTTTTTCTTATCTTTTTCACATTTCTGAAACTTTGGCCCTTCCGCTCAGCTGTCATTCCAAAGTGCAAAGGATGGGGGGTGGGGGTGGGGTGCCGATAACTGAAGCACCACCTGTCCTCTGAAGGCATACATTTTCCTCCTCAACCCTACCCTGCAGCAGCAGAGTTGTTCAGAGAGAATCTTGGGGTCTCCCGTACTGTCACCTTGGGCTGGGGGTGATGCTCTTGATGCCTGCTTGGGTTGGGAGATGGTTCACATCCCTCTCTCTGTCTTTCTCTCTCTCTGGAACAGTGGATCCCTTGGCCCAGGTGACACAGCTGTTTCGGGAGCATCTATTGGAGAAAGCCCTGGGCTGTGTAGCCAAGCCTGAACAGACCCTGGCTTCGGCTGATGGGGACAGGTGAGAGCACAACCCCAGGGGGCCCCACCTCTAGCCTTTCACCCATTCAGCTTCCAAGGGTCACCACATGGCCTAAGTCCTACTCTGCATTGCTCTGGCCTTCCTCTGCCCGCAGGCTCTTTATTCCTCTCCATAGTCAGCTCCCTTCATCTTTCCATCTACCATCCCTCTCCAGCTCCCCCTATCCCAGGCGGAGTCAGTTGTTGGTCCAGTAGTCCTGAACACTCAGCTTGGTCTCTTCTCAATCTGGCATAGCTTCACTGAGTCTCTACTGCACCGAGTGCTTTGAGTATTAACAGAAGTGGAACAGAAATAATTACATTTGTATTTCCTATTTTGCAAAGTGTGTTCATCTCATTTGAATTACCTGTGGGAGGCAATAGGGCCAGGGTGGTTGCATCCCGCCTGATGGGTGAGGGAGGTAAAGCCAAAGGTGGGGGGACACCTGCCCCACATCCCACAGTGAGTTGGTCATGATGCCAGCTCTGGACTCCGGAGAGGTCTCTTGGTGTCCCAGCTGGGTACACTTTGTCCATTGACGTGCTCTGTATCCCCAAGTTGCGTTCCTTCACTGGTCTCCCCTCTGCTCTCTAGAGAGTTCTCTGATGCCCTTGAATACCTGCAACTGCTAAATGGCTGCTCAGATGCTGCTGGGGCTCCTGCGCTCAACTTCTCCATCAGTTCAAGCATGGCCACTACCACCGGTAAGCCCTTTGCTCCCTCTTCAGGGATAGAGAATGGGTGCATGGGTCTTTGGGAGCCACATTTTTCTGTGGTTGGTTAGAACAAGTTACCTGCACCCAGACAAAGTCCTCTTCTATCTCCTCACAAGAACAGCACGAATTTGGTCCATTTCACATTCCAGCTTCAGCTGGGAAAAGGAGAGGGAGACCCCAAGGACAGTGGAGAACAGTCTCTCTCCTCTTCCCTTCCATAGGTACTGACCTTGTGGCCAAGTGGTGGGCGTCCCTCATTACTGTGGTAATTCACTGGCTCCAGCGGGATGATGAGGGGGCAGAGTCTCTCTACCCAATGGTGGAGTACATGCCTAAAGTCCTACAGGCTTCTGAGTGAGTGTCCTGGGGTCCAGCCCCTGCCTCTTCCAAGCTTTTTATGAAAGAAAGTGGAAAGGTGGTTTGCCCCCACTCCCAGGTCAGGGGTTTTCAGTACATGTTACAACTGAGAGTGCAGTGAAGTTTTCACCTTCCCTATGAAGACAGACCCCTGGGACAACATTTCTGGATCTCAGGGATGGGACAACTTTCCCAGGCCAGACTAGAAAGCAGAATTCTCAGGGCTCAGGGTGATATAATCTCCCCAGGGTACATAAACAGATACTCAGGGGTCTAAGGCATGAAGTCAAGTCCAGAGGTTGACAAGAGGTTAAGGCCAAGGGCTTAGGCACAGCTTTTATTTCTTCTCCAGGAAGGTTCCCCCTGCCCACATTTAGTGAACCACCCTATCTAGGCCCTCAGATAGTCTCCTTAAGGGATTCTGCTCCAAGAAGCCTCCCTAGCTTTGAAGTGTTGGGGTGGGGGTGGGGCTCCATCTAGTAGTATTAAGGAGTCATTGGCAGGTGGGAGGCATGGGCTATGGGTGACCTTGGAGGCCTTTCATCCACACACAGGAAGCCTCTGCCTCGGGCAGCCCTGCACTCCTTCAAGGCAGCAAGGATGCTCCTGGGAAAGCAGAAGCAGGAGTTTAGTCAGACCAGCCTGAGCCAGTGTGAGAAGGCCAGCAGCTACCTCCGGGACAGCCTGACCACAGGGCCCTCTGCAGCCACCACTGGTGCTTCTATTGACAAGGTAAAGACACCCCTTCCCTGCCTCCTCACTGCTAGGGGTGAGATACAGTGGGAAGGGGCACCAGACTGGAGCCAGGAGCCCTGAGGTCTAGACCTGCCCCTGCTCCTGAATGAGGGTCATGGGGAGCTTCTGCCAGCTGTGGCATCCTGTGCTTCTTACCCAGAGGATGAGAGTCAGGGATGAGAAGCCCCCTAGCTACTAGGTCTGGGGTGGGCTTCAGCTTCTGGGTTGGACCCAGTAACAAGCTGGTAAGTGGTCAGATCCAGCTGGCCCTGCCTGGAGCTCTCTCCAAGGCCCCAAGAGCACAGGGTTGCTGGGTTTGGCCTGGAGATGGGTGGAGGCTGCCCTGTGGTGCACTGCAGTTGCATTGTATCTGTTTACTGCAATGCCTCAATAATGTAGCACAAAACCTGGCCCCTGGCACCATGGGCACAAGGCCCTAAGGTACAGGGGAAAGGGGAGAGAGATGCAGAAAGGGATTCGACCCTGGCCCACTCACCTGGACCCCTGTCTACCACACAGGCCATCCAGCTCCTCCTGTGTGATCTGCTCCTGGTGACTCGCACCAGCCTGTGGCAGCAGCAGGTGGGTGCTGCCCAGCCCTCCAGCTGTGGCTACCAGGCCTCGGCCCTGGAACTCAGAGGCTTCCAGCAGGACCTCAGCAGTCTAAGGCGTTTGGCACAGTCCTTCCGGCCTGCCATGAGAAGGGTGAGTTGCCCCATTCCCAGCCCTCCTGTGGCGGGCTTCCAGGGACTGCTGAGTTCCCCCATTCCATCCTCAGGGTATCTGGTTGTTTGTCCACAGCTAAGTGAAAATGGGTGAACTCCAATGTCCAATCAGTATCAGTTCTGTCTAATCAGTCCACGCCTTGTGTTTATCTGGCACAGCCAAGCACTGTGCCAGACGGAGGAGGGAGGTCATGGACCCTGCCTTAAGGGAATTCACAGTCTAGAATGGAAACCTAGCACTGCCATATATGAGAGTGAGTTAGACAAGTAGCCAGTGATTCAGTGCTGCATCATGCCGTAGGCATTAAGTGTGAGGGCAGATCAGAGGAGGGAGAGGCCAGCGTGGGCAGGAGTATCCCATGAGGGAAGGAAAGAAGGAAACAAGCATTTATTAAGCACCTACAGTGTACCAGGCTGTACAGTTTAGAAGATAGGTCTTGTTATGATCCCCATTTTACAGTTGAGGAAACTGAGGCAGACAGAGGTTAGTAAGTGTCTGAGGCCAGATTTGAACAGCAGGTCTTAATGACTTCAAGTCTGGGGCACTTCCCACCCGCCCTAGCTGCCTCTGAAGGAGGAAGCAATCAGAGAGAGCAACAGGCATTCCACAGGTGGTCAGAGGAGGCCTTCATGGAGGAGCCAAGGCTGGTTACCTAGCTCTAGGTATTATAGGGAAGGAGAGAGGGGAGGTAATAGAATTAGGGAACAAGAAGGATCCCTGTCTTCAGAGAATTTACTGGGGAGACAGAGCACGGGGTGCCAGAGGAGTGCTTTCAGTGAGTACTGGGTACCAGCTTCCCAAGTGGGTACACAAGCACTGAGTGACCAAGAAAGGCTGTGGGCAGAGGGGGTGGTAGTAAACCAAATTCTGAAGGCAGGGAAGGATTAGGAAATAACTCACTGGCCTAATACATGACTTTGGGGGTGACAGGCCCTCCTTGGCTAGTGTCTTGCTGGCTATCGACAGGAGCGGATGAGAACTCACGAGGGGGCCATGGGTATGGGCAGGAGGACTTCCTTTGAAGAGTGCCTGTTTCTGTTTTTTAGGTTTTCTTGCATGAAGCAACTGCCCGGCTGATGGCTGGAGCCAGCCCCACGAGGACTCACCAACTCCTGGACCGAAGCCTAAGGAGAAGGGCAGCCCCAAGCAACAAAGGATGTGAGTGTGGGAGCTGGACTGGACAGAAAACTAGGCCAAGAATTGAGGCCCAAGGCCCCTCCTCACCCCTAGGGAATAAGCTGGACTTTTCTAGAAAAGGTGGCTAGATGGTCCGTGGATAGAGCACCCAGGCTGGAGTCAGGAGACCTGAAATCAAATCCAGTCACAGACATTGACTAGCTCTGTAACCTGGACAAGTCATGTAACTGCTGTCTGCCTCAGTTTCCTCATCTGTAAAAGGAAGTTCATCAAAGCAGGTATTTCCAAAGGTTGATGTAAGGATCAGATGAGATATTTGTAAAGAACTTGGCACACAGTAGGCATTTAGTAAATGCTTTTGCCCTTTCCTATACCCAGGTCCTAACTTGGGAATCTTACCTAAATATTCCTTAACACTCATGGTGAAAGCTGAGACCAGGGTAATATAAGGAGGAATATTATGTTTTGTTGTTTTCAATCGTGTCTGACTCTTTGTGACTCCATTTGAGTTATTTGTTTTTGGCAAAGAAGTCGTTTGCTCTTCCTTCTCCAGCCAGAAGAAACTGAGGCAAACAGAGAAAAGTGATGTGCCCAGGATCACACAGCTAGGAAGTGTCTGAGACCAGATTTGAACTCAGGAAGATGAGTCTTTTCTGACTCTAGGCCCTGTACCTCCTAGCTGCCTGGAAATATTAAATTCTGTCAGTATTCAGGTCCCATATGTTTTTGATGAATGTAGAAAAAATAGGGGTGTGTGTGTGTGTGTGTGTGTGTGTGTGTGTGTGTGTGTGTGCGCGTGCCCGATGTACTCTACACGTGACAGGATATGATGATGTTACATCCTGTGTTTGTACGTGCAGTGTTGTCTCAGGTGCATACCTTTAATCCCAGATCCCCAGTCCTCAGCCCCAGCGTCACTGTTGAACCTTCTCCTTCCCCTGTAGCAGGTGAGCTGGAGACCCGGCCCACTCAGAGGGAGCACGCAGAGGCCCTACTGCTTGCCTGCTGCTATCTGCCCCCGACCTTCCTGTCTGCCCCAGGCCAGCGTGTGGGCATGCTGGCAGAGGCTGCTCGAACCCTGGAGAAGCTTGGAGACAAGAGGATGCTGCATGACTGCCAACAGATGATTATCAGGCTGGGCAGCGGGACCACCGTAACCTCGGGGTAACCAGGCCTCAGCCTCTCCAACACCCCAGTCACAGGACTATCCCAAATCACCCAGTCCCCCTGAGACTTTTGACCATCCAGGACCAGCCTGGAGCCTTTCTACTTGCTTGGGTCCTGGTCAGGACCTTAGACTTTAGAATCTTGATGTCACGGCAGTGTCACCAAGACCCCCTGATAACTAGGGTATCAGCAGGATATGGATAGAGGTGGGCAAGTGACCTCTCCCTTCTCTTCTTCAGTCACAGACCCGGGAACCCTCCCCGCATCCACTGGCCTGATACCAAGAGGAGCCAGCTTGGCACTAGACCCTTTTTCCTTCAAAACCACCTTTTCCTCACCCCTAACCTTGAGAAGCCACAGAGTGTAATGGGGGGAAGAAACTCCATTTAGAGACAGGGTCAAGGTTGACATGCCAGCTCTGACCCTCAGAGCCCCAATTTTTTATCTGTGTAACATGAAAGGGTTGGATTGGATAACCTTTCCATTTCTATGATCCCATCAGGTTCTAGACACATCCCTGATGGGGTTCCTTGGGGGGGCAGAACGTGGATTTTGTTTGGGTGGTGTGCCCCTCCTTCATGGCAGAGGCTGCAGCAATATCCTTCCCCACCGCCCCCCAATCTAATCACTGGATAATTGGGTGCCTGTGATTTATGGTGTTTAATGGGCCAAGGCTAATGAGAAATTTGCCTTTTCCTTGGTCATCAACCCTCAGAAAGGGGAGTGAGGAGGGGGTGCAGGTGACTGAAAGGCTGGGGAAAGAGAGGAAGTGGTGTTCGTTGTCCCAAAAGACTAGCCCTCCATCCTGTAGGATCCATCCATGGTAGGCGGCAGGATTGCTGGGTGAGATGCTACTGACCTCTGGTGGTCCCTTGGGAGATTGCAAGGGCTACGTGGCTACCACCTCAGGCAGGGCCCCTCTTAAGTCCTCCCTTCCAAGTGTGTAAAGCGCTAGTCTCAAAGCCAGGAAGACGGGTTCAAGTCCCACCCTCCATAGATACTGGCTGAGTGCTCTCGGCAATTCTCCCAAGTTTCCTCTATCAGTGAAATCACTGGTGCCACTCCAAATGGCTTCCTAATCTTAATGGAACAAATAGTGTATTCGGTATCATGAGCTCTTTCCTTTTCTGAATTGGCTACTTTTGGGGAGGGGAAATCTGTTGTCCTGGAGCAGATGTCCTTGACCCTCAGGAGCAGAGGGAGACCGGAAGAACTCCTGCTGTCCAGAGGTCTACTTGCCCATTCACATGCCAAAATAATGGTGGGTAGGGGGCTCTCCCCCTGCCCCCCTCAGCCTTTGGTTCCCCTCCTTCCTGCTCCACTGTCTCAAGCAGTCTTTCACCTTATCCTGCCCCCGCCAAGCCCTCACTCCATTCTCCCCCTCCCTCAGGCTCTCTACTGCAAAGGCTGTTTCTCCCCATTCCCCGTTACCACCAGGGGTTGGGGTTGCCCCATGGGCCACAGGAGGCCTTTACTTCCAAAGTTCTCTGCCCTTGTTAGGAGGGGAGGTAGGTTCCTGCTCTCAGGCCACTGTGCGTTCTAGGCAGTGGCCTCCTGAGGTCCAGGGCTGTAGGGCTGATTCTGTACATATGTATATATCGTCACTACATCTCCTTGCCACTGCACTAGCCTCCCTAAAGTCCTGGGAGACGCTTGTACTACTTTTTTCCTTCGCAAACTTTTATTTTCATAGTGTGAGAAGAGTTTTGTACAGAAAATTAAAAGGAAAAATTATTTATAATTGGGTTCAGTTTTTTGAATTAAGACAGTGGAAAGGGTCCTAGGATGGCAGTCGGAAGACCCAGGCTCCATCGCTCACTGGCTATGTCAGTCTTGGATAAGTCGCTCTGTGGGCCTCAGTTTCCTCATCTGTAAAGTGAGGGGGTGTCCTGGGGCATCTCAATGGTCCCTTCCCACTCTGTCACTTTGGGACTGATCTCAACCTCTGTAAGTGCGAGTGGATTGATGTGAGGCAAAGAAGATCCCTGCATCCAAAGAAGGTGGATGCACCCTGGGACAATGCTGGACCTTGGTGTCCAGTGTGGAGAGGTGGTCATTGGGATATCTTTGGAGGGCAACCAGGAATCTAACAGCACAGGGGAAGAACAGAGGAAGGGAGGGAACAAACCCAGGGGCTGAGTGAGTGGAGAAATGGAGGAATCCACAACGGTCCCCTTTGTGGTGGTCCCTGTGGCTTCATGACCCTGCCCCTAAGACCCCTGGTCCAGCATATGAAATATATGCCCTTCTCTACCAAAGGCTAAACCAGCATGGACTTGAAAAGTCGAGCCTTTTGCCCCTAAATTCTCCTGCTTTTCTTCTCTGGTTAGGCAGCAAGAGAACTTCACTTTGGGAAAGAAACAAGAAAACCTTGGTAGTGGGCTGGGTATTGTCAGGCTATCAGTACTGGATGGTAGGGACAGGGATGAGACTTCTGACCTTAACTGACCAAAGGTTGTTGGGCTTGTGGAGGAAACCCAGGGCAGGTGGGGGTGGGAGATCACTCCCCTGTCTTAGCTCTCAACCCCAAGCTAGAGCACCAGTGATCTTTCTTGTGCTTGGATGGATAGGTTTTAGGGTGGAGGGCTTCTGAACCCTGGCAACCACAAAAGACTTCTAGTGGTGGGGGAAGAAAGGTGTCTCCACTT
This sequence comes from Potorous gilbertii, assembly GCA_028658325.1. Classification (NCBI taxonomy): domain Eukaryota; kingdom Metazoa; phylum Chordata; class Mammalia; order Diprotodontia; family Potoroidae; genus Potorous; species Potorous gilbertii. The sequence goes on along the minus strand of CM053772.1, from coordinate 124,238,765 downwards.
CCTAGTCCTGGTCAGCTTCTGCCCTCTTCTGGCTCTGGGTGAGGATGGAGGCTAGGAACGATGAACTCCATGCCTCTATAATGGGTTCCACATGTCCCCGGGGTCAGTGGTTCCAAATGGGCTCTTGCATGGATACCTTCTAGAAATGGGGAAGAAGAGGCAATGTGGGAGGAGAACTCAGCTCCCACTGCTTCTGTCCCCGACCCGCTGCCAGCTGCTTGACGTGTAACGTCCTTGATTCTCAACCTGCCCATATTTCGGATCTCTGGGCCTTACCGACTAGAAGTCACTTTAACCTCCATTGCCCGTCCCCCACAACTCTTCTTTCCACCATCTTTCTGTCAGGAAGAAGGGAGGAAAGAGGTTAGAGGCCACAACTCCATGCCCGAAGACTTCCAAAACAATTGTTGTATCTTTATTGACGGTTTTTTTTAATGCAATGACCTGTTTTTTTTCTTTTTTTTACTCTTAAGGAAAATAAACATCTTTTAGAAACAGCTCGTTAACACACAATCTTCAGTGTGAAGCAATATACTAATAAGAACACTAGTCTTAACATTTACAGTCTTCATATATATTATATATATGTATATGTATACATATATATACACTATATAATGAGGCAATATATAATACACACGGTTTACCATTTTACAGTCATATGTACATGATGCCACTAAGACAGTTGGGAGCTAAGTGAGGCGCCCCCCAGTGGCCCTGGAAGGCCATCTCCAGAGTCCAAAGTGAGCTTGTCGGCCAGGTGCCCAGGGCAGCCAGGGACCTGGGCAGCCAGGGACCTGGCCTAGCTAAGCGGAGGTGATAAACGGAGCAGAGGACCACAGACAAGACAGACAGACAGATGCAATAGGCAGGGACTTGCTTGTCTGGGCTTCCTGACTGGGCTGTTTTGGGGGGTCTCCATTACACTATGCCAGCTTCCCCTTTGCCCAGCTCCTGTGGGGGGAGGGCATCCTAGGGAGAGGATTTTGGGGGGGGGGTTGGACAGGAGACCTAAGGACTGAGGTTGCTGCTTGCAGTGGAACCAATGTGGTGAAACAAAAGCGAGCACGTTTCAAACATATATACATTATATATAACATATATATATAGAGCAGTACATATATATTTTATACACATGATATATCTGTTTTTCGGCTGCGTGGTTCAAAGCTGTCTGCCGTCCCACTGGCTCTCCTGAGAATGAGTCCCCATCACACACAGACTCCAGATATATATTGTCTAGCCAAACACACACATGCGTATATAGCACTATGAAGGTGAACAGCTATATAAAACTGTGTGTTGCATTATCACTAGTGTGTGTGTACATATATATATACACGTGTATATATATACACAGAAACCCCACCCCACCCCCAACCCTATTCTGATCCAACTATTCCAAATGGCCCAGCTTCTTTCTCTCTGCACTCCTCCCACCGTCCTTTGCGGGGCTGGGGTGGGGCTGGACCCGGGGTTGGTTCTGCCAGGGGAAGGGGTACAACACACAGGAGCAAGGCTGAGAGCTGAGTCATGAGCAGGCGGGGAATCCATGAAAACCAGATAGCTCAGCATCAAGGGAGCTAAAACAGGGAACAGGCACCTCAGGAAGGGGTCACTAGGACAGCAGCTACACAGGCTCGGCCCAGGCCTGGGCCCTCTCCTGACCCTGGACTCACTGGCTGCTGTCTTCAATTCATCAACTGATGCCATCGAAGGAGGCAGATGAGTGACAGATCCCGCAGGAGGGTGGAGAGCCAAGGAATCACGGGGGCATTGAGCTGGGAGGGACCTTAGAAAAATCACGTAGTCCAACCCCATCATTTTACAAATGAGGAAACTGAGTCAAAGCCAGTGACTTGCCCAGAGTCATACAGTCAGGAAGTGAGAGCAGGGTCCCTGACCAAGATTCACTAGGGAAGACTGACTTAAAAACACATCCTCTTCCCTGGCTGAAAACCTGGGGGTGCTGGGATCCTCCTTCATCAAACCAGGTTCCATAGAGTCCTGGAAAGCAGCCTGCTAGGACAAGTTGTTCCTGAGGCTTCAATTCCTTAACTTAAAAGCCTCAGGCTGAGTCTCCAGTTAAAGGGCCCCCACCCCTTGGAGCTGAAGGCTAAAGGACACCCTTCCAACGGTTCCTTACTCCACCTGCTGCCAGGCACATAGACCTGGAATAGGGCTCTACCCCTGGGGCTATTTTTAGGACCTCGGGGATTTCCAAGAATTTTACATTTCTTCAACTAAACTAACATAACCAGGGTTTGCACTGGGCATGCAAAAAGTTGCCTTCTTCCAACCCTGCTCACGCTAACACACCTTCCTCCAAATAGAAGCACACACCTGGATGGACCAGATCCATTCTACTGTTACCCAGAAAGAATATACTGGGCAGGAAAGGGAAAGTACCATGTGGACAGAATTGAGGGGGGTCCCCCCCACACCTCTGGGATTTAGAAATGACACGTGTCCTAGTCCAGCTCACACCAGCCTTGCTTTACTTCCCCTCCTCTTCATCTGCCAGATGGATGAGGTGATGGAGGGAAAAGTAGGCAGTCCCTTTAGACCACTAGCTCCAAATTCTGCACTGTCCCTCTGGCCACCCTCTTGGCTGGCAATGGTTTTTACTTCTCTAGGACTAACGTGGATACAGCTTACCAGGAAAGAAGAGTCCAGGGCTATTTCTCCTTCGAGGGCTGGTGGGACCCACCCTCAGCAGGGGCTGCAGTGCAGGTGCACAGGGAGCATGGGCAAAGTCAGGCCTGGCCTCTTAGGCATCCAAGCATCAGGCCATACCCATCCGATGCTGGGAGGGTCAGGAGCGGGCAAGAGAGAGTTGGGAAAAGGATCTAAGTTTGACACAAAGTATCATCACTGCTTCACTCCTAGACCCTGTGCCCACCTCCCTGATGGTCTGTCCCTGTACAACCTACACTGTTACCTGGTAAGAGAAGTCTAAGAATACTTCCCTACCAAGGCAGAGATATGGTATAGGGACTGTCTTGTCTGATGGATGCCAAATGCACAAATGCAGGGCCTGGATCCTATTAGTCAGCAAAACTGTGTCAGCTCTGAGGAGTGGGTCTTTGCAGGGACTCTAAGCCATAAGCAGATGAGAACATTCAGAAGCAAAGGGCCTCTGGTGAGGTCAGCAGATCAAGGGGGAGGAAGGGTCCTGTTCCTCTTTTCCTTGCCGATCTGGGTGGTCCTGGTCACGGCTCCAGGTGAGAGTTGGGCCCAAGGCTTGGCACCATCTCCTGTCCAGATGGAGGAGGTAAGCCCCAGGAGGGTGGATTACAACAGCTGCCTCTGGAAGAAAAGCCCCACACAAGGTCACAACCAGCATCGGCAGGAGCTCCACAGAGGGGCTCCCCAAGGGAAGTCCCTCCCCTCTGATGATCACCCCTGACTCAACAATTGGCCTAGACTGAGAGATCTCTCCCCATCCAAGAGCTCCCTTAAATTCTCATAGCCGCTGGGGTCTCCCTCCCTCCCCATCCTATTTCTTGATGAAGTGCTCCCTATATTCCAATTTCCGTGCTCCACTCCTGTCTGCTCTCCTGCTGGGCTCTTGCAGACAGTTACACATAGCAATCACCCTGTCTTACCCCCTAGTGCCTGGCCTCCTCCCTCCGGCTCCCCACTGCCATGTGTGCTCTCTGGCCCTTCCTCTTCTGACTCCCTCCCCTTAGTTTCGCCTGATTTATAAGGAAGTACTCATGATCATCCTATGTCAGCCTGCCCTGATCTCTCTGATTAACTGCAAATAATAAGACGTGCACGTTGTCGGTGGCTGCATCGGGGAGAGGAGACAGGCAGAGACATCTCCGAGCACTGGTTAAATGAACAGGTCCCCAGGATGAGGTCAACATCTGGAACTGACCAGGCCTGAGCTGGGGGACACAGTTGCCTCGTGACAGGCTGGGGCTCCTCTCCTTGGAGGTAGGAACAGGCTCCCCCCTAAACAAGGGACACCCCCTTCCCCACTGCACAAGTAGGGCTGGAGGGCTCGAGGACCCGGGAGTGAACAGGAAAGCCAAGCAGGACTTTTTTCCTTCCTTTCCTTCTTCTGAAGGGTAATAAGCATATGGGATAAGCTGCCAGGGGTGAAGGCCCCTGAGGAAGAACACAAAAGGGGAGGCAGGGATGTGCAGGAAGCAGGAAGGTAAATCTGAGGTCATCTGGGACCGGTTGGGCTTCCTAGGAACCAGCTCTGGTCCCAGCCAGTGAAACCCTAGCAGGTACCCCCATCTCTGGTGCCCTCGTCCTCACCCACCCACACAACAGGGTTCTGGCTGGGAAGGGACGCTCCAAATGAGGTCCACGTGTCATCAGCAGGAGGGCCCCGGGAGGGGGGGTGTGAAACAATTCAGAGTATGTATGAGAGGCAGGGGGCCAGGGAGCAGGAGGGCATGGCCATGGATCAGACTGGGGACTCCATGCTCCCTCATCTCCAAGGGGGTGAGAATGAAAAGGAGGAAGCCATTTCACATACCTTATGTTTAGGACATTTCAAAGAAAAGTTCTCTTCAACTAGAATGCAACCTAAGAGCAAAGAGAAGTGTCTATTGTAAGAACAGGGATAGAGAGGGGGTGGGGTGGAGGGGGAGGGAGAAGGGAGAGCACGGGAGCCTCTCCGAGCCTTCCAAGTCAATACGCCATGAGAGAACTAGCTGGGGAGAGGGGGCAGAAGGAGCTTCCGAGCATTGCCAGGAGTCCTAGAGCTTCCTCCGATGCTTGCGGCAGGGAGATCTCCCTAGTGGTGGAAATGCAAGGAGGGCTCCCATCAGAGAGCTAACTAGCATACCAGGATTGCAAATGACTTCTCCACGGGAAGGTAGTTCAGGTTTCCCAGATGTGCTATTTCCAGTTTCTACCCCTGGATTTTCTCCTATTCCTACTCATTTAAAGCGTGTGAGTGTGTGTGTGTGAGTGTGTGAGCATGTGTGAGCCTGTGAGTGTATGAGCCTGTGAGTGTGTGCCTGTGAGTGTGTAAGTGTGAGCCTGTGAGGGTGTGAGCATTTGTGTGTGTGTGTGTGAGCCTGTGAGTGTGT
>CM053772.1:124116510-124233211 GCA_028658325.1 Potorous gilbertii | reverse complement strand
GTGTGTGTGTGTCAGCCTGTGAGGGTGTGAGGTGTGTGTGAACATGAGTGTGGGTGTGTATTACAGTATTTCAGTCTTGTGGTCCAGCTAGATGAGAAGGAGCTCATCACTCCTCCCCACCCCTAAATCCCAGATTCCACTGCGGTGGATCCTGGAAGAGGAAGTTATGGCTGCTTTCATTTTCTTTTTTCTTTTCCCCCAGACAACAGAAGTGAGATCTGGAGACTGGAAACATTAAGTCTCTCTTGCATCACTGAAGAGCACTAGCCACTGGGAAGCCCAGTGGGCCATCTGTTTACAGTCTGTACATGAATTCCAGGCTCACAAAAGACACCCAGCACTTACAGTCAGCCAAGCATGAATCGGGCAAGAATCTCGCTGTACAGCGGTTGGACCTGCAGTGGGGCCCAACCACTCACAGTTTAACCTCCCCTGGGCCAGATCTGCCCAGCATGCTTCAGGCCAGATGGGGCCTTTGGACTTGTGTGTAGATTTGGATCCAGGAAAAGACCATGCTGAGACTGACTCACTGTCTGGGGGAGGAAGGGACCCCCAATGGGAAATGGATTTTGGAAAAACCCCAGTGGCTTATATCAGCCCCCGCTCACCCTCTGTCTCTTCCAGATTCATACCTGCCTCAACTGACTTTTCTCCTGACTTGAACCGGGGGAGGTTTGCCTGCTTGGATAAGAGCTCTGCCTTATTCTAGGCCTCCGAGCTCAGAGGGGACGTTACAAAGAGCATTCACTCTGGAGGTTCACTGGATGAGAACACAGACTAGAGGCAAGAGGAGGAGACCTCTGGGATTGCCAGCTCCCTCTGGGATGACACGAGGACAAACACTGCAGAGAATGGAGCACTGGACAATCATCCTCTCTTCTTCCTGCCTCACTGATACACTCTGTGCGTACATCAGTCCCTGATTAAGTGGCATTAGCAGACGGTTCTTAACCAGTTGTGGTTAAGGGAAAGCAATCATATTGAAAGAGCTATAAAATATTTTTTAAAAGTAATTTTATGGACCATCTGAAATCTAAATTCAGATTCAGAACCTAGGTTTTTTTCTTATATCCCTAAGGGAGGGGCTGCTTTTTTGTACTTCTTACCATAAGGTAGACTGAGGCAGGACTCCAAGCAGAGAGGTGCTACTCTTTTCTCCATAAGAAGGCTTCATCCTTGTTGAAACCAGGATGGGAACCCTATTATTCCTTTCCCATCAGGAGTTTCAACTTTCCTTTTTCAAGCTTAGCTGGTCACTGAAAGGTAGCTTTGTGGAACTCCTCCTCTGTCCTGACCATATGTACTCTGGGGTGAAGGCTGGCTGAATATAAAGGACAGAAGAGCCCCCCGCCATACACACACTCACCCACTCCTTGCCTCACCCAGGGCAGGGAGCAAGACTGAGGCTGAACTGCTCCCCACACTGGTCCCACCACACTGAGCATTCCTCAGGTCTCCTATTTCACTGCTCAGCTACTTCCCGAGTGAAATCCTTTCAGCAGAGAGGAAATATTTACCAGGATAAATCTCCCACTTGACTATGCCATCCCCCAAAAGAACCTGCCTTTAATTTCCTGACTTTTTTTAAAAGGAAGGAAAAATCCCATTACCCCACTTCTTATATCAACCATTCATTCCACAGAATTGTTTATGATATTGTTGAGTCCCAGAGTGTCAAAGGCAAGGCAGCACATCCAAAACCAGTCTGCAACTGGCAGTAAGGATGTGCTAAGAGACGATGCTGAAGTCGCTGGTGGGCTTATTATCATAATTAGTTTCAGTTTTACTTCTTTCCCTGCAGCCTTTAGCATCACTACTTGTATGGTACTGTGGTTAGCTCTGAGTTCTTCAAAAAATCAAAACTCCTTCCTCCCCCATGATGGAAGGCAAGAAACGTTAGGATGGACTTCCCAAGTTTGTAGGCCCAATTCTCTGTGTCTGTCAGTGTCTCTCTGGTACACACACACACACACACACACACACACACACACACACACACACACATACACCCTCATATACACACAGGTTCATAAATACAAGTGCTCACATTTACATAAATAGAGAATATGATATGGTCAGATATAGAAGACTTCAGCCTTCAGTGACAGCCAATCAAAAGGGTCTGACTAAACCCTTATCACTTTAGTAACCTAAAATAGGGACTCTTAACCTTCAGCTATGTAAACTTGTTTTTAAAAAATATTTTACATAACTGTACTTCAATATTATTAAATTTATTTTATGCATTTAACAACAGTCTTCTGAGAAGGGGTCCATAGGTATCATCAGACAGTCAGAGTCCATGACACAGCGAAGGTTAAGAAACCTTGTCCTGAAGACACGCCCAAGAAGGCAAACAGGAAACAGGAGAGGGGAAGCAAGTGTGGGAGAGTGGAATCCTAAGGCCTAGTTACAGGAATCTAACCAGAGCCATAACTGAAGAAGGGGGCCTAGGAGCTGACCTCAAGGCAGGAACATTTTGGGGTGTCAAAATACTATTCTGGGGATGCTTTCTCTTCTGCTTCTTTTATGGTGTAAGTTACCGTTCTCAGGACCCGACACCTGGTACACCTACTTCCTCACCCATCTCCGCGCCCTCCCCCCAATAAGTGTCAACTGGAGCAAGTCACTCGCCTTCTTAGATCCCCCAGATCCTTTATAAAATATTTGTACTGCCAACTTCACATAAGAATATTGTGCGGAAATATGTTGCAAGCTATAAAACATCATATAAATAGACTATCTCCTCCCAGTGAACCAGGGCTCGGTCAAACTGTTTTCTAGATTCACATGCGACAGTCAAATCTTTGTGAATGAGGTCCTTTTTTTGCTCTTTCTCCATTTTTTCTGTTTCATGAATCCCTGGCTAATTTTATTCATCCAAGGCAAGGTGGTAAGGGTAGGGGTGATGGTGGCACATTTTGTGGGAGAAAAAGATTGTTTGCAGGCTCAAGATCATAAGGGCAATCAGTTAGTCCCTGGTTCACTTGCCATCAGGATACCAGAATCCTGCTAAACCCTCTGGAATTCCCTCCTTTAAACCTTTAAAAACCCTCCCTCAAAGACTTGGCTGGGAAGGCACCCACAGGTACAAAGTACTTCCCACAGGAGTTGGGTATATATACATAACAGCTAAAAAAGACACAAAACACTTTTGTTTCAGAGAAACCTGGGAAGACCTGTATGAACCGATGCATAGTCAAGTGAGCCGAGCCAGAACAATCTGTACAAGCACAAGATACTGTAAAGATAAACATCTCAGGAAGACTGAGGGGCCGTGATCTATTCAATGACCAGCCATTCCCGCAGAGGGCTTATGACCAAACATGCCAGTGACCTCCAGAGAGAAAGGGGGTGAGCCTGGAGGACAGACTGAGCCTGGAGGACAGACTGAGCCTGGGGTGGGAGTTCTTGTTCTGCTTCACTGTACATGTTTGTAACCCGGGTTCTGTTTTTCTTTCATCCTCAAGAGCAGTTGGGAGGGTTGGGGGAAGAAGTGATGACTGGGAGGGAGATAAATGAGGTTTTTTTTAATTAAAATTTTTTATTTGAAAAAAGAAAGGAGAAAAAGAGATACCTTCAACTTCATTGGGTCAATGGTTATTTCACTTTTTTAGAACTGCTTTCTAGATGATGGCTGGCTAAGGCTGCCCTGGGGCAAAGAGGGACTGAGTTCTCAAGGCTGTGATTCTCAGAAGCTCTAGGACTAGGGAAAGTATTCTACCCTTTTGAGTCTAGAGGGGGGCACTATGGGATGTGGGTACAACTCCTTCTTTGAATGAACCACATTAAATTTAATTAGGGATTGATAGAACTCTGTATTTGGAGTATCAGTCATGAAGTCAGTTTTGGCAGTTTTCTCTCATGTCACCTAGACTCATAAAAGACCACCCATAGGGTGAAACAGGGAGATCTGCATTGCTTCACATTGATTTAGGGAAGCAGTTGGTGGAGGAAGGAGAGGGGAGAGCCCAAGATTTGTGACTATAACGCTTTCTGAGGCTTCTACAGATACTCAATTCATCTCTCCCACCACCAAGGCAATGCTTAGGGATTGCCTCATACCCTCTCCCATACACCCCCATTTCAGGATTTACTTTTGTGATCTCTCAAGCCTGTCCCTGATGATCAGTATAAACTCATTTTACTTTGTTCGTATTTTAAAAGTTCGGAGGGTGGGGGGTACAATGTGCATGATGACCCCTCAGTCTCCAAAGGATATCCCCTCGTATGCCCCCCCTAAAGACAATCCCAGGCTCAGCAATCCAATTCACTCAATAAGCACTAACATTCAGAGAATGTGCCAGCAAAATGTCAACACTCAAAGGCAGGATCACCAAGGGGAGCCTGTGGGCTGGAAGCCAGTCCAGGACAACATAGGAAGAAAGAGAAGAGGCTCTTTCCTAGAGACGGCCAAAACCTCCCCAACTGAGCACCCTGACAGTACAGAGGCCAGTGCCAGACGGAAGAGCCACTCACGAGCTGCCATCACGGGCGCTCTAGAAGAAAGCCATTGGTGGCTGCCCTGACAGGTCATCGATGGGAATGTTCCCTCACAGCCAGTGACCACATTGGAACAATGCAGGTCCATCCAGATAGTCATGCTATATAGTTAACAAATGTTGAATTGAATTGACATCCCTTGTTTATTTGAATAACCCCAAACCAAAAGCACCCTTCCAGAAGAGTGTGTGTGTAAGACAGAAACCTAAGAAAGCTGTCAGCTGGCAGGGCATTATGAATGCGGATCTGACTTTATTTGTCATATGGACTTTTGGGGGTACTGTGCTTTCTTCTGCATGGCCACATCTGGAGTCACTTGCATCAAATCCCTCCCATAGTCCTTTAGTAAGAACCTGAAGTTGAGGAGTCTCTGTTGACCAGAGGCTCCAATCTTCTATAACAGGAAAGTAATTTCTCACTACTCTCTGAAGATCCCGCACCTGAGAAGGAATGGAGCTGGAAGTGTGTCAACCTATTTCCTTGTCGACAGATGAATTCCTCATCTGGCAGGCTCCACCAGAGAGGGAGGAGAGAGCCCTGAGCATGGGGGCTGCATGCTGACCACTGTGGAAGGATTCCTAGCCTGCAGACTGCCAAGATTCAGTAGCTTATGACTCAGGTAATCCCAGACAGGATGTTGTCCAGGATGTAGCGGCCACTGACCCTCTGATACAGTCGTAACTCTCCGGCTGTTTGGTGTGCTCTTTGTCTAAGACCTCGAGCAGCTTACAGCAACAGAATAAGACTTTCTTAGAGACACAGAACTCAAGGGAACATAGCACAACAAAGTTGCCCATGTAACCAGGCTCTCCAGAGCTATGCCACTCTGCTACAAAGAGATTTAACCTGCTTCTCTCTTGGCTCTCCCTTCTTGACTGACGACCAACTGCTCTGCTTTTTTATTTTATGTGGTAATAAAGAAGACAGGTGTCCCACTGCTGGCTGGACTATAGCAGCCTGGAATTGCAGTTCTGTATTTGATTTCTGGAAGCTTTTACCGTGGTTTATATGGTTCACATGGTGGAAAGGAGCAGTCTTACATGTAGGCATGTTGTTAATGCCTAAATTTTACCATGAGTATTCCTTTGGGTAAAGCCCTCTCCCTTCACTAGTTCCAGTCCTTTCAAAAATGAAAATTACTAGGAGAGGAGTGATTTTTTTCCAGGTGACCAAGAAAGGTCATTCAGGATATGATGGGAGCACTGATGGATGCTGAAAGGAGGGAAGAAGATGAAGATTAACTTCATCTCCTTCATGATTCTGCTGAGGTTCGACTCTAGGCTGAGGAGGGACTTGTAATTCCTGGAGAGGAGGTTACGTGGCTGGGCTAAAGAATGATAAGGATTAGGGTTTTGTTTGGGTTCAACTGGATTGGCTGTGGGGTCCCTTGAATCTTATGGGTTCTCTGAAGGCAAGAAGCTCAAGGGAAAGAACAAGGACTAAAAGTTGTTTGTGGGAAGGAACAAAGTCTTGGACATTAAAATAGAACAATGCTAGGGAAGGAGGTAGGGGAAACTCAACAGTCAAAATGGAAACTAAGTTTGCTGATGGTTCTGAGAGTCTAGGATCAGGACAAATGAATGTTTGGAAGGAGAGGAAAGCTAATGTGCTATTAGGGGGTTAGAAGTCAGGATGGTCCAAGAAGCCACCTACCATGGTGCCCATTTCCCCTTCTTCCTCTCCTCTCACACTATACATACACACACACGTGCACACACGCACACGCACACCCTCCCCCATGGTTCCCAGACTGGTATGAAGAGGGGCAACTGGAAGTCCTGGCCCCATGGTCCCTTACCTGTGTCACTGGCACATGCGTAGTGGTAGGTTTGGGGGCATCCTTTGTGGCAGCAGCCAAGGGTGGCACCTACTTGCTGGCAGCTGGAACATCTCTTTACATCCACGAAAGAGGGGAAGCAGCAGAGAGGAAGAAAAAATAAGGAATTCAGTGGCATTCAGAAATCCAAATTTCTTAGTGGGTCAATCAGCTAACTGTAGTTTGTAGGAGCAAGCAGACTCTCTTCCTGGAACTGCCATTAGTTTTTCTGGAATACCGTTTTTCTCTAAAATAAACAGAGTGAAACCTGAATTCAAATCCTTCCTCTGACACTTACCCAGATGTATGGCCATGGACAAGTCTCTTAACTTCTCCGAGACTCCGTTTCCTAATCTATAAAATGGGAATGATGATGCTTCTAGGCAGCTTCCCTCACATGGTGGTTGTAAAGCTCAAATGAAATAACAAGATAAAATACTTTGCAATCTTTAAAGCACTATATAAATGCCCATTACAATTTTAATAGGCAAACCTGGATAACTCTGGGAGACAACGCTTTCCAAATTATTCAAAAGTTGAGGAGACTAGGCCTCAGAATAAGGTTTCCAACTGGCTGAAGTCCTTGCGGCTCCCTCTCAACCTTCGGAGGTTCCATCAGTACAAGGTCCCTTGCAGGCAGCTGTCCTTGGGGAGCACGTTATACTCTCTACTGCCACTCCCTTAGGTCACATATTTGGCCCAAATCATCAGGGCCTAGGTTTTTGGTTTGTTTGGTTTATTTTACCCATGCCTCACTCCTAAGTGAGAGACTTTCTTCTCTGTCCTCTATGGATTTTTCCAAATTGTCCTGGAATATCCCCAGGAAGGCACCAATTCATCTTGCATCTATCCAACCTATCCTTCAGGACTGACTATATGGAGAAACTAGCCTTTCTCTCTCATCCTGAAAATGAGTCAGGGGCCCAGAGCCTCTCAGAACAAATCACTGTGAGTTTCATTTGTTTACGGCTGGAACACGTGTGTCTCCCTGAAGGAGCCTTTAGTTATCAAGAGACAGAGCTCCTGTGGGTGGCCAGAGGAAGGACAAAGGCCATTTACCCCCATCCCCTCATTCTATTCCCTCCCAGGAGAGAGATGGCTAATGGCCAGGGAAGCATCTCCCTATCCCAGGGCTGCTTACTCATACATCTGGATGGCTGTCCACCTGACGTATGTCTCTGGGGCATTAATCTCTCTCTCTCTCCTTCCTCTGTGTGCCTTCTCCCATCTCCCGACACTGTCTGGAACACAGCCTGCGTCATCGGGAAGGAATAGGGTATCTAATTGGAAATTAGCTAGAGAGCAGCCACAATCAGTTCTGTTGCCTAGATGGAGCTCTTGGCTGGCAGAGGATTCTGTCTCCTTCATGATAATGGCTCAAGTCTGAGTGGGCTGATTTCCCCAAGCCGGTCAGAACCCTATTCAAGAGGCCAGGCCAGAACGCATCATTCCCAAGGGTCTAAAGCCACCGTTCCTGTATCCAGTGGCAAAGTGCCCTCTCTCTAAAAAATGATTTTGAATTAAGGGCTGACTGTGAAGGCAGTGTTAACACTGCCAACATGATGTGTCATGTGTATGAGGGCTGCCCAGGGTAAACTGAAAGTTGCCTTTATGCTTTTAACATTCAAATATATATAGGGGGAAGAAAAATCCCTGAATGAAGACAATGTAATGGGATGAGTTGTATTCTGTCCAAGTGAGTGTGTCGGCAGGGAGGGAAAATGACATGGATAGGAACAAAACAGAACAGATATTCAAGATTCACTACTGCAAAGTACAGTGGACAGCATCTTACGGCACAGCACTAGCTGGGAAGGGCGGACAGAAAACAGATGTGTGTGTGTGTGTGTGTGTGTGTGTGTGTGTGTGTGTGTGTACGTATACATATATACATATAGGCATACACACACACATATAAGATGGGGTGGTGTCAGAGGGGTATCAGATGACTCTATTGAGGTGAAAGAGCTGGCTGCTGGGACAGCAGTTTGGACCAGAAACCAACAGGGTAAACTGAGGGCCCAATCACGAAAGAACCTCATGCCCTTAGAGACCAAAAGAGACTGGAGCAAAGAAGGGTGAATCCACCAAGAACTGTAACCTCATTTGTCAGAGCCCAACAGCCTAGAAGATCCTAAGGCTGCATGTGGTTGTCTCAGCACTTTCACACTTTTGCAGCCAGTATGTTTGTGAAGCTACTTTTTAGATGGAATTAAACTGGAGAAAGTGGAATGGTGGGGTAAGCACTAGATTGATTTGCAAGGGATGTGGGTTCTAATCCTAGCTCAGTCACTGCTTCACCCTGTGAATCTAGCCAAGTCACTTTACCTTATGTGTCCAGTGATGGGTTGGGTGGTCCAGTGGAATGAGCACCAGATCTGGAATGAGTTCAAATCCTGCCTTGCTACTTAATTACTGGTGTGACCTCAGGTCACTCACTTCATGTCTCTGGGCTTGTCTCTTCATTTTTAAAGGGAAGAGAAGGGCTGGATTGGATCTCTAAGGGTCTTTCCAGCTCCAAATCTATGAACTTGAAATATTCTCTATGTACTCTGTATTACCAGTATTCTCTGCAATTAAATGAACCTCAAGATTGCCCCTGCTTGTTGCAGCCAAGTTTTGCTGTGCACTTGAACAGATGAGTGCCGGACCATGGGAAGAGATACTATCCTGGGGGTGTGGGCTTCAACGGAGACCACTCTTAAGTGGTGACAGGCTATTGTTCATCGGAGATCTACCAGAACCTGGGAAGAGATGATAATATTCTATTTTGTGACATCTTCCTCCTCAGAAAAGTACAGAAAAGCCAAGGTGAGCCCCAGGCTGTAAAACAGATGCCCACCTGCCCACTAGAGTGAGGGAACTTTTCAGGGAACCAATCTGAAAACCAGATAGTGTGCCACTGTCCTTGCACATGGCCCAGAATATGAAAAAGTAAGGACAGAATTGAGTCCTTTAGCAGGAGACAGACTTGTTCCCAACTCCTCCTTTCCAAAGAGCAGAAGGGGGAAAGGTGGTGGGTTCAGCACAGGCATTGAAAGAGGCTCTTTGGGAAAGGTAATTAATGAAGTAAAAACAGATGCTGGGGAAAAACTGGACCCTCCCCTGCCCATGGCTCTGCCAGCTCTTTCCCCAGGGCATCACCCGGGGAACCCAGCTGAGGCTGAACCAGCCTTTGTTGCTTGGCAGGCTCTTTAGATCCTGCCCACGCCACCTGGAGTGATGACACTGGTTGGGGGGGGCAGGGAAGGGGAGTTGCTTCTTAGGTAAGCACCTTCTTGGCATCTTAACACGAAACCATTCCTGTTGAGGTGCTGCTCTTGACACACTTGATCCCTCCTCCCTGGGCCACCCCCAGCTCAGAGGAGGCATCAAATCATTCTTTTGGGGGATGAGAGCAAGAGAATTGGAAGGCAAAGTGCTTGTTTGTACCTGTTCTTGACTCCCAGCTGAGCTGGGGTAACAGAATAGGGGGCAGCATCTGACACTGGGTGGGAAAGCAGTCCAGCTTTGGAAATGGGGAGATGGGAAAGTCCCCACACCTTAATTTCCATAGGGAGAAGAAACCCTATCAAACATGAAAGAGATAGTGGGCAAGAAGCGTAGACATAGACCTGAACAAACAAATAAAAGAGTTGAGGAACACGAGAAGAGATGAGTTGGGAGACTTGAATAGGCCTTTGGCTTGCCCACCACCATGCCTTCTTTTCCTACACTACAAACTCCTTGAAGAGAAAAGGCTGAGCCTCATTCAATTTCATATCTTTTATAGTTCCTGGAATAGAAATGCACATGGCAGGCATCTGACAAAAATTTTTTTTTTCTAAATTGAATAATTGACAAGAGGAGGGAAGGACTGGGTTGGCTACATAAGAACCCAATCACCTCTTTCCTTCTCTCATCATGAATAAGGCAGAGACTGTTTCTTAACTCTATTTGGCCTGAAAACCAAGTTCCTCCCTTCTGTTAACTCACAGACATACCCATGCCACCTACAGACCAAAATATAATGGAGACAGTCACGTCAGCCTCTTCCACAAATACACCAGTGCTTGTCCTTTAGCTGAGCAGCTGGTCCAACACTCTGATGGTGCCTTGGAGGGATGTGGGGGTGTTGGATGCTGATCCTGAGAGGGTCTTAGTTATACAGAGCAGTACATGTTGCTACAAAACCAAGGTGACTCATGTTTTCTCTTTGGTGCCATGACAGCATTAATTTTGCCTGGCCCTTTAAGGGCTATTACAATAAGAGTATGACCTCATTTATATGACCCCTTCCTGCTGTCTCAATACCTCCCGTTGTCTGGATCCCTACAGATAAGAAGGGTCCTCAGATGTCGCTGTGGTCTATCTACATTTTCTTATACTCAGGGCTTGACTTCTATCATTTCAGATAGAGAAGATTTCCTCAAAGCTCCTTGATGCTGGGTAGTGGTCAGGTGGGGTGGGGAATTAGGGTGTGCAATCTGATTGTTTTCATTTTAAAGGTGAGGGAAACCAAGGCAGGAGGAAATATAATGTCCTGTTGCAAGAAGAAAGAAAACTGGGAGAGCACATGGCAATGTGGATTTAATTGACTGTAGAAGCCATTTCCCCCCTGTAAGCCCCAGTTTCTTCCTCTATAAAATGAAGAGATTGGGTTGGATGAGCTAAAACCTTCCCTCGAGTTCTAAATAGTCTTGGGTTCTAAGTGAACTGGGACAAGGAAACGCCCAATACAGGTTCAGTCAAAGACAGAGCAAGAACTCAAGGTCTGGGAATGACTCAGTCCCAGGTTCTTGCAACAAGGCTGCACGCCCAGGGCCAGGCAAAGGGCACAATGATGGGAATGCGAAAGCCTCACAGACAGCAAGAGAAATGTTTAGGGAGTTCTCTTCCAGAGACCAATGTCACAGTCTGGGTGGGAAATCCAAAGACTCTCTGGAGATGCTTGGAGGGACAGGTCCTGGTTCCGGCAGCCAGGACCCACCCTCTCACCTCCACTACTCTGGCTTCCTTCAGATGCTAAGGGTGGCTCCTCTTCACTTTCCTCCCTCTCCTTAACAGAGTTAATTCTCCTATCGCTCAACTCATGTTATGGAACCCTTCACGGTGGGCAATAGGTTTGGTCAGGAGGACGATACGCTTTCTAGTTGGCCTGGTGGTGTGTCAGGGCTCCCCAGGGCATCCTTCCGAGTACTAGGGAGGTGCCCGGCCTGGCCTGGAGTATCCTGGAGGGTAGCTGGTTGGTTGCTGTCCTCCATTTCCGAGGTGGTAGGTGCTTCACAGAAGCTCATTCCCTTCCCTGCGTCCCTGTGCTTACACTACCTAGGGAAGGGGAGGCCCTGAGCCGGGCCCAGCGCCCAGTCCCCACAGCTCCCTCCAGCCAGCCCAGGGTGTTAGTAGTCTTACCACATCTGCTGCGGTCTTCATCGCCTCCTGCAGACCAAACAGCTTCCCGGCCACCAGGTAGACGCCCGCCGTCCATATGGCACAGGCTTCGTGCACCCAGTGCTCCTGCGTGTCTCCGCTGAGCTCCGCCGGCGGCGCCGGGGCCTCGCTCTTGCCGCACTCGTGCTTCCGCGGCTTGTCGGCCGCACTGGCGGCGTCCTCCTCTTCCGTCCTCTGCTCGTCGCAGCAGTAGCAGCTCTGGAGTTTCCTGTAGAGGCCCCGGGAGCTGGACCTCAGGGCGCTCTGCTTGGTCGAGTCGGCGGTGACATCCAGCCTGGGAGGCTTCCCGGGGCCCGGGGCCGCCAGGCACGGGCTCTCCAGGCCTCTGAGTGTTCTTTCCAGGGGGGGCGCTGCCTCCTCCCCCGGCCCCTCTGCCCTCACTTTCTCCTTGAGTCTGGACTTCTTTTTGGGCAGGCAGTCCTCAGGGTAGTAGGGCCCACAGAGGTCCCCCAGGTCCTTGTAGTTGGCAGGGTTTTGGCAGAGACAGCACACCAGGCAGGCCGCGCTCAGGGTTTTGGAAACCACGGGCCCCAGGTGCATCGTGGACGACAGGGGCAGCACGGCCCGGCCCCCGGGGAGGGTGGCCAGGGCGGAGGAGGAGGTGGTGGGAGAGGCAGCGGAGGAAGAGGAGGAGGAGGAGGAGGAGGAGGCGGAGGAGAAGGAGGAGGAGGAGGAGGAGGAAGGCTTGGGCTCTTCCCCGGGGCAGTTGACCACGGTGCAGGTGGTGGTGAACTCGTCCTTCTTCTCCACCCGGACGTAGGGGGAGAAGGGCGGGGCCCTGCTGTCCGTCCGGAGCCTCTTGCAGGAGATGTACTTGAGCCGGATCTCGGGCTCGGCCGGGTCCAGGGGGGGCGCGTGCTGCGGCTGCCTGCGCCTTTTGGCCCGGCCCTTGCACTGGGGGGCCACGTTCTTGGCCTTGCCTCGAGTGAGCCGTTTGCGCTGCCGCTTGGAGTAGCCGCCGTTGTAGCTGGCCTGGCCGGCCGGCTGCTTCTGGGCCCTGGTCTGGGGCTGGGGGGCCCTGCCGTCGGGGGGCTCCGGGCCCAGGCCCTGGGCCTCCGCGTGGGCCTTCTTCCCTCCTCCCCCGTCGCCGTCCTCCCCGCCGTCGGCCAGGGCGCCCCCCACGGAGGCCAGGAGCAGGCCCGGCGCCAGGTGGGCTCGCTTGTCCAGGCCCAGGGCGGCCGCCTTCCCCTTCCGGCTCCTCTTCTTGGTCCCCAGGCCGAGGCTCTTGGCCGCCTCCGGGCCGGCCGCGCCGGGCTGCTGCGGCTCGTCCTGCTGCGGTGTCTCGGGGGAGGAGCAGGCCTCCCCCTTGAAGCAGTCAGAGGACAGTTTCTTACTGTTCATTAGTTTTCCTTTTAAGGATCTGCTGTTGGAATTTCTGCATAATGGCTCTGCTCCGGGGGCCGCGGGAGGCTTCGGAGCCATGCCCGGGTGGAAGGGCCTCGCCTCCGCCCCGGCCGGCCCGGCCCCGGCCTTCTTGAGGGCCCTCTCCTTCTCGGGCAGGGAAGGGCTCAGGGGACCGCTGTGGGTCGGAGCCACCACCGCTGCGGCCGCCGCTGCCGCCGCTGCCGCCGCCGCCGCCGCCGCCGCCGCCGCCGTGGCTGTTTTGCATGCAAACTTCTTCAGGCTGGGAGAGGTGATCTTCTGCACGATGGCTTCCAGCTTCAGGCCTCTGCCCTTGCGCGGAGGCAGGACCTTGGTCTTCATGGCTCCCTGGAAGGCGGCTCGGGACGTGATTTTGATGCAGACGTTGGGGGTCTCGGGAGGAGGGGCTTTCAGGCCGGGCTCACAGGTGCCCTTGGTGGACTTGGCTTTTTTGGGGCTGGAGATCCTCTTGAAGAGGCTGGGGGAAGTCTCGGCCTTGTCCTCCTTGAGGTTCCCAGGGCTGCCGCCACTGCGGAGAATGAGATTCCTCTTCTTTGCCGGAACTGGGGACATGAAGGTGGACTTCCTCTTCAGGGAGTGCAGCTGGCGCTCGGGCAACTTGCCTCCCACGCTCGAGGCAGGTTTGGGGAGTTTCACCCTCCGGTTTGCTTTCCCCTCTTTCTGGGCACTGCCAGGCATCTTGAAGCTGGGTGGTAGGTGGTTATTAGAAATGAGTTTCTTGGCAGTTTTGCAGTTTGGCAGCCTCCCTTCGGTAGGCCTCCTCCGCTTGGGGTGAAAGAGCTCCTGGGCTTTGGTCCGAGACCGGAGGATCATGGATCTCTGGTCCTTTGCTGGGGTATCTGGGGACTCGGTTTCCTTCATCTTGGGCCCCATGGAGCTGCTCTCTTGGGCTAGGCTGGGCACCGGCAAGGCTGCAGGGTCACTGGGGCTAGAAGCCACCTTAGGGGACAGCTTTCCCGCTCTCTTCCCAGACTTGAAACTGGCTCTCTGTTTCGTCCCCAGCTTCTCAGGTTGGGAGGATGCCCCGGTTAGGCTCGGTGGGTGGGAGCCGGGGGTTCGGGGCTCGTTGAGGGCGGTGAAGGAGCGGGTGCACATCCTGGGCAGCCCTTCGGTCACGACCCTACCGGCAGGACCCAGCTGGCCTGGGGCACCGGCCCCTTCGGTGTGCCCCTGGGGCTGCCCTGTGCAGGGCTCTGGCAGTGAAAGGTCCTTGGGCAGATCTGGGGCTTTGCAGCCAGACTCCTCTCCTTCTGGCAGCCCTCTCTGTACTCGCCGGCTCCTCAGGCTCTTCCCTCGAGGCATCGGCCCTTTCTTGGCCAAAGTGTTTTCAGGCAATGCTGGCTTGTTCGGCTTCCCGGGCAGGGGGGCGCTGGGGGTTATGTTCTCTGGAGGCGCGCCCTCATTCTCCGTGGCCCCTTCCTCCGGCTTCATGTGAGACAGGGAGGACTCAAACCAACTCTTCACCTTGGACTCTGTACCCACGGCTGGCCCCAGCAGGATGACAGAGTCTCCTGAGAGGCGGCAGGGAGAAACCCAGTTGGCCTTTGGGCTGAGAGCCTCATCGGGCTCCTCCTTGGTGCAGATCAGGGGGGTCTTTGGGGGAGAGGGATCCTGCAGCCCAGGCCTTTGCTCAGGGCTGGCCAGGAGCTCACACAAGGAGGAATACTCTTCTGCCTCCAGGTCCTTTCTCTCCGAGGAGGGCAGCAAGGAGATGTCACTGAAGTCACCAGCCGGGCAGCAGTGCCTACTGTCCTCCAGCCACCGGTCAGCTTTGCTGGCCTCCTGGCACCCCAGGATGTCCTCCTCCTTCACTTCTCTGACCTCCTCCTGCTTGAAATCTCTTGCCTCGTCCTTCTCGCTTGCTGGCTCTCCCTCTGGAAAGCCCATACAAACAGTATCATTTGTTTTCTCTTTGCTGGCCCCCTCAGGAGGCTTCCCTCGACCCAGTCCCTTAGGAAGCTCTGTGGGGTGTAGACCCCAACGGGGACAGGCATCCCCCAAGTTCTCCTCCGGCCAAGCAAAGGGGTTCGCATTATCACCGGAACCCACCGAGTCAGTGGTCGTATCAGGAAAGCAGCCAAAAGCAGCCGTCCCAGAGTTAGACGGAGCATCTGGGAGATTCGCTTTGGGACCGAACGGAAGAGAACAGGGTAATTTCTTGGTTTCAGGCATGGTGAACCCCACAGGGGGATCCTCAAACAGCTCCTCGCTGAAGTCCTTGGCATTGCTGCCTTTGCTGATGTGGAGGGGATCGGGGAGGGCTTCCGTCTCAGCTGAGTGGGACCAGGCGTTCTTGCCCACAGGATCTAGGCAGGTGTTGTGGTTCTCTAGAGAGAAGGAGGACTTGCTGGGGTCCTTAGTCAGAACAGGAGCCTCACTCCAGCCTTTATCAGCCTTTTCACTGATGGCTTCCTGTAACACGATGATCTCCGAAGCTAGCTCTTCCTGGGAGAGGGCGCTGAGCAGCAGACGGGGACATTCCCGGTCGCTGGCCACGAACTTGGTAAAGGTGTCAAGGGGCAGACTGCTGTGGAGGCTCTGAAAGGAGTCATCAGACTTGGTGGACATATCATCGGGGGAGGTGACCGAGCAGGTGGACACTGACTCAGGCTTGGCCTTGGAGTTGCTGTTGACCCTGGCAGGGCTATTCCGGGTCTGGTTACAATACAGGAAGGTCCTTTCCAGGTGATCTTCTGAACCGCTCAGGTAGTCTGCCTCCTGGGCTTCGGCATGAATGGACTGTGGGGTGCTGCTAAGGGGCTCGGACAGAGGGGTGCCCACAGGTTCCGCAGAGTAGCTGCCACTCTCTGGACTGCAGTGCTGACCTTTGAGCTGCTCTGGGGTCCTGGGAACGAGGTTCTTCATGCCCTTCTTCTGGGGAACAGTAGATTTGGACATCAGAAGTTGTTGCACAGTATTGGAAATATTCTCCACTTGTGAGGTCAGAGCAGTCAGGCTCTGCAAGCTGAGGTCTGAGAGAAGGTTCTCGGGGATTTTCTCCTTTTGCAGATTCTTGCAATTCACTGCTTGCGCGTCCACCGAGCTTGTCCCATCTGTTGGGGAAGGGTTCAGGAGGGGCATGAAGTGGCTGTGATCTGTGATGCTGGCAGGGAAGGCTCCCGTGCTGAGTGTCTGCTGGCTGTACTGGAAGTTCTCCAGGTTGGGCATCAGTGGAGATGGAGTGGAGCTGTAAGAGGGAGAACGTCCCATGGACCGTGCTGGGGAATGGCTGGAACTAGGACTGAAGGTCTGGTAGTACTGCTCGGGGGTCCTCACTGGGGTATCCGGCTGGCAGTAGCTCTGGCCCTGCTGATTGTAATGTTGGTATTTAGCTATGTTCTGATAATGCAGCGTTTCCTGGGCATGGTGCCTTCCCTGGAGAGTCTGCTGCTGCTGCTGCTGCTGCTGCTGTTGCTGCTGCTGTTGCTGCTGCTGCTGTTGGTCGTAGCTCATCCTGCCTGACTGGTAGCTGTGCAGGCTTTGTACCCTCTGCCCTGGAGTCAGGTTGGCATTGCCAGCCAGGGACCTCTCATGGGGCTGGTTGGATGGGGCAGTGCAACTCTTAAAGGAGTGGGCTCCCTGACTTCCCCCCTGGACAGCCGAATAGGTGGAGGAGGTAGGGAAGGACTGGGAATGCTGGGGGAAGTGAGAGCCCTGGGGAAAGGACATAGGGGCGATGTCATTTTGGATCTTCTGCCTTTGGAGCTTGGGGTACGTCAAGGGGTTCTGCTGCTGCTGCTGTAGCTGCTGCAGCTGCTGTTGCTGCTGCAGCTGTTGTTGCTGCTGCTGTTGCTGCTGCTGCTGCTGCTGAAGGTGCAGGGAGTGAGTCCGGAAGGGCAGCTGAGTGCTCTGCTCCTGGTACTGGCGGCTGCTGGAGGGCACTGCTGTCTTTTTCATCAAGTTCTCTTCATACTTGGCTACCCCTCCTGCGAGGGCCTGCGGCTGGGCTCCCCACGTCTGCAGGCTCTCCTCTCCCGAGTAGCGCGCTGGGTAGGGACTATTCTCCTGGACGTTGTAACTGGAAAAGGTCGGTCTCCCCTGGAGCGGCTGCTGGCCGGGAAGGGGCTTGCTGCCCCGGGGGTATTTGTCGGCGGTGGCCGAAGCCGTGCTGTCATAAGCCGGGTAGGGCTGCTGACTGTAGTATTCCTTGGCCAGCAGCCTCTGCCTCTCGCAGCTCAGCCCTGCCTGGCTCTGATGCCTGTAATTCTCCAGGCGTGAGGAATCTTGTGAAGTCTGCTGGTAGCTCTGCTGCTTGCCATGGAAACCACACCTTTCTCGAAAAGACTGCATGGCTCAGGCTGGTTATCTGTGAAAAGAAAAAGAGAGAGAAAGATGGCGGGGGGGAGGAGGGGAATGGGGGAGAGGGAGAGGGGCAGAGAGAAAGGGAGAGACGAGAGACAGGATTCAAATGGAGCGTATTCTTTTACCTCTGAAAGCCGGGCCAGCATTTGGCGTGTCTACTTTCACCGCTGCCGTTCTCATGATAAAAGCCTTTTGCTAGTAGAGCAGAAGCGGCAAACACCATGGCCCTCCACTTATTTCCCATCCTTTCCATTCCCCTCCTCCACCTTCTAAAATATTCTTTCCCCTTTGCCTTTGGTTCCTCACCAGTTGTGCACATATTGGCATTTTCTGTGTCAGTAATGTCGAGCTTGTAACTCCAGCCTGAACATCCCTTCCAGCTTAGCTTTGCCAAGGACCAGGCAACCAATGCAGGTGTCTGAACTGGCTGACTTGTATTATTAGGTCGCTCAATAGCTCACACTCCCGCTTTTTCCCTGCCTCCCTGCCCTTTTGCCATCTGCCCTCCCTCCTCATTTGTCCCCCAACACTCCCCACCCTGTGCTCCTCCCCAGCATCCCTCCCCGTTTTTTTTCCTTTGACAGATCAAAATCCCATAGTGGCGTGATTCCCGTTCCTGCTTTCCCTTGAGATTTCTGGATCCTGTAATGTAGTAGCAGCATTTGAAATTTCCAGTTTGACCTAGCCGTGCTGGGCACTGAAACCAGCTCATTCAACTGGCAGGTGAAAAGTCATTTTGACTCCCTGCTAATGCATCTCCTCCCCCTACTGAGCACGCGCTTGAGCGCACACACACACACACACACACACACACACACACACACACACACACCAATAACCTCCTCTGTCGATGCGATACCATCTGGAATCTGTCTGTTCCTTAAAGCAGACGTCTATTAGAGCATCAGTGAGCCACAGTAGGCATGAAATGTCCCTTTTCCCTATTCCCAATTGTGTTGGGGATGGGACAGCCGCACCTGCCTCATGTTTTAGATATTTTAGGTAGATAAACAGATTATGTGCCCACGAGTGAGGGAGTGAATACTAATGAAGGATAAAAGAGCATTAACACTGGACGCTGAAGAATTCTCTTTATCCAGGAGTGCAAATGCTGCAGGCATGTCCGCAGCATGTGTCTAAGGCAGTCAGGCATGAACCTCCCCTTCAAGCTCTCTAAACTGCTGGGTGTGGGACACACACAGATGTGCCCTTTCCCTATCTTAAGCCAGGCTTTCTAATTCCTCCTCAATATGAATCTAGCGACAGGTCAAAGTCATGGCAATATAGTGTAGACCCATCTGACTTGCAAGTCAGTCCTGGGGGACCTGATTCATGGCAAGTTCCTTTACCCTTGGGATAAAACCCTTAAATAAGAGGAAGACCCCGGTTAGGAAATTAACTTCAGAAAAAGAATGCCTTTACATCAAGGTTGACCAGATGTGCCTTTTCTTGAAAAGTGCACTGCCACTCGAACCAGATGCTATAAGATACAGGCCAATATATCAATATTTTTAAATAGCATACCCTGGAAGGTATCTTGGTACACAGAAAGAATTCTAGGTCTTGGAAGTCAGAAAATCTCTGTTCAAATCCCAGGTCTACCCCAAATGTGCACTTACTACTTGAGACTTTTAGCAAGTTACTCAACTTGTCTGGGTCTTGTTTTCTTCCTGCAAAATGAAGAGATTGTACTAGATGGTCTCTAAAAGGTCCCTTTCATCTCTAAATCTATGATCCTCTTACCCATATCAAGAAGTGTTTAGTCACTAGGCTAGAGGTGGCTGGCTGACTGGGGTAGGAATGGGGGAGAGGAAAGAAGGGTTACAACTGGCTGTAGTCATGCTTTTAGCTTATGTTTTCTCACGGATCACAGGACTTCGTTCTGGCTCTGGAGAAATTGAGTCAAGGTTTTGTCTCCTCCCTTTGGCCCTCTGCCCTCACCCTGTGAGACAACTTCTCCCACACAGCTACTTTCCTTGCCTGGACAACTTCACCAGCCAGCAGGTAGGAAGGTCTCTCTCAGCCTAGATGCACCTAAACCAATCCTAAGGAAGGTACTTGACTCTTTCTCATACTCAAACCTAGAAAAGAGGGAAACAATGCTTGTTCCTAGAACCCTTCATGGAATCACTAGGGTAAAATGTTGAAAAATTGAGAGGGAATCCTTGAGAAGGGGAGAGTTTTGGAATCACCCTTCTTTACAAACCCATTTTACAGTTCAGTCATCCATGCGTTTCCGAGCATCTCCCACGGCAGTGACTAACATGGAGAAAGGAAAAGCAGAGGGTGTGGGAGGTAGCTGGGTTCGCCTGAATAGCAAACAGAACGAATTGCTCTCCAGGCCACCCCAGGAACAAGCTTGAAAGAATCCACATGGGTCTCTCTAGGTAAACTGAAGCCAGGACTCTACTGAAGCTTGAGGGAATAGCTTGTTCCTTCTTTACTGATGAAAAGATATCACGCTCTGTGAAGCCGAAGCATGGGTAGGGAGAAAGGGAGGGAGGGAGATATAGTGTGAACCACCTGGAGCTCCCAGAATTTTTTGTGACTGCAAGGACAGTCTCTCTTAACTAGCCTGTCTCCCCTATTTTACCACAAACCCACACACTTCCAAATCATCTCTCATCTGGGCTCTGGATATTAATATCCAACCAGGGGAAGTCCCTTCCCCTTCTCTCTTTCTCCTCTCACTGAATTTATTACAAAACATTACTCTAACAAGGAGAAGAAGAGCCTTTTGCCCTAATTTCCCACTTCAATTCCATCCTTAGGTGGCTCATAAAATATTATACAAGGTGTCCGTAGAAAAGTGTCAGACCAAAGTTACGCAGAATAGAATTTTGATCTTCATCTCCTTACCACACATGAAGCAGAGTTTGAGTTTCCTTTAACAACTCCCCCAGGAAAAAAAAAGTTTCTAGTTTGACTTTCCTTAAAAGAAAGACCAAAATTCAAAATGCTGTTTTCAAAGAATTCTCGATTTTCAGGGGAAAAAAAGCAGATATATTCTCATACACTGAAACTAACAAAGTATTGCAACCTAACAGCTTTCAGGTCCAGTCCTACCCCGACAGCTTGAAATGTCACCCAGTTAATCATGAAACATTTATTAAGCATTAATATGTGCCAGATGCTGTGCTAGGTGCTAAAGATACAAAGAAAAAGCAAAAACAGCCCCTTGTCCTCAAGGAGCTTACATCCTAATGGGGGATACAACATGTACTTTGATAGGCTCATACATGAAAATATAGGTTGGTTCAGTCATTGTGGAGAGCAGTTTCAAGTTATGAAAACAGAGGGACCCTCTGACCCAAAGATCTCACTACTAAGTTTATTCCCCAAGGAGACTAATGACAAAAAAGAAGGTTCCATATCATCAACATATTTATACCAGCACTTTTTTGTGGTAGCAAAGAACCGGAAATAAAGTAAATATATGTAGTCTGCGAAGTGGCTCAAGAAATTGTGGTAGATAAATGTGATGAAATATTACTCAGCTGGCAAGAAATGATGAATATGATAAATACAGAGAAGCATGAGAAGACTTATATGAACTGAAGTAGAGTGAAATAAGGAGAGCCAGGCGAATCAACATATGCAGTAACACTAGGAAAAACAATAACCACAAAACAATTAAGACTGAGTGCTTTGAAATCCTAATGACCAAGCTTCATCCTAAAGAATTATGAGAAGATACTGGCCCTTCTTTGAGAAGATGGAGAACCTTAGACTTTTCCGGTATAGGCTAACAGGTCTCCAGTAGGAAGCAACATCAGAAACCATTTAGTCCAACCCCGTCATTTTACAGATAGGAAAACCAAGGCTCTGGAAAGTTAAGTGACTTGTCCAAGTAAACAGAGGCAATATTTGAACACAAATCCTCTGAATCCAGAGTCAAGAGTGTTTTCTACTGAGCCACAACGCCTTTGGCTGGTTTTGTTGAACTTTCCTCCTTTCTTATTAAATTCTTTATTGTAAGAGATATCTCTCTCAAAGGTGAAAGGGGAGAGATGTATGTGTGATACAATGGGAAACAATGTAGAAGTAAATATATCAATGTAACATGACAACAATTATTTTTTAAAGAAACATTCCTATGAATGGAAGGAAATTTTAGGGGAAGGCACTAGTCTATGGGGGAATGGAAGCCAGGATGTTCTCATCCTTGCCAGAGACAGAGGTCTGTTCACAGACCCCCCTCTGCGCTTAGGGTCATAAGGGGGACTTTTAGTCAGGTAAATCTGCTCTAGGGGACAAAGGTGGTGAGTTTTGCCTAGGTGGGGTGGTAGTGTCTGCCACTGAACATAGCCACCCTAGCCTGACCTGGGAAGGTTGGACTGTTCTCATTGTGCTGTACCCAGCATATTTTATGAGCCCAGAATGTGTGAAACTCTGGGTTGTTCCAAATGAAACTGCCTGCACCTTTTCCTTTGCCTCGTATATCTGCGCAAATTACATTTTCGGTTTTTATTAGCCCCAGATTGCTCTCATTTCCTGCTGAGTGTCCTGTGGATATCATTAACATTTCCACAGCTTTTTCTTTTTTTTCACATTCTCCAAAATACATTACCAGAAACATTTTTTTTTAAAGGTGGGGAAGGGGTGGTAATATGGATCATCTCTCCCCCTCCAAACCTTTACCCTCCTGGTCCATACATTCCCCTCCCCCATTCAATCACCGTAGTTACTGCAATGCTAGCTTCTTTTAATTTAGCTCCTCTGTATTATAGTCAGATTTCCCAATACACACAAGCAGCTGGATGCGGTTAAAGCATATATCTCTGAGAAGAGACAGTTCAATTAAAATATAGTAAGCCCAGTGCTTGGTCCCCTGATAGAGAAAGCAGGCAAAACACTCCTCCAACCACCCTCATGACTTTCGTCTTCCCCCAAAGAGAGGAGAGAGAGAAGAAAGAGAGAGAGGGGGGGGGAGGGAGAGAGAGGGGGGAGAGAGAGAGAGAGAGAGAGAGAGAGAGAGAGAGAGAGAGAGAGAGAAAAGAAATCAAGGAACAAAGGGACAAAATCAAAGCACAGCTTCTGGAAACAAGAAAGAGAAAAAAGGTCCTTCACAGCTTGCTGAGGAAGTGGGCTCGAGCTTGGGAAATGCTACCCTGCCCCTTTAAGGGCGGGCTCAAGGCTGCTTATCGGCTCTGTTGTTATTACTTATTAAGATTAGTTTTCAAGAGAGCCTGGTTGCTGGGAAAGGACAATGAGGGAGGGAAAGAAAAAAAAAGGGAGGAAGCTGGGAAGGGAAGAAAGGGGGGTGGAGGGGAACTGTTGAAAGGAGAACAAGGCCAGAAAGAGGACACCCTATGGAAAAATCATGGTTCTTGGGCTGAGGAATGAGGGGGTAGGGCGTCTTATTTCAGCCCTGTTCAATTTTCCCTTCTTTGACAGAGGAAGCCATAAGGTATGTCAGAGATAGGGGCAGCAGCTCTCATCTCCCCTCCTCAGAATGGCCCCTTCTTCTGCCCTCTTCCTATTCAGTTATTATAAAATTGAAGAAAATAGAAGACGTATGAATGTGTATCCAACACAGAGACACAGTGTGCGTGGAGGGCTGAGCCCAGAGCAGCTGAGAGCTGGTTACCTGTGAGCTGGAAGTGAAGGAGAAAGAGATGATTACCCCACTGCTGGCAGCCTCCTCATAAAAATCCCCTTTGAAACTGCTTTCTTATCTCCTATTCCCCCCACCCTCACCCCCACCTGCAAGTGGCCAGTGACCTCTGTCTTCTTCCCCACTGAGTACCAGGAGCTGTTGTCTGGGTCCTCAGAGCTGTGAGGTGGTTTCCATGTCAGTCCATATCCATGGTAAATAAGTCCTCTTGTTTCATGAAGCTGTTTCAATCCCACCTCACCCACATGATTGCTGCCTTTCCATATTGTGAATGTTGGCACTCAAGCCTAAAAAGGAGCTGTTCTTTCTGAAGTGGATTTGGGTGGGACCAAAGGAAGGGGTTTACCTCCTCTAGAGTTTCACATTTGGTAGAGATGAAGTTTCGGAGATATGAAAGATAAACTTCCCCAGTTTGTTTTGGCTGCCACAGGAAAAGTCTCAGGCAAAATCTCCATTGATGGTTGTTGTTCAATGAAAGGGACAGGAGTCTCAGGCTATTGCTGACCATGACATCAGTATCCAAGGACTGGCAAATCATAACTGGATGATGCACAGGCCAGAGCAACATTCTGCCTCAAGCACCTTTGGTTTGTAAAATATCCCAGGGGAAGAGAGCAGAAAGAAACTGGACTTTCTGAGTCAGTTTCTCTCTCTCTCTCTCTCTCTCTCTCTCTCTCTCTCTCTCTCTCTCTCTCTCTCTCTCTCCTTTCTCTGCTTATCCACTGCCTGGGAGGGGAGAGAACAAGGCCAATTCCAGGGCAAGTCCATAGCAGAACCTAAGACACAGAAGGCAAAAACCAAGTGCCTTTTGAAATGATTACAAATGATACTGCCAGATTCTTTGCTTTCCCTTTAAATTCTGTGGAGCCAATTTCATGTTTTATATGTAGGTGATGGTCTCCAAGTCATATCGATGGGTACTTAGTTTGCCTTTTTCATTCATCCCATCCCTTTCCCAGCACCCCCTGGGCTTCCACCAATGGCCTAATCCTCAATCACCCCTCTCCACCCTTCATGGCATCTTTCTGTCCAGGAGATCTCTCATCTCCTCCACC
Organism: Potorous gilbertii; assembly: GCA_028658325.1. Classification (NCBI taxonomy): domain Eukaryota; kingdom Metazoa; phylum Chordata; class Mammalia; order Diprotodontia; family Potoroidae; genus Potorous; species Potorous gilbertii. Next base: position 124,209,105 of record CM053772.1, on the reverse strand, counting down.
CACCCATCACAAGTCAAGACTGGATTCCATTTGGAGGGAAAGCATTTCAGATGAACTGCTGAGCTCCTTAGCATGGTGCCTCTGCTGAGAACATGGGTTTATTGGGAGCCAGGGAGTTGGGAGTCACCTACTGTAGGAGCCTTCCTGCAGGCACTGGGAGTGTCCTGGGAGTGACAACACACATGCTGCTAGTGGAGCCTAGCCTGGCCTAGCCGAACACAACGTCCCACTTAGCCCCTCCTCCATCTTTTGGCAGTCAGACATCCCACTGTCCCTCCTATCCTTCTTCCTACTTTGCTTAGGTAGGGTTGAGGGCAATATTGAAGTAGGAAAGTGAGTCTAGTGAAACCCTGAGGGTTTCCAAAGGCTTTCAGGAAAAGTGGTGCAAGCCCAATAGAAGGAAAAGAGGGGGAAAAAGAGAAACAGTCTTCACAGCCCCCAAGGGCCTTAGAGCTTCTTCTCAGCCCATGAGGGATATCTGCCCATCACACTCCTCTTTTATTTTCTTGCCCCCCTCCCACCTATATCCTGCCCCACCCCCTTCCTGACAAGCCTCCTGGGCAGGGAGATCAGCTGCTCTCAGTGATGTGCAAGTCGGGGAGGAAAAGAGGGAGGGAGGTAAGAGAGAGGAAGGCCTTGGCCTGGCTTGCTGTTACCACAGCAACGACCCCTTATCTGTCCAGCGCCAGGAAGGAGGGAAGCATAGCCGGGGACGTGGCTTGTCAAATGCTTAGGTTCCCTCTGCTCGCCCTTCTTCTCACAGTTTAGGGTTGAGGATAATGGCCTGTGAGGGGCTGGGGCCTCCCCAAGTGGGCTAGAGAGGAAGGCAGCTGCTGGGCAGAAATGAGGAGGGGGGCGGGAAGCAAACAATGCAGTGGGAAAGGATAGGAGGAATGTGGGGGAGCTTTCTGTATGTGAAGCCAGGCTCTTCCTTAACAGTGGCCATTTCAGAGCCGGGTGGTTGTTGGGTTTAGGGGTACAGTGGGGTTCTGAGGATGGGAGGTGGTGGAAAGGTTTTTTTGCTGCCTCTCAGACTAATGTGAAGCATATGAACACTTGCACCTACTTACTGAAGTGTTTTATGACCATTTCTGTCTTTGGTGGGAGAAAAAAAAAGGAGAAAAAAATCAACCCACTCTAGACCTGAGGAAGGGGCAAGGGGTTCTGTCAGAGCACACAAGGAAGGGGAAAGTCTCGAGGCCCCGCGGGGACTAAGGGGTCTGATCCTGCCACGTTAGGGCAAGGGAAAGGAGTGGGCCTTGGGGCCTAAAGAATACAGTGGGCAAGGCAGGAGGAATGAAGCTATTATGGGGGCTCCCCTTAATGATACTGGCAATGAATAATAAATAAATGATTAAAACCTCAATTAAAATGATAAACCATTAGTCACATTTAATTGTTGCCATGTGGGGTCTCATTTAAATTTGAATGGGCTAGGCCAATAAATGATTATGGCAGAGATTATGAGATGGGTCCCTATGTCCACTTGGGGCCCAGAATATGGCCACACTTCCTTCCCTCCAGGTCACACTCCTTTATTCTCACCTTTAGAAAATTAATTTTTTCAGCAAATATCTTCCCCCACCCCCACCTCCCTTCCCCTTTTTTGAAAAGAAAAACAAAACCTTTGCAACACATAAGCATAGTCGAGCCAAACCAATTCTACCATTGTCCATGTCCAAAAAATAGCCATCTCATTCTGTGTTTTAAATCTACCATTTCTCTGCCAGGAGACACCCCCCCCCCCCTTTAAAGCTGAGCACTAAAAGAGATAATGGCCTGGGGAGGCCACAAGTCATAGAGGAAAAGATCACTGAATTTTTCATTGGAGACCCTGACTGGATTGCCATCTCTGCAGTTTCCTGATTCCTGTTTGATTTTAGACAAGTTAACCTTCATTTATAAAATAAAGGACCTTTATTTGTCCCTACTAGCATAAATCCCAGAAGCCTGTCTATGATGGTGTGTTGGGAATTTCTTATTCCTACTCTGATAGCTAGCTGAAGGAAATGGTTTGTTGAGGGCAGAAGAGACACTGATGTCAGCTCTATGGTCAGGTCCTTAGCTTGTAGAGACATACTTCAGTGAAGCCTTTTGGAGTCAGAAATACTACAGAGGTGACCCTGTGGAAGATGCCCTGGAGGAGAGACTGTCCTTGCTGTATCTGAGAGGAGCAATAAAAATGAACCGACTATTTTCCCATCATCCTACTCCAAAAAAAAAAAATCCCTAGTGCAGAAACCTGCATTCTCTTAATTCTTATCTTTTTATCCCTGTGCCTCCTACTTCAAACAGGCACCCAGAGGTCTCCACCGGGCTCCATTCTGTACAGACCAGGCTGAACCCTGCAGAAGAGGGCAGTGGCCAGTATGGGCTGCATGGAGGGCCCAGTTTGGTGGACATGAATATTATGAGACAGTCATGCAGGCAAAAGCAGCCTTACAAGCAGGGAAAGATTCACACGTCCTTTCTAAATGTCAGTGACCTAGCAAGGAGATTGTATGTGTGTTAGAAGGACAAGGGGGGAGGTGGAAGGGGAGGGGCTTGCCATTTTCCTCCTTGGGAGTGGTATGAAGTATTTGGTCAGGTTACTTCAGTACTACGTTGCTAGGATGATTGGTCTTTTTATTTATTTCTATTTTGGGGAAGGGGCAGAATCTTGAGAAGTGGCTGCATAATAACAGCATATAATATAATGCTTTAAGATGTACAATGTGCATTATAAATACAATTTTACTTTATTCCTACAATAACCCTGGAAGGTAAGTGCTAATATTTATCAATCAATAAGCATTTGTGAAGCATATACTATATGCCTGGCAGTATGCTAAGCGCTATAGCTACAAAAGGCAGCAAAAGGCAGTCCCTGCCCTCAAGGAGCTGACAATCTAATACTAACAGAGGAGGAAACCGAGGCAGACAGATGTGATAACACACAGCCAGAAGCGTCTGAGGCTGTATATATATGAATTCGGGTCTTCTGGACTCCAGGTCAAGTACTCTGTCTACAAACCACTTAGCTGCCTAGAGAAGGGGGCTGCTTTCCTCCAGTCTCCCAGATGTACCCCTTCAGCAGATCTCCTCAGTGAAGGCAGGAAATAAACATTTAAGTCTCTTTTATGTGCTAGACACTGCTCTAATTGTTTTATGAATATTATCTCATTTGAGCTCAAAACAACCCAAGAAGGTATGTGCAATGCTGCCCCCACCCCCATCCCTTTCAACCAGAGACCAAGAAAGACCTACACCAGCCCCATCATGACAACCAGAGAAGTCTTCACATATGTTTTGCATGATTTCACAGGTGTAATTGACATCATATTGCTAGCCCTCTCAATAGATGGGGGAAGGACTGAAGGGAGTGGGAGGATTCTGAACTCAAGATTATCTTAAAAGAATGTTAAAAATAAATTAAATAATAAATTTATTCAAATCAAAACAAAGAAACCTTCATGCCAAGGCCCTCCGGCTACCTGCTCCACTCAACCACTGAAGTCAATACACCTAGTCCCTGTTCAGATAGTCAGGAGTCTGCCCTAAGGAGCTGGGGTTGCAGCACCTGGCTTCATGAAGACAGATCCATACACACCAACTCAACTGGAAACACTGTGGGGTGGGGAGGAAACCATTTTCCAAGTTCTGTGAGGTCTCAGCAGGAAGGAGGCTGGGGGAGGGGGATGGGGGCAGAGGTAAAAGGCATGTTAGGATTAAAGATTAGTCTTCTGCAGCGTTAGTGAGGGAGGGAAAGAAAATGTTCACAGTACCTATTATCATCTCAGTGCTAATCAGTCTCTCATGAACAATAATTTCTTAAAAAATTCATTTTATTCACCATCCAACCCAAAGCATTCCCACACCCCACCTCCAAAAACAGAAAAGGAAAATGAATTACTGAGATGCAGAGAGATAAATCACAGGGTGCTCAGGAGAGAAGGGGCTTTCTCTGATAGCCCTCAATGAACATGCCTTATTTTCCATCTCTCCCAATAGGGCTGGGAGACATTTATGTAGTGAGTAGGCTCACAGATTTCAGCGTGTGCTTTTATCTAGCAGTAGAACTGGGGCTAGATGGGTAGGCCTTCTCATAGCAGGGGCATGCAGGCTTCAACAAGGCTCCATTCCCCTTACCTCTACCCCTCCTAGCTCTTGGCCTCTGCCTGTGGCCTTGCTGGCTGATGTAACTTAACAGCTGCTCCAGCCCAGGAGCCCAGGCGAAGGCTTATTTCCCCAGGAATATGTAGCAGATTCAAGTGAAGCTGTCTGCAGAAGCAAGGCTAACCTGTTTTCAAAAGCAGGATATTGGGGCCTAGATCCTAGGGGCAAGTCAAATCCAGAGGTTTGGGGATGCCTGCTTGAATTTTCCTGGGCTCCTGTGTTCTCCAGCATCACAGCTTTCAGTTAAAAAAAAATGGCCTAGAGAAGTTTCTAGCCTTGGAGATAGCTGTCATAATGGAAATCGATACACTGCTTCTGTCTTAGTGAGTCTGCACCCAGCCAGACTGAAACAATGGGAGGGAAAGAAAGGGAGAAGAGATTAGAGAGAAGAAGGGAGGGGAGGAAAAAGGAGAAGGGAGGAGAGGAGAAAAGGGTAGAAAAGAAAGAAGGGAAGAGAGGAGAGGGGAGGAGAGAAGGGAGGATAGGAGAGAAGAGGGGAGGAGGAAAGAAGGAAGAAAAAGGAGGCAAGGGGAGGAGAGGAGAACAGAGGGGAGAGCGGAGGGGAGGACAGGGGAGGGGAAGGGAGGGAAGGAGAGAACAGGAGAGGAGAGGGGAGGAGGAAAGAAGGAAAGAAAAAGGAGGGAAGGGAAGGAGAGCAGAGCATAAGGAAGGACAGGGGAGGGGAAGGGAGGGAAGGAGAGAACAGGAGAAGAGAAGGTAGGAGGGGGAAGGGACAGAGAGGGGTTAGGGGAGAGGAAGATAAATTTTTAAACTTTCTTCCTTCCCATTCACATTCATTCCAAGTTTGAAAACGCAGCAGTGACCATTAAAACCAGAAATCCAATGACCATTTTCAGGTACTTTTCCTCTTTTCACCTCTTCTCATGCAAAAGTTGAGAAATAACCTTGGATAGGCGTTCTTTCCTAGTCCTGGCCTATTTTACCCAACTGGGGTTCAGGCAGAAGTGAAGGAGTCAATCCCTGGGGGCTAGAGTTAGGGCAGGGGCAGGAGGAGATCACCAGGGATGATCCCGGTGAGGGCTAAAGAGACCTGCTGACAGGATAATGTTAAGGCAGGGACCATTCCCAGTACTGTTTTCCCAGCCAGAAATAACAAAATCTGAAAGTATCCGTCTCGGCCTCAGTGAAGGAGCAGCTTAGGTAAAAGCTCCAAATAAGGTTAAACTAAATTCTCTTCCATTACATCCTGTGGGTCCCAAAGATCCAGGGGAGAACAAGAGGGAGTTCCTCAAACTAATGGACATCCAAACAAGCCTAGAGGGGAGCACCCCTAGGAACATTGTCTTCAATCTCTTTCTGGGGCACAGAAGATTCACTTTCCCCTTTCTGTTAGTCTCTTAGAGTCTTTCAATGAATTTGAAGTAAAACTCTTAGGGCCAGGATATGGGATAAAGTTCATACTAATACATAATCCTAGCAGCTAACATTTACATAGCACGTATCATGTGCCAGGCACATGATGTGTTGTCAGAGCTTGACAACTACTATCACATTGGATCCTCACAACAATTCTGGGAGATAGGTGCCATTGCTATCCCTATTTTATAAATGAAGAAACTGAGGCAAGCAGAGGTTAAGCAACTTGCCCAGGGTCATAACTCTAGCGTTAAGTGTCTGAGGTCGCATTTGAGTTCAGGTCTTCCTGACTCCAGGCCCAGAGCTCTATCCACTACACCTCTTAGCTGCTGGGGGCTGGGGGGAGGTTACTGGCTGCAGTCTCACGGGACCCTACACCACCCCCCCATCCCTTCCTTCTCTCTCTCTTTCGTTGCTTCCTTCCTTCCATCCTTCAGCGTTTCCATTGTACAGGGGACTAAATGCTGAGGAGAAAAGGGGTAGTATGGTTTCTGCACTACAACAGCCTACAGTGTGGTTGGGGAAATAAAATGGGCACACAAAACAGACAAGTAATAGGGCAAGGCTGAAATAAGTACAGTCAGTGCTACAGGGATCCAAATGAGGAAGAGCTCTGTGGGGGTTGCAAGGCTGGGAAGCGCTGAAGTGGTTGAAGAAGGAAAGATGTGAGCTGGGCCTTGAAGGACGGTTAGAGAACATTCCAAGAAGAGACAAAGAGTAGCAAAGGTATAGAGACAGGCGAACAGGGAAGAGAACAGTCTGACTGGGGAGAGGCTTCTGGCTGGGGAGCTGTTTGGTATGGGATTTGATGGGAAGGATGGTACCAGACTGGAGAGAATTTTGGACCTTATCCTTTCAGCATCATACCAAGCAGGTCCCTTCCAAGAAATCAAGTTATCAACCAGCTATGTTGAGATGTGGGAGAGTAAGGAAAGATAAAAGGCAGACAGAGTGTGATGGAGCTGCCGCAATACTTTAGGCGTGAGGTGATGAGAGCCTGGACTAGGGTGTTAGTCATGGGAACAGAAAAAAAGGATAAACACAAGGGGAAATTTGGAAAGGAAGAATCTAAAGGGCTAGGAGAGGCAAACGTGAGGAACGAGTCAGTTTTTTCCCCATTAAGGGTGATGCCTTTTCTGATCATATGCCAGATTGGTTTGGCCTTGGACAGGGGAAGAAAGCAGTCACTTGTAAGATAATTTAGGCAAGTGAATGTTGATTTTGTAATTTAGGTGGAGAAGAAAAAAAAATCTGACTTATGAAAATCAAAATAAATATATCAGGGTCGAGGGAAGATGGTGAACATAATTTTCAGGCTAATAGGTATTTTGTGCTTCCTGAGACAGATATGACCTTTTCATGAATGACTCCTCTGGGGTCATCTAGAAGTCACCCATGGACCAGATGGATGTTCCCTTGGCAGAGGCTTAAGTTTATATTCCGGGCTCTCAAACAATGCTTTGCAGAAAGCCCCTGCAACTCACTATATTCAGAGACTCTACCATGGACCCCATGATACATGGAGGGGACCTCTCCTGGGGCCCTCAAATTGCAGCTGTTTCAATAATAATTAAACCCATGTCCTGAGGCTCCTCTCATGCTCTTCCTTACCAGTTGTCATATACTGCTTCCCTCCTCTGGTGCCAATACCCATAATCCTCTCTTCGTCCTTTGCTATGGTTTTTATTGCTTCATTCTTTCACCCAATCCCCAGATGACCATTCTTCTTACAGCATCAAATACAGAAGTTACTGCAAACTCAACTCTCATATATGCTTTGCTAGTATATAAGAACTGGCTGTGTCTCCCCATTCATCTCCTTACTCCTGGCCAGAGCTGCTCCAGGCCTCTCCCAGCACTGCCTCCTGACGACCATGAAATGGTAACTTCACTCATGGATAGACTCTGAAGTTCAAGAAGTACAGCTCATGCCTCACTGTAGGGAAAACAAGGGGCCGTATGCTATCTACAGGCTGTTTACAACCTCCTTACTGGAGCAGAGATTTCCACTTCAATGGCTTGTGAGATACCAGTCATAGAAACCAAAAGAAAAAAAAAATCAACTTCATAGGCAAGACCTCTGTCCCAGATCGATATCCTTTTCTGAAGAACCATGTGAATAGTCTGGGCTGGGGTCATACCTCTCCCACCAATTCCTTTTCTCTTTGGACACCCAGTCTTTATCCAAGTCCTGATTTCCCAAGGGGGACCTGTCTCCTTTTGCACTGGGGAAAGTAAGAGGTTCATGCCTTCTAATGTTTCTGAATCTGGGGATTGGAGCAATTGGGAGGAAAGAGAGCTCCACAATCCTCCTTCTCCTCCCCCACAACCCCAGGGGAAGGAAGCAGCCTGTCAGTCCCGCCAGTGTGTCAAACCCGCATGCTGCCTAATTGTGAGCCAGCAGAGTTTAAAGAAATGTTTTCTGGCCCAGAGCCACACCGCAAACTGCTTGGTATAATTTTATTATTAAGGGGGGTGAGAGAAAGAAATAGAGAGGGGAAAAAAGGCAGAAGGAAGGGAAGAGAGAGAGAGAGAGAGAGAGAGAGAGAGAGAGAGAGAGAGAGAGAGAGAGAGAGAGAGAGAGAGAGAAACTGCTTAGTTCAAGTCAGCTGGTGGAATATTTTGCTAAATGTTAGAAATGGGAAGGTTTTTCAGTTGGCAGTATGATTTTGTCAATTGAAAATTCACCCTCTGCTTATGGTAATTAAAGCTGAACCCCATTTCTGACAATTAGGGCTGCGACTGAGCGATTAACCCTTTCCTTAACCTGTGGGCACACATGGACAAATAGCCTTCGCCAGCTCTTGCACGGGAGTTGGTCAATTATGCGTCCCCGGAGAGCTCTGGTTAGAGATGGACTGATAGACAGCCGTCTAGATTCTCAATAACAGTAGCCTAGATGCTCTTTGATAGAAGGTGGCAGCGGGTAGGGAGTAGAGAAGAAATAGACTATGTCAGGTCTGCCATTCCAGCATTTAATGGGTTAAAACAGCACCATGAGTTTCCCAGTTCTGATTCTTGCCAAACTGGGGAGTGGGGAGTGGGGAGTCGGGGGACGACTGTGTAGGGGGAGAGAGGGGAGAATGGATAATGTGGGAAGGAGATGCTGTTTGCAGAAACATTGCTCCCTTGCAACAGATGTTTTATCCGTGTTAGACAAAAGCCTCAAGAGGAGAGCCTCGAATTTCTGAGAGAAAATCAGTCACACTGGTAGGACCATACATTTAGAAGAGCTGAAAGGGACCTTAGAGATCATCCAGTTCAATCCTCATTTACAAATGAGGAAACTGAGGCGCAGTGAAGTGATCCCCTGGGGGGCAGATAACATTTCACCTCTTTATTTATATTCCTCTTGTCCTCTCCACTCTTCATCCCCGCCCGGCTTATTTTCTTTCCTACGCACCAATCCCGGTTTGGGTGGTGTGGAGGAGGACGGAATGCAACAAAAGAGCCGTTTCTCCTCCCGCAGCCCAGCCCGATGACCCGAGCAAGGTCACCCCGACCTCACCGGTTCCGCAGCCAGCCACTCAGTCAGCCACTCAGCCCGCCCGCCCGCCCAGGGAGGAGGAAGCGGCGGAGAGGGGTGGCGGGGACACGCTTCCCCAAAGGCCCTCGTCCCCCCTCCTCCTTTCTTCCTTTACTCGCCAGGCTGCGTCCCCTCAGATCGCTGCTAATTGGAGACTCGGGGAGAAAGGATTCCGGAGCTGCGATCGCCACGAAGCAGCGAAGGCAGCCCTGGGCGCTCTCCTCCCCACCTCACCGGGGGGACCCCAGAGGGCTGGGTTTAAAGCTCTCCCCCCCTCCCCCACCCCCGCGTGGGGAAAGGAGGAGGAGGCAGAGAGACAGCCGTTCCCCCAGCCCTCATCATTCATCTCTCTGATTCCCTGCTGTACCCTCCCTCGGAAGTCAGCCGAGTGAGGCAGCTGTTCCTTGCACACTTCACTTGACCACAGATGATGATAAATGAGGCTGGGGCTGTGCCGCGGATGGGAAGAAGAGGGGTGGGGACGGGGCGGGGACCTCCAAGCGGCTGGGTGCCACCCCTTCCCCTCAGCTCTTAGTCCCCTCGGCCGGCTTCCCAGCCCCGAGTGTGGAGGAAGCCGAGGTGGCACCGTTTCCACGCGGCCCGTGCCAGTCCCCGGGACAATGTCATTGATGAGGATGAAGATGATGACTGGAGATGAATACTAACAACCTGAGAAGCGAATCCACCACTCCCTTCTCCCCCGCCAGCTTGGGGTACCATTTTCCCCATTCCCACCTCCTGCTGTCTCCCACTCCCAACGAAAAGGAGGTACCATATCCGGGAGCCTGTGAGATCCCTCCCGATTAAAGCCCCCGAGTCCGTATATTGCGCGCACTTGGAAGGAGCAGGACCCCGCGCTCGGTGCCTCCAGCGCGTCGGGAGCTGCTGGCTGAGAACACCGCGGCGGCTTCTCCGCCTCCACCTCCCCGAGGCCGCCTTCCCCGCCTCCAGACGGGCTCCGCCTCCCGAGCCCTCCTCCTCCCCTCCCCCCGCCGTAGCCGCGGATCCCACCCCCCACCCCGAATTGCTAATGCCTCGGTTCCCGCTGAGCCCTCCCTCCCTCCGCGGTGCTCGCCCCCAGCCTATTAAAGATCGTAAATAATGGATCCCTTCCCCTGCAGCCGAGGGGGCCGGGGGCAGGCGCAGGAGTGGGCGGGCGGCGGTGGCGGCTGCCAGATGCACTGGGCACTCCGCCGGGGCTGGGGCTTGGGTGGCAGGGCCCCCGGGAGCCCCTCCGCCTTCAGGTAGGGCCGAAAGGCTAGCCCAGGTGTGCGGATGCATCTGTATGTGTAAAGATGCGCACCCGAGAGCCAGATCCCATATGCGATCCATATTCCATACATAATGTTGTGATTCCTACAAAGCAGGAGAGACGGAGGGAAATCCCGCTCTGCCCGCCTCCCTCAGGCTCCCTCCTCTGACAGCGAACGCTACGAGAACTTCCCAGCCAGAGAGGGTTATTTTTAACCTGCCCCCCTTCTCTATTTTCCTGTGGTTTGCACGATCGCCTGCTCTAGATTTGAGGACGCGGCGCTCCTCACCTCGCTCCACAGCTCCCGGGGCTTTTGTGCAGCACCCCTCCTCCCTCCTCCCTCCTCCTCCTCCCTCCTCCCGGGCTCGGGAATCTCACAGATAAATCACTGGCTGGGAAGAAACGATTATGAACAAACGTTTCTTTCTGCAAAATATTGAAACCGTGTGGTCTGAGGAGAGGAGCCTGGGGGCGGGGAGACAAGATCCGCTTTCTTTTGGGCTCCCCCCGCCCCCCGAGAGGGTCTGACCGGCGCGACCGGGCGCTTTCTCCTCCCTCTCCCGTCCTTTTCAGGAGCCAAGCGGGGCCCGGGGTCTCAGGCTCCCGGCGGTGCGCGGGACAATCCCCGCGCCCGCCTCCCCATCCCCCTCGTCCTCCTTTTGAATGCCTGATTTTCTCAAGCTCCCCCTCCCTCCTGGCCCCCGACGCACACAGAGCTTAGCCCTCAGTGAGGTCATGGGTCAAAAGGACAGAGGTCCTCCCTTCCCAGGCTGCCAACAAGGAGCCAGGTGCCCCTCCGAATCTGCCTGGGAGCCCCTTTCCTCCTCTGAGTTTCCTCCTCATCCTCCCACAACTCCAGCTCCATTTCCTTCACTCCCTCCACTGCTTGTCTGTACGCTTTCCTCCTTTATCGCTCCTCTCCTGATCTTCCTCATTCTCCAACTGCTTCCCCCCTCCATCCCTCCTTCCTTATCCCCCTCTTCCATTTCCCTCTTTCTGCTCCTTAACTCCCCTCCCCCCTCGTCTCCAAATTCGGGCAGAAGGTGGTCTGTACTCCTGGATACTTAGCTTTGCTGCAAGAGGAAAGTCACTTGACTCACACATGTCCTGTGACACACCAATCTAGCCTAGTGAAAAGGAGGGGGGCGGGGAGGAAAGCCCAGAACCTTCCTGGAAACCGACTGCTACTCTAGCCAAGGGAAAAAGCTGAAAGATGTTAGGGGCCTGGGCAGTTAAGCTTCTGGGGGTTCACTACCACCCTGGACCTCCTCCTCTGCTTTCTCCTCTATCCACCAAAACAAAAACATCACCAGCAAAAATAAAAACAAGGTCACTAACAAACCATCCCAGTCCAAACATGGAGGTCTTGGGACGGTATGATAGCCATACTGTCATTACTGAGTGTGAGTAATGCCATCCTGGTGGGGGAGGAAAGGGAGAGGGGCTTAGCTGCAGAAGTGCACTAATGAAAAATGCCACCCTCCTTCAGATGTAAAGAACTGCAGCCTAGCCTAAGAGATGGGGAGGATTTTAGAGATACCTGTCTCTACCTCTAATTGCCCCTTCACCTTTGTTCCTTATTACCCTCCCTCCCCAGTCCTTTCCATCTTATGGACTGAGGAGCAAGCCTGAACTTTTCCCAGCTCCAAAGCTTCACAATTCTCCCAAGTGGAAGGAAAGCTGAAGGGTATAAGATAAGTGGAGGGGACAGACCCCACTCTGGATTCCAAGCTACCTGAAGTACTGCCCAAGCCTTACATTTTTACCCCTCCCAGAGCTCAGATGAGGAAAGACTGTCCATCCTTACCATCCTCTTCCAGACACGCTGGTCCATCTGAGCGCTTGTCCTGGGTTTACCAAAGGCCACGTGGAATGAAAGGCGATGATTCTATACATCATTCATTTCACTCAGGCTCAAGGACTGCAGCAGGGAGAGGTGAGAAGCTTGGCACTCAGGGCGCTTAGAGCTGCCCCTGGCACACAAGGATGCATGAAGAATACAGATTGGGAGAGCTGTTTTCTACACTGCAGATTAGTGTGCTGATAGCATGCTATACAGCAGCACCTGTTTGTCTGCTTGTCTCAAGAAACCCCTCAGGCCCTGAATAGCTGGGAACAGTGACCAGGAAAAAAGGCACTGACTGTTCAGCCTTGATTTGGAGATGGGGGCGGGACTGGGAGGTAGAAAGGGGAGAGAGAAAGAGAGAGAGAGGAGAGAGAGAAGAGAGAGGGGAGAGAGAGAGGAGAGAGGAGAGACATACACACAACAACAGAGGTGGGGGAGGGAGAGAGAGAGAGAGAGAGAGAGAGAGAGAGAGAGAGAGAGAGAGTGAGAGAGAGGAGAGAGGAGAGACATACACACAACGACAGAGAGAGAGGGGGGAGGGAGAGAGAGAGAGAGAGAAGAGAGAAAAGAGAGAGGGGGGAGAGAGACAGACAGAGACAGACAGAGAGACAGAGAGAGACAGAGAGAAAGAGAGAGAGGAGAGAGAGCAGAGAGAGGGGAGAGAGAGGGAAGAGAGAGAGAAGAGACATACACACAATGAACAGAGCGGGGGAGAGAGAGAGAGACAAAGAGAGAGAGAGAGAGAGAAGAGAGAGAGGAGAGACATACATACAACGACAGAGGGGGGGAAGGGAGGGAGAGAGAGAGAGAGAAAGAGAGAGAGAGCGAGCATCTTAGCTTGTGTTCTTATCTATCCTTCTGGGATGATATTGCTGGAACATATGGAGTCTACACTGTCCTAAGAATTACAATTACTGAATATTTCTCACACAAGGACTCGGACTTTCCATTTCTCTAGCACTCCCTCTTCAGAATTAGGTGATGAAGACTCCAAGGAGGTACAGAGTCTCAGACTTGGATTCTAGTTCTGACTCTGCCTTGGTTGCCAGAGGACCACCCAAGGATTGGAGCAGATGAATTGTAAGACCCTGACACTCTATCCATTTGTCCTCCCCACACTATACCTTCCCTTTCTGGGATCTCTCTTTCTTGGATTCTCTCCCCTGTCCTCTCATGCTACCTTCACCTTCCTTTGGGAAGATGAACCTGATAAAATCACTGAAACTTAGCTGGCAGAGGACCCGGATTTGAGTCCCAGCACTGAAGCTTACAGCTTTGTGATCTTGCGGGGGAAAACAAGTCACTTCACTGCTCTAAGCCTCGGTTTCCTTCTCTGTAAAATGGGGACAATATTTACACCTTTCTTCCTACCTAGTTGTTGTAAGGAAGACACTTAGTAAGCTATAAAGATTCATAAAGATATGAATTATTTATTATCATTGTTTTTCCTGCTCCATTCTCTCTTAGAGATATTTGCATTTTCAAGAGTGAGGGGAGGCAATGCTTAAAAAAAATAAATGAGAATTTCAGGCAATATGGTGCTGTGGGGAGGGGGCGGGAGCCTAGATTTTTGACTGCTCAAATTCCACCATACAGGTAACCACCTACTCAGTTTATTTATAAGAATGGACCAGCTTTTTATCAGAGACACCTCAAAGCACTTTACCCCTGTTGGACAGTGAGAACCTACTGGGGTAAATGGTATTCCTCCTCCAGATTGAGCCACTCAGACGCAGGAAGGACAGGAGGGGGTGGAGGGTGAAAAGGAGTGAGGAATGAAGAGTAAATCTAACTCTAGGCCTCCTTTTCTAACCATCTGCTAACACTTGCTCCTTTGTTCCAGATCTGATTGGCTTAGAGTCTCAAGTAGAGGGTTGCTTTGTTATCTCCCTGTGCCCTTACCCCTCTCCTTCCAGATGAAAACCCTGCAGCTCCCCCACTGCACTCCATCCACCATATACCATATTGCTCACACCTGTAAGGATGGATCTCAGCTTGATGTTCAAGGCTATCCATAAGCCGGTCCCAGCCTTATTTTTTAAAGATTTTACTGATGCTTTTTCATGCTTCTATTACTTGCCTTTTCCAATAATGAAGCATGCCTTCTCCCTCCCCCAACCAAGAACTACAGCTAAGCAAAACAAACCAACAGTTTGGCCATATATGACAATGGAGTCCACCACCTCTTTGCCAAAAAAAGGGAGCTCCATTTCACCAGTCAGTCCTTTGCTTTGCTCAGGGAGCCCATGTCTCTCCTTGTCATTTTCCTTTCATTACTGGTCCAACATACCTTTCTATCCTCACCTTCCACTAAGAGCCTGGATAAAACATTTATCTAGTGTAAAAACATTTCTATACCTTTTGTCTGTACCCACCCCTCTCCACTGAAAGATAAGGAGAATCCCCATAAGGTCTATTTTCCTTCGTTTTTCCATCCCCACCATGGTAAGTTACTACACACGACAGGCTTTGAATCTTCCTTGTAATACATGACTGAACTCATCACAAAATAAATAAGTACCACAGTGAAATAGAGTTTTCTGTCTTTAAAAAAATATATGCATTTATAAAAAGTGATATTTTACAAATCCCCCTATGGCGTATCACCCCACAATAGCTGTCCACTTTGCCGACCCCTAGTCCTGTTCCCTCTACAAAGCCTAGACTACAGCCAAACTGAACATGTCTTGTCTTTGCCCATCCCTGCACAATTTCTTAGGTCATGACCAGGATCATGACATCACAGAATTTGGAACCGGAAGCAACTTTAGAGATCATCTGGTTCAATTTCTTCACTATACAAATAAGGTAACTCCCATCTCAATCTCTAGGCCTCGGTCTCCACATTTATAAAATGACCAAGTAGGGATTCTTAACCTGAGGTTCATGAACTTGTTTTTTAAAAAATAATTTTACAACTATATTTCAATGTAATTGGTTTCCTCTTTTTTTTATTTTATATATTTAAAAACATTATTCTGGGAAAGGACCTATAGGTTTCACCAGACTGTCAAAGAAGCCCATGGCACAAAAAAATGTTAAGAAATTCTGGATTACATGATCTCTCGTATTTATAACATTCTGAGTCTGAGTTTCAGAATGTCCTCCTTTGTCTCTGCCTATCAAAATTTTATCCATCATTCAAGGACCAGCTCAAGCACCTCTCCCTCAATGGAGCTTTCTAGATCACGGAAGCTGGAAGTGCTCTCTTCTTCTAACTAAGCTCTTATGGCACTTAATTGTCTGTGCTGTATGTAAGGAAATGGTTTATTTTTGTGAATTTGGGGAGGGTGGTGTGACTAACAAATGGGTGGAAATATTGCGAATTTTCAGCTAAGGGGCTGTCCTGTTGGGAAAGCCATATAAACTGTGGGCTATGAATACAATGTAATATTATACCATAAGAAATGATGAAATGGCCAATTTCAGAGCAAAATGGGAAGATTTTTATGAACTGATGCAGAGTGAAGTGAGCAGAACTAGGGAGTCTATTTACATAATGACAACAGCATTCGCATAATGACAAAAAAGTGATCAACTGAACTGAAAAACTACAGATTCTAAAGAAAGTTGAAACATTATTCGCCTCTTGAAAACCACAACAAAAAATTAAAATATATTCCCATTTTTTAGGTTCTAGGAACCATGTCTCTATAGATTGCATATATTACCCTCTTTCCCTTCACCAACAAGAAGTGGTATAGGATAAGAGAAGACTGAGTAGTAACATGGGTGAAACCTATCATAGCATTAAAAGGTTTCCTGTTTCGATAAAAATGGAATTGAAAAAGTATAGCAATGAACTCAAAGACCTAGTGGGTGAATTACAAAATTAGTGTGGGGGTGGGAGTGTTCTGGGAACAAAGATATTTTCACCTGGGGTCAAGAGGAAAATGGATGGCCTGGTGAGCATCATGATGGGGGAAGGTAGGCCTGGAGAATGTTAGGCAGATAATCTACATTAGGGCACTAGTTTAGGACCACCTAGCATGGGGCATTTAATCACAGATCAAATGACCTCATTTCATTATATTATTTTGGATAATTCTCATTTATTTTGTAAATATAAGACCTAGAAAAGGCTCCTGTAGTCTGGAGTTTGTGGAGGTAGAAGATGGAAGAAAAAAAGGGAAGTGGGTGCCTGCAACTAGACTGCCCCCAAAATGGACTGAACACTGGGCCAGCTCAGACACTTAGTACCTGGGTGACCTTGGGCAAATCACTTAACCTCCATCTCCCTCAGCTTCCTCAACTTCAACATGGGGTTAATAACAGCACCCACTTTCTGGGGTTGTTGTACGGATCAAATGAGATAATATTTATAAAGCACTTGCCTGGAACATACTAGTAACCATATAAATGACAGCCATTACCATTATTCTTAGCTACAACTAGGCACCCAGATGTTGTGGCAATCAGAAAGGGGTCAGGGAATTAAAGTTTGGGTGCTATAATTCTATGAACTTGGAGCCAAACCAATTCAGGGGCCAGGGAGGTCCAGGAGTTCAGGAATTAGGAAAGTTTAGAAAAGAGTGAAAGGTTTACAAACTATGTCTAAAGGGAGAACACACATAGAATAGTCCATCACCAAAGATAAAATAGCTAATTTTGATTACAATGAAACTGAAAAACTTTTGTGAAAACAAAATCAATGCA
Organism: Potorous gilbertii; assembly: GCA_028658325.1. Taxonomy (NCBI): domain Eukaryota; kingdom Metazoa; phylum Chordata; class Mammalia; order Diprotodontia; family Potoroidae; genus Potorous; species Potorous gilbertii. Next base: position 124,192,293 of record CM053772.1, on the reverse strand, counting down.
GCTAAAATAAGAATGAAAACTATTGGGTAGGAAAAAAAATCTTTCTATCAATTATCTTTGATATGAATTTGTTATTTCAAATGTATAGGAAATTAGCACAAACATTAGAGACACTCTCCCAAAGATGAGTTCAAAGAATGGGAACTCAAAGGAATGGCAATTTATTGTTTTTATTTTTTGGTTGTTGTCCTTCATCTTCGAAGAGGACCAAAATGACATCACCATTGTAAAGTGAAATTTCAGTGTGTCCAACTGTGACTGATCAGACCAATACAAGCTCGGAATGTTCTACCCCGGGTTGGGCACTGATAGTCCATGTGAATATTTGGGGTGGATATCCCAAATTTGTGCCTCCTGCGTTTACTTTGTGCTGTCTCAATTCTGCTTTGCTCAGAGTGTAGCAAATTATTTACAACCATATGAATGATTGCTCCAAATCACTAGTAACACAAGGAAGACAAATCCAAACAACTCTGAGGTTTTTCTCACAGCCAGCAAATTGACAAAGATGGCAAAATATGGAAAGAACCAAAGTTGGAAGGTCTTTGGAAAGATAGGCACACTCTTGATGGAGATGTGAATTAGTTTGGTCATACTGGAAAATAATTTAGAATTATGCTACAAAAAGTTATTAAAATATCCGTGCCCTTTGAACCAGAAATACTAGCTATAGGAATATACAGCCCTAAGTAGGTCAAATACAGAAAGGTTTCATCTACACTGAAATGTTCACAGTAGCACTTTTTGTGATACAAAAGAAGTGGAAACATTCTTTAGGGGGATGGCTAAACAAACTATGATTTATGGATGTAATGTTACTTTGATGAACAATGAATATGGAGAATCCAGAGAAGCAGGAGCAGACTTGCATGAATTGATATAAAGTGAAATATGAAGAACAAGAAAAAACATACACTATAACTATAATAGTGTAAACAGAAAGAAAAGCAACAACCCCCACCATCCCTCCCACCAAACTGAACTCTGTGTAACTATATTAACCAACACTGACCCTGGAAAAGTTCAGAAAAATGCACCATTCCATCTCACAATCAGACTGGCAAAGATGACAAAAAGGTGAGGAGGCAGTTGTTGGGGGGTGCCGTTTGGAGGAAATCATGACCCACTATCGGGGAAGCTATGAATCTGTCCAGCCATTCTGAAAAGCAACTTGGAACTATGCCTCAAAAGTCATTAAATGGTGAATACCCTTTGATGACCCAGCAATACCACTACTAGGGCTATACCCTAAATAGATCAAAGAAAGGAAAAGGCCCTATAGGTAAAAAAAATATTTATAGCAGCTCTTTTTATAGTAGCAAAAAACTGGAAACCAGCAGTGTGCCCATCAACCGGAGAATGGCTGCACAAATTATAGTATATCCATGTGATGGAGTATCACTGTAACTTAAGAAATGATGAAAAGGATGGTTTTAGAGAAACTTGCGAAGACATATGAACTGATATAGAATGAAGTTAACAGAACAAGGACAACAACATTTACAATAACAATAACAATATTGTAAAGAAAACCAACTTTTGAAACAGATCACAAACTCTAATTAATGAAATGGCAAATCATTAACTCCAGAAGACAGATGACAATGCAATGCTACCCATTTCCTGGCGTTGACTTAAAGGATTCAAGTTGTAGAATGAGATCGACATTCCTGGATATGTCTCATGTGGGAATTTGTTCTGCCTGACTATAGTTATTTTTACAAGATTTTAGGTTTTGTTTTGCTTTTCCAATGGGAGGTGAGAAGGTGGGAGGGAAAATATGGTTAAGGAAAGGGACTTACCTCCAAAGAGAGAAGAAAACAGAAGGTAGGTCAGAAGGAATTACAGACAAGCAGGATGGCTTTGAAAGTCCCATGCTATGTTTATTACATGCTTTAAAAAAGAAGCAAATTCTACATAACGGAGATATGTAATTTCATGGATAACATATACGTAAATGTTAATTTCATTTGGTGTTTTTAAAGTTCTGAATAAAAATAAAGTTAAAAAAATGTATCTCCTTCCCTTCTTTGAAGAGATAACGAAGTATGCATGCATGCATATAATTCAATGTGGAATATTACATATGTTATCATACACAGTTGATGTATTGGTTGGTTTTGCTGAGCTGCCTTTGAGAATCTTTGTTAAAAGGAATCACACGTGGAATTAGAGGAGGGAGAATTTGGAAATTAAGGTGATGCAAAAACAAAGGATATGAATCGAATAAATGGATTTTTTTTAAAAGGGAGAAGAAAGGAATGGTGAAAGGTGGAAAAAACAGAAATAATGAAAGGTGAAAGTCCCAAGGACAGAGGTTATGCTTCCTGGAGGAGGAGTTTGTGGTCCAGAGAAGCTCATTTTTTAGGCCCAAGGCCCAGAGTGGAATCTTTGACACTGGTTCTTTCAGCACTTCACATATTTTTCTTTGTCTTGCAGCTAGGTTTTCATATGTGTACATCCTGTTTTCTTTTCCCTAGACTGTAAGATCCTGGAGAGCAGAGAATTATCAACGCCTTCATAAAGAAGACTTGGGGAGTTGTGGGAGGCAAAGAGAGGCTGTCCAGGCACACATAAGCTATTAACTGTCAGAAGCACATTTGAACTCAGGTCCTCTTGACTCCTAGCCCTGGACTCTACTACTCCACATGCCTTTAGACTCTGCCTTATATTTCTTCATTCTTTCTAGCATCTTACATAGTGTCTTAAGGACTCATTAAAGTATACAATCCTAGAATGTCAGAGTTGGGGGAGTCCAATCTCAGGGGCAGCTAGGTACAGTAGATAAAGTGTTGGGTCTTAGGTCAGGAAGACTCACTCTTCTTGCCTTCAAATCTGGCCTCAGACACTTAGCACCTACATGATCCTGGACAAGTCTCAACGCTATTTGACTCAGTTTCTTCAAACTCACTCAGTTTCCTCAAATCCCAAATGAGATCATAGAGAATGCAACACTACTGAAACAACTGAACAAAATCCAAACTACTCTTGACAGGGTGGAAACTGAGAGCCAAAAAGAAGGCCTGCCTGAAGCTGCAAAATTATCATTGATGAATTGTTCTTTTAGAAATCTCTTAAGAATTTATTCTTGGAGGAGGGAGAGAAAAAACAGAATTATAAAGGACAGTATACTCAATAAACTCATTTACAAGGAGAATTACACAACAAATTTAGGATCTGGATAGCCTGATTTAGTTTTGTCTTCTTTTCCATTGAGGAAGGAGATTCAAATAACCATCCTACTACTAACTTGTGTCTGTCTTCTCTAGCTTTCCCACCACTAAACAAGGCTTTGCTCCACATGAGGCTTGAATGGATCTTTGGAGGGGAATGAATTCTTATCATTCCCCCCAAAAACATCCTCAGGAAGGGCACAGATCCCAAACTAATGATGATCCTTTGGGGGAAGATGACCATTTCTCCCTGGAAGGTCAGGTCAGGGTGATCTGTTCATGTTTTGGTAGAAAGAGAAAATATTTACACTTGGTTTGTTGATTCTTTGCTGTGATGAAAAACTGTTCAATTTTTCCTTTCTCTGAAACAGCCATGAAGTTTGTATTTAAGTGGAGAAGGAGGCATGGGAATCTTGCCTGTTCTAAAAACAACACACACACACACACACACACACACACACACACACACACACACACACACACACCTCACTCCCATTTTAAATGACATTCATTTTCTATAGTGTCTGTTTTCAGGTTCTGAATGATTTGTGTGCTATGGGTTGCTTTCCCCAGCCAAGAGCCAAAGGGATATTCCTTTCTTTCTCACCCCTTAAGTTTTACCTTGAACTGTGTCGAAGTTTATGCTACCAGACTTTCTTCCAGAACATTCCACTCCCCCCCCCAACTAGTTTTTAATTGCCTCATCATTTGAGAGGAGAAAGTGCTTTTTCTAAAGCAAAGTCATCTGACTTGGTCTGACCCCAAAGATGATTCGTTTGGGAAAGTCTAAGGAAAGACGGTGCTGTTTCTGAGAATTATGAGCCCTTTTCTTTTCTCTCCTGGACAGAAAAGAGAATTTTGAAACAAAGTCAAAAGCACAACAGAATAAACTATAAGGACCTAGCTTTTAACACATGACCTGGGAGACTGGCTTAGTATGTATAGGAGTGTGGTAGGGTTGGGGGGGTGGAAAGAAGAATGATGTCTCAGAGAATGGCCTTATATTTAGTTTACGTGAATTGCCTATGGTCATATGAACTAGTAAAGGTCAGAAGGGTCTTTGTGACTTTGGCCTAATACTGTGTATTCACTATATTGTACTGCTTTCAGGCACATAAAAGGGCTCAGTAATTTGTATGAATATCCTACTGATCCACAGATTTAAGAGAGGAAGGATGTGATTGGCTTCCTGACCTGTGTGTTCAGTTTTTTCAGTTGTGTCTGACTCCCTGCCACCCCATTTGCAGTTTCGTTGACATTTCCTTTTCCAACTCATTTTACCAATGAGGAAACTGAGGCAAACAGGGTTAAGTGACTTTCCTACGGATCACAGCTACTGACTGAGGCTAGATTTGAACTCAGGGAGAGGAGTCTTCCTGGCTCCAGGTCTGGGACTCTCTCCACCATGCTACCTTGTTGCCCTACATCTTGCTTCTTGCTTCTACATCCCTCTAACTTTAATGTTTAGGTCATTTCACCCCCTACTTGCAGCTTCAGTACTTCCCCAGACTATGAAATCAAACCTGGCCATTCCAGAGGGAACAGGAAGCTTAAGCCAGCCTTTCAACTTCAAATATTTCTGTAATTAAGACACTCTCTTGTCCCTCTGGGTCAAAGTCTCTGACGTGGTTCTCTGTCCCAGTGTGCACCCCATGACTGTGCCCCTGTTCTCCCCTTCAGCCTTCCCTGGGACTGGAGTCCTGGAAATGAACATGAATTCCCGATGCTTGGGCCCAGCTTCCTGAAGAGAGGCCCTACCTCTCTTCCCCAACCTGGGCCTCAGACTATTGCATACTACATGCAACTCTCACTACATCCTCTGACTGGACCTCCTCCACTGCTTGTTCTGTCCTGTCTCCTGGCGTCAAGTCATCTCCCAGCTGGCCCATCCTACTGTTTGCAAGAATCTCAGTTATGACAGTTCATCAGCCTTGGGAACCATTTTCAGTTTCTTTTTTCTCAGGAAAAAAAAATCTATTCAATTTCTTTAGCATTAGCAGGGCAGTGACACTGACCTGGGAGCAGGAGGTCTACTGCCATCATTTACAGTTGTATGACTTTGGGCAAGTCACGTAATCTCTATGAGCTTCAGTTTTCTCCTTCATAAAATGGGCAATTAAAAAATGCTTTCATTGCCTAACTCAGGATGGTCTAGAGAATCAATGGGTTAATCTGGAAGAACTATATGAATATGAAGGGCAATCATCAAAATGATACCTGACAGTTAACATTTACATAGATAGTATTTGTACAGTGCTGGCACATAGGAGGTACTTAATAAATGCTTGTTCCCTCCAATGGGGATACTAATGCCTGTAGTACCTTTTCACAATATTGGTGGAAGGTGCCGATGTAATGTGGCACGTCAAATATTTTGTAAATATCAGCTTTATTATAATTTTTACATCTAGCATTTCACAAATGAGGAAACTGAGGTTCATGGAGGGGAAGTAACTTGCTCAGATCACACAACAGTTAAATGGTAGAGGAGGGACTTAAGTCCAAAACCTCCTGGTTCCAAGTTAATCAATTGATCAATGAGCACTTATTAAGTGTCTACTATGCTAGATACTGTGCTAGCTGATGAGGTCAACCTGGAAACCACTGTGGACACCATCCTAGGCAAAAAAGTCAGTATATGACTATAAAGTGAGTTCTTGGCATTTGAAGACAGTTCTAACTTGTGAGATACAGGAAAGACAAAGTTTAAACAGAACTTAGAGTTAAAAATGAAAGGTGATTAGGTGGCACAGTGGTAGAATGTTGGACTTGAAATCAGGAAGAGGTGAGTTCAAATCCAGCCTTGGACTAAGAGACCAAGTGTGTTACTCTGGCACATCACAACGTCTATCAGCTTCAGTTCCCTTATCTGTAAAATGGTAATCATGACGTCGCCTCATTCCTAGGGTTCCGATAAGGGTCAAATGCGACAATATTTGTAAAGTGCTTTATAAACCTTTTGAGGCTATATTTATTCTAGTTGTTAAAAAGGAATTTAGAGATCATATACATCTTCAGGTAAGGAAACTGAGACCTGGAGAGGTTTGCCTGGAAACATGTATCAATAATGGGAGAGCAGGCTACTTTCCACAGCAGCAACAAAGTATCCTTGGTATGGAGTCTTCCCACCTATCTTTACAATCTTAGATCATATTACTTCCTTTCCTACACTATTTCAATCCAACTGGCCTGCTAGATATTCTTCACAAGTGACATTCCATCTCCTGCCTCAATATCTTTGCCCAGGCTGTGCCTCATGTCTTCTTTGTAGAATACCAAGCTGACTGTCTTTGAGCACAACTTGGAGAGCAACTACTTGTTACACGAGGGGTTTCCTGATCCCCAGTGGTTACTATACTGTTTGTTGAAATTACTTTGTATTTGTTTATCCGAATATCTGAAGCAGCATAGCAAACCTCAAAGCCAGGAAGACATGGATTCAAGTCCTGCCTCTGACAACTACTGGCTATGCAACCCTGGGCAAGTCATTTAACTTCTCTGTGCTCTCGGTTACTCTCCATGACTATAAGTTGCAGAGAAGGTGCTGACTTGCACTAGTGAAAGGTGTTTCTCATCTGAGAGTTCCCTATACCACAGATCTAGGTCTTAGCTCTGTATACACATGTAGATAGAGATACTTTTCCCCAGAGTTTGCAGATGACATCATGCTTGCTGATTGTATCTTGCAAAATCTCTTAAATGAGATTCATAACCCCTCAGAAGTGTGTCCAACCTGTCCAACACGTCCAACCTATCCACATTAAAAAAAAAAAAGGATGAAAAATATCTATCGTCTAGATTATGATATACAGTTGGAAAACCTTTAAAGCTCATTCATCAGTAGGTACCTAGACACATTTAAATGTAAGTATATATTTGGCAGACAATGAAAATGGACAACAAACCAGGAAAGGGATTTTTTAAGGACCTGCTATGTGGTAGGCACTGTGCTACACACTTTATAATTGTCTCATTTAGTCATCTGTACCACTTAGCTGCCTCTTTTAAATAATAGCTAGCATTTATATAACAATTTAAGGTTTACAAAGCACTTTATGAATATTATCTAATTTTATCCTCACAACAACTTTGGGAGGTAAGTTCTGTTATAATTCCCATTTTACATTTGAGGAAACTGAGACAAACAGGTTAAATGATTTGTCTAAGGCCATACAGCTGGTAAGTGTCTGAGGATGTATTTGAACTTGTCTTCTTGACTCTAAATTCACTGCTCCATTTACTATGCCAATTTGTTTTGGAGAAACTTCAAAGCTTTTTTTTTTTTTTAATGACTGAGCTTCAGCCTGAAACAAAGGCCCATCTTTTTCAGATAAATGTTGTATGGCTTTTGAGTCACAGAATGCTATGACCTCTGAAAAGGGGAAGTTGACACTGACCTAGAAAATAATGGGAAGGAATGGTATGTGTGCGTAGACTGCAACTTTTGAGTGAAAAAGAGGATGGTTTGGTCATTTGGTAAGAGTGAGGGATAATCCAGGGGAAGTTTTCCAACTGGGGTCTTCCTGAGGTTCAGAAATTGTGAAGAAGGCCTCAAGCACAGTGATTGCCCCTCTTACTGTAAAGGGGAGGAAATGGGCAGGAGTCTCACAGGACAGGCAGGCATGGACTGGCTATAGTCTCTATATTATTAGAAGGGAAGCTTCTTTAGGGTGGAGTTTGTTTCATTTACTGAATTTGTACCTGGCATTTCATAGTTATTCAATAAATGTTCATTGGATGCTTATTGGGGGAAACACTGACATCAGTGTGACTATAGTCCTGTCGGAGCCTGGATATTTTAAAGGAGCTAGAACATACTCAAGTTCTGGACGAATGTTCCTCTTAGATTGCCAGTATGGAGACAGGAAAAGCAGGAAATGCCGAAGTCAGGGCTCTCATAGCAACAGCGGCCTCCACATACGTTGTGGTCCTGATTACCAAGTAGCCCATCAAACCCTGGGTCACCATATTGTACTGTATATATGTAGATACACACGTCATGGAGATAAATTAATGTAAACCAACTTGAATACCTACATTTCCTGGCTGGCTGCAGGCCTGCTTTTAGCATTTCAGGCTGGGAACATGGTTGGCAAGATTCATCCTGTGGGTTGGCCCCTTTTGCTCCACAAACATTCAGGTATGTGACCTTGAAACGTTCCTGTCTCTTACACTGGTCAAGGCTTTTTTTTTTTTTTTTTTTACTGAAACTGTATGAACAAGGAGTAATTGAGAGAGGGCTGAGATAGGGAAAGTCCCAAGCTCACCCTTGAAAGGAAAGTCTATTTTAGTTGGACCTGAAGCTTTTTTTCTTTTTTCAATGAAGTAAACTGGAGGGGATATAGGAGAGGAAAAAACGCAAATCAACTTTTTGGGAACTAAAAAGAGATTGGTCGGAATCTGCTTAGGAATGACTGCTTTTTCAACTGTTCCCTTTTGCTTGGATTTAACATGTACTGAGGGGAAGGCTGCGGACAGGAGGAGAAGGGATTTGTGGTTGGAGGAGGAAGGCTTTCAAGGCTAGAAAGATCTTCTGGGCCTGTTTGCTACCCTCCTAGGTACATTTAAAGGAGCCACACTTGGGAGGGAAGAGGAAATCCTAAGGCTGATGACCAAAGAGAAGAAAGGTTATATCCTACTTAAATACGTTGGCAAACTCTGACTTTGTTGCTTCCTTGGCCCCAAGGAAGGAATTCTCTCTCTCTCTCTCTCTCTCTCTCTCTCTCTCTCTCTCTCTCTCTCTCACACACACACACACACACACACACATTTAAAATTTACTTCCTCCCCCAAAATACAACATTTTCCCATCTATTTTCTCATTTTGTATCTTCAACATATCCAAGTCAGTTAAATAGGATAATCATCTTCATTCCTTTCGGGCAGAGCATGAGGACATTGAAGTCCAAAGAGGAACCCTGCCTTAGGTCACCCAGCTATCGAGTAGAAAAATCAGAACAAGGACCCAGATTCCAGGTCTTGGTGCCTGTCCATCAGACCATAGTGAGTCTCTGATTAAAGTTTTCACCCCACTGAAGTCCAGGAGTCAGGGCCAGTAGATATAGGTCTCCCCAAACCGATGTGTGTGTGTGTTTTGTGTGTGTGGTATGTGTCGTCTGTTGTATGTGTAGGGGGGTGTTTCATGAGGCATCCGCTTATTTCCATTACCCCCCAGCTTCCCACACAGACTCAGCCTCCTAGGGCTTTCCCACACATGGTGGTGCTGGCCTGAGTTTCACCTCAGCCTGTGCCCCAGATGTATTCAACAGCTTTTTTTTCTTTTGGGAAACAGAGTGATATCTGAAGCCTGTGTTGGCCTTCCTCACAGTGACCTCTCCACCCTGCGGTCTGGTTTCTGGCAGGACTGCAGGCCTCCAGCACAATAGAAGGGGATTTGGGGAGGAAGGAAATTCACATAGGGAACTTCCCCCCTCTCCCCTTCCACGTACCAGACATCTAGAGAAGGACATGGTTTTTATTATGAAGGGTGGTTTTAGAATGCCAGCAGACAAAGCTCCAAGTCCTTCAGCTGCCTCAGCATGAATCAAGGCGGGCATGGGAGAAATGTGGAAATGTCAGAAATGAGGAAAGCCGAAAACAAAATGGCAGGCCAATGCTATCGGCTCCTGGTTCTGTATTCATTCCACAGCTACACGAGTCTTCACTGGAGACAGAAACTTAGACCCATTGCCCCAGTCGACTCTCCACCTCCTGTGGCTCAGCCCCTGTGGGAAGGCCTCTTCATCTTTGCTCCCCTGAACTTGTCCCCTCCCCAACAGCAGAGGTACCCCAGGAATTCTTCAGTCCTTTGGGGACTCTCAAGCACTGAGCCCCTTTAACCACCCCTATCGCCTCCCTAAAAGGACTGTTCTCTTCATGCAAAGTAAACCCAGTGGTTTTCTCCAGAGGAAGTTTTGACAGCAGGGATGGTTTAAGGGGGAAACTTTAAAACCATTACTGCTCAGTACTGACTGGAATGAAGATTCCAGGACCTATTATCTCTCATCAGTTGTGTAGATGTGCCGCACCACCTTTTTCCTCATTCCTCAGGCTGCTCTTTCTTGCTTGTCTTATCCCAGACCCAGCTCAGATCTTCCCCCAACCTTTTTTGGCAAGATTTTTACTTATCAGTACATCCACTGGAAGGCAAGTGAAGGCACCCAGCCATCCAGCCGAGTGGAAGAAGGACTTTCCCTTCCCTGTTAATGCTCATAAAAGGTCCCATGTAGGCATCTGTAGGGCCCAAGAGGTCCTCAGTAAAGGGAGTGGTTGAGTAGAAGGAGGGGCAGCTCTGGCAGGGGAGATAGATGTGCTGTTGCCTAGGAGGCAAGAACAAAAGCAGAGCTCACTTGCAGGTGGTGGCATTAGGGTGGTGGATTCTCTCCATCCCTTTGATAACTTCTGTCTTCTTTATGCCCAAGCAGTTTTCCCAGGGCAGCCCCTAGCATCTCTTCCTTAGAGCCAAGATATTTCCCTCTAGCTAATAACTGACAGCTCTGTTTACGTCTCCCCATAATTCTCTGGTTTTATGCTTCCCCCCCTCCCCGGGCCATTAAACTCTGTGCCAAAGGCTGTGAGACTCTCCTCCCCTTCCTCCACCTTTCCTTTGATGTCCTCTAGGCCCCATAGACATTGCAAGTAGTTTCTTGCCTCTGCGGAGACAGGCTCTCAGCTCTTTCTCCATCTCTCAGCTCAGAGATCAACCTGTTCAACCCTAGACACTTTCCTTCCTTCTTTGCTAGTGCTCTCTTCCAGAGAAGGACAGACACTGTGCAATCAGCCCTCTCCTCTAGTCCGCTGGGCCTCTGACTTCCCTCCTACCCCTAGTGCCTTAGGGACACTCCCATAGGGAGCTCTAGACCCAAATCTTCGCTGACAACGCTGGCATTCCCACTGGTTTCCTAATTCTTCCCCTCAGGGCTGGCCTACCAATGGGCTGAGGAGTTGACTCTCCACATGGAATAATTCAAAGGGTGCCCCAAGGGCTTCCTTCCACTGCTCCACAGCATCTCCCCATTGCCTACTGGGGGTGGGGGAAAGCTGAAATTATTCAGCACCCCCCTGGGTTTTAAGGCATTTAAACATTTCCTCGGAGAGGTAGGTAATAGATTAGTCAGTGTTTGAACTGGGAAGGATCTCAGAGCTCGTTTACAAAGGATGTACATGTGTCCCAGAGAAAGGAAGGCACTTGCCCCAAATCACACAATGAATTAGAAGCAGAATCATGACCAGGACAGTGGAAGCAGCATTTGATTGGGAGTTATAGGACCCGAGTTCAAATGGTACTTCTGGTACTGTTTATGTGACACTGGACCAATCAACCTCTCTGGGACTCAGCTTTCTCATGTGTAAAATGGGGGGACTGGGAAAGAATATCTCTTAATCTCATATGGTCCCTTCCTGTTCTAGATCTAAGCCCTGCCATCCAGTGAACCTAGGTCTACTGACCTGGTGTTCCTTCCCAATAAAGCATTGGACCTGAGGAAGATCTGAGTTCAAATTTAATCTCAGATACTCCCTAGCTGTGTGACCCTGAGCAAATCACTTATCCTCTGTCTGCCTCAATTCCTCATATGAAAAATGGGTATGGTAACAGCACGTACCTTCCAGGGTTGTTGTGTGGCTCAAAGGAGTAGATATTTCTATAGCACTATGTAAGTGTTAGATATTATTACTTAGGAGCAGGGGCTTAGATAAAGGATAAGTAGGTTTTGGCATCATGTGGCATAGTGTAAAGAGTGTTGACCTTAGAGTCACAGGATGTGAGTTCAAATCCCAGTTCTGTCACTTATTACCTAAGAAACCTTGGGCAGGTCACTAAATCACTCTTTGGGAGTCAGTTTTCTCATCTAAAAAAAATTAAGGATTTGTTTTAGATGGTCTTTAAGGTCCCTTTCATCTGTAAATCTGTGACCCTATACTAGCAAAAGAGTAGACCTTGGGTATATGAATGTTTGGCTGTCTTTCCTTTTTTGAGGGGCGAGGAGATCAAGACATGCTTTGGGATAAAGGAGGAGAGTTAGCATGAGGACCCTGGGAGCACAGTGGGGATGAGGCAGAGATAGCCAAAAGAGAGATGGGAGAAAGGCTAAGAAAAATAGCAATGACAATAATTTACATGCAGTAGCTCTTCAAAATGGGTGCTATTAATATTCCAATTTTACAGATGAGGAAACTGAGACTGAGAGGTTACGGCTCCAACGTCCACGGTTGGCAAGTGTCTGCAGTGGGATCTGAACACTGGTTTTCCCAACTATAAGTTCCAGACACTCTTTATTACTTCATGATGTTACTGCTACAGACAAAATATGTATATTTCCCGAACATGCTGAGGGCTGGATCATTAATGCCCCCGCCTCTGGGCTTTTGTCTTCCCCAAGGTGAGATCCTCAGAACAATGCATTGATTTCTTCCCTTTGGTTACTCCCCCTAGAATTTCTCCTTTTTACCTGCCAGGCAGGCAGAAAGAACACTGACTTGCTAGGTGACCCTGCATCAATCATGTCCTCATTCTGGCTCTCAGTTTCCTCTTTTGTAAAATGAGGGGAGTTCAATGAGATGATCTCAAAGTCCTCTTTCACTTCTATCACTTGATATCAGATGTTGCAACTCTATGGAGAATTCTGGATTCAGCACCATGATCTCAAGAGATTTGGTTTAATTCAATATATATTTGAACTTCTATAAGGCCCGGTGACAGAAACAAACATGAATTAAGGTGGGGTTCCCTGCCTGGTACAAACAACTGGCGAGTCTGAGAATGGAGAGGGTACAACCAGTTGGAAGGCTCTGTCATCAAGGTTTCATAAAGGAAAGTATCTTTAGAGCTGGACCATGAAAAATGGGGAGGTTTTGACCAGGCAGAGACAGAGCAATGTGATGGCCTTCCAGGTGTGGAGGACAGCTTGAACCACAGTGAGGAGGCAAGTCAGTGTGGGGCATAGTCCGGAGAATGGCACAGAGAGCAGAAAGAGCTGGAAAGGGAGGCTGAGTGGATGCTGAATGAAGGAGAAGGGTAAGAGAAGCTTTAAGGTGGAAGGTACCTAAGGTTTGAGTATATAAGCCCACATTCTTATTTTATAGATGAAAAGGACACGAGGGGGTCTGGGGGAATGGGGTGGGGGTGAAGTTACATAGATGGCCAGTTCATGGCAGAGAAAGAATTCAAATTGGGGTCCAGAACAAAACGTCAAATCTGATAGGAGAACCAAAAAGGTGGCATGAGGGGTTTCTGATCAGGGCAAGGGATTGACCAGGTTCGAAGCTGTGCTTTGGGAAGGATTTGTCTCACCCATCCCAGTCCCCTTGGGGTACAGTCCTCATCAGCAAAATGACATCTAATGTTCCTGGGGCAATTAGGGGAAAACACAAATTTCCCTTTTCTGGGCTTGGGAAAAGAACCTCGAAGCAAGACTTCCTTCCACTCTCCTTTTCTTCCACTGTCTCTAAATTATTCCTGTTTACCTGGTTGAAGCTGATGCTCTCAGAACATAGCTCATGCCCCCCCGCCCCCTTTCTCCTGTGGAATTCAAGGCCGACGCTGGACAACACATTTTCCCAGGACTAGACACCTATCAGAGTGGGAGCTGTATACTCCTTTGATATTTCTCCCTCCATCCCCTGGGAAATCTGTCTCTCTCTTGCTGACATCCATCTTCTACTTCTCTTTTGTGAACACGGAGGCCAAGAATTCAATCCTTTTCATCCCCCCCATGTCTGCCTTTCTTTGTCAGCCAGATCCCCCCTTTCCCCGCCCCCTTCCGTGTCCTGGACACCCCTCCCCAGCCCTGTCTCCACTGCAGACCCCATGTTCTTTATGCAATGGCAAAACATTGTACTATTTATCTTGAGCTTTAGTGCTGGCTGCTTGCTCCCTTACATTGGCACTTCTGCTTGCCTTATCATGATTTTTACCCCTTTAATTTCCTCCTGTAATCTCGCCTAGTCTCCTTGGTACCTGGTGATCGCACACATGCCTGACACTTGATTGCTTTCTTGCCCTGCCTGCCTGCCTGGAGCATACTGGGTTGTTTTTTTTCTCTTTTTTCCTTTTGAGTGTTTTTTATTCCTTCCTTCTATCTTTCTCCTCCCCCTTCTTTTTCTCCCCCCGCCTCTCTCTCTCCCCCCCTCCCTCCCCTTCAAACTCTTCTGAGGTTTATTTTCCCATTGTTGTGTGGCGGATTTAGGTCCACAATTCCTAATCGAGTTATTAGGAGCTGCGAACATCCACCCTCATGTATCAGAGGGAGAATTGACCACCCCTGAGGATATTTATTGCCTGATGTTATACCATAACCCTTTGAGCATAAATCCACTTATCTTTGAACACTTTCCATTTCCCCTTGGTGTCCTCTCTCTCTTGCTTTATTTCAATCAATTTCAACCTGAGCCTTCCTGCTTTCTTCCAAAATGGACCCCACTGCACTCCAATGGTTTTATTCTCCTTGTCTCCTCCCCTCCTTCCCCCACCCCTTGACATCAAGGTACTTCCCATTTCTGGCCATCTTCTGTACAGATTTCATCACCTTCCAGCCAGGGCCTCTTACAAGCCAGAGCTGTTCAAAGACTCAGATGCTAAAAGGCCAGTGCTGGAAGGGACCATGGAGCTATCCAACCTACTCGCTATTCCCTTTGGAGCGCATCTGTCAAAGGGGAGCTATAGTGTCCTCATAATACCCTAACGTTCACTCTTTTCTTCCTCAGCCCCTACCCTGCCTGCCTCCCCCTCTGTCCCCTCCCAATTTCTTCGGCACAACTGCTCGCTGGAACAATTGCTTCATTGTGAGGGGAACAAGAACAGGGCCCTCCTCCACCTCATCCCTGACCCTGGAAGCCTCTGTAAACTCAATGCTGACTGGCCTGCCCTTCTAGCCTGGTGAACCATTCTGAATTGTCCCTGTGTGGGGAAGCTGCCATCTTCTCCTCCTCCTGCCGCACCTCCCCCTTCCCCATGGCCACGCTAAGGATTCTTCGAATTGATATTACACTAAACTCTCATTTATCCAGAAAACATGAGAAAGGAATATAAGTGCACTGATTAATTTAATATTCTGGCTAATAGGGAAAAGGTTATTCATTCTCAAAGAATTCTAATATATTAAAATACATTTCACACTAAAACTGAGTTCACCATAACTGTGTCTTTCATGAGGATGCAGAAGGCACTGCAAAATATCCTATATGGTCTCTTGCAGTGCAAACACAAAACACCACCTCGAGAAAAAGACTGCTTATTGGAGCATCTAGATTGTCTGAATTCTGGGCAAATGGATGCTTTCTGTCTTGTCTTGGTGTTTGAGTTTCTGATTTTCCTATGAATTTAAAGGAGACTCTTTCCCTCGCTCCACTCCTCCCCCTCCCTCAGCCTTTTGCCTATCTCCCTGAGTGGTGGTGTCTGCCAGCAGACAGCTCTGGTCTGCCCAAGCTGGGCTCAGCCGTACTGCTGCCAAGACAGACCTCTAAGTCATTTCCCTGAGAGAGGCAGACAGCTCAGTAATGAAGCGCAATGCTGTGACGCTCTCAGGAATGACATTGGCCAGCACCAGCTGAGATGTAGCAGCATATCAAAGCCTCATTTTTCTTTTTCCTGTTAGGCAAAAAAAAAAAAAAAAAATTAACATGAAACCCCCTCTAGAGCCCCTATCTCCTGTTTTATGTGACAGTGAAGTGATTCTCTGAATAGGGTCCTCACTTCTACCCTCATCTGAATGTCAGTCCTGCCTGCCCAAGGGTGGTAGCTGCTAGGGGCCTCTTTCACCTTGAGTCCTAGGAGTCTTCGATGGAAGGGGTGGGGAGAGAGTTGAGGGATAGTGAGGGCAGGGGAAAGAGAGAAAGGGAATGAAAGGAGATATTCAGTGCTCCTATCACTGTGGAGTAGGTCGAGATAAGCTTTTAATGATAAAAAGAGAACAGAGGAGCTATCAGCATCTTCCTGTGAGGGGGCCAAAACGAGGATTTCTGGCAGCTTCTCCTCTAGCCCTGAACAATAAACACATTCCAGATGTGAGGTCTTATGAACACACTGGTGGCTACCAACACAGCATGATTTAAGGGGCAGCAGCAAGGCTTCCTCCCTGCCCCCTCCCCAAATATTTCATCCTCCCCACTACTCATGTCTAAAATTCCACCATTAGCAATTAATTTCTCTGAGGGAAGCACTGCCATCCCCAGGCTCTTCTTTTAAAAAAATGCAAACTTACCTTTGGGAATCAAGAGCCCTAATTCAGTTCCTAATAACTCACTCAGCACCAAGGATTAATTTATTAGACCCTTCCTCATAGCTGGAGGGGATCCTGATGAACCTGGGGCCTTGGGGTGCTTTAGGTGGGGGTAGGGCAAACTAGGGGGAAGGATCTAGAAAGAAGAGGCAGACAGAAATCCACCGAAGAAACTTCAGTTAGCAACTCTAGATAAAGAGGCAACAGGGGAAAATCAAAAGCCTAGGAGACCTCAATCAGAGGTCCAAAAGCAGCGTTTAGGGACTTTACCTATCTGGACCTCAGTTTCCTTCATCGGGAAACAGAAAGGTTGTCCTGAATGGCTACAAGGTCCCTGTCAGCTCCAGCAGCCCAGGAGTCTGCAGCCGGGCTTAACCAGTTAGAGGCAAAGGGCTAGTCCAGTGAAGGGTTCTCATTGCTGGAGGGTGGGAATGGGCTGGCAGACTTCCCTTCACCTCCCAGCCCCAATCCCCAACATCCACACTGGGATCCCTCTGAAAGGCCTAGGAACCTGAGGCACCAGCTCCTAAGGGAGCTCCCCCCTCCCCTTTGCCACTGACAGGGGTGGGGGAGAGGAGCGAGAGCAGCAATTCAGTTTCTTTATAAGATCAATAGGTTTCTGTCCAGCTCTAAAATACTATGATTTCATCAAGGCCTGTGCTAGCCCTTTTGCAAATGGCTTTTACTTTTTTAATGGATTAAAGAAAATCACCATCCTCCATCTGTCTTTCCTTAAGTGGCACTGTCTCCCTGTCCCTCTCCCCATGCCTATCCCACCTCCATGTTTTGTCCCTGCTCCTCCAAGTAAAGACAAGGAGGGAAAGCTGAGAGCGTCAGCTGGGAGCTCAGGGGAAATGTTGCCACAAGACTACCTTTTTTTTTTTTAAACAGGACACGGAGCCAGAGTCTCAATGGAAAAAATAAAATATCCTTTTGAGGTTACATGATAAATGATTTTAGTATTATACATTCTACCTTGGAATCCCAAAGATAAATACTGTTGTATATGAAATCTAAAAGCAGATTTTCAGAAAGGCATCTATGTCAATCTCTCCTGGCTGAGAGCCTAAGCTTTCCCTCCCAGCAATACCTTGGCTGTTCCTTGCCTTCTAGCAGGGGAAAAAAGAGGTGGGGGAGGGAGGACAATGTGGAGCAGGGAACTTCCAAAGGGAATGATTAAGGAGTAAATTTCAGAAAGATAAGAGCATTTCTGGCCAGCTTTGAGTCCACGGTGTCTGGAAGGCACTTGGACTGACCCAGTCCAGCCCCCTCTGCTGCCAACACACAGGCTATCAGGACCAGGAGGGGGCCTTAAGAGCCCATCTCATCCAACTCCCTAGGAGTCAGACGCCTAGAGAAGTGAAAGCACATGGCCAGGGTTACACAGTCAGCCCCTCCAGACTCTAGGGTCCATTCTCTTTCCACCACACCACAGCTGCTTTGCTGTTGGATTTCATTCCTGCTCATCACCATCCAAGCTGCTGCAGAGTGAAAAGATTACAGCTTCCACCAGGGTAGGGAAGGAGGGGGAGATGATGAATTAAGAGGAACCTGGGAGGATAGGAGGGGCACTGCTAGAGTCGAGATCCTCATTCTTTGGGGAGTAGGAGAACTGGCATTTAAAATGTGAATATGAAAGAACAGTGGACCAGGCAGGGAGAACTCTCCACAAGGCTGAGCCAAATGAAGCCAAGGGTTCGTCCTCCACTCCCAGTGATGAACCATTCTGAAAGTCAGACTGGGTGGTTTAGCCTTATGTCTCCCCACATCGTGTCTAGGCACAGGAGATGTGCTCACCTCCCTTCTGTCTAGCCAGGTGATCCCTAGACGGTAAAAGGGTAGATAAGGAGGGGAAAGGAGGAGGAGGGAAGAGGGAGATAGCTAGGGGTGAGGAATGGGAGCTTCCCACTATCCTATGAATAATAACTCCCTGAGCCCCAACCAACCATGAAATCCTGGGATCAGTTAAGAGAAAACTGAGGCTTGGCATTTCATTTCTCCTGCTGTTGGGCGGGAAGCATGAATATTTCACCTTATAAACTCCTTGTGAAAAATGAGTTCAACCTAAGACAGAAGGGGAAAAGTTGCCTCCTTTCATCCCACCTCCCTACCTCAGTTTGTGCCATCTTTTGCCAGGTCTTCCTCTCAACTCTCTTGAGTGCAGCTCAGCAGGACCAACAGGAAAGGTGGGAGTGTGGTACAAATCATGCTGAACTGGGAGACCACTCTGCCTCATCCTAGCGCAAACCATCCACCCTCTGGGTCTCAGATTCTTCACCAGCCCACCAACAACAATAACCAACTCAGGGGAGATCAAAAGAAATGCTAGAGGTGAATATGATGTGAGAAATTTCTTAAAATTAAAGATCCATGATACCAGCCGGTAGACTTTCCCTTGCCCCTCTCCCTAGAGGTAAAGAAACTGGTTAGTGAATTAGGCAAGGGCTTGAGCTTCCCTTCTGGCACTGTAACCATGGAATACACCCTTCAAGTATACCCAGAAAACTGAAGGAGGTAGAGGCAGATGTGTTATAGAGACACATTCTGTGAGTTTCAGTCATCCCTGGAGGATCTAAGATGAATCCTTTGGAAGTCTTCCAGGTTGGAAGCTTGCTAGGTAAGTAGTAGATGCCCTTATGGTGACTGTAATAGCCAAGGTATAATAATAATAGCTAACATTTATACAATGCTTATCACGTTCCAGCCATTGTGCTAAGTGTCTGACAATTAACCCTGGGAGGAGGTAGGGATTTTTTATCATCCCCATTTTACAGATGAAAAAACTGAGGCAAACAGGGTTCTGTGACTTGCTTAGGGATCACTCAGCAAGTGTGATTTGAACTCAGATCTTCCTAACTCCAAGCTGGCATTCTATCCACTAACTACCCCAGGTTCCCCTATTTCCACCTGTTGGGACATAATTTAGGACCCAGGAGATATTTGGAGTATTACAGGCTGGACAGGGCAGGATAGTTCCTATCGCTACTCCAGGAGTTTCATGAATTCTGTCACCATGTTGCAGAGGCATCAAATGGTTCACAGGTTCCATTTTGTGTGGCAGGAAGTCGTACCCAGTAGCCAGACCTGGACTGCCAGCAATTCTTTGGGACAGGTTTTAGGGTGACAAGGACTACTGAGAGGACATTCGAGGTCAAGCAGATCATAGATTTAGACCTGAAGGGGACCTCATCCAGTCTAACCCTCTCATTTTAGCGATCACACAATTGAGGCCCAGAAAAGTGAGGCATCAAGGTCACACCTAAGTCCTCTGACTCCCAATCCTCAAATTTCTTCCTTCTCCCTGGAGCACAGGTTGCATTTAACTCCATGATATTTAGAAAGGTATGGCCTGGGTAGCCCTTACACCCCCTGCTGGGGTCATTCCTGCCACTAAAGCAGCTCCACAATGGAGCAGTTCAGTTCATTTTTCTGTTCTCTAAACTCCTCCCTGAGTCTACTCCATCTCATTTCCAATGATATCAGTGCAGGCTGATCTCCTGTTCCTGAATGCCCAAAGAACACAGATCAGCTCTACTCTACATTTGGACATTCTATTTAATTTAACCCTTTATCATGGATCACAGAATTAAGAGCTAGGAGGGGAAGGGATGGTGATCTGACTCCATCTTGTCCAACCCCCTCATTTTACACGAGAAGAAAATGAGGCCCAGAGAGGGAGAGTGCCTTGCCCCAGACCCCAAATATAGAAAGTAGCAGACATTTCAAATTGGAGGTGCTGGCAGATAGTTCAAATTCAACATATAGAAAACAGCTCGTTATCTTTTCTTCTCAATCAACCTCTCTTTTCAAAATTCCTATCTCTGTCAAGGGCATCACCACCCTTCCAGGTACCAAGGCTGGCAAACAGGGTCTTCTCCCCTTTCTCCTCCTCCCACATGTAACAACAATTAACATATAGATCACACTTTAAGGCTGGCAAAGCATTTTACAAACATTAACATATTTGATTCTCACAACAAACATTTGACAGATGAGAGAACTGGAATGAACAGAGACTAAGTGACCCTCTGAGGATCACACAGCTAGTAAGTGTCTAAGGACAGAGCTCCATCCACTACAACACCCCAGCTCCTTCAAATTCATTTAACTGTCAATTTTGTTGTGGATATTTCCTTCACAACATCTCTCTGATCCTGACCAGACCATTCTTTTCATTCCCAGGACCAGCATCCCAGTACAGGTCCTCATCACCTCTTACCTGGCCATTATAATAGTCTTCTAACTGGTATTCCCAGCTCAAGTCTCTCCTAGACCCAATTCAGCCTCCATGCAGGTATCAGACAGATTTTTCCTAAAGCCCAGGTCTGACCTCTTCCTGTGCTCAGTGTATTTCAATGGCTCCCTACTACCTTGATCTGTTTGCCATTTAAAGTCCTTCACAGCTTGGCTCCAACCTAGCTCTCCAGGCTTATTACATATAAGGGAAGGAGCACTAGGCCCTACCTCAGTTGACAGAAGGTCCAAACCCAAAGTAAAACGGAGGTGTTAAGGAGTTTTCCTACAACCTCATAACAATGTATAAATAAGTTCCTTAATCAACTTGAGGGGCCTGGTCACTGGATGAAGAAATCTGATGCCGTAGGAAAAACCTTGTGACTGGTTAAGACAATCACACCTCTTGGGTCTATATATAAAAGAAATAATTCATTCAGGGTCCAGGCTCTGGTGGGCTTTGAGGGGATACCCCTGGGATGGGATGTGATGGGGTGGATCTCTCTTCTCCTCCCCTTCCCCTCCATCAGTCAGGCCATCAGAGCTACTGGACCCTTGAAAAACAATAAATCCAGTCAGGATTCACACACCCAAGGTAAGACATAGATAATGGCAAAGGCAGAAGAGAGAAGAGCCAGATATGGACTCAAGAAAGGAGAAGAGGCTGGGAGCCCAGCTGAGTGACCCATCCAAAGAGACACTGTATCTATGGGGTGTAATACAAAGATTTTACAGGAAGAAAAGGGACTCCCAGGGTGTGCAGCACCATGAGATGTACCCCACACGTATCCTACCTGTGGGACTCATTATCACTATACTCTTAAGTTTGAGCCCACTCTGTGAATGGATTAGAATGGAAAGTTAGACCTGAAGCAGAGACACTAGCCAGGTTCTATCTGTAGAAGAGCGTGCCCCACTTTTAAGGGGGGGGTGTTTTGTACCAACCAGTATTTAACAAGATGAATACCTTGTTAAGAGCTAACTGAGGCTATTGGCTGATTGCTAATGACAAGCACACTGGTGGGAGCTATATTGTTAGGAGTGCAGACCCATATGGGTGTAGAACCTGGGGTAGCAATCACCCTCTGGGGAGCCAACTAGAATATGATGATGATGATGACAGCTGGCCCTCACACGCACCTTATGGTTTACATAGCACTTTACAAATGTCTCATTTGATCTGCACAACAATCCTTTGAAGTATTTGCTACTCTTTTTCTCATTTTACATATGAAGAAACTGAGGCAGACAGAGGATAAGTGAGTTGCCCAGCATCCCTTAGCCAGTAAATGTTTGAGGCTGGATCTGAGATCAGGTCTTCCTGACTCCAAGGCTAGTGCTCGAGTCACCAGCTGTCAAGACAGGTGGAAGCTGGAATAGTAGCCCATTACCCTTTAGAGCCTGAACACACACATGCACACACACACACACACCCACATGCACGCGCGCACACACGCACACGCACACGCACACACACACATTGATTGCCTCCCTTTGTGTATTCTGCAGTCCAGCCACACTGACTTGCTGCGGGAGCTCCACGCCTTTGCTCCTGATGCCTGGAGGGCATTCCCCTCTCACTCCCACCTCCTTAGAGTCTGTTGTTTCCTTCAAAATCCACCTTGAAAATCCATGAAGCCTTTCTTGATCTCTGTAGATGTTTGTGTCTCCCTCCCCTCTCTCCATACACATAAATTATGCTGTATTTCTTTTGCATGTATTTCCATATGTCTATGCTATCTTCCCCCCACCCCCCCCATCAGACTATACCTCCCCTCAGGGAGGGTCATGATGAGATAGTGTCTGTGTGACACTTTGTGAAACCTTAAAGCACTGTCTGAATGCTCACTGTTGGTATTATTAGCTACTAAGTGCTAGTCTGGCTGGGGAGAGAAGATCTACACGCATAAAGTAATTGTAGGACGTGGTGTCATGCCAGCCCACATCCGGGGTGCTGTTCTCAGCTCTGGGTACCGCTGGGATGCTGATGAGCAGGACCGTGACAATAAGACCATCTCATTGTTCTTTCTGTATTTTCAGTACCTAGAACACTAACAACACGCTTCTTGATCGGTTAATTGATCTGGGATTCAGATCTAGGTCTTCTGACTCCAAAACCTGTATTCTTGTCCACACAGTAAAAATTCTGCCATGGTGTGACAGAACCATTGCACCTCACAGTGAGAAGAGACTTTCGAGATCATTTGATCCAACTTCCCTCCCACTAGAGGAATGAATCCAAAGTAGATTTTACAGATTTCCCTTCTATGGGCATCCCTGATGGATAGTCATTTAGTCTCTGCTTGAACATGTTCCATGATGGGGAGTTCACTACCTTTCGATGCAAAACAATTTCACTGTTGGGTAGTTGTGATTGTTAGAAAACTCATCCATCTGTTGATCTGAAATCTGCCTCCCTCTAACTCATTAGTAATAGCTCACATTTACATAGAGCTTTAAGGTTCTTCAAAAGTCTTCCCCAAAACAAGCCTTTCTGTCAGTCGAATGGTGCTTACTCTGGTCTTTGCCTGAAGGGAGAAAGCTGAGACTAAAAGTAAATGATTTATTCACCATTATAGTGAGTATTGGAGAAAAGATGTAACCAGTTTCCTGACTCTAGGTCAAGAGTGCCTTCAGTTATATCAGGATGCCTCTTTAATTTGAGGCATCTGGTTCTTTTCTTTGGGACCCAACAGGACAAGGCTGCCCCCTCCTCTGCATGAAGGCCCTTCAGCTATCTGATGACAGTGGTTCTATCCCCTCTAAATGGTCCCCTTTCCAGTCTCGAATCACTTTTCTCTGAACATATTGCAGCTCGTCAGCATCCCAGTGGGTACCAGAACTGAGAACAGCACCCCAGACGTGGTTTAGCATTGTACCATGACCTACAAGTGTCTTATCCATGTAGATCTTGTCTCCCTAGCCAGACCAGCACTTTGCAAGAGGTTCTACTGCTATTCAGTCCTTTTTCAGCCATGTCCAACTCTTTGGATCCTATCTGAGATTTTCTTGGCAAAGATACCAGATTGGTTTGCCATTTCCTTCTCCAACTCATATGAGAAAACTGAGACAAACAGGGTTAAGTGACTTGTCTAGGGTCACACAGTTACTAAGTGTATGAGGCCGGATTTGAACTCAGGCAAATAGTCTTGCTGACTCCAGGCCCAGGGCTGTATTCATTGTACCACCCAGCTGCCCAAACTAATAGCTAGTAGCTGATACTACTGAGCACTTATGTAGTGCTTGGTGGTTTTGCAAAGCTCTTTACAAATACTATCTCACTTGAGTCTCAAAACAATCCTGGGAAAAGGTAGGGGTTGTTATTAAACTCTTGGACAGATGAGGAAACTGAGATACACAGAGGTTAAATGACTTGCCCAGGGTAACACAGTTACTAAGGATTCAGGGCTGAATTTGAACTCAGGTCTCTCTGACCGTGATCCATAGCACCACCTATCTAATAGCTACTCATCCTAATAATAATAGACATTATTGCTAATAGTCATTCAAAGTTTTACAAAGTACTTTATATTTTATTTCATTTTATTCACACAACAACCTTGTGAGGTAGGTATTCTTTTTCACATTTTACAGATGAGCAAACTGAGACAGGATGAGGTTAAGTGACTTGCTTAAAGTCCCACAAGTAGTGTCTGAAGCAGGATTCAAACCCAGGTCTTTCAAGACTCCAAGTTCAAAAACAGTACCTGTGGTGTCACCAAGCTGTGAAGTACTTTACAGAGTACTTTCCTCACAATAACCCTGGGAGGATAGTGATTCAAGTAAGACTTCCCATCTAAAAACAGAGATGGCATGTCTCAGGCACTTCACCCTGTCACAGGGCTGGGATTTGAACTCAGGTCTTCTGACACCAGGGCTAAGGTTCCTTTCCCTGGGCTATACTGCCTCCTTGAGGTCAGAGACCGCTTCTTTTTGTCTCTCAGTGCTTAATACAAGGCAGAGGCACATAGCAGATATTCAAGAAAGATGTTAAATTGAAGCAAACCCCACAGTCATAACAGGCCTTCCGGGCTCGGTATCCTTTCTTGAGCTCTCACGGGGTGCCCAGGGTAAGAAGAGCACCCTGTAGGCAAGGACAAATGAGTTTTTTGCAAAGATCAGAAATCCCTATGTGTATGGCCACACAGACAGGACTGGATTATGTCCAGCTTCAGTTGTAATCACTAATAGATACAGGCCTGCTAGCATGATACCTGGCAAGGTGAAAGACATCATAAGGTATTAAACTGAGAGTTAGGTGAGGCCTGGATTCAAATCTTAACTGGGACATGGTCACAAGGTGACTATGAGGAAGTCGCTTAGCCACTCTGGACCTCAGTTTCCTTATCTGTGAAATGGGTCTACTATCTCACAAGGTTGTTGTGGGGATCAACCTGGTCTTCATACAGTCTCTGTCTTTCTTAAGATGCAGCTCAGATACTACTTTCTACACACACACACACACACACACACACACACACACACACACACAAACACATCCCTACTTATACATACACACACCCATATGAAAGCTTTTCTGCTAAAGATCCTAGGAAGTCTTTGACTCAATCTGCTCCTGGTCTGTGGGTGACATGGTTGGATGTCAGACTACTGGACAGAGGGCTGGACTGGAAGAGAATCAGAAAGACCTGCTTCTGATCCCAACTTTACACACTTACCAGCTCTGTGAACCCGGGTGAGACATTTGCCTGCTGTGAACCTCAGCTGCCCCATCTGTAAAATGGGAGCAGTAATAACTCGTGCTTTTGTTATTGTTTAGTCGTGTCTGACTCTTTGCCGACCCCATTTGGGGTTTTCTTGGCAGAGATACTGGTGTGGTTTCTGATGAGGAAACTGAGGCAAACAGGGTGAAGTAACTTGCCCAGGGTCACACAGTTAGTAAGGCTCTAAGGCTGGATTTGAACTCAGACAGAGTAGTCTTCCTGACTCCAGATCCCGGGCTCCCTCCACTGTGCTGCTTAGCTGCCCAGAGTAGCTCCTACCTCACAGGTTTGTTTGGGTTGGACTAAATGAGATAACGTATATAAAGGGTTCTGCAAACCTTCAAGTATTACAGACATTCTTTGCTGTTGTTACGATGATGACAGGGACGCCATTGCTTTCTAGGCCCCTCCATGAATGGAGTAAAATGGAAGCTAACAGGAGGGAAATGGGCCCATTTTCCTGGCTTCCTAGATTCCATCCCTGATTCTACTAGGTTCCACTCAGGTGACTTGATATTCTCTCTCACCCTATGGTAAAGCTTGCAGACAGAATAAGAGGAAGGGAGAGTATGATGACATCTGTCACAAGCCTCCACAAAGCCTTGGCAACGTGGCCTTGGTATCCCAACACTTTCTTTCATCTTAGAACATCACTGTTTCCTCTGCCAAGGCCGAGTGGCTCGAGTAGGTGGCATGGGGCCTTCAACTCCTGCTGAGTTCAGTCCCCCCTCCTGACATCTTCCCTGCAGATAATTCATTGGTGCTTCCAAGGAATGGAGGCTGGGAGTCCATGTGGGGGCTATTTACCCAAGCTTTGATGAGTTCAAGGGATTGGAAAACAATCAACTGAAAATGTTCTGATAATGCCAGCATGATCGAGGCCACATCCGCCTAGTCATCATCCTTCACTGCTGAAATACAAGGCTGTGATTTAAAGTTGTTGGAACATCAGCTTAAGATGCCGAGTGTCTTGGTAACAGTTGCTATGTAAAACACTCTGAGGTGGGATTTACTGTCACAGTTAATAATAGATGAAGGTTTTAGAATTTCTGACACTTTAAATTTTAAGTTGTTTGATTTATAATGTCTCTAGGAAGGAGTGGGGGGAGGGGCAGTGGTAGGGGAGGTTGGGGGGGAAGAAGGAAGAAAATGAGAAATGGAAACCAGAGCAATAAACAAGGGCCTGGGGCACTAGGGGAGTGTCTACTCTGAATTCAGTCACAGAACATGCCAGTTTTGGAAGGAATCTTAGATGTCTTCTAGTCTTCCTCAATTTGCGGATGGGTGAACTGAATCTCTGACCGTTTCATCTGCCCAAAAAAGATGACACTATTGTAGAGAAGAGTGCGGGGGTATTGCTATTTCTATGGTTGTTTTTGGTTCTCTTTTCAGTCAATCAACAAGAGAATTTATTAAGTGGTCCCTATATGTTACGTACCATGCTAGGCACTGGGGATAAAAGGACCCCAAAATGAAATAATCTCTGCTCTCATGGAGTCAATTTGGAGGAGACATGTGCCCATATAACTCTCTATGGCATAAACATAAAATAAATGCAGGTAAGTTGAACATAAGGAAGTTAGGAAAAGAGGATAATGAACGTTGTGGGGAAGAGGCCAGGAAGGACTTGGTTGAGAAGGTGATCCTTGGTCTGCCTCTTGAAGGAAATGAGAGATTCTATCCATAGCTTATGAGGTAGAGAGCATTCTAGACCTGGGGGATATTTAGGATGAGGGACAGTGAAAAGTCACAGATAACAAAGAGGTTCCAAATCTGGGAGACTGGAAGCATGGCAGTGTCTTGACAGAAGCAGATCGAAATTTGGAAGAAGGATGGATTTTTTTGGGGAAGACATTGGCGTTTGTTTTGAACATGTTGAATTTCAGCTATCTCCAGGACATCCAGTTTGAAATGTCCAACAGGCAGCTGGTGATGTGAGATAGAAGCTCAGGCGAGAGACTGGGGCTGGTCTATCTAGATCTGAGTCGCCTTCCCAGAGATAAGTCAGCTGGGAGCTGACGAGGTTGAGAAGAGAGAAAATAGAAAGAAAAAGGAGAGGGCTATCCAGGACAAATCTCTGGAGTACTCCCATGGTTAGAGGACACATGGTATGGGTGATGAAGCAGCAAAGGAACCTGAGGAGGAATGGAGAACCAGCAGGAGAGAAGGGAAGGGGAAAAAGGAACAAGTATTTATTAAGCTCCTATTGTGTTGTGTTGTGTTGTGTCGTGTCCTGTCCTCTCCTCTCCTCCCCTTCCTTTCCTTTCCTTTCCCCTGCCCAAGCTCCACTTAAGGGCTCTTTTTTGGACCTTCCTGGTTTAAGAGTGATCATCAATAGTAACTGTTGCTGTTTCCCTCTTAGTCTGACTTAGTTAGTTTTCTTTGTCTCATTAAAGAGGCCATCCCCTGACAACTTCTTACATTACCTCACCCTAAGAGAGTACCTGATTAGATCTTGGCCTAAAGGGGCCAAGGTCTCCCATTGACTCCTGGGCCATCTCCAGTCATCCTGATGAATATCTGGTCATTGGATCCAGATGGCTCTGGAGGGGAAGTGAGGCTGGTGACCCGCACAGCCCTCCCTCACTCAAAACAAAGTCAAGTGCAAGTCATGTCATCATTTCTCTGATGGCATGGTCTTCTTTGATAACGAAAGATGAACACACCAACAACGCTACAATTATGTGCTAAACATTTTGTATATTCTCATTTGATAACAGAGAAGAGGGTATCTAGGAGGAGAGGAGGGTTGAGAAAATCAAAGGCAACACAGAGGTCAAGATGGATGAGAAATGAATAAGAATAAGAAATATTACATTTGGCAGCTAAGAGTTTTAATCATTTTGGTGACAGCAGTTTGAGCTGAGTGTTGAGATTGCTAGCTAGACTGCAGAGTTGTGAGTGAGAGGAGAGGAAGTGCAGACAGAGAGGAGATTCTGTTTCCCAAGGGTTTGGTTGAGAAAGGGATGAGAGATATACGTTGATAATCTAAAGGGAAAGAAGAGTTTCAAGTTGTTTTTTTTTTTTTTTTAAGATGGGAGTGATTTGGGCTTTGAAAGCAACTGGGAAGAAGCTGGTCAAGAGAGACTGAGATGGGAGAGGCTGGGATGATTGAGGGGTCAGTCTGCTAGAGAAGATAGAAGGGAATTGGATCATGGGGACATATAGAGAGGCTGGCCTTGGCAAGGAGAAGGACCACCTCATTATCAGAATCTAGAGGAAAGGAGAGAGAGTGAAGGATGATGTCAAGGGGCTTTGAGATGAAGAGAAGGGGAGAAAAGGCAGTTCATGGTAAATGGCCTCCATTTTCTCAGTAAATAAGAGGTCCTTAGCTAAGAAAGAGGGAGGAGGGGAAAGTGTGGGAGACTTGAGGAGAGAAGAAAACATTTGGAATATCTTCTGTGGGGAGTGGGATAGGGAATCAATTAAGGAGGAGTAAAATGGTTGCCTGTGCAATTTGCCTGTAGCCTG
Source organism: Potorous gilbertii (assembly GCA_028658325.1). NCBI lineage: Eukaryota > Metazoa > Chordata > Mammalia > Diprotodontia > Potoroidae > Potorous > Potorous gilbertii. The sequence continues at coordinate 124,163,475 of CM053772.1, read as the reverse complement.
CGCGAGTGTATTTCAAGTAGTATCCTGAAATAGAATTGATCGAGGTACCTGGGGGCTAAGGGCAGGGCAGCTGTGTTGCACTGATTAGAAGTGCTTGTAGAGAGATAAAATATGAGTTCAGACTTCCCTTTGGAGTTCCTACAAGTAATGGTTGTTAGTAACATGGAAAATAAATCCACTGGTGCCTCCATGGAGAGAATGGGGTCAAAAGTGATCAAGAAGTAGTTCTGTTTACTGTGGTTTATGCCTCCTTCCTAGTTCTGATAGGATTCTAATGTAGGATTTATTTTATAGGCTCTCTAGCCAAAATTCCTCCAAAGTCATAAAGTCCAGGGTTTGTTCCACCAGTGGTATAACCCATGCATTGTGTTAGAAAGACTGTAAAAAAGGAACTGAAAGCACAATTCCTTGGTCTTTTCCACTGTGATGAGTAAAAATTCCCAGAGACAAAGTTTCCAGATATTAAAAATCAATTTATTAAACTCCATCAACACCACAGACCTAATTCTGTATATTACAGTACCTCTCCAATACCTTGGTCACTGGAGTCTCTAACATGACTATCATCCACTTCCAAAAATCAGAGTTCCTACTTCCTAGCAATGCCTCCTCTTCAAACAACTAAAATTCACACCATTGGCCTTTAATTCCATGGACATTACTCAGCCATAACATCCTCTACAACATCAGCTATCACTGTCCCCCACCCCAAACACCACAGCCATTTCTAATTCCACAGTGAAATCATAACCTCTCTAATATCTTGGTCACTGTCTGTATAACTCCACAACCACTGGCCACACAGATATAATGGCAATGGCCATTCCTTGAATACTCCAACTCTTACCCCCCAAAATGGCAGAACACTCAACATTATGGCCATCTCCAACTCAACACAGTGGCCATGACTACCCCTTTCCAAATAACATACATAATGGTCATCACCCCCTAGTGCCATGACAAACATTCCCCAACACCATGGCAGTTATCCCTCCAATACCAGTCCAGTACTGTTGCTAATATTACACCATTCTGTGGCAATGTTAACTAAGCCAGGCCAACCCTAAATAAAGACGATAACAAGGAAGATTATTTTGAAGAGATGTTGAACGTCCTGTCTGCAACCCCTGACACACAAATACTCCAATATTTCCTTCACCAGTCCACAACAGTGCCCGAAATTTCCACCATTAGGCAATCCTTTGTGTTAAGGCAACGAAGGCTTCAAGTGCACAAAGGTTACCTGAGCTGGTGGGGGTGGCAGGAGGAACATTACTCCATTAGCAGCCATTAGCACCTTAGTAGGAATTCTCTAACAGAGAGCAAGGTCTGGGAGGGAGAAACATAAACTTAGTAATTCATCAATCAACCCACAAAACTCAGTGTAGTGAAAAGAGCAGCATTCACAGTCAGAATCTAACCCTGGTTCGAATTCTGCTTCTGGCACTTAATTTTCTCATCTATAAAATGGGGAGAAGAACATTTTATACAGGGTTGCTTTGTAAAACCTTCAAGTGTGATAAGTATTTATTGTCTACTGTTTGCCAAGCACTGTGCTAGGCACTGGGGATACAAAAATATACATGAAAACACTCTCTGATTTCAAGGAACTGGGAGCTCTAGGAGGAAACAACACTCACAGGTATAAATGCAGAAAAAATACATATACAAAATAAAAAACAAGTTCGTTTTGGAGGTTAGACACAAGCATCTGTAGGTACCAGAAAAAGGCTCCCTATAGGAAATAGTGTTTGAGCTAAGTTTTAAAGAAACTAGGAATTCTACAAGACAAAGGTGAGGAGAGAGTGCATTCCAGGCACAGGAATCAGACCTATGTAAGCACACTGGGACCAGAGGTGGGATGTTGTATGACCAACAGCAACAAGCTCTCTTGGGCTGGAATGTAGAGTTCATGAAGCGAGAAATTTTTTATTGTTATATATCATATTCTAAGTATTATATATTGAGTGCTTACTATGTGCAAGGACCTCTAAGCACAGTGCCCAGCACATAGTACATATGTGATAAACATTAGTTGATATATTCTAGGGGATGCAGAGACATATAAAACACAGTTTCTGCCCTGGAAGAATTCAAAGTCTAGCTTAGGAAACAAAATAAACCTTTGTACACCATACATGACAGAGAGTATATAAGAAATCCCAGATGAGGAGCATAGACTATAAACTTAAGCATGGTTCAAAGCAAGAAAAGATGAGGACAGCCCAGGGAGGTAACACCAGTCAGCTTCTCCCAAAGTCTGGGATCTTGAAGGGGACATGTGCTCCCTGGTCCCCAATGGTAGCTCTCTCTCCATGAAGCCTTAGCCTCAGATAAACAATTGGCTTTGTGCCATTTAATAACCTCATCATCATTATCATATAATAGCAATGAATAACCTCATATGTGTAGAAACTTTGTAGCTTTTCAAAGCATTTTCCCATTGTGTCTCACTATAGCCTGGCCAGACAGGTCAGATTTAGTCATTCTCAAATGGAGAATAAGGAAACTGAGGCACTGAGGAGATGAATCAAAAAAGCTGTGGATGACTGGAAAGTTCCCTATGACCTCAAGGTCTTGTAACCAGCATAATTTTAATAATTTATATTTAATATATATTTATATTTAATAATAATTTATATAGCATTTTGGGTAGCTAGGTGGCACAGAGAATAAAGTACAGGGCATGGAGTCAGGAAAACTCATCTTTCTGAGTTCAGATCTGTTCTCAGACACTTACTAGCTGTGTAACCCTGGGCAAGTCACTTCACCCTGTTTGCCTCAGTTTCCTCATCTGTCAAATGAGCTGGCAAAGAAAATGGAAAACCACTCCAGTATCTTTGCCAAGAAAACACAAAATGGGGTCACAAAGAGTGGACAAGGTTAAAAATGACTGAACAGTATAGGTTTATAAAGCACTTCATGTTATCTCATTTGACTTTTATGACCACCTCGTATTACAGGTATGATTCAGTGCAAGAAGTGGATTTGGAGTCAGAGGTCTTGGGTAGGAGGGTGTGAGTCCTGCTATTTAAGAACTGTAACTTGGAACTTCAACAAGTTTCTAAGCTTACCTAGGTCTGTTTCCTCATCAATATGAGGAGATGAAGGGGTTGGACTTCTACAGGTACTTCTAGATCTCGGATCCTACCACCTCCATTTTACAAATGGGGATGCTGAGGGTCCAAGACTAAATATAGCCACAGGCTAGTGAGTACGGGAAGCACAATTCTAATTCAAATCTCTCAATCAATCAATAAACATGTATTAAGCGCCTGCTATGTACCAGGAACTGTGCTCAGCACTGAATTCTCCTGACTCTAAATATTTCTTAGAGACTTTCCATTATAAGAATTATGTCATGCTGTCTCTCAATAGAAGCCAACTGGTCATAACTCTTTCTCTGCCTTCCCAAGAACCCAGCTTCCGGGAGTCTTGACCTTCTCTGGAGTCTGGGGCTTGAGGTTAGAAGGGGTGATATGCTGCCATTTCATCTTTCCTGGTCTACGATATCCCACCTCATGAGCACACACAGAGTATTCCAGTGGGAGCCAAATGAAATGGCAGGCCCTCGTTACTGTTACTTAATTGCAATATTCTTAACTCCCCTGAGCCCCCAGTCAAAAATAAAATCTGTGACATCTCAATTATGGTGGGTAGTACAGAATGCATATGATGTCAGGATTTGCATACACAGACCATTCAGGGCATAGCGCCGTCTCCCCATAAAGAATCTTTGACAGACAAGTTGTATTGCCTTAATGAGGAGAATGTGGCACTCAGATCCCTGCCTAATGGGCTTCAGTATTGATAGGAAGTGGGAGCAAGATGCCTACCGCAATCTCTCTGCCCTGACCAATCTGATTACTGCTCGATTGCACCAACCTCTTGATTTCAATTAAAGATGCTGGCACCTTCCCCACTCCCTCCATCTTCCATCCTCCACCTTTTGTGGCTGCAGTGGCTTGATGCCTGAGGAATTGGGGGCTGTGCCACCCTTTTCTCCCTCAGCTGGTTGGCCTACCTTCTCTTAGTCTAGACTGATGACAGAGTCATCACCCTAGCCTTTCAGAGTCTAATATCTAAACCTCAGAATTTCACCTTTCACCTTCTCTGATCTTTGCTCCCATGTTAAGGTTCAATACCTCTCCTTTTCTCCCCTCTCCCCTCCTGTTCTTTGATGTTTCCAATATAACCACCATGATACACAAGACTTCTGTACTAGCTATGAGACCAGTGAAAGTCAGTGTGATGTTGTGGACAGAGGGCTGGCCTCCTAGCCAAGATGATCTGAGCTAAAGTCCCACCTCTGACACATACTACCTATTCGACCCTCAGCAAGTGACTTAACCCCTTGCTGTCCTAGGAACCTCTAGAATAGACATTGCAGAGAAAATGTCAAACTCCATTAATAAAGAATCTTCTTCATCTAATAGTTCCCCATATTATTGATATTACAGGTCTGGTTCTAACCCCTTTGGGACACATAAAATACTGCTGTTCAAGCTTCCAAATGCCTCAGGACAGAGATGGCTCAGAACATAACCCTCATGTTTCTTTCTGTCTGTAGTCAAAACCTACCTGGGTACCATGTTGCTTTCCCCAGTTCCTTCAAGCTGTGAAATAATGGCTACATCCCCAACGACAAATTTATTTTACTTCACAGACAGGAGATATTTTGGGTTAACAGAAGGAATCTGAGTAGGATCACCGGTCCTCAGAATTCAGAGTTCAAAGGGTCTTTGAGATCATCTAATCCAACTCAGTCAATTCAATTCAAAACAACAAGCCTTTATTAATTGCCTACAGCATGCTAGGCACTGTGGTATATTCTGGTGATAGACAAGACAAAGTATGTGCCAAGGAGATGATATTCTACCATTACTCTAGAGATAAGGAAAGTGAGACCTAGAGTGGGTAAGTGACAAAACTGGAACTTCAGCTCAGATGCTCTCATGTTGGTCCAGCTCAAGCACCTCCCTTTCCAAGAACCTTCCTCTGATCCCAACAGTCAGAAGCAATCTCTCTTTTCTAATCACCACCCACTGCCTTTTTGGAGAGGAAGAGAAAAGGTGTCTAGACCCATGATTTCATTGGTATAAGGACCTTCTGGTGTGGCAACTCCATCTATTACACAGATCAGCCACTCCTCGGTGTCAGAGAGTGCCCAGAATGCTAAGAGGTTCCAACTTATTCTTAGTCACAAAGTCCATAGGCGTCCAGCAGGGCATTTGGATCTAGGTCTTCCTGTCAGCAGAGCTGGTCCTCCCCATCTGCTACACTACATTGCCACTTCTTTTGCTTTGTACTAGGTAATTTGCTTGTCTCTGGAAAGTCACTCTGGCAAACCATGAAGGGCACTGGATTTCTAAAGAGCCGGCTTTAACTCCTCATTCTGACATGAAGCTATTTGACCCTCATCTCAGTGTCTGTTACCTACAAGAGAGATCAAAAGTAGCTTCTGGATCATTATCTGTAGAAGGGACCTTAGAGATTGGCTGGTCCCACTCTCCCATTTTACAGGTGGAGAAACTGAGGCCTATTGTGGAAAAGTCATATAGAAAGTCAATGTCTGACCTCAATCCAGACCGGCCCACCCTACCACAACTGCCTCTAATGCCAGCCCTCCCTACAGAGCTGCTATGACAAGGTTTTGAAAACTTTAAAGGGCTGTATAAAAGTTTGGTATTATTATGTCATTTTCCTCTACTAGACTATAACCTCCTTGAGGGAAGGTCTTTCTTTTTTCCTTTTCTTCTCTCTCTCTCTCCCCTTCCTTCCTTCTTTCCCTTTCCTTTCTCTCCATCCCTCTAGAACACACAGCTTTGCAGATAATAGTGGCCAATAAATACTTGCTTAATGAATCAACAAATCAGGATGTGGATATTGGCCATTATCCCTGCCTTCCTTATACCTCTGGAGGCAATTTCCTTGTCAGAACCTTTCTGTCCCTTTCTGGACTGCAGATGGAGGTGAAGGGCAGGGGATGTTGCCATCAGACTCCATTGAACCTGCTTCTCCTTCTAGATGCTTTCAAGGGTATGGCTGCAGAGTATCTCTATAGACAGGAAGCCTGGGTTCAAATCCCACACACTCACTGTGTGATCCTGTCTGATCCTGTATAAGTCACTTAACTTCTGTAGACTCTAAGCAATTTCATTGGACTTCTTTATGAGGTCACAGTCTGACTGAGAATTCTAGTGGTGGAGGAAGTCATTGACACTCAGTAAGTCACAGCTCCATAAAACTACCTATCAGGCTGGGATGGCTTGGGGCTATTCAGAAAACCTTACTAAGCTGGAGAGCAAGGACATTTAGGGGGTAGATTTGGAGCTGAAAGCCACTTTACAGGTTATCTAGATGAGGGGTTCTTAAACTTTTTTGTATCATGGACCCCTCCAGCAATTCAGTGAAATCTATGGATCCCTTCTCAGAACAATCTTTTTAAATAAAAGAAATACTAAATTTCAGTTAGAGGTTGATGAAAATCATATGTGTATATATATATATATATATATATATATATATATATATATATATATGTTTATGTGTACACATATACACAAATATTCACATTCAAGTTCATGGACCCCCTTGAAATCTATTCACATGCACCTTGAGGGACATTCATTGACCATAGATTAAGAATCTTTGCTCTAGACTGATCCTTTTTACTTACAGAGAAAGAAACCAAGGCCTACAAAGTCAAAGTGACTTGTCCAAGTAAGTAGCAAAGCTGGACTTCAACCCAGGTCCCCAGATTCCCAACGTTCTTTCCTGAAGACTTATTCTCGGGGCTGCGGGTATGTGGCCCCATCATGGAGAAAGCTTGTACATGTATGCTTTGGGGGTGGGAGAGGAACACATACAAGTATTCCTGAGGGCATTCCAGGTACATCCTGGCCCCTGTTCTAGGTAAGGGACAGGACAGGTGGAGAAAGAAAGGGGCTGGCTATCAGCTGATTCGAATCAGCAATTACAAAGCTGAGTGGTTCTATCTCAGCATCCAGAGAAAGATGTTGTTTGCAGCAAATGCTGAACTATAGCCAGGTCACCAATGCTTCCTTTATCCTCCTGCCTCCTGCTGCTGCTGCTGCCCTCCTGAGGTTCCTCACAGACAGAGGCCGAGCTGGAGCGATCAGGAGGCCATCACTGGAGGTGAGGGGGAGCTGGGTCATGGAGAAGCACTCCAGGTGACAGATGGAGGGGACAGAGACAGGGAGAGGGGCAGAAATGCTGCCTGCAGCAAGGTTTATTCCCAGGAAATTGCTCTTCCTTCTACCAATGACAAGCCCTTAGCTTCCTAAAAAAATTTTTTGACCTATTCCTGTGTCCCTCTCCTTCCCCTCCTTATTAATCAAAGGTTCTTAAGTCTTTTTTAGTAGCTTGGACCTCTTTGGCAGTCTAGTGAAGTCTATGGACCTCCCTTCTCTGAATGTTTTTAAATTCATAAACTGAATACATAACATTAGAAAGGAAACTAACCGTTGACTATTATAGTTATCAAAATATTAAAAATCCCAAGATCCATCCATGGACCTGTTGGGGGTTTGTGGGGTTCACATTATGAACCTCTCCCTTACATGGTCAGATACTTCCTCTCATTTCAGGAATTCTGCCATATGCTCCACAATTCACATAAGAAGATTGCATTCTTGACCTCCACTCACCAGGACTTGCATTCTTAGCAGTCAGAAGGTATTGCACTGAGCCACCCATAATCTCTCCATTAGTACCCCTTGTGCCGAAGGGGTACCCTTGAAAGGCATCTGGCTGGAGTTTGGGGTGCAGTCTGTGGTTAGGATTAAAGCCTGGGTCTAGAAGTCAGAGCAAAACTAATGGGCCCACATGAGGGGTGAGCCCAAGGTCATAGGCCAGGGCTGTCTCTAATGGACTCATTGAACCAGTCAGAGACACTACTTCCTAGCAACCTCCTACCTTTTTCCGTCCAACTCTTTTTCTATCTGTCTTCAAACTGCTTAGAGCCCCTCCACCTTTGTGGCTATAGTCAAAGTTCTTTCCTCCTCTCCTCTTCCCATCCCCCAGAAGGCAGTCTGTCTGAGACCATAGTTTAAGGTTAAAGCAAAGTAGGTACCTCTCATGCTGTAGTAGAAAGACCACCAGGCAGGAAGCCCCTCCTGGGGCTGGGAGACTCATCCACTCTGCCACTAATAATACCTACCCCTTGTAGATGGTATTATAAGATTTGCTTTACAAACACAATTCATGTCTTGTCCTCACAATAGCCCTGTGAGGTACTATAGGCATTATTCCCACTTTATAGAGGAAGAAATGGAGACTTAAAGCTCAGAAATGATTTGCCAAATGATACAGTCAGTAAGTACTAGAGTCAAGACTCAAACTCATGGTTTCTTGGACATCAGGTCTAATGTTCCTCCTACAACAGACAGCCTTCCCCCCAGGTGATCTTAATTAAGTCATACTCTTTAGGGCTCTAGTTCCTTATTGGCCCAAATTACCATAAATATTAGAGGGTCTAACAAGGATGGAGTGCCTTCTCTCCTTGGTGATACTGAGATGCAGTGGGATAAAACCCATGATCAGAATATGGCTTTGGGTAGGTAAAACATTAAAAAAAAACCAAGATAGGTGTGAGTGTGAGAAAAAGGCATCAGGAGCTAACATTGTATATTAAGAAGGTAAACTGAGCTGATGAGATCTAGAACCTGAATATGAAAGCTTTCTGGTCCATATCAGAGGAGGGAGAAAAACAGAAGGGACATCATCAGTGACACATACTACAAACCACCTGGGCAGAAAGAATACGCAGAGGACTTTGGAAAGCAGATCATGAGCCCAGCACAGAGGACGCAGGCCACAGGAGTGATATGGAACTTCAATTATCCAGCCATCTGCTGGAGCACTCTCTCAGCCAAAAGCAGAGCGGCTAATAAGTTTTTGACTTGTCTTAATGATAATTTCATCCTTCAAAAGAGGGAGGAAACAATACGGGGAAATTTTACATTGGCTCTGATTTTTACTAACAGAGAGGAAGAACTGTTTGCTGGGGTGTGGAGGTTGGGAATCTTGGGGGGAAAGCGACCACTCCCTCCTAGACTTTGCGATAAAAAGAAGGAAGCTTCGATTCGACTTTTCTTAAGCCTTTCCTGATCCAATGTACTCATAATATCTTTCTTCTGTTGATTACGCCAGTTTCTCCTGTACATATCTTTTTTGTACACGGCAGTCATTTCCGTTATTTTTTTAGACTCTGAACTCCCTGAGGACCAGTACCATCTTCAGCTATTTTTTCTGTATCCCCAGGGCCTAGCAAGGTGCTTGGCAGGTAGCAGGCTCTTAATAAAATACCTACTGACTGACTGGCATGAATCCTAGATTTTTGGAAAGCAAATTTCAAAAGATTTGGGGGAAGAATAGGTGGAATCTCATGGATGAAAATTCTACCTAAGTAAGTGCAGGAGGGAAGAGGAACTCTCCAGAAGGAATCTGAAGACGAATTTCAGTAAGGAGGAAAACCAGGAACTGTTTGAAGAGGTCTATGTGGATGCACAGAGAACTCACCGACCAACTCAGTTGTTCTTTAAAAGATGTACACAAGATAGAAGCAAGAACAGATAATGTAACAAAAGTATAAGGGCGTGTCACTGTCCCGTTAAAAATAGTGGCAGGTGCTAAAGTTCAAAATGAGCTGGGGCTGTCGAGGAGAACTAAGGCCATCCAAAACAGGATTGTTTGCCTGGTTGTGTTTTTTGCTCTTTGAGGAAAAAAGGAACTTCAGAGAAGGGATGGGACTACTACAAGAGGGGACAGAAAGGGAAAAGTATGCATTTACACAGCGCCTACTATGTGCCAAGCACCATGCTAAGAGCTTGACAAATACTCTCATTTGATCCTGACAGCAATCCTGCAAGGTGGGTGCTGTTATTTATCACCATTTTAGTTAAGAAAATCGAGGCAGACTGAGGTTATGTGATTTACCCAGAGTCACACAGCTAGTAAGTGTCTGGGGCTAGATTTGAACTCAAGTCTTCTTGACCCCAGGTTCAAAGATGATCAGAGGATGAGACAACAGAAAGAAAAACAGAGTTGATCAAATCTGATTTTGCTTCTGTTTTTTTCTGCCAAGGAGAATGACTTTTGTACTGTAAATGAGAGAACGAAATAGCTAACTGGGAATTGGTAACCCCAGAGAAATAAGGAATAGTGCACCTGGTTGCCATTGGTGAATTCTAGGCATCTGGCAGAGATGATCTTGGATTCTGAAGGAACCACTAGCACCAACCCATTATCTCACGGGTTAAATTATAATCTCTTTGCCAGTGATTCTCATATTTATATATCCAGCTCTCACTTTTCTCCTGAGCTACCAAACATCTACTTGGCATTACAAACTGGGTGTCCTGTAAGTATCCCACATTCACCATGTACAGAACAGAATTTATCTTTATCTTCCAAAGCCACCTCTCTTCTAAACTTTCCACTTGCTATTGAGGGCATTGCATTCTCATTCTTTCAGTCACCCTGGTAACAGCACAGAGTATCCTCAGCTTACCAATGATGAGCTCTGCCAGTCCAGACATGACCAACTAGTTGCCAAGTCTTGCCTCCCAATATCTCCCATATCCAGTGACTTCTCTCCACTCATTTGGCCATTTGTACTAGCACCTCGAGTACCCCTCCTCTGGACCTTTGCAAAAGCCTTCTAATTGGTTTCCCTGCCTCTAGCCTCTCCCCTCTCCAACCCAACCCCCAACCACAGACTTGGCAGTGACAGTCTGAATGTATAAGTCTGACCTTGCTAATACCCCTAGGATGAAATACAGAGTTCTCTGCCATTTAAAGCCCTTTATAATCTGGCTCCAGCCTCTCTTCCCAGGCTAAATGTACTTTACTCCTGATAATGTGTTTTACCCCTTAGTCAAACTGGCCATACTTCCTATTCCTTGTATATGACATTTCATCTTTGATCATCATGCCTTTGCAAAGGCTGTCCCCCATGCCTTTACCTTCTTTACCTCTACCTCTTAGAATTCCTAGTTTCCTTCAAAATTATCTCAAATGCCACCTCTCACATAAAGCCTTCCATGAGCTCCATGGCTGCTAATACCTGTCCTACCAAAATAACTTCTATCTCTTGTACTCTTGTATGTATATGTGTATATATATATATATATATATATATATATATACCTGCCCCTGTTATCTGCTCATAGAATATAAACTCCTTCAGGGCAAGGACTGTTTTATTTGTCTTTGAATCTGCAGTGACTGGTACATAGTAGGTGCTTGACACTGCTCATTGCTCGACTGATGGAAGTATTAGCCACAATCAGTGGTGCTTGAAAGATAACAGAAATGAGAGAGAGATATTGCTAGACCGGGAAATGCAAATGTTCCAATTTTCCAAAAAGGAAAGAGAACTGAGTCTATGAGCTGCATACATTAATAAGCTTGAATTCAATCCTGGTAAAGTTGTAGGTCATATAATTGTAAAATGGATGAAGAACATCTACAAAAGTGGTCATTAAAAAAAGTCAGCCTATCTTCATGAAGACCACTTCAAGCCTGTGTAACCTTCTTCCCTTTTTGACAGGTTTGCTAAACTAATATATCAGGACATTGCTATAGACATAGTTTACCTAGATTTTAGCAAAGCTTTAGAGAAAGTATTGCATATTGTGGAAAGATGTAGGGGGTGTGGATTAGATGGGTTTAGAACTGGCTGAATGACCAGACTTAGAGCGTAGTCATTCATGGCTCAACGTTCACTTGCCAGGTCTCTACACTGAGTACCCTAGGGATCTGTTCTTGGCTCTTTAACATTTTTTTCCCCAATGACTTATATGATGGCACAGATAGCATGCTCATCAAGTTTACAGATGACAGAGAACTTAGAGGGATAGCTAATAGAGCACATGACAGAGAAAGGAGCTCCAAAGATCTTCATGAGTTGGAGCCTGAATCTAATAAGGTGAAATTCAATAGTGATAAATGTCAAATCTGACATGAGTTCAAAAAATTAAAACTTCACAAAGGATGGGGTAGGATTGGTTAAAATTTGTCTGAAAAAGATCCGTGGGTCTTAGTGGGCTGCAAGTTTAATATGAGGGAGCAGTGTCATGTGGTAGACAAAAAGGCTAATGTGATCTTGGGCTGCATTAAGAAAAGCCGAGCTTCTCCATGTAGGGAGGTGACAGTCCTATACTTAGCTCCATCAGACAATCTATAGAATACAGTGTGCCACAGTTTAAAGATAAGCTGGAGATCGTCCTCAACCAAGATGGTGCAGGCCTTAAGTTCTTTTCATATAAGGATTAGCTGAGGGAACTGGGGGTGACGAGCCTGGAAAAGAACGGGGTAAAAAAACAGCATAAAGAATAGGGATTCTGTTTGTCGCTCTATTTGTCTTCAAAGAGAGGAACTGAGAGCCATGGGTGGAAGTGGTACAGAGACACCGTAAGGCTTGATCTCAAGAAAGAAAATACCTCCCTCATCATTAAAGTGACAACAATGACTCAAGAGGTGGCGGGTTATCTCTCGTCACGCTGAGGCTGGATGGCCACCAATTGGGGATGTTTTAGTGAGAATTCCTTGTGGGTCCGAGTTGACAGAGATGGTTGTTGAGCTTCTTCCCACTCTAAAAATCTCGGACTCTATGGTACTTCATGTGACCTTTGGGATGAAAAGAGCCCAACACCAGGCAAGGCTCTGCCACAGCTAGGAGGACTTGGGTAGACTTTTTCTGAGACTTAGTGTCCTCCTCTGTAACACAGGGATCACAAAGTTTGCCTCAACGACTATTTACAAGAATCTTTGGAGTTAGTGAACGTGAAATGCTTTGAGAAACACATAAAAGCATTTACTGATGGGAGAGATTGTTTAGCAAGGAAACAAATGGCATTTTCTGACTGGAGGAAAAGAAGAATTCCTGTAACCTGCTTTAAGACAATGTGGCAAATAAAATAATCCACCTTTAGATTTATAAAACACTTTCTTCACAAAAACAACAAAACAGTCCGAGCCATGTTAGATGGGGTGCTAGACCAGTGGAAAGAATTTGGGCCAGAGAACAGCTGTCAAAATTCCAGCTCCTCTACTTACTATGTTACCTTACCCAAGTTTCTTAACTTGTCTGTTTCCTCACCTGTAAAATAGGGAAAATAGTAGCTGCAATGCCTAATGCATGGGGTTGTTATGAGTCTCAAATAAAATGATATAATGTTTTGCCACCTGTAAAGCAAATATTTTTATATAGAAATGTCCTAAGACGGGGTGGGAAACCTGCTGCTTCAAGGCCACATGTGATCCTTTAGGTCCTCAAGTGTGGCCCTTTGACTGAATTCAAACAAATTCTGTGAACTTTGGATTCAGTCAAGGCGTCAGGATCTAGAGGGTCACATGTGGCCTCAGGTTTCCCACTTCTGTCCTAGGATATCTAGGCATTTGGGGGAGAGGCACCCAGGAAATGGAGCCCCTGCCCTCAGTTGGTGTACAGTCTAACTGAGGAGATACGGATCATATGGCAAACAATTAGGAGAAAATAAAAAGCATTATAAAATTGGTGTTAGATCAGATCTAATCAGGGATCAAAATGTGGGGCAAATAAAAATTCACGTTTTTACAGCACTTTAAGATTTATAGAGGCTTTAATCACCACAGTCCTATAAAGTAGACAGAGCAGGAATTACTATCCTCATCTTACAGAAGGGAAAACTGAAGCTCAGGAAAGAAAGAGAGTTGTTCATGTTGTATAGGAGCTGAGATGCCGGTGTGGTCTCCTGACTGTAGCTGTACTGTTCTCTCCTCTCTACCACAGGATTTTGCTCCAGCAGCTTAGGGCAGAGGGAGTGGGCTTATGGGCTGGAATGTTCAGAGTCAGTTTCACAGATGACCTCATCCCAGAAGGGTAGGGTAGGCACAGGGAGGATATGTGGAGAGCAGCAGGTAAGAAGCACTGGTCTGGGGAAGAAGATGGAGGTGAGGGGGAGGAGAGAGGGGAGGATGTATAATAAACAGGGAGGAAACTGGCTTGTGGAGGGGCCCTACTGGGAAGAAAGGGAGGTAAGGTGACCTTTGCCTCATCCCCATCTGCTGAGCTGACAGCTGGCTGGAGAGTTCCCTCCTGTGAACTCTCACCTCCACTAGTTTTGGGACTGCCAAGGATCTGCCAAGGGATCTGCCAAGGCTGGGAACAAGAGAGCTCTCTGGAAAGATCTCTGTCCTTGGAGAGTAGAGGGGGTAGGGTGGGGAGGTGGGGGGGTTGTCAACAAACAGAGGGTTCTAGGCCACACCAACAGTCCTATTCCCTGTCAGCTTCAGGCATTTTAGATTGTCACCAATTTCATTTGGGGAGAGATCATATCTTAATTTTCTTTATGTTTCCCTCAGTGTCTAACAAAGCTGTGCACAGAGTAGGTGCTTAATAAACAATCAAAGTATCGTAGTCCATATTATTACACGTTTATAATCTCTATCAGATTGCTTACAATCTCAGAGAGGGATAGAATTTAGAACTCAAAACTTAAAAAAAGTTAACATTGCTTTAACATGTAATTTGGGAAAAATATTATTTTAAAAATAAAAAAGTGAATTGAATGCATCCTTTGAATGGTCTAGGAAGCCCCTATACTTTCCTGTGCAGGGAGAAATTGGGGTGATATAGAAGAAACAAGGACAGACTCAACCCAAATGGGGAAGCCTCCAAAAAAGCCAGAAAATTCTGGTGCTGCAAACAGAATTCTTTTCTGAACTTGAACTCAGAAAAGTCAAGAACTATTAATGCTTTCTAACTAGGACTGCCTAACCTTCATTTAAGGTCTTTCCCTTACTTAATCAGCCAGGTTCTTAACCTGGGGAAGGTGAATTTGTTTAAAAAATGTTTTGATAACTTTTTCAATTAATCCTATATATTTTAATTCAACACAGCAATCCTATGTATTTAATTTTATGCATTTAAAAACATTATTCTGAGAAAGGGTCCATCACACAAAGGGGTCATGACATAAAAAGAGGTTAAGAACCCCTGTGTTAGAAGAAACCTCACCCCATACTTACTCTGTTACTGAAATATCATCATATCTCAGATGGAAAGGGGCAATCATCCAAAGGATGCATCCTCTGATAGCAGGGATGGGAGTATGGTAGAAAAGGGAGGTTGTTCTGGATCTTGGCTCATGAAGTTCTCTCTTCCTGGAATAGCCTTCCTTTCCTCTCATTCAGTCTTCTGAGTTTGGCTCAAGTCTCCCCTCCTGTATGAAGCCTTCCTTGTTTTATCGATTCTACTTCCCATAACCCTTTGACACCTTCAATCTCTCCACCCAGTCAGTACTTTGCCAGGCCATCACCAGGGCTTTCTTTCCTATCTCCACTCCTTAGGGAACCTGTTCAATTCTCTCTCCTCTCCATTTCTTTACTCTCTGATTTTACTTCCCTCATTCCTGGACAAATCTCAACCCTCCGACGGTCTTCCTCCCTTGATCCTACTCACATACTGCCAGAGTTGAAGAGGTTCCCTACCCATGCTGACTGCTTCCATACAAATTTATCCTCTCTAGTCTCACATGGGCCCTTTTACTTCCCACTAATTAATTTTCTATCCCATCTCCCCACAAGGTGGTCCAAACCCCCTTTCCTTTCCTCAAGCATTCATTAACACTCTCTCACTCTTAGTTGAGCCTTATGCCTTATACTTCACTAAAATTGAGGCTGTCTCCTCTTCTCCTATCTGATAATTTCTTCTCCCCATCTTAGCCCCTTGACATCATTCTCCACCATTCCCTGTTCTACCCACTATCGAGGCTAACACTTCCACTTGTCCCCTTGATCCCATCTTCTCCCACCTTCTGCAGAATATTGACCCTACCATCATCGACTCTCTCATCATCAGTCCCTTTCCTGCCTACTGATTCTTTCTCTACTGCCTACAAAAACGCCCAAGTCTCTCCCACATTAAAAAACCCTTCATTAGATCCCGCCATCCCTACTATCATCTTGTGTCTTTCCTTTTCTCCACCAGATTCTGAAAAAGCCATCTATATTGGGTACCTCTACTGGTTTTCCTCTAGGTCTCATAAACTTTGCTGTCTAGTGTCTGATCTCATCAGATCTGTTTTCTCCAAAATCACGAATAATTTTTTAATTCCCAAATTCAACAGCTCTTCTCTATCTTCAGTCTCCTTGGTCTTTCTCTGTAACTTTTGATACTGTTGACCATTCTCTCCTTCTGGATAGTTTTTCTCTTTGAGTTTTCATGGTACTGCTTGCTCTCATCCATTTTCCCCCTACCTGAACATTCACTTTCAGTTTCCCTTGGTAATTCACCATCCATGTCATGCTACCAAATTGTGAGGTCATCTCCAGTCTTCCTGATCCATATCTGGCCAATGGACCCAGATGGTTCTGGAGGTAAAAGTGAGGCTGGTAACTCTGCACAGCCTTCCCCTCACTTAAATCCAATTCACTTACATGTCATGGCATCACCTCCCTGATGTCATGGTCTTTTTCCAGAATGAAGGACAAACCACCTAACTGTTGGAGATAGCCCACGATTTTTTCTTGGTCCCGCCTTTCTTTTCCCTTCATACAGTCTCATTTGGTGATCTCATTAGGTCCAATATGTTCAATCACCCTTTCTAGGCAAACAACTTCCAGATCTATTTCAGACGGTTCCCAAAAATCTTAGGGCTATATTAGGCCTTAATAGCTTAATAATAAGCTTTAAGAGCTTTTCAAACACCCTGAATATCCAGCTCTAGTCTCTCTCCTGAGCTCCAGTATCGTATCACAACAGTCTAGTAGATATTTCAGACTGGATGCCCTATAGGCATGTGCAAAACAAAACTCACAATCTTTTCCCCAAAACTCACCCTTCTTCCAAATTTCCTTGTTATCATCAAGAGCATCATCATCTATACTGGACACCCCAATATCATCCTTGACTCTCGCACACATTCTCACATATCCCACATATTCAATCATTGGCCAGATGTTAACGCTTCTATCTTGACAACATCACTCTAATGTCTCCTCCTCTCCATCCATACTCTGCCTTGATTCTGGTCCTCATCCGCATCTCTCATGGACCATGGAAGTCGTCTCCTGTCTGGTCTCCCTAACACAAGTCTGTCTTGACTCCATCCCACCTCCCTACAACTGCCAGAGTGAAAACCTCTCAAAAGTGCAGGCCTGATCATGTCAACAAACTGCAGATTCTCCCCATGCCTTGAGGCTGGAATATAAACTCTGGCATTTAATGTTCCTCGCAACCTGACCCCTTCCTACTTTTCCAGCCTTTTAATACATTTTTCTTCCTGGACTTTGTGATCCAGCCAAACTAGACAAGCTGGTGTTCTAACACAAGACACTGGATCACCCACCTCCATGCCACTGCACCCCATCCCTAGAATATACTGCCTGCTGATCTCTACCTCCTGGAATTGCCAATTTCCTTTTCAAAAATTTATTTTTATTTTTTCCCCTGATTTCCGTTAAGACTCAGGTCAAGTGCTTCCTTCTAGATTCTTCCCTAGAAACCTCTTCTGATCCTCCTCTCATGCAAGTCCCTCTGTCCCATAACCACCTTGTATTTATTTTTAATGAATTACATATATACTTTAATGTATACATCCTGTGTCCTGCACTTGAATAGGAGCTCCTGGAAGCAATAGTTTGACTTTTTGCCTTGTATCTCCAGTTCTTCAAACACAGTAAGCAATTAGTAAATACAGATGACGGAGAGACTGACTGAAACGTTATAATTCTCTATTGCCATCAGGGCCATAAGTCCTCCCCTTACTTCATGAGGCCCCCCTCCTCACGAAGTCTTCCTTTCCTCTCCAACCACAGTAAAATCATGACACAAAAGGGCTGAGTCTTCGGCTGCTTCTCATCCCCCACAGCACAGTCTAACCCAGTTGCACAAAGTTGGCACTCAATACACACTCACTGATTGGAAGTGAAGAACCAGACATGCCCTTTCAGTGAGAGTACACAGAAGGGATCCTGAGACAGGAACTGAATGTAAGTGCAAGGCTTCTGAAGAGCTGGTCTTTGTATGCACACAGGCATGTGTACAACAATGCATGTGGGTTTATATTCTCGTATGTATGAGGTACATGTATGTACTGTACACGCATGCTAAAGGGTATGTCAGTCAGGCACTGATAAAGGGGGAAGGAATGCATTCTCTCATTGATGTTCCAGAGATTTGTAGGTCCCAGGCCTTGCCCCCATGCTCTTCTGCTGGTTCCCACCCCCCCACAGGGATTAGAGGGGGGAATGGCAGGCCTTGGAAGACGGCTAGGGAACAGGGCATCAGGCTGGCAGGGCCCAGGAGAGGATGGCTGTCCCCTGGGCTGAGCCACACCCCACCAAACTGTTTTTGTCCCAGGGAAAAATATTCCTAGTGGTGCTTCTGATATAGTGGGAAGGTAGATAATAAGCAGAAAGCCTGCATTCAGGCTTCCTCATCACGTGGTGCTGTGAGCCAGAGAGCGTCTCAGCCGGGAGAGGTGGGGAAATGATGGCCAGAGGCCCCCCCAAATCCCCCCACCCCCCCGCCCCCACCCTGCTGAGAACTCCCACAGGCTGCCATTCCCCCTCCTTCCCCCTGCGCCCCCCTCTCCCCACCCTGCTAACGTGTCATTAGGGCCTCCACAGCTCCCAGGGCAGTAGCAATGAATGCAGGAACATACCTCCTCGCCTCAGATGGGCGTTCGCTCTTCCCCTCCTCGGCTGTGATTGATTAAAGGATCAGGGACATCTGAGAGCCTGGCCGTGGCGGGAGCCGCCACTGCGACTCCCTTTGGACTTGAAGAGCTTCCTTGCCTGCTGCTTGCTGCTGCCGTGGGCTGTCAGGCAGCTTTTAATCAAGGTTTGCTTATATCTGCAAAGGCCTTTCCCACAGGGAGGGAGAGAGGGGGGAAAAGGGTGGGGGAGGGGAAGAGGAGGGAGGGGGAGAGAGGAGGAGGAAAGGAGGAGAGGGGGAGAATGCATTAATATTTCAACTACCCTCTGTGCTTATCTGTCTCTTCCCCTCCTCCCTCCCCGCTGCCCACCCCTGCTTCTTTATTAGGGAGAGGGTCACCACTGGGGAGGGCAGATCGCTGGGTCAACAGGCCTCCCAACCCCCACGATGCCAGTGCCCATCCTCCAACTTTCCAGCTGGGAAGGCAAAGGGGAGATTATCCAGCCAGGACAGGGAACAGATGGCAGCGAATTCTTTTCAGTAAGCATTTATTAAGCACCTACTAAGTGCCAGGCACTGTGTGGTTAGTACCTGCCCTCAAGGAGATCGAATTCTACTGAGTCACCATCAAAACTGAGATGGATTTGTCACCAAGAACCATGGGGGCGGGCAGAGAGGGTTACAGGAATGAGGAAGAGAGTGATGGGGTGTTGCTTGTTTCTGGAGGGGGCAGCCCATGGGAAAAATAGCATGGTCAGTAGGAAGAGAACTAGGATGCTAAGGGAAAATGGGTGAAGGAAGTGCCCTCGTTTTTCTTGTCCTCAAAATTAGCTCCAGCAGCCGTACCCCTGCATCCCATGCACCTCCCATAGGGTTGGTGCCTTGGCATGAAAAACTGAAGGCAGAGGTGGAAGGAAGCTCCATCTAAGTCAGGGTCATAGGAGGAAGGAAGGGCTGAGAAAAATAGAGGATGGGCATAGAGAGGGCACGTTTAGAAGTAACAGAGGAGTCTGCAGATAGGCTGAAGATGAAATAACCAAGGTATGGAAACTGGGAGGACTAGCCAGACCCCTGATCTCCTGCTTCTCCCCAGTTTGGCCCTCTCTGCTCCAGCCAGGCCCCAGAGAGGATGCAGTAGAGGGTGTGGACTTAACAGCTGGGAACATCTAAGTCTGGATCCCAGTTTAACAGCTCAGTATCAGTGTGAACCCAACAAGTCACTTAGCTTCCTTAAACCCCAATTTCTCCTCTGTAAAATAGGAATATTAAAGATACCTATCTCGCATGTTTGTGAGAATCAAACAAGATAATATGTGTAAACACTCTAAACCTTCGAGCACTACATGAATGTAAGCTGCTATTACTGTGCCATAGGTATTCCTACCTCCACACCCTTGCTCCCTCCTGAACACCCTTGCCTTCAATCTATGCTGCAAATCCAAATCTTTCCCATCATCCAAAGTCTGGTTTCGATCCCCTCTCTTGTGTGCAGCCTTCCCCATGCCTTCTAAGCCCCCGAGATCTTTTTCTCCTCTGATTGTACCTGACCTGTCTTGCCTTGTTCTGAAATGGTTTCATGTCTTTCAGTCTTGTCTCTCCAGCCAGGATGAATCCCTCTAAGATCAAGGACTGCATCTAAGCCCAAAGCTCCTTCAACTTTCCCTAATTTTTGCTGAGGGCCCCACTATTCTTCCAGTCCCAGACATTCACAATGTAGGAGTCATCCTTCACTATTCCCTCTCACTTACCCTCCAAATCCAATCACGTGCCAATTCTTGTCTATTATACCTCCTCAGCATCTCTCCTGTCTGTCCACTTCTCTCTGCTTGGATCACAACCACTCCAGTTCAGACCCTAATCATCTCTTGCCTAGACTACTGCAATCCTGTCCTAATCAGTCTCCCCTACACTCCCTTCTCTCTCCCCTCACCAAACCAAACTCCCCAAAACCAAACTGATAGTTTTAGGATGATAGTCTGGCCATGTTTCTCCCTTGCTCAAGCTTCACTAGTTCCCCACAGCCATTCGGGGAACCCTTCACAATCCGGCTCCAGATTATCTTTTCAGGTCTACTTGCCCACTGTCCCTCCTCCTGAGCTCTGCTCTGCAGACACACTGGCTGACTTACTCCTCCCTATACCTGACATTTGAGCTCCCAATTCCCCTTTTCACACTCATGCTCCGAATGATTCTCCTTCTTATCTCCTTCTCTTGGAACCCTGCGTCTGCCTTCAAGGCTCGGGTGACACCTTCCTCAAAAGGTTTTTCCTGACTTCCCCAGTTTTCCGTGCCCTGAGATGAGATCACTTTGTATATATTTTGAACACATACTTTATTTTCCTACCTGTAAACGTGGTATTCACCACCCACCTACCCTAAAAGACAGTGTGCTTTTTGATGGCAGGGACTGGTTAAGCTTTTGAATTTGTGTCCTCATGGATAGCCCTGTGTTTGGCACAAAGTAACAGCTCAATAAATATATGTTAAGGACACAGAGACCCTCACTACAGATGTCGCACTTCACTCATTCATTCTTTCATTCATTCATTCATGCCTATGCCAGAGTACTACCCTGGATGCTATGAGGGATACAGAGAAGACACTGGATGTCCTTAAAGAGTTTATAATCTAGCCAATCAATAAAATATAAGGTAGTATGCTATAACTGCCAGAGACCTAATGCAAAACTAAGTCTGGAGGCCTTCAGAGGAGGGAGATATCACATCTATTTGAGGAAAACAATAGGAATCACAGATCAAGGAAGGTATTGTGGAGGAGGTAGCATCTGAGCTGAAAGAAAGGAAATCCAAGAAATTTAATCAGGGCAGGATCTCCAACAGGAAGTGCTAGGGGATTTTCAGTCCCTTCCCCCTGGAGACCAACGGAAGGACACAAGCAAGGCTGTGTCTAAATGTATGTGAACAAAGTATGATGACATTTCCCCACATGCTAATACACAAATTAGTGTATTAATACACTAATAGTACACCAAAATACACAAAAAGTATACTGAATTTGGAAGCAGAATGCCTTGGTTTGAATCTCCGCTTTTCCACCTATTACTAACTAGGTCATGGATGGGGAACCTGCAGCCTGGAGGCCACATGTGATCCTCTAGGTCCTCAAGTGCAGCCCTTTAGCTGAATTTACACTTCACAGAACAGATCCCCTTAATAGAAGAATTTGTTCTGTGAAGTTTGGGTTCAGTCAAAGGGCCCAACCTGAGGACCTAGAGGGCCACATGTGGCCTTGAGGCTGCAGGTGCCCCACCTCTGGACTGGGCCAAAGTAAATTCATCTATAAAATTATGGAAATGGACAAGATGGCTTCTAAGGTTCCTTCTAAATGTAATCTGTAACTTCCGTGGCAACATATATGTATGTGCCTTGTCACCCACAGGAGAGGGAGGATTAAGGGTAGACAGGGAAAAAGTATTTATATAGTGATAGATACTGTGCTAAGTGCTTTTTAACAAATCTTACTTCATTTAAACTCCACACAACCCTACAGAGTAGATGCCACATTTAACAGTGGAGGAAACTGAGGCAGAGGTTAAGTGCCCAAGGTCACACAGCTAGTAAGTGTCTGGGGGCTGGATTTGAACTCAGGTCTTTCCACCTCTAAGTCCAGTGCTCTATCCACTGGATCATCAAGTATCTCAGAGGATGGGGATCAAGGGGTGTTATGTTCCTGAGATTCTGAAGTTTTTGCTAGGGATCTTGCCTCACACAGCAGAACCATTTTTAATCATCCTAATGCATTTCAGCCCTCAGACAAATTATGGAGCAGGAGTAGGGAGCCTTGGCATGTTGTCAGCTTCCTTTCAGCATCCCACAAGTTCTCCTGTACACTGTACACTCCCCCTACCCCATACACACATCTAGATGCTCAGTGCCCTCGGGTCCAAGAATTTATATGAAGGCCCACCGGGGGTAATGGAACCTTCTCACCATCTTTTCTATCCCTCTTTCCCTCAAAAATAAGACATAAAAAAATAATCTCTCCATCCTGAGTTCCATCTTTCCAAAGGTGCTGCACTCTGGCTAAGGCTAATTTGATGAGCAAAGAAAAGCAGAGCAGGGGTTAGAAACCATAGATTCTATAGCTACATCTATGCCATTAATATGCTCTGGAACCACAAGGTGAATTCTCCTTTTCCTGGATGAGGAAAAATTCCCTTTATCAAATGAAAGGGTTAAACTAGCTATTTCTAAAGTTTCTACCAGATCTGAAATTCTGTGGTCCTAATTCAAGTGAAGGATCAACCACTATAAAAGGCATGAAAGCAAACGTTTCTATTTTAACAGGGGCCTTCGAGACCCTAACCCAAAGAAGCGTCTCTAGTAGAATTCCAGAAGCTATGTCAGACTGGGGCAGCAGCTCTCTTTGACTAGGGGTCTTTCATCATCTTGTAGGTGGCCACTAACTATACTATACTTAATGTTAGCTCTCCCTGGTCACATGTAAAAAGTCCATCCAGAGGAGTCTATGTAGTAGTCGACAGCAGAAACTTGGGTCTCCCAGCCTGAGATACCTTGTTCCTGCCCCTGATACCTTTTCTTTTATTTCTAAACAGCTGGGCAGAATACTACTCTGGCACCTAAGCTGACTCTTCTTCTCCCCTTGCCTGAACTAAGAATCAGTGGTCCTGGGTTCTAAGCCATGCTCTGATACTTACTATTGGGCAACAGTTTCCTCATCTATAAAATCACCAGGTTGGGCTGGATGGCCACAAAGATCCCTTCCAACTCTCATTTGTGAGCCTTTGAGATGCATTTGGTTTATAAAGGCTTTCTTTTGGTGTTCCCCAACTCCAGATGCCCTAGGGCATTGATTAACCAGGACTCTAGGTCTGGACATATGCTCTCTTAGGATGTTGACTATGTTGGATCTATTCTGTGCCAAGCAGGCTATGGGCCACCATTCATTTGTTCGTTCATTCATTCAACAAACATTTGGTAAACACCTACTACCTACTGGTAGTGCTTGGCACTGTGGGGTACAGAGATAAGATAACAAGCACACAACACAAAAACCTGCCCAAGGGAGTAAGTAGCAAACACCGTTTGGATAAAGCAGGGAATTCAACAATTCAAGAAACATTTATTTAACGCCGATGGCATAAATAGGCACAGAGCTTACAGTCAAATGTGATACAAACACAGAACCATAATATGTTTAATATGGTAAGGGTATTTGAAAGGGACAAAAGGAAGTGCCCTGAGAAGTGTGTGTGTGGGAGTGAATCTTGGAAGGCTTCTTGGAGAAAGTGGCATTTGAGTTGGCCTTTAGAGGACTCGCAGGTGAAGAAGGAGAGGGCATAGGAAACTTGAGTGAAGGCAGGAAAGCTCAGGTCATGTTCAGGGGACAGAGGATTGGCCAAGGAAGGCATCTGAGCCGAGTTCTAAAGGATGGGCAAGGTGCTGACAGGTAGATATGCTGGGGGCAGACAGTACAGCATTAGGTAGGGTTAGGGGATGGCTTCTGGTCAGCTTAGTACCCATAATCAGAAATATGACCTAATGGCTAGCAAGGTAAGAAGGAACTAGACTGCAATAATAATAGCTAACATTTGTCATTGGCAGAGTGTTTTACCTCTCCTTGGTCCTCACAATAAGTCTGTGAGGTGGGTTCTATCACTGTTTTCAATTTACACTTGAAGAAACTGAGACTGAGAGAAATGAAGTGATTTGTTCAGGATCTTTCAACTAGTAAGAGTCTGATGTAGAACTGGAACTTGGCTCTTCCTGACTCCAAGTCTAGGGTTTTGTGTGAGCCACCTAGTTGTGATGAGTCTTAAATGTAAGACTGAGGAGTCTGGATTACATCTAATAGGTAGTGGGAAGGAATTGCTTTGAAAAAGTCTGGAAAGGGTTTGTTTTGGGGGGAGTGTGCAGCAGAAGGAGGGTGATATTGTCAACTCTTTTCAGTAAGGAACATTAATCTGGCAGCAGTATGAGGGATGGTTTAGAGAGCAGTTAGGCACTCGTTATGGTAGCCAGGTGGAAGGGGATAATTGCCTTGAGTCAAGGTACTGACAGAAGACTGGACAGAAGGGGACAGATCTGAGAAACATAAGGGAGGTGGGATCAACAATGTTCAGCTCACGATGATGGCTGCACCCCAAATTCAGACCTAGTGGGAAACAAAGGCAAGCACCAGATTGTGGAGCCATCCTTCAGGGAGCCATCTTCTTTCCTCCCTTTCTTCAGCCCCAAGGGAGGTTGCATTCCTTCCTTCCTGCCTATAACAAGCACTTCATAACCATCTACTTTGTCCTACGCGCTGCACTAGGTAATAGGGATGCAGTACAAAAATTCTATTGGGTGGAATGAACACATATAAGTAAATACAAAAGAAAGGCTAGGGATAGGGATTCCTGTGCCTGGGATTTTACTGGTATAGAGGATTCTTGAATGAGGAACATCCCTCAACCAACACAGGCTGGAATTGTAGAGTTGTCAACTTGCTTTCAGCCCTAAGGGGATGGTAGGTGCCTTGCCTAGGACCATAGAACCAGTATGTGTTAGTGGGACTTGTGCCCAGGCCTTTTTAGGCAGCCAAATGGCCCGTCAGACAGAGAGAGCACTAGACCTGGAGAAAGAAAGTCTCCAGTTCATAATCCTTCCTGAGACACTTACTAGTTCTTACCCAGCGTAAGTCACTTAACTTTTTTCTGCCTCAGCTTCCTCATCTGTAAAAATGGGATTCACGATAACCTCTACTTCCCAGAGCTGACCTGAGGATAAAATAAGACATTTTAATAGAGCTTTGCAAACCTTGAAGTACTATAGAAATAAATGCTAGCTATTATCATTTCCTGATTCTGAGAACAGCTCTCTATCCACTGTGCCATGAAAATACCTACAAAATAAATACAAAATGCTTTTTTTTTTGAGAGAGAGATTCAGAAAAGATCTCTTGTAAAAAGGTGGCACCTGAGCTGGATTGTAGACATATATTTAGCCACTTATGCCTGTAGAGATCTGGCGGTAATGGAAGAGGGGTGAAGTGGAGGGATGTCAAAGGGAGGAAGGGAAATATTCTGGAAAACAGGGTCCTGGGAGTCCCTTTGGTCCTGTGGGGTAGTTTCTGGTTGACCAGTCTCCAAGGTTACTAGACATGATCTAAACACAATGGTCAATCCACTGGGGAATGGATGAACCTGTTGTGGTATATGATTAGAATGGAACACCATTGTGCTATAAGAAATGACAGCAGGGTTTCCAAAGGAAAACCTAGGAAGACTTACATGAACTGATGCAAAGTGAAGTGAGCAGAACCAGAACACCATACACAGTAACAGCAATACTGTACAACGATCAACTGAGAATGACTCAGCTAATCTCAGCAATACAGTGAAGTAAAACAATTCCAAAGGACTTAGGAAGAAAATGCTATCCATCTTTAGAGACAGAACTGATGGAGTTTGAATTCTCATTGAAACATAATTTTTGTCACTTTTTTTTTTCTGGCAACATGGCTAATATGGAAATAAGCACACATACAAAAATAAAATAAATATGGTGAGAACTGATTCCACCTTGAAGGCAAAAATCTCCAAACATGAGCCTCTTAGATTGGGGAAAGTCTAAGGAGGAATAGTGCCTCCTGTGAAATATGACTGGAGGGAGCCTTTCAGTTTTGCAGCTCAAAGATCCTGAAATTACTGGCTTGCCTTAGGCCATGGGCCATCAAATTCCACAGTTAGGGAGGCGTTCCTCTGAGTTAAAGTCCCTGTATTAAAATTCAGAGACCCTATCTTAAGTCATTAGGAGTCCTTAACACCTTAGAAGGATTAGTTGACAAAAATCTGCCTCATACTGTGTGTGTGTGTGTGTGTGTGTGTGTGTGTTGGGGTGGGGGGAGGTGGGGGTGATGAGCAAATTTCCATAGTGAAGAAAGAGGGAAAGGCTCTGAATATAAGGAAGGGCTATTAAGTGCTTCATCTTGGGGCCAAAGATGTGGGAAAGTAAAAAAGGTAAGTGATTAGGCATCTTCTTTTCCACTTAAAGCCTTAGGGAGTTACTTAGAACCCTTGGAGGTTAAGGGACTTGCCCAGGGTAACACAGGCAATAGTTGTCTAGACCTTGAACCAAGGTTTCCTTGACTCTACGACCAACCCTCTTATTACCGAGTCTCAAAGTGTGGTCAGGGAACTCTTGGGTCCGAGGTTAAAACTATTTTCATAATATTGCAGGGATGTTTTCATTTTTAATTCAGAAAATATCAATAGATGTAACTCATATAAGTTTTTTGAGGGTCCTCAATAATTTTTTAAGAGTGTAGAAGAGTCCTAAGACTGAAAAAGTGTGAGAACCACTGCACTACACCCTTCTTCCTCTCCTGGAATAGATAAGTTTCTTGACAGTCTCTTCCTGAGCACTATCTTCCTTCCCCCAAGCATGTGGTCTGGGACTGAGTACACATTAGGGAAGAGAAGGCCCAGGATGTAGGGAGGGATTCTGCGGGTCTCCTGCCTGATGGCAAGAGGGAGAGAAAGTGAAAGGTGCGAGCTGGATTGTATTGAAGAGGTATCACCCCAAAATTGATGGGCTCAGGGAACTTCTTTTGTCTTAGCTGCTTCAGGTGAAGCAGATTCATCCCCAGAAGGGCTCCCCTCTCTGATTTCTCTCCATGGCTTTTCGTAGGATTACCCAGGAGATTGACTCCACCCTTTCTCCTGTTCTAAAAAGGACCCCAGTGTCTTATAAATAATTCCTTCACCTGTCCCACGTATAGCCCTGGGTAAGTTCCTGATTAAGTCCTGTGCCTCTGTGTCCAACTGAGACTTTAGGCTTTCACTGTATCTTATGCAAGGTGATTCAGCACAAAATAAATACTTCTTTGCTGTGGAGAACAGAATTTTCTGGCATTAAAAACACATGCCATTAGGGAAATTCACATGGAAAAATGAACCTTTGTTGTGCCCCCTCCTCTACCCCAGAGATCTGGGACCTAGGTAATTTCTCAGGAGGAAAGTTGATTATCTTCTGAATACTCTGCCACTGTTGTCACCAGATGACTCAAACTTCAGGCCCCTCAGATTCTGGTTCCCACCTGAGCTGAACTCTTCTTCTGCTCCGCCTTCACGACTGAGCTTGAGAGAACCTGTATCCATTCCACACCACAAGGGCTGGCCAGAGATGGTTCACTAAAGATGGCCATGAATGAATGGTTGGTTCCCATTCAAGCCTCCTCTCTGACTTCTCATTATCCAAAAGGAAAAAAACCCCAATATAGTAACAGTAGTAATATCTGGTGCATGCGGAGCTTGAAGGTTCACAAAGTGTCCTGCATATGTTAGCTCATTTGTTCCTTACATTAACTCTGTGAGGCAGGTGCTTGAAACGTTACTAGCCCCATTTTGCAGATGTGATTCAGGGAAACAAAGCCCATGGTTATACAGCTAATAAATATCAGAGGCAGGCTTTGGATACAGGCCTTTCAACTCCAAGAAAGTCTAACACTTCTTCCACTACTGGAAACCCTGGTCCTGTCATTTAAAAAGGTTGCTAACTCCAGGCCTAACAGATTAAGGCTAAAGGTTTCTACCTAGTCTGCACGACTATGTGTCAATGGCCTTACCTGACTTACCCAGTCTTTTCTCCCTAATACCTGCCTACAACATTCTAGTCAAGCTGTCTCCTGCTATACCGTCCTCATTCCTCTTGTTTTTACTTTTACACCTACTGTCCCCCACCCACTAAAGGGTCTCTGGTTCTTTCAGGGCCCAAATTCTCCGAAAAGCCCTCCTAGACCAGCCCAGCCCACAATGATCTCTCCCTTCTCTGAACAGTACTTTTTGGCTTTACCAGACAATCTCACATTTAGAAATCACCTTAGAA
Organism: Potorous gilbertii; assembly: GCA_028658325.1. Taxonomy (NCBI): domain Eukaryota; kingdom Metazoa; phylum Chordata; class Mammalia; order Diprotodontia; family Potoroidae; genus Potorous; species Potorous gilbertii. The sequence continues at coordinate 124,134,960 of CM053772.1, read as the reverse complement.
GAATGGCAGAGTCATATGGGACCTTAGAGATCATCCAATACAAAAGGCCCAGAGACATTAGGAGACTTGCCATCACACAGCTAGTTAGTAGCAGGACCTGGGCAAAGTCTTAGTTCTGCCACCCAGCTGATGGTTTTTTCTATAGACATGGGCAGTTTCCCTTTGATTATTAACATTCTATGGTTGTTTCATGTGTTTGTGTGTGCGTGCGTGTGTGTGTGTTTTGTCTTATCTTCCCAAACAAGGACAGAAGCTTCTTTCAGGGACGGGCTGTGTCTCTCCTCTTCCTGTGCAGCTTTCTCCCCAGCTCAGTGTGTGTGTGTGTGTGTGTGTGTGTGTTTTGTCTTATCTTCCCAAACAAGGATAGAAGCTTCTTGCAGGGAAGGGCTGTGTCTCTCCTCTTCCTGTGCAGCTTTCTCCCCAGCTCAGTACCTGGCCTGGGTCTGAGCACACATTGAGTGCTGCCAAACTGAATGGATGATCCTTTATAGAGTCCAATCGCTCTCCCAGTGCTGTGTGGGATCCAGGGAACTGACCAGGCTAGTCAGCTCCTAAGACCATGGCTCATTTTATATTCTACCCACTTGCCCATGGCCCATCACCAGCCCTGGAAGTGCTGCTCTAAATATCATCATCATTAGCCAAACAATTATCCTGCTGGCCTCAAGAAGACAGGTCTACATGGCTATTAACCACCCTTCGTAGGCCTCCACTTCCTCCTGTATAATATACAAGAGTGGATTGTCTGGTTGTAAGTATTTGGGGAGATGGAAGTGAAATCCAAGAGGGCCTGCTTGGCCACCCCAGAAACAGAGGAAGTGAGAGAGGACAGAGGGACTGAGTAGCTTTAGCTCAGCAGTCCAAGAATACCCAGCAGCCACTTTAGGAGAGGCTGGGGATTCAAGCCCTCACCTTCCTGGGTGCTCTTAGGCAGCTCCCAAGCCCCACTCTGAACTTTACTTTTTAAATGGGGGAGGACAGCACGGAGGAAATGGGGTAGAGTAGAAGGAGCACGAGGTTTTCAGGCTCTGCCACTTACTACCTGTGTGACTCGGATTAGACTGCTGTGTTTCTCTGGACCTCAGTTTCTTTATCTGTTAAACTAGGGAGTCAGACTAGTTGGCTTCCAAGGTCCCTCCCAGATCCATACGACTGTCTCCCTAGGGCTTAGTGACTGACGAGAAGTTAATGAGAATGGCAGCAGGGCCCTTTGCAGATTGGAAATGCCACCTCACAAACAACTACCAGCCTTACATCTTTCAAGGCTGTGAGCTCCCAGATGGACATCTCCACACCCCCTGCCTGCTGCCGCTTTCATTCCAGATGAAGCCTCTGGTCCCCATCAGTGCCCCAAATGTTCATACCCTCCATTTTTTTTCCAATCAGCTTGCTCCAAAGCAAGTCTCTCCAGCCTAACCCTCCTGCCACCGTGACAGCCTCCTTGCCTTCTCTGTCCTTGCCTTCTCAGCTTCCTCCATTGTGTCTGATACTGACAGCTGGTAAATCCCTGGACTCAGGTAGCTGGATGCCTGAGAACAAGGCGGCACCACTGTGCTGTCACAGCCGGAGAAAAATATGGCAACATCTATGAGGCTTCCCCATCTCTGGCACTCCCTTTCCTGGTCTCTTCCTGCTGGCCCAGCACCTACCTCCTTCACCAGGGCACACCCACTAGAGACCCGACTCTACTGTGCTTCCTGGGCTGAAGGCAGAAAGCTGTAGGAATAGGAGTGCCCAACACTCCCTCCCATGCTCCCCTCCCTGCCTCCCTGATCCTTAGGAAATTTAACCCTTTGCTTTTGCAGAGCAAAGCTGACTCAGAAAGTTCTAAACTGGGAGGCTTCCTGTTTTGATTGCACTGCGATGGTCCAATTAATTGGCATACCTGTATCAAGCCCCTAGGATATTTTCAGCCTGTTGGCCTTGTCTCCCATTTCTCCCCTATGTACAACCTTTAGTTCAGGCAGACTGGTCTTCTCTAGACTCTAACTCATACTTTTCCATCCTCATATTTGCTCACACGGTTCTTCTACCTAGAATGCCCTTCCCCCCACCCAATCCAACTCCTCCTCTGAGGCTTACCTCAAGCCCCACCTCCCTGACCACTCCAGTCCACCTATCTTCTTGCTCTGAAGCCTACAGTTTTACCATCTTACCCACTCACTCGTCTTTCTCATCCTTGCAAAAGAGGGAAAACACAATTGTCCTGCCTCTGCCTCCTGGAGTTGTCCAACCTGCTGCCCCTCATTCCCTTCCCGACCCCTTAATTCTTGTCTCCTTTCCCCCTGGCCTCTCTCCTCAGCCTGAAATCATTCACCCCTCCCTGAGGGATGGCTCCTAATCCAGTGGCCCCAGTCTGTCCATGACACTTGTTCTCAGGTGTATTTTTTTTGTTCACCCACACTTTTGTCTGATTGTTTCCAGAATTCTTTCTGGCTCAGCTACTAGCCACTAAAAGCCTAGTACACACAGAGCTCTTGGTAGCCAACCATGAACTGGTCAGGAGTGAGGAGGTCATGCTTTATGGCTTTAATAACAGAGTTACGAAAGGTCTCATAACTTCATTAATGCCTGCAAAATCTACAAGAGGCAATCAATGTTAAGAAAATGATATGCTGTGCTTTGAGGGTATGGAAGGAAGTGGTGGGGGTAGTGAGGCTGGTTTATTCACCTCCCCCCAAAACTATATCTGGCTCCAGGAGAAAGTATTAACCCCTCCAGTGGACATTCAAGGCTTCCCACAATCTAGCACTAACCTATTTTTCCCACCTCAATTCAATTCAAAGTCTTCTTTAATCTCTTACGAGATGCCAGACCTGGGGATACAAAGTCAAAACAAGACAACCAAAAATAACCAAAAATCCCCCAAACAATCCCTGAGTTCAAGTATCCCACTTTCTCCTAGGGAGCAAGGGCAGACGAGGAGGACAACACAGACAGTGAAATAAATACAAAATGACCACAAACATTGAATTCAAAGTAATGGATAATGGAGAGGGAACACTAATGACTGAAGCAGAGGAGTAGAACCAGGAAAGGCTTCCAACCAGAGCCTTCAAGGGAGCTAGCAATTCCAAGAGGCAAGGGTGAAGAGGGAGATTATGGCCATGGGGCTAGCACATGCAAAAGCCCTGAGGTGGGCAAAGTAGTGTTGTACAGGGGAACTCCAAACACCACAGTATTACTGGAAAAGAGAGTGTTTGTGGGGAGTAATACACAATCAGCCTGGAGAAAGGTGGAAGCCAGATTGTGAAAGGGCTTAAAAGTCAAACAGAGGCACTTATATTTTGTCCTAGAGTTCACAGGAAGCTGGTAAAGCTGGCTGAGGAGGGGGTGGGGTGCACATGTTCAGAGTACACTACTCCCCTCCTTAAAGCCTCTACTTCTGACCACTTTTCTCAGGGTCAAACTTAAGGCTATGCTCATTCCCAAGTCTCCACACCTTTTACTCAAGCTTCTTTCACACATCCTTCTTCAATAAACTTTCCCTCCTCTTTACCTATCCAAATTCCAGCACCCATCCTATAAGGTCCAGGACAAAGCCTACCTCCTTCAGGCTTCCCAACCAGAAGTGAGTACTTTCTGCTCTTTAGAGAGCTTAGGGATACTTAGTATCCTAATTCTTATATATAACATTACTGCTTGATACTGTTTGTTTCCCTCCTATATGTATCTTTTCCCCTGCTTGGCTTTCAGGGCAGGGTCTGATTATTCTAGGAACATGGATCATTTTTAAACTAGAAGGTATATTAGCAAATATCTTCCCGAAACCCTCCCTTTTACAGGGAAGGAAAATGAAGCCCAGAAAGGCAAGGGTGACTTACCCAAAGACACACAAATGGTGGCAAAGGCCATACAAGATTTCCTGAAACTTAGACACATGCCCTTACACCACTGTTTTAAACAACTATTTTGACCATAGTGATCATAGATTTGGAGTTGGAAGGGATCATCTCCAATCCCCTTTATTTTACTGATGAGGAAAGTGAGTCCCAGATGGGTTAGATGTCTGGTCTGAGGTCACAAAGCTAGTCACTGAGAGAAGCAGAGCTGGATAGGAATTGATTTAAATATTTCCACACATTTCTCTTGCCTCCTCCACAGACCCCTGGCACAGATCTGGGCACACAGCACACAACACAAACTTGAGAAAAGATCAGAATCCACTTTTACCTCTTTCACCCTCCTAATTACTGTAAGTGACTGACGGTGTTAGACATGGGTAAGGGTGGCATTAGAGGTCTAGGTCAAATCGTAGAGCTGGAACTAGGCCTTTCTGACAGCAAGCCCCACTTCCTAAACACCCTCGCTCTCCTCCAAACCACCCGGAATAGAGAGGAAGAAATGGCATCTTTGTCACAGCTCTGGCTCAAAACTGGTACTGATGGTAACGCTCTAGGTGCTGAAAATGTTTTCTTGTGCTCCGTAGGGTTTTGGGGTGGTTGTTTTTGGTATCCGAGAGAACAGTCAAGTTGTGGATCTGAGGCATTTCTCTCTCTCTATCTCTTGCCTTGGTGGGTGGGGGTGGGGAACAGCAAAAGAAGGTAGGAGGTGGGTTGGTATCGTCTGGTCCTTGTGGACCAGAATGTTTTTCTGTTTTGTTTTTTTAATTTAGAGACGGTGTCAGACCCTTTCCCTGGCACACCCGAGGAAGCGAGGGCCAGCTCTGGGTGCAGTCAGCAAACTGGAAATCAGAAGAGCTTTCCAATGGTCCCTGGTCTCTACAAGCCCCTAGACAGTCCACATGTCTATCCAAGTGCCACCATTGTGCAAGCTCGCTTCCGTGGGGTAGGTATAAACAAGGTCATCCGCAAGTCTAAACCCACCCGCGGTGAGTACCCTCCTCCCTCCCTCCCAGCCCCGCAGCCCTCCCCGCTGAGCCGAGGCAGGGTGCTCTCGCTCATCCCCCCCGCATAGTTCTGCAAATTGTTTTCCCGCGAGCAGAGCCCAGCCAACATGTCCGCTTCCCCGCGTTACGCGGCACTCGGCGTTCCGAGCTGCTTAGCGAGCTGTCACTCCCGCGCGGCTGCCTGGCACCGCTCTGCCCTCGCTGTGCCGCTACCAGGCTGGGGCTGGAGGGGCAGGTGCGGCCCCCGATGCCAGGCTCCAAGAGCTCGCCGTCTGACACGGGGCCGCCCCCGCCCTGCCCCCACCTCCCGGCTCCTCGTGCGTACAAATGCGCGTATTTATTTTGCAATTAAGCGTCGCAGCGGAAAGTGGAAGGAGAAATCCTTTGTTCGGGGGGCCGGGTTTGGACGGGGAGCGAGGTGCACTCGGCGTGGAGGGCGGCCCCTCCCCCTCTTCCTCCCGGAACCTTCGGAGCCTCCCCCTCCCCCGCCCCCTGCGCCTTCCCCCAGAGCGGCAGCTCCCTGGCCCACGTCCCGCGCGCCGCTCCTGCGGCACCGAGCCCTTGATCGCCCATCATCAGGGGCAGGGAGAGCGCGCTCCGCCCCGAGCCTCCCCTTCCCGCACCTCCGATCCTCGCACCCGGTTCCCAGGGCTCCTGCAGCAGCCAACGAGCCGTGGCATGCCGTGCGCCGCACGACGCTCCCAGCTCCCCCGTCCAGCCCCAGGCTTGCGCCGCCGCCGGCCTAGGCAGATCCACGCAGCAATCCGGGCCGTGAGGCCTGGGACCGCGTTCCGCGCTGGATTGGCCCGGGTGCCCGACTTGTGCGCCGCCTGGGCGGCAGCCGGAGGAGAAGTTCCACCCGCTTCCCTCCCCACCCACTTCCCAGCTCAGGTCATGCCGTGGGGCCACAGGGCAGGAGGGAGATCGCAGGGGGCGGGGGGCGAGCTCCGCCGCCCCGCCTGGCTCCTCGCCCTCTCGGCTCCCGGGACTTCCCGGGGCATCCATCAGTTGAGAGCGGTCCCACCCACCCACCTACCCGGGAGCGCGGTACCTGGGTCCCTGGAGCAGTCCCCGCCGCGCTCCTCTTTCCTTTCCCCGGAACTGATGTGAGGGCTGGTGGAGAACATGAGGGAGGGGGAGCAAGAGGACCGGGCTCCTGGGGCCTCCCAGGGGGCGCAGAGAAATCTGCCTCGATCCGGGTGGCTTTTCATGTCCCGTGGGCAAATCTGATGACCTTCCTCCCTCCTCGGCGCCCCTCCCACCTTCCCCCGCACGAGTCCCCTTGGGTTCCTCCACCCTGCCTCTCTCACCCACACCGTCTTCCTCCCGCTCTTTTGTCCGCCTCCCCGAACCCTGACCCCCTCGGTCTCTGGGTCCCACGCTTGTCCAGTCGTGGGCTCTCGCCTGCCCGCCCCTGGCGTTCCTGCTTGTTTGGTCGATCCCTTTCGCGCGGCCCCGAAGTGTGAATGCCAATTAGGGGGCAGGAGGATGTGTATCTGAGATGTGCAAACACAAAAGGCAGGAAATAAAAGTCATCTCCCACCGAAGAGGAGAGGTAACCATGGCTACCTGGGACCTCATTTAAAACGGTGCCGGCCGCGGGCGAAAAGGCACCACTTCCCATTGTCAGAGACGCTTACGCGAGGCTTTGAAAATGCTAAGCCCCCTGGAAACCGTCTGGGGAGTCGGAAAACGAAAATGAGGAAGGGGAAAAATAGAAATGATATTTATTTCTGTTGGTGTGTGAGTCTGGAGAACCTCCTCGTCTTCCCCTTGATCGCCATTCCCCGCCCCCCCCTTCTTTTTTCCCCATCCTCTTCCTCCTTCATTCCCCCCTCCTCGTCCTCCCCTTTCCAGCTATTTCCACTCCATGCAAAGAAACTCTCTTCAAATGAAAACAAAAATTGGGAGGGAGGACAAGGTGGCAAGAAGTGGACTAATGGGTTCCAGTTGCCCAGACAGACAGAAGGACCACTAGACACAAAGTCAGGTGTCTGGGGAAAGCAGCCAGGAAGGGCTGTGGCTGGCCGAGGGCTGAGGGGGGGCCGTGAGGAGGGGCAGGCTGCAGGAGGAAATGGAGAGGGCAGTAGCTACAAAACCCAGGGATAGAAGCTCTCCTCCACCAGATGCCTTCCCCCTGGAGGGCAATTCTCAAGGGCAAGAAATAGATTCCCTGAACTTGTACACTAAGCAAACTGGTGAGGGGTGGGGAAGGGAAGTGATGAGAGGAGAGAGTTGGGGGGGGGGGGCTGTCTTTAGGGCATTATTTAATTCCCCTTTTTTTCTCTCAACCTAGAATAACTAACAATCCCAAAGTACTGTACACACATTGTCTCTGAGCTTCACAACAACCCTGTGAGAAACCACAGGTACTGTTTTCAAATTAGGAAACTGAGGCCAAGAGAGGTTACTTGGCCTGCCCATGGCATAGTAAATATCAGAAGCGAGATTGAAACCCAGGTCTTTCTGACTCCAAGGCCCATGTGCTAGCCACTAAGTCATACTGCCTTTGCAAAATGAGAGCTGGAATGTATTAATACAATATCTTTCCCTTCCCTTCTTTACAGTAAGCAAATTTCGTCCAAAAAGTCTTTGACTGAATAGGCCCATTACAGGTCACTCACCAGCACTCACATTTAGGTATACAGCCTTTGTTTATTAGCTGCTGATGGACACCACTGTATGTATTTTAATTATCAAGCAACTTTATATCTCTGCAACTTTGTATCTCTGTGTATGTTTCCTGAGTACTTTGCTTCTTTCTCTAGGTTAGAGGTTCCCCCAGAGCAAGAATTGGGTGGGGGTCGTTTTCACTCCCTGCAAACTTATCAAACACTACCTGAACTGAGCCATCATATAGTGAGTCCTCAAAAGGCATTAGATGATGATGGAGTGGTTGGTCTTCACTGTAAACTTCTGAGGGGTAAAAATGTTGGAGAAGTTGAGGTACAAAGAGGGTAAGTGGCTTGGGTAACAAAATGGCAGTTAGAGATCAAGAATTATGCCAGATGATTGTTTTATAACAATTGGAAGATGTCAACTCCCAAGAAATTGTTCAGGACAGAACCTGAGACTGGGTTGGAGGAAGTAGAAAAGGAAAGGCAGGGAGAGGAGAGAAAGACAAGGGGTTGCTATTTAAATGCCTGAAACATCTGAAGAGTTGGTTTCCCCAGGGAAGCAGTAGGAGACCAATCCCTAGAGGTGCTAAAGCTAGATGATACTGTGTGATAATGCATACTGCAGAGATAGGGATGTTTTTCTCCTAGAAAGCACTAGCATGCAATATCAGCCTTATTGTAGACCTGGACACTTTCAGGCCATGGGACATAGTTGGGAGAGAGGTAGTTCTTGAATGTCCTGATAACGTGCCATTTCAAGAGAGAAAAAATCCAGGTTGCCTGAAAAGAGTCTTTACTCCTGACTCCAGTGCCTGACCTTAGAGATATATGAGGAGGCTTCCTGCGGCACTTATGGGGGTGGGGGTAACCTGTCCATTTAGATGATACTTCTAAATTTGGAGGAGGGAAGAAGCAGGGCCCATGGATACATTGGCATATGGGACTCCCAGGGAGGAAACTCGCTCCAAAGCTTCAGATGAGCATCATATAATCTTGGAGAGCTTCCTGGGACACAGAATTTTAAGTGACTTGTCCTGGGTCACAGTTAGTATGTGTCAGAGGCATGATTTGAATCTGGATCTTTCCAGTTTCCAGGCTGCCTCTCTTTATAAATGTGTATCATTTTAATTCCAGAAATCCTCCTTGGCTCAGAGGTGTTAATTTTATGATAGGTCCTGGAGTGTTACAATAGAGAATGAAAGCCACTAGTAAAACACACAGAGATACCATTTTTAAACTTTGCCTACGATTCACAAATGCCTTGTCCCAGCTGCTACTGCATGCCCAGGGTTACAGTCTTTAGCCAGGTAGGATTTGGGCGGAGAGCTGTATGGCAAATTTTCTTGAATCTGTTAATGTTCTACCATATCCTTTGCACCAGAACTGTTCAAATCCTTGGTCTTTCAGAGTCATAGAAAGAAAAAAAAAATACTTGTGACATGGCACCACCAGTTCCCCATCAGGCTCTGCGTAAATGGAACAACTATTCAATACCCCAACAGCTCCCTCTCTTTTCCCATTCCATTGCCACTGCCAGGATAAGACTCCATAGTTCATAAGGAGCAGAGGTACTTCTCTTTTTTTACCTCAAGGGCAATCAAATAGCCAGGGTTTTAGTTGCCACTCAAACATTAATTTTTGTGAGCCTAAGGCACATACCGTTATGGTCAGCTAGTCCTATTCCCTTCTTTTACATCTCAGGTAACCAAGGGAGGTTAAGTGAATTGCCAGAAGATCCCATAGGTGTCAGGTCCTTAGACTCAAAGGCTGGTACTTTTTCTCATAGCCCTGTGGGCTTAAGTGTTCTCATCTTTCATACCAAACTGTGCTCTCCCACAGATTTCTCTATATTTGTTGGTCTCCTAACCTCAGGGTCATCCCTTAACTCTTGTCTCTTCCTCCCCACTGTCGAACATATCCAATCATATATCCATGGCCAATCTTGATGTTTCTGCCTCCACATTTCTCAAGTCTGTGATTGTCTGCTCATCACGGCTGCCACCTTAGTTTAGAACACCATCACCTCTTGCCTAGACTATTGTAATAACCTAAGCAGTCTCCTTATTTCCAATTTCTCCTCTCTATACTCCAAACAACTGACAAAAGAGTCTTCCTGAGGCACAATTCTGATCTTATATTTTTTATTTTTTTAAATTTTATTTCAATAGTATTTTATTTTTTTCCCAATTACATGGCAAGACAATTTTTAGCATTCATTTTTACAAGATTTTGAGTTCCGTATCTTTCTCCCTACCTCCCCTCCTGTCTTCCGAGAATGGTAGGCAATTTGATATAGGTTATACATGTACTATCATGTAAAACATATTTCCATATTAGTCACAGTTGTGAAAGAAGAAACAGATAAAAAAACGAACATAAAAAAGAAGGTAAGTGAAAATAATATGCTTCGATCTGCATTCAGAGTCCATCCGTCCTTTATCTGGACAGGGATGGTATTTTCCTTTGTGAGTCCTTTGGACTTATCTTGGATCACTGTGTTGCTGAGAAGAGCTGAGTCATTCATAGTTGGTCATCACTCTGACCTTATTATCTCTTTCTGCTTAAAAACTTTCAGTGGTTCCTTACTGCCAATATGATGAAATATCAACTCCTTAGCTTGGGATTTAAGACCCCCACAATCTGTCTCTAACTGATTTTTCCAGGCTGATTTCACATTATTTCCTTTCATGAAAATTCTAGCCAACATGAGATGGCTGTTCTCTGAGTTCTGTATTTCATCTCCTGCCCAGTGGGTCTGGAATTCACTCCCTCTTTGTCTCGGTCTTGGAGAATAAGCATCTTTCTTCCAAGGTAAGTTCATATGCCATCTTATCCCATATAGGTTTCCCGAAAACACACTTCCTTCCTCACTCCTCAAATGACCTTCTTAGTTATACTGAGGGTATGTCTTCTCCCTCCTTCCCATAGGTGAGGGGACTTTCTTGTTTTTGACTTTGCATCTGCATTGCTTAGTGTAAGTTCTTGAACACAGTGGGTACTTACTAAGATATTAAAAGCTGTCTTGGATCTGATGTTGATGAACAAATTTTCAGAAATGGGAAAACATTATATAAATGTAATCGGCCACCCTCACCATCATCAATCACCATCATCACTTTGTCAACTGGAACGTTGTCATTTTCCTTAAATCTAGCCATATGGTGAGGTTGGATTCTAAACCCTAGGTTCTCTGCCTTATAGTTGCCATGCCCAAGGGAGACCACTACTTTTTCCCTTCCTTCAAGTGAGGAAGATTGAATTTGGCCCTATGATTACTCCTTCCCTTATTTACCAAAAGTCATCAAAGATCACCTCTATAGTAAGGACCTACTGGGTGGCCAGCCAGGTGCTAGGTGATGATGGGGCATCATAGGAGCAACATAAGGAATGGTCATTAACCTTAAGGAACTCTCAAAATCAATTCAGTAGATGTTTATTGAATGCCTACTACGTGCTTGGCTCTGGGGACAGACAGAGGGAAATGAAATTAGCTCACAGAAAACCATTAGAGAAAAGTAAGTGATAATTTCAATCTAGCCACACTGGTCTACTTGTTGGACACCATGTTCTACCTTCTGTCTCTGTGTCTTTGCATAGGCCATCCCTGTGTCTGGAATGCTCTACCTCTTTACTGTGCCTCAAAGTTTCCCTGGATTCCTTTCAGATCTGACCTTCTACAAGAGGTTTTCTGCCCATCCTGGGCCTAGTCCTCTATATGCTTTGTATGTAGCATAGTTATTTTTATGTTTGTCTGTTCCATTAGAATATAAACTCCTGAAGAGAAGGGGGTTTTTGGTTTGTTTTTTTTTTAACTTTCTTAGTATCCCTGGTGTTTGACACAGTACTTGGCACATAGCAAGTTCATAATAAATACTTGTTGACTGACTGGCCTATGTTTTAGGAATTCACAGGAGGAAAAAACTGTTTTGGCCTAAAATAGTCTGTGAAGGCGAATAAAGGCAACAGACCTTAAGCTAGGCTTTTAAGGAAGGAAGAAGTAAAAGGGAGAAGGGAGAGGCCATTTCAGTCAGGTGAACAGCAATCTCCAGGTCATAGGGGAATGGTGTATGGAGGAAAGGAAGCTAAAAGATAGGAAAAGGTCAAATTGTAGAGGCTCTTGGAAAGCATCTTTTGTGTTTCTTTTTTGGTCTCATTTCTCCAATGTCCAGGGGAATGCCTTGGCCTCATTTCCTGAACAGCCTTCACCCATCCCTAGGGTGGGAGTGGGACACAATGATATTGGGATATGTGTATAGCCCCTTCCCAGTGTAGTCAAACTGTTCACCTCTTGTTGAAAGCTTTGGGCCCCCCTCAGAGAGGAGAGAAACGAACAGATGTTTCCATGAATCAGGAAAACAGTGTTGGCTCCCAGATGGGCTCATCTAGAAAGGCTTGTCTCTTTCTTTCTCTCTCAAGCCTCTTATAGCAAGGTCTTTCTTTTTGGAGAGCAGCTGATCTGCAGTTTGCAAGGCGAGCAGAGCTTTGCTGTTCTGGGGGCAGCTGTCAAGCCCCCTCACCCATCCTGTTTCCCTGTCATGCTGCACAGAGACCTGAAATGGTGACTTGTCATTCCTGATGACCGAAGTCATTTAATAGCTACTGCCTGATCAGGAGGACTCTTCCTAGCTCAGTGAAGGACAGAATCACGTGCCTAGGAAGAAATCTTGACTAGAGGCCCTGTTTTTCCCTCTGTGTTTTTTTTTTTAATACCAACTTGCATTTGTATGGTGGATGGGAGCTCCTTGAGGGCCAGTATTGCTTTTCATCTCTATCCCTATCACCCAGCACATATAAGGTATTTAATAAATACATATTTAATTGATTTTAAAAACTATTTTACAAATGGATTTTAAATGCAGGTACCTTATTAGATAGCAAGGATCTTTCTAGAGATCATTTAATCTCAAGATTTGCCACTAAAGGCTAGAAATCTAAGGGTTCCTTGGATCTCAAATGTAAGCATGAAAACTAGCTCACTGGAGATATTCTAGAGAGGAAAAAACAGGCAATCTGTCTATTCAATAGGAGCTTCACTGAGAACCAAGAGCCACAAATGAATGCTGGGATGTGGGTAAACAAGGGATGGGAGAAGGGTTTGGATTTGGGAAGGGTGCCTGGTATAAAGGGAAGTACCCTAAGCCAGAATGCTTTGGGAGGGACTGGTAAGCAAAGGGTGACTGTGATACCCTGTCTGCCTGCCCCAGGCTCAGGAAGACAGGAACCTGCTTTTTTTCCCTCCAGACTGTTAAGATAGAACATTCCCAGAGAACACATTTCTAGCAAGATGAGTGACCTGATACCCTGTAATTTCCTGGCTCACAAAGACAAAAGGAGGTCTGACTTCGCTCTCCCTGTCTCACTCCTCTGCAAGTCTGAAACAGTTGGGCGGCACTCCCTGGGTTTCTCTGTGGAAGTCACCTTCTACCCAGAGGTGGGCAGGCTCCTCTTGGGTGTAAAGGGGAGGTAGAGAGTGGACAGACTTCTTCAGGATGGCGTATGGTTGGATGTCCAAATGGGCTGCTTCCTCTATTCTAGTTAGTTCCAGAATTGAACATCCATAAAACCTTCAAAGGAGTGATATTAAGCTTCCTGTTTTCCTTCCAAGAGTCATGGAACCCTGGGATGATTTGGGAGCCAAGCTGTTCAGGTACAAGGAGATGCACCTAAGGGTGATTATGCCCTTAGAGACAGGAGGTTCAGGAATTTTAGATCATGGAGAGACTTCTCCCTTAAACCATGCTATACCTCTGGTGTGGTATGCTAGGTACAAATGAACTGTTCCCTGAAAATACACAGTGGTTTAGGGCAAGAGGGGTGTGTGGGGTGTGTGGGGTGGGGGTGTGTGTGGGGTGTGTGTGTGTGTGTGTGTGTGTGTGTGTGTGTGTGTGTGATAGATTTTATAGCAAGGGAGAGAATGAAGGGTGGGAGTTGTGATGGCCTCCTAATGAGGATTAGAGTCTGCTCTGCTAGATTTCCTTTCCCTCCTCCACTACAACCTGTCCCCTTGCCTTTCTGGCTTCCAATACAGGCTTCACCTGGGACCACACAATTTAGTTCCCTCCCATGCAGGCAGGCACCCAAGACAGGAATTATGGTCCCTGCAAAAGACAATGACAGTGAATCTGGTTACTGCCTTTTCAGCAAACGTAATTCCTTTTTATTAGAAAATTAAAGGGTATGAAGAGCTTTCCAAAAGCCAAAGAGCTGAAATGTGCTTTCATAAGATATGCAGGGTCTGATAAAACGGATTTACTTGTCTACCTCCTCCTCTCCTCCCCTGCTTCTCCTCTACTCCACCTTCCTCTCAATCCCCTTTCCACTCTCCCCCAGCTTTAATGATTACTCTACTAAAAAGGCGATGCATTGGCTCAAACATCAGTGCTGGCATTTGCCTGGCCAAGGCCGCAGTGTTCCACCCAGGGGAACATGCCCAAGGTTCAGAAAACTAGAGCCTTGAGGAGTAATCTTTTGTTTCTTTATGGCAGGCTAAATTTGGGGCTCTCAGCAGCACGGGCTCCATAGTTTCACACTCTCAGAATAACTGCAGGGATCCCCTTTTCTTCCTGCCTGGGCGAGCTGGTGAAAGATGGCTCTTAGCCTCAGCTAATCTGAGGGTTTAGGGTTAAAGAAAAAAAAGTCAGCCAGCTTGTTCCCACAAAACACCACCCTCCACCTAGCAACAAATATGCTAGCAATTACAGACAGAAAGACAGGTAAAGAGAAGCAATTATAGGCGGAGAGATATAGATTACCCCCTAGCCATTGCTCAGAAAGCACCTATTAAAAGCCACCTAGGGAGTCTGTTCCTACTGAGAGCTCCTTGATCCCTCCTGTTCTTCGGTAGAATTCACGAACAAGGGTCTCTGTCTTAGAAATAAGGTAATGGAGAAACCTCAGGAGGATCTATATATACCAAAGGTGGCTAGGACCCTAAAGCTGAAGTCATTATAAACTGGGTAACTATAATAATCTAATTTCCTTTTCTTTAATGTCTTTTTTTCCCCCTAATGATCAGATGCTGCCTTCCTCATTTAGAAGGTATTTGGGAGGTGTGGGATTGGGTATGGAATCTGAGAGGTGACTTTCATAACCTCTCACAAATAACACAGCCATGACAACAGACATTTCCTGCTACCCAGAGAAGAAGGGGATGTCCATAGCCCAGAAATGTCCTCTTCCAAGGTGTCACTCCTTTCTCCTCTCTCCTTCCTCCCCTCCCCACTGTTCAGCTTCCCTGTTCAAGGACAATCCATTCCCTTCTCTCCTTCCTTGAGCAACAAAAGGGAAAACTGGGTTTGGTTTACCTTGCTCACAATAAACAACCTGCTTTTAGCCCTTCTCTTGCTTTATTCCAAGAGAAAATGCTCTCAGGAAGAGCCAAACCTCTTGCCTTGGAGAGCCTGGGAAACTGACTTGTGTTGGATGAGAGGTATGCTAAGTGAAAACTGAAGAAACCCTGAGCCTTTTTTAGGCCCACGAGTCATCCTATCAAGGCTTTTCCATCTCTGCCCCAGTATCCTATACTCCCAAATCAATCCTCCCAAGACTGTGACTTTTTTAATGCTTTGACCCTTTTAATACCCTGAGGTTAGCTTTATTCTAGAAATAAAAAGCCATCCTAATATTGCAGTAATGCTTTAGAGTGAACTCAGATGTTAGAGACTTCCTAAGACAAGAAGATTTTCCTCCCTCTAAATCAGTTTCCTTATTTGTAAAATGGTATTGAGGGGTGAGATGGTGTTAGATTAAGGTCCTTTCCAACTCACTCTTATATTTTATGATTCTGTCAGAGTTCTCAAAGGAGAACTGAGTCCTAATAAACACAAATTACCAAGGAGATTTACTGGTCGGGTGGAAAGATCACTGGATTGGGAGCTGGGGGACCTGGGTTCTAGGACTGACTGTCATCAGCTAGCTGTATGACCTTAAGCCTCTGTCACTTGGAAGGGGGGAACAAAGCAAGCACCTACATATGTAGGTGTGAACAAAGCACATACCTACTATGTGCCAGATCAGAGGCAGCTAGATGTGGAGTCCATTGAGAACCCTGGATAGAGCCTGGAGTCAGGAAGACCTGAGTTCAAATTCAGTCTCAGACATTTACTAGCTCTGTGACTCTGAGCAAGTCACTTAACCCTGTTTACCTCAGTTTCCTCTTGTGTAAAATAAGCTGGAGAAGGAAGTGGCAAACCTCTCTAGTATCTTCACCAAGAAAACCCCAAATGGGGTTACAGGGAGTCAGACACAACCGAAACACCTGGGCAAAACATGCCAGACACTCCGCTAAGCACTTTACAAACATTTCAATTGATCCACACAACTACCCTATGAGGTAAGTGCAATTATTCCCATTTTACAATTGAAAAAACTGAGGCAGACATTAAGTAACTGATTTCAGACCTAGAGCTCTATCCAATGTGCCAGTTAACTGTCTTCTGTGACCTTGGGCAAATCACTTAACCTCCCTCTGTCTCTGCTTCCAATAAAATGAGGGAAAACTTGGACTTCATGGTTTCCCAGGTCTCTTCCAACTCTACATCTATACTTCTAGGCTGGTTCATTTTTCTACACCTTAGTTTGCTCATCTGTAAAAATAAAGAGATTGAACCAGATGAACGGAAAATCCCTTCCACCCCTAAACTTCCATGACCGGGGATTTCTGGACTCCAAATTTTCTGTTTATGGAGAAAGGCACACTTTGAGAAGGTGTTTCCTTCAACCTGTAATGAGGCTTAAGTGAGGAGGGTATAGAAATCTAAATGGCTCTTTCCCTTTCCATTCTTTCCCCTCTTCCCCAAGGAGCTGACTCCAGCAGTGAGTCATGTCCTCTAGTCAGATGTGACTTGTATGTGAAAGGGGGTGGGTTGGGAGTGCTTGCTGGGGAGCTGCATGTCCTTCTGTCTGGGCTGAAGGTGAGGAGGTCAGCCTGGGCGGCTGGCTGGCTGGCAGCGGCGCCGGGGCAGCTTCAGGAGCGCCTGGGGTTGAGGCTTCCCAGAGACAGTCTCTAGGTCACTGGGAGTCAGTGACAAGCTCACTGCTGCTGAGTGGAAATTTTTGTGAATGAACCCTTGGTCTTAGACGGTAGTATTTGTCACTACCCACCACCTCCCTGCCCCAGGCAAAGCCAGGAGCCTAGAGTATTCGGTGGGGGGCACCTGTATAATGCAGGGGTAAAGCAGGGATGAACCAGAGAATTGGTCAGAAGGAACAGAGAGGTTGTGTACGGAGTTGGGGGGTGATGACAGAGACAAGAGGACAGGAAATAGCTGGGCCTGATAGCTGCCTCACTCCATCCAGGAGCATGCAGAAAGGTGGAAGCATTTAGGCCTGGAATGGTTTATTTGTGTGGCTGAGGGAGGTATAGGAACAGTGTACAGTGGCACTGCCTCTGCAGGGGCTGGGGTGGGGGGAGGTTTGGGGGTGGTGGTGGTATATTTTCCAGGTAAGCATATTTTAACTAAGAGGAGGGAGACAGGGTTCACCATCAATCCCAAAACCCAGAAAAATTCTCTCTTTTCACCAACCTCCCCCATACTCTGTATCCTGGGCTGCTAAGCAAATGTACTGCAAATGAGATATTGGATTTTCATTTACACCCAATATTCATTTCCCCAGCCCTTCTGAAACTGACCTGTCCTGTCCTGCCGTCTCATGCCCCCACCCCCTTCTCCCTTCTCTTTCCTATTCAACTGCCAGGCAGAGAGACTGCCTCTCCTTCTCACTAGAAGAGCCTTGATGCTGGAGCCAGCCACGGTGATCAACCCTGCTACAAATCAGGGGTCAGGCAGCGCCGCTGTTAGACAGAGTCCCACTGCACGTGCTCGGGGTCTTAATGACTTTTTACAGTGAACGGAGGAGGGGGACCAAGGAAGGGAGCTGGTGGGTGATCGAGGCCTTCAGCCCATCCCAGCTGTTCATCCCGGGGTGACTGCCCTCACCGCTGCCTCTGCGGCCACCATTCCAGACCCGACCCACAGCTTCTCCTGCCGGGAACTGGGCCTTGCCTCTGGGCGGCCCGGCCTTGGCAGAAGATGAAAGGAGGGAGGTCTGGCTGGGAAGGCTGTGTCCACACGCCCCGCTCCCTCTCCGCCCCCCCTTCCCCTCCGGCTCCGAGAGGCAGGCGGACGTTTCTTTGCCCACTGACTTTACCCTAACATCTGCAAATGTGGCAAAAAAAGTTGGCTGGGCCTATTTTTAGCGCCTCACACCGCGTGCCATCTCTCCGCCCACCACCCGGGAAGAAATGCCGAGAGGTGCTGGGGTTGGGGGTAGGTTAACTGAGCTCCTCCCCCTCGACAGCCCCCTCCCTTCCCCGCCTTCGCCGCAGGAATTCGGGCTGCTCACTCTCAGGCGCCCTTGCTCCCAGCCCCTTCCCTCTAGTGCCCTCCCGTGACCTCCGCTCCTCTCCCCAGTCACCCGCCCACTGCCCATCAAGGCTCCAGAAGCCCCGCTGAGCTTGCGTGGAGGTTCCTCCAGGCCAGCTCGGGTCCCGCAGACCCTAGGGATCCCCGCCTTTCCGCGGCCCCCTCCAGCTGCCCGGAGGAGGAAGGGCGGGGACTGCCCGATCGCGCACGGGCCACGCCGGCCCCCGCGGTTCTCCGAGGGCCAGCCTAGCCTCAACTAGAGCTGGGGGCTGGAGCTGGGAACCGGCTGGGGTGGGACGCTCAGCGTGGCCTGGTCGGGAGCCCAGTGGGGGAGGATGGAGGACGCTGGCAAGGGAGGGGAAGCTGGGGACAGGGACAGGGTGGGGTGTGTGTGTGGAGTGTGTGTGTGGTGTGCGTGCGTGTGTATATGTGTGTGGGGGTTGTGTGTGCGCGTGCGTGTGTGTGGTGTGTGTGGTATGTGTGTAGCGTGTGTGGTGTGTATGTGTAGTGTGTGGTGTGCGTGTGTATGTGTGTGGAGTGTGTGTGTGGTGTGCGTGTGTGTGTGCGTGTGTATGTGTGTGTGGAGTGTGTGTGTGGTGTGCGTGTGTATATGTGTGTG
>CM053772.1:124067634-124116010 GCA_028658325.1 Potorous gilbertii | reverse complement strand
TGTAGTGTGTTGTGTGCGTGTGTGTGCGTGTGTATGTGTGGGGTGTGTGGTGTGCGTTTGTATGTGTTTGGGGGGGGTGTGCGCGTGTGAGTGTGTGGTGTGTGTGGTATGTGTGTAGCGTGTGTGGTGTGTATGTGTAGTGTGTGGTGTGCGTGTGTGTGGAGTGTGTGTGTGTGTGGTGTGCGTGTGTATATGTGTGTGGGGGTTGTGTGTGCGCGTGCGTGTGTGTGGTGTGTGTGGTATGTGTGTAGCGTGTGTGGTGTGTGTGGTGTGTATGTGTAGTGTGTGGTGTGCGTGTGTGTGGAGTGTGTGTGTGTATGTGTGGGGTGTGTGGTATGCGTGTGTATATGTGTGTGGAGGGTGTGTGTGTGTGTGTGTGTGTGTGTGTGTGCGTGTGTGTGTGTGGTGCAGGCGGTGAGTGTAAAGGTGGGGGTGGATAAAACTGCACACATAGCCTTCTACCAATGGCAGTGACCTCAGACACTTGGTAACCACCCCGGGGCTACAAGCCCAACCCAGTCAGCTGTTTTGGGGGTGGAAAACAGATGGCCCTCGAGCTGGTAGCTGGTCCCCTTCCCTAGCTCTGTCGCTGGCCAAAGCTGAAGTCCTGTTAGCAGGAACTGGGGGCCTGGCCTCCACGCCCACACTCCAGCTATTGACTCATACATACAGCTAGCTTCATGCGGCTCTCTCTCTCTCCCTCTCCTCTCCCTTTTACTCCCTTCCTCTCTTCTCTTTCTTTTCCTCTTTCTCTTCCCCATTTTCTCTCTCCACCCTTTTCTCTCCCTCCATCTTTTTTCTTCCCCCTTTCCTATTCTCTCTCCTTTCCTCCCTCTCTCCCACTTTCCCTCTTTCCCTTCTCCCACCTATCCCCCTCCCTCAGAAGTGAATACAGGATGACCTTGGGGGCTGTGGTGGAGTGGTCACTGAAGGGAGGGCCTCCTAGTAATTCATGTATTTTTATTTTAAACCTAAAGCTCACAGACAATTCCCCAAGCTTGTCTCACTCATCTCATAATAGGCTTGAGGCTGATGCCTGCCCTCTAGACCTTCTGGCTAAATCCTAGCTCCCCTTTCCCTTAACTGGGAGAGCTTGACAGGGGTGATTGGTTTAGGTCTTTAAACTGCAATTTTCTATAATTGGCTCAAACCCAAAAACACTTCTTCCTCTCTTTCTGACATGGCTTTCCCCTAAAGTCTAACACACCCACCTCTCATACACACACTCCCTACAGTTTGGAAAGGGGGGGAGTGGTCACCATGGGAGATCCAAGCAGAAATGATCCTGCATGGAGTGATTGGAAAGCAGGAGGCATGTCCTCTGAATGATAAACTCCCTGCTCCTGTGCTCCCCTCCCCCCAGTCCCACCCCCTCACACCCCCTTCTTTTCCTCACAGGTCTGAACATTTCATGGGGGCTGATCTTGCTCAAAGGGGTGCTGGTAGGAAGGAGGGGAGGCAGATATCTGTCTTCTCAGGGGTTTGATCAGGACTGGGGATTCTGTAGTTCATAAAATCTTGTCACCTCTGAGAGCTAGATCCTGAAAGGAATAGTACACCTGTCCCCATCCCCCAGAAAAGAGGACTCTCTTCCCCTCCACCCTTTGGTCCCCTTTCCTGTCTCTCATTGCTCCCCTACTTTCCCTTTCTGCCATCGTGTTTCATCTACTGACACCTCTATCAGCTCCTTTAGGGTCCCCATCCCCTTGGCTGAAATGAAGCCAAAACACCTCTCTCTCCTGGCTTGTTTATTCCTGATTTTTTGCAAGGCAAAGATGAGAGAGATGATGCTGAGAGAAGGGACCGGGAAAATATAGCCTCAGCTGGCTTTAACAAAATTAAATTGAATTAAGTTTAACCATTAAAATCCTGACTCATCCACCTCATCCACCCTTCAGAGACCTCACTCACTCAATGAACATTTATTATTACGTATTCTGTGTACGGCACTCTGCTAGGCACAGATGCTGTGATGCATACAAATAATTCTAAGACTGCCCTTGAAAGACTTGCGTTCTTGCCATGGAAAGGTTTCAGAGGGCTTCCTTTTAGAAGGGAAGAAGCATCCAAATATTGTACAGAGATGTCATCTTAATAAATGTTGATTGCATTGACCATTCAGATATATCTCTCTTCTAGAAATGTCAGAATCCAGAAATGTCCGTTTCTAGAAATTTCCATCTCCTGTTCTTCTTCACTGATGCTGCATAGAGATGTCCTTTTAATGAGATTTTAGGGTCAGGGAAAGAACAAGAAACATCTAATAGGTTCTTGCTAATATCCAATTATTCCCCATCACTCAAGCCCACTGAGACATTTGAACTGTTGCAGTCTGCTACATTGGGCCGAACCAGAGCCCATTATTAGTCTGGCCTGAATGGGGAAGGTCTTTCAAAGGGGGCTTGAGAGGTGATGGGAGGGGATACTGTTGGATTTGAAGAAGGACCTAGGAAATGTTCGTTCTCCTTCTTGCCTTTCATTTACTGTTAGTTATGAAAGGCAGTGTGATATAGTGAAAATCAAACTACCTGGACTCAGAGAGATTCCTTCTGCCGCTTGTTTTAAGGGTTATTACTCTTAACAATAGCTAGCATTTCTGTATTGCTTTAAAGTCTACAAAGTGCTTTACAAATGCTATCTTATTTGGTTCTCATAACAACTCTGGGAGGTACAATAATTAGCCCCATTTCTTGGATGAGGAAACTTAGGTAGATAGAGGGTAAGTGACTTGGCAAGGGTCATACAGCCAGTAAGTTTCTGAGGCTAGACTTGAGTTCAGGTCTTCCTGATTCCAGGCCCAGCGCTCTAGCCATTGTACCACTTAGAGGTCCTGGGCAAATAATTTCCCCTCTAATCTGTAAAATGGGAGGTAAAAAAAATAGTACAGAGTTATGATGTAGCCCAGACAAATGTAGATTATTATTGAAAAAGAGAAGTGGGAGTTAAATGTAGTCTGTGACGGTGAAGGTAGTCTTATTTTAGTCTTAACTGTTCAAAATCCCTGGACTTTATGAGAAGGATTCATAGCACTCATTGGAATAAAGGAAATTATGCTGGATTTGAATTTCCAAGGACCTGAGTTCAAATACATATTGTCACAATTTCTTAGCTTGGAGCCAATCCTATCACCCCCTTTCCTTATTTATAATACGAGGGTTAGAGCAGATGGCCTTTGAAGTTTCCCTTCCAGTTTGAAATTTGTGATCTTGTGATAGGTATACACACACACACACACACACACACACACACACACACACACATACACACACACACACACACACACACTTTTTTCCCCCAAAAGAAGGATGATGTATTCTTTGAACAAAATGACAGGGCCTCCTTTCCTGGAGCTGCCAAAGAACAGAGCTGAATAGCAACTTGTGAAGCCGAGGCAGGGGAGAAACTGATGGGAAGCTCTCCTAAGATCTGGAAGCGAAACCTGGCCAGCTGGTGCAGAGAAGAGCTTTGGACACTACTTATCCTCTCCCTGATCCCAGCCTCTTTTGCCCTTGCCACAGAGATAGAGTGTTGGGCTTACACTAAAAAGTAGTATAAGTCTTAAGCATGAGTGGATGGACAGCACTGGTGCCCTTGAGTTGTCTCTGAAAACAAAAAACTCAATATACCTCTGAAACTAAAGCTGCGCACCTCCCAGGACCTCAGATGGGCCTTCCTGGCATAAATTGATGGCTCACCTTTTCTGCTTCAGCATTCTCCCTTGCACACTTAGGTGTTCTGGAGTTCCCATGCTGATGATGTATGTCTGTGTACAACATGCCCTAAGAGGTAACATGGTATATAGTCTATAGATTTGTTCTGTGAAGTTTGGATTTAGTCCAAGAGGGGCACTTGAGGACCTAGAGCGCCACATGTGGCCTGTATAGTAAAAGAAGCAATGAACTTGGAAACAAGATTTCCATTCTAGTTCTACATCTTCTCCTAACTACTTCCCTAACTGACTTGGGCCTTGGGCAAGTCAGTAAGTTTCCAAGGGCCATAGCTTCCACTATGAAGTGGAAATAATATCTGACCTAGGATCACAGAATTCCAAAGCAAGAAATCTCGGGGGCCAGCCAGTCCAATGTTCCTACCTGACCAAGAACCCCTTCCTCTACAACAATGGTGGCAGGTGATTGGCCATCCAGTCTCTGCCTGAAGACCTCTAAGGATGGGGAAGTATCTGTCTCCCAAGGCAGCCTATTCCAACCCTGAGCAGCTAGGATTGTTGGGTAATTTCAAAGAGCCCATCTCAAAGTGGCCTTAGTAGAACTGAATTAAATAATGGATGTAAAAGTGTCTTTGCAAAGTACAAAGTACCAACCAAATGTCAAGAGATGCTTCTCCAGTTCCTCCGAAAGACAATTGGTTCTCAGCAAAGAAAACAACAGATCATAAATTGTCTAACAGGAGGGAAGAAAGGAGTTACAGAAGGAGAGGAAAGGTTGTTAGTTAGGCAGGATATGGGTGGCCAGAAGAAAGAGCAGACTGGCACTCAAAAACCAGACTTCTTGGGTAGCCAGGAGAAGGAAATTCAGCTTCAACTGGATGGAAAATGAAAGAGGCGCTGTGGTGTGGTCTAATGGGGGAGGGAGCGCTATGTAAATAACTAGGTCCATACAAAATATAGATAGAATAGATGGAAGAAAATCTGTGAAGGGAAATCCTAGCATCCAGGGGAACAGAGAGAAAGACCTCCTGCAGAAGGGCGTACTTGTGCTAATTCTTGAAGGGAAACAGGGAAGCTGGGAGGTGTAGGTGATAAGGCAGAGCATTTCTGGTGGGAGGGATGCCCATTGCCAGAGCACAGAGATGGGAGATGGAGTGGTGTCATGGCTGAGGGACTGAAAGTGGGTCACTTTGGCTGGATTGTAGGCAATGTGGAGTGGATTAAAGTATAAGACTAGAAAGGCAGGAAGAGGCCTGATCACAGTTGATCCTGTAGTCATAGGGACACTCCCTGGAACTCACTGAGTGGGGGTAACATGGCCACAATGACACGTTAGAAAAATCACGCTGAATGGAGGATGGATTGGAATAGGGAGAAAAGACTTGAAGCAGAGGCACTAGTTAGAAGGCTATCGCAATAGTACAGGGAGAGGTAATGAGGGCCCAGGCTGTAGAATTGTGGATGTGTGAGCAGAGAGAACTGGACATACAGGAAAGATGCTGTGAAGATAGAAATGACAAAATTTGGCAATCGAGTGAGATGTAGGGTCAGTCTGAGGTGACAGAGAGAACAGGACATACAGGAGAGATGTTGTGAAGATAGAAATGACAACATTTGACAACTGAGTGAGATGTGAGGTCAGTTTAAGGTGACATCGAGATTTTGAACTGAATGACTAGGAAGATGGTGGTGCCTTCGATTACTGGGTGGAGTGCTATACTTAAAATCTGACCTCACCTACTTACTAGCTGTGTGACCTTGGGCAAGTCACTTAACTTTTGCCTCATTTTCCTAAACTGTAGAATGGGGCTAATAACAGCATCTACTCCCCAGGGTTAGTGTTAGTTATTATTTAATAAATAAAATATGAAAAGTGACACATAATAGGTGTTTAAAAATGCTTATTTCCTTCTTTGTTTTCTCCATGGTAATAAAAAAGTTGGGAAGAGGATAGGGTTTGGGAAGAAAGATCAGTCCTGTGTTTGGATGGTTTTATATAAAAATCCACAATTAAAAAGGTAAGAGGAAAGACCAGTAATTAACAATGATTCAGATCTCAGACTTTCCAGAGCAGATAGAGGGATTAGGGAAGTCTAGGATGTGGCTCTGGAATTATGGATATATTTTGGCTTAAAGTCAGCTCAGTGTATCTTTGGTTAAAGATCACTCAATCATGGTGATGAGAACAGGAACTTTTGGTTCAAATAGAAAAGGTATCCTCTCAAGGTTATGATTGTAGCATCTAGCAAACATTACTTGGGTGGGCATTAAGGGCTAGGGGGTTTCTTCGTGGTATCCACATCTTTTTAAAAGTATCTTCAAGCTTTTTGACCACATTGGAAATTTCATAGTTCTGAGTCATCCCAAGTTGGTGATATCCACAGATTGTTCAATTTGAGATGTCCAGGAGGCAGTTGAGGATTCAGGAGAATGATTAAGGCTGGATATCTAGATCTGGGAAGCATCTGAATAGACATGATGACAACCTATGGGAGCTGATAAGATACCAACTGAAACAGTATAGATAAAAAAGGAAGAGTCCAAGACTTAGCTATGGGGGACAACGATGCTTAGTCGGACTTCATTTCCCATTCAGAAAATGAGACAGTTGAACTGGATGGTCTCCATGCTTCTTCCCATCTTTAAATCTGTGATGCTATGGTTATAGACTCCTTGGAGGTCTCTGGGCTGCAAAAGGGATGCACTTGGATGGTTGGTTAGAGGAGAGGACCAGACTAAGGGACCTCACTGTAACTTGTCCCCTAAAATGGACTCAGCTCTTTATGCCTCTGAGACTGTAGATTCTATGAAATTTGCCAATTGCAGAGTAAAATAGGTCTCATTGCATTCAAGATAACAGGTGGAAGAGTGAACGATGTGTTGTCCCTTTGTATTTGATGCTGTTGCTCAGTTACTTCAGTCGTGTCCAACTCTATGATCCTACTTGGGGTTTTCTTGACAAAGATACTGGAGTGGTTTGCCATTTCCATGTCCAGTTCATTTAATGAGAAAACTGAGGCAAACAGGGTTAAGTGACTTGCCAGGGTTATACAGGTAGTAAATGTGAATTTGAACTCAGGTCTTCTTGACTCCAGGGCTCTCTATCTATTATGCCACCTAGTTGCCCTGTGTAGTCCCTTATCCCCACTGATGCTGAGAACAGTCCTATGAAGAAAGAAAGTGTGGCTGTGTTAATATGAACTGACTCCCACATCTAACAGACTACTGATCAGAGGCACTCTTCCTGGGTAAAACTCCATGCCAGGTTTCTGTGTCAGGGGATGCTCTGGACCTTTTCCCACCTGAGCTACCCCAGCTCCCTTCTATTATGCGCTTATAACCCAACAAGCAGACTGAAAGGTTGATGGAGAGTCCACTACAACTGTGGCCACAACTGAAGATGAAAGTCAGCGTGTACATGATGCCAGATAAGTGTGGGTAGGTCAGCAGACCTGCCTATCAAAAGCTAATTCATTACAGATGAACACAGTTAAGTCTTACAAAAATTGATCCACCAATGCTAAGGTTATTAGATGCCAAGCTACTGCTTTGCTGGATCCTTATCCAGATCATGTCATCTAACTGTAGGTGTCCCATAGTGTCCTGGCTTGAGGTCTCTTCTCTTTTCCCTGGGTACCATTTCATTTAGTGATCTCAGCTCCCTTGCATTTAATTACCATTTCTATGCTGATAGTAGTAAAATCTACTTTTCCTGCCCCTAATCTCTCTGCTGACCTCCAATCTTGCATCTCTAGCTGCATTTCAGATATCTTGAACTGGATGTCAGGCAGACATCCTAGACTGAACATATCCAAAACCACAGTCATATAGAAAGGACAACATCATCCCCTTTGTCCCTCAGGTTTGCAACCTAGGTGTTGTCCGCAACTCCTCCCTATCTCAGCACCTGTTCCCCCAATGTCATACGTAATTTGTTGCCAAAGTCCATTTCACTTTTTCAGTATTTCTAGGATTTGCCTCCTTCTCTCCTCTGATACTGCCACCACTCCTGGTGCAGGTCCTTGTCACCTCCCACCTGGACTATTGCAGTAGCCTGTTGGTGGCTCTGCTTGCCTCAAGTCTCTACCCACTCCAATCCTTGCTCCATTCAGCCACTAGCAGTTTTGCTAAAAGGAAGGACCAACTGTTCAATAAATTCCAGTGGTTCCCTGTCACCTCCAGGATCAAATGCCAAATCCTCTGGTGCTCATAACCAAAACCTAGCCCCATTCCTACCTTTCTATTCTTAGACCGTAGTCCCCGACACTTACTCTTTAATCCATTGACACTGGCCACCTGGCTGTTCCATGAACAACACACTCCATCTCTTGACTCTGGGCACTTTCTCTAGCTGTCTCTCAAGCCCAGAATGCTATCCTTCCTCATCTCTATCCACTGACTTCCTTTGAGTCCCTACTAAAATCCCATTTTCTACAAGAAAGTGTTTTCCAACCCCTATTAATTCTGGTGCCTTTCCTCTCAATTATTTTCTATTTATTCTGCATATAGCTTGTTTGTATATATGTATTTTTTTGCTTGTCTGCTTCATTAGATTGTGAGCTCCTTGAGGTCTTAGATTATCTTTTTCCTCTTTTTGTATCCCTAGCAGTAGGACACATGCCTGACACACAGTAGGCACTTAATAAACATTTATTGATTAGTTGATTGGTAATTTTTAATGACTGATTGACCCACCAAGGCAGGGATACGCTTTGCCAAATCCTGATTGACAAACTAGAACAGGAGTTATTAACCTTTTTTGTGTCATGGACCCCTCTGGCCATCTGATGAAGCCCTTGGATCTCTACTCAGAATGTTTTTAAGTGCATAAAATTAAAATGTGCAGAATTAGAAAGGAAACTATAAGGCTAGTGAAAATAAAGATGTATTTTTTTTCCTATATAAGTTCATGGATCCCCCTGAAATCTATGATCCAGGTTGAGAATCCCTGTTGTGGAAGAGCTGGTGTTTTCTATCATGTCCTCTTGGCCTTGCGGGAATTGACAGTGTAAACATTTCTACTTTGACCAATGGGGTCTGTTTTGGTGAGGTAGAGGTTGGCCCAGGAAACATCTTGTCCCACTAGAGAAAATTCTACAGAAGTCACCTTGATGTGGTTTGTGGGGGAGTCTTCTTGGGGTAGAATTGCTGACCAGCTAACATCCACTAGGTTAGGAACCAGTGGACAGGAACAAGAGGGGTCCTCTACCTACCCAAAAGTCTTGGGGTGCTGGTGGAGGCTGGTCCCTGACTCCACCCTCTACATGCACCAAAAGGCAGCCAATTCCTCAGAGGTCTGCCTGCATTGACTGTTACAACAATTCTGCGGTGCTCGTGATATAACAAGTGGTTGGGTCCTTGTCAGCCACAAACCATTTCTTTGGGGAGTTAGACAATTCTTTCATAGGCATGTGCTGGTGATTGGGAAACCTCAGGGCAGAGGAAGGGCAGGCCTTTCTTGGGGGAAGGAGGAGGCTCTGAATCAGAAGCAGAGCAAGAATAAATCTGAATGCAAGGCGAGGTTTTCACCCAGGTTTCTTTGGACTAGCAATATCTAAGGATCTGGGATCAGTCACAGAAGGAGAGATTCAAGCTGCAGAAGGTCCGCATCAAATCAGAAAGAAGTATTAAAGAGCATGTAAAAGTTGACCATTAGTGTGATCCATCAAAGCTTGAGTCCTATGGTAAGTGCACTAAGTTCTTGACCCTGTCAGTGTGCAGGCATGGTCTTGGGTCAGATCTACCCATTTCCACCTGTCTCAACTGTGTCAGTAATGCCACGAATTCAGAAGTTAAGCATGGTAGAATATGCAGACAAGTTCCTTGTAGCACCCTCAGAACAAAACTCAACACATAATATCCATTTGGGGATGGTAAATCTCCAGGTTACCTTGGGGGCTATTCTGACCCTTGAATAAGCCAGTCTCTTGTTGAGGTGAGATGTGACAAGATATACCTATCCTGGTTAGGGAGAATCATAATATGGACCAGACTAGGCCTGTAGCTACACAAAGTAGCTTAGAAAACTTATGGCAGGTACCCTTATTTAATAGCACTCCTTAAATATTTTATCCTGGTACATTGTTTCTGAATGTGTCCACCTCTTCTTCTCTTGGAAAGAAACCTTAGATAAGTACACAATCCTAGACTACATATTCTCGTGATCTGGAGTGTGTGGAGATGGAATAGAAGAGGAAGAAGGGAAGTGGATGTTGGAAACAGGCACTCAGATACATGGGCTGAGGATTTCAATGGGAGTAGCTCTGAACTTGGGATCCAGTGACTCAGCGGTAGAGAGGAAAGTCTAAAGGCTCCATGGCTCAAGTTGAGGCTCTGGGTTGAGAGAAGGTTTGGAAACCAGTGAAAGACCAAAGCCCCGGGGTTGAATTCAGAAGTCCTTTGGACAGGTTTCAAGGGGAGGAGCTATTATCCTGGGAAACTGACCATAGGCCAAATACCTAGAGCTGAATTTTCTCATGATCTCCTCTCCCCTATCCTCCCTATTCCCACCAGGGAATGTTTTAAAGAAAAACCCTGCTATAAGATGAGGAATGTCATAGAAAGAGCTCTAAACCAGAAGTCAGAACATGGGCTCTGATCGTAGACCTTCCCCTTTCTAGCAATCTCTCTGGGTCTGTTTCTTCCTCCATCACATGGAGATAATAACATTTGTTTTACTTCCCTCAATATAGTTTGGGGTTTCGGTTTGTTTGCTTGTCTGGTACCAGACTGGTCACTAATGCAGAGTTCTCCTAAGAAGAAAATTCCCTCCAACAATGTATATCTGAATCTGCTCTTCAATGTAAGGACTTAGAGAGTCAATGATAAGTTAAGTGACTTGCCCAAGGTCCTACAATCAAGTGTGTGCTAAGATGGGACTTGAACCCAGTTTTTTATTCATTATTCCAAGCTACAGTTGTCGTAAAATCATAGACAGGAAAGTATTGTGAAAATCTCATAACAAATATGGTTAATAGGAAACTATTAAACACCTATTGTATGCAGGGCATCGTGTTAGATGATGAGCAAAATCCAAAGTTCATACAAGACAAGCCCTCATGGAGCTGCAGTTTTTTTAGAACAAGACAAAGACAGATAGCTAAAATACACACTATTACATAATAAGTGTATCAAAGACAAGCAAAACAATGTTCTAAGTGAGATCCAAGGAGGAAGGCTGGTGTTGGTGGGGTTAGGGATATGGATCAGGGAAAACTTCCTGGAGGAGTTGGGATTTAAAGGCTGATGAGAAATTCAACCAGTGAAGAAGAGAAAGTGTTCTAGGGACAGAGAACAACATGAGGAAAGGTAAGGAGGCATGAGAGTGCAGTGCCTGTTAGGAGGCATAGAATGGTGTGATTTGAAAGGAAGACATTGTATATGAGGTCTATAATATAGGACCTGAATATCATAAACATGAGATGGGAATGAAAAGGTAGGGCAGTGCTGGGCTGTGGACAGCCCGGAATGCCAGTCGGAGGGGTTTGCTTTTGACTCAGGGGCACTGTGTGGCACAGGACAAATGACTCAATCTAGGCATAAGAAAGAATATTTTGGAAGGGGTGGAAAGGGCAGAATGGATGGAGAAGGGAGTAGGGGTGGGAAAACCAGCTAGGAGGCAATAATAGTAAGTACAGTAATGAAAATCCATATAAGGGTGATAGCTCTGGGACTAGACAGGAAGAAGAATATTGCAAAGGTGGAATCAGTAGGGTTTGGCTTGCTAATTGCCATAGTGGACAGGGAACTGAACTTGGAGTCAGGAAGGCCTAAATTCAAAGCCTGCCTCAGACACTTACTAGTTGTGCAATTCTGAGAAAGTCACTTAATCTCTCTCAGCCTCAGGTTTCTCCTTTGTAAAATGGGAATAAGGTAGCACCAACTTCATAAGGTTGTGAAGCTTAAGATTATGTATATATATATATATATATATATATATATATATATATGGGCCTTATAAGCCTTAAAGAACTGTATACACGTTAACTATTATCAGAAACATTACATATAGAAGGTGTGGCAGAGTCAATTCAATGACAACTGTAAGGTTACAAACATGAAACAGATAGAAACAGTAAAGTCTTCAGAAGGGTAGGATTAATAGGAAATATTGATATTATCTCTATATATTAGTAATATAGATATTACTATCTATAATAGATACAAATCAATTAAAACATTTACTAGACATCTACTATGTATAAGATCTGTCTGAAGTACCATCAACCTAATTTCCCTGAAAGTAGACACATCCTTCCAATATCTCTTAGTAGCCCAGTAATCTTGTAACTTACTTTCCTGTCTAGAGAAGATAGATGATTATATTCATTTCCTTCCCTCCATACTCCTCCCTTTCTCTTAATCATCATTAGCACTGACCAAGTTTATTGGGTATTTACTATGTGCAAAGCCCTGGGCTAGGAATACAAAAAAAGTAGTAGGAGTTTGTCTTCAAGGAGCTCTTAGTCTAGAAGAGAGTATATATATGTATATATATGCATGTATATGTGTGTATATATGTATACACACATATATACATACATATATACACAGATTTTTTTTTTAAATCACCAACAACCAATAACATGAGGCAGGGTGTTCTAAGTGTCCAGTAAATGATACAAACCCAGAATACCTCCAGAGTTCAGAGGAAGGAATGAGTTCTGTGAGGTAGACCTGGCTGTACCTATAGTGCCTGTAGCATAGTAGGCACTTAATAAATGTTTAATGATGGATTGAGCTGGAGGTGGTCATGAGAGGATACAGAGAAGGGAGTAAGATGAAAGCTAGGTTCTGAAGGATGGATAAGATCTAGATAAGTACAGAAGAGATGGAAAGGCATTCCATCCAGGGGAATAGCTAGAGCCAGAATATACATGTTATGCTCATGGGAGAAAATGTCTCCTTGGGCATAATATCTGTAATTTAACTTTGGCAGCTTCTTACAGGGTTGACAACCCCTATCCTAGTTGGTTCTAATGATCAAAAATTCTCTATAAGAGCAGCACAGGGAATACAGAGATGTGCAACAATACATGAGACACAAGCCTACTCGTTCTCTGAGGACCCAACTCAAGTTCCATCTACCTCCATGATACTTTCCTAGATTACTTGATAATTAACTGTTTACATTTTTTGCCTCTACTTCTCCTCCTTTTACTCTATCCTAAGCCTTTTGCAGCCTAATTTATGATCTCATCACTCAACTGAAATATTTCACTCCAAGTTTACCGACAATCTCTTAACCCACAAATCTAATAACCTTTTCTTCAGACCTTATCTTTTTTGACCATTTTGCCACATCTGACATTGTTAACCATCCTCTCCTTCAAGGTAATTTCTTTTTTTGTCAGTTTTCCTGATGCTGAGTGATTTTCCTCCTCCATATCTCACCAATCTTCAGGATTGCTAGACTATCCCGCATGTCACATCCACTAACTGTGGGCATATCCCAAGGCTCCATCTTGGACCCTCTTTTCTCTCTTGATCTTTCATCCTGTGACTTCATCAACTAGATTTCATTATCATAGGTTCAATCTCTGCAAATGGCTCCCAGATCCAGCATTAGTCTCTCTCTTGAGCTCCATTTTCGAACCACAAACTGTTTATTGGTCATTTTGAATAGGATGTTCTATAGGTATCTCAAACTCAACATATTCAAAACAGAACTCATTACCTCCCCCATCTGCCCCCAAACCATCCATCTTTTGAAATTCCCTATTACTGTTACAGGCCCCATTATCCTTCTAGTCACCCACATTAACAACATCCTTGACTCTTCTCTCTCTCTCAATCTACATATCCGATAATTTGCTAAATCTTGTCATTTCTATCTCTACATCTCTTACATTACCTCCTCTTCTGTCCTCTCACAACCACTCCCTTAGACCAGGCTCCCACCATCTCTTACTATTTCAGCAGCCTAATCTTTGCTCTCTCCATTTCCAACTCATCTTTTACACAATAGCTGAAGGGATTTTCCTAAAGCACAGGTCTGATCATCCCTCCCTCTCTACTCAGGAGGCTTCAGTGGTTTCCTATTACCTTGAAGATAAAAATGTAAACTCCATTGTTTGGCATTTATACCTCTTTTCACCTTAGCCTCATCCTACCTCTCCAGCTTTTTTACCTGTTACTTGCTAACATATAGTCTCCACCTAGGTGCCAATGCCTTCCCCTTCAAGATTATTTTGTATATGCCTTAAAAGTGTTATGTATATATTGAGATATATATATATATATATATATACATATATATATGTAAAACATACATACATATATATATATGTTTCCCATTACAATGTAAATGCCATGAGGGCAGGGACATGACAGCACACTGTCTGAAACACAGAAGGTTCTTATTAAGCATTTGACTTTCTTCACAATGCCTCTGGAGAGGTAGGTTAATGCAGGTTTTATCTTTTAAAGATAAAGGAAATAGCTGAATAAGCTGTGGCATATGATAATGATGGAATATTATTACACTACCAGAAATGACAAGTGAATGATTTCAGAAAAACCTGGAAAGACCTATCTGAACTGATGCAAAGTGAAGTGAGTGGAACCAGTAGAACATTGTACACAGTAACAGCAATACTGTAGAATGAAGAACAGTGAATGACTTAGCTACTGTGGGCTATCCCAAAAGACTCATGATGAGGCATGCTATCTGCCTCCAGGGAAAGAACTGATACTGTCTGAATACAGACTGAAGCATTTTGTTTTTCTCTTTCTTTCTCTTCCTTCCTTCCATTTTTTTTGGGTACAGGTCTTCTTGTACAAAATGATTAATATGGAAATGTTTTACATGATTGCACATGTATAACCTATATCAGATTGCTTACTGAGAGGGAAGGGGATGAAGGGGAAGGGATGGAATTTGGAACTCAAAACTGAAAAAAATATTTAAAATTGTTTTAACATGTAATTGGAAAAAAATTAAAATATTATTTTAAAAAAGTAAAATGCAACTCAGAGAGAAGAGGCAGAATAACGTATGTATGGTCATGGAGTATTGACTTTAACTTAGGTCTCTGAACTAAAAGTCTAGGATCCTTTCCTCTGCTAACTTTTATCTCAACTTTTTTTGAAAAGCACTTGTAGTCTTGCCCCCTCAAAATTTAGCAATGAAGTGTCCTGCCCTGCCTTTAGTAATTAATTAATCTTTTCTCCCTAGTAGATTGTAAACTCCTTGGAGGCAGGGGCTTTACTTTCTTGTACAGGATAGGATAGGGTGGCTAGGTGGAGCAGTGGATGGAATGGCCTGTCTGGAGTCAGGAAGATCTATCTCCCTGAGTTCAAATTTAGCTGTGTCACTTCTCAGCAAGTCCCTTAAGCCTGTTCTCCTC
The DNA here is from genome assembly GCA_028658325.1 of Potorous gilbertii. Taxonomy (NCBI): domain Eukaryota; kingdom Metazoa; phylum Chordata; class Mammalia; order Diprotodontia; family Potoroidae; genus Potorous; species Potorous gilbertii. The sequence continues at coordinate 124,100,995 of CM053772.1, read as the reverse complement.
AGTTTCCTCATCTGTAAAATGAGGTGGAAAAGGAAATGGCAAACACTCCAGTATCTTTGCCAAGAAAATCCGGGTGAAGAAGAGTTCTACAGGACTGAACAACCAAAAGGATAGTGTGATAACATCTTAGAGTTGGGAGAAATATTATTGGTCTGGCCTAGTCCAACCCTCTTATTTTACATGTGGGGGAAACCAAGGCCCAAGAAGGGGAAGGGACTTAACCAAGACCAAACAGCTAGTGGCAGAGCCAAGCTAAATCCCTAGGTCTCCTGACTCTCAGACCATTCCATCATCTCCAAAGGCTTCCTAAAACCATGGGTTAGGGGGACCTAGCAAGCGCTTGCTCTGCTTTGAGTTGGAGATGTGTCTTTTTCTTTAGGATTTGGGTGGGCTGACTTCTTTGGCTAAATCAGCGACCCCACAGGCCCCCGAGTCTACGTGCGGCGTCCCCGGAGGGTCCCGGCTTACCAAAAGGAGAGTAGGACAAGAGATTCAGGGCTAGCTCCCCCCAGCTCCCGCAGCCGCGCCCCACCCCCGCCCCCTGCAGCTCAGTGCTGCAGTCTTTGGCTTGGGGGGCACTCGGATGCGCCCTTCGCCCCCCTGCCTTTCCCCGCATATACCCGCTCTGTGCCGGTGATCTGTGATTATCCTAGATTTCCCGCCAGCCGCCCATCCCCCACTCTCAATCCCCCACGATCAATAGGAGACTCAGAATCCTTTAAAAGCGCTCTGGCCTCCCTTTAAAGCTTCTCTGGGGGAGCTCTAACTCAGCTCCGGGCGTGGGATGGCAGGTGTGGGGCCCTGCGGCGGCTCGGGGCTGGAAGCTGCTGTCCAAAGCCACCGACCCTCCCCCTCCATCCCTGCGCCTTCTGGCCAGCACCAGCCTGGGCACCTGGGGATCAATCTCGATCTCTCTCCCACTCTCCACAACATACTGCTCTCCTTCCTTCCTTCCCTCCCTACGTGGAAGGGCCCGTGACCCAGCGCCAGGACCTCCCTCTCCCTCCCACGGAAAGGAGAGAAAGAAAAACAATGCAGAACAGCTGGGCTGAGATCTGGAGGAATGGAAGGCTGGGGATGGGGGCAGGAGAGTCTGGAGGTAGGCGTCTTCTTGTCCTAGGCCCGGGCGGGGCTGTTGGGGAGGCCTCCCTAGCCCTGCTGGAGCTACTGGTTTCAGAAAAGAGCTTTCCTCTAAGCCCATCCAACTGAACTGCAGCCCTTTTCCTGGGAGGATATTGACTCTCTCTGTCCTGTGAATCCCAAATTGCAAAGTCTCTATCTCCTGGGATCAGCCAAAGGTTACGTGAACATTTAAATTCCTCCCACATACATATTAAGGAAAACTGTCTCAGAAAATAAACGAGACAAATACTTTCATTTAGGCATGCATCGTCTGTATGTGCACACAAAAACATCATACATATTCCACACTACTATACATTCCTCACTAGACCCCTACTTGGAAGTCTCACTATGGCATGCTAAGTTCTCTGAGGCTATGCCACCTGAAGGCAAGGTCTGGCAGGCCCTCCCAAGCTGGAAATGCTTCCAGGTCTGGTCAGCAACGTTGGCTCTGTAGGCCAAGGACCTATTTAGCCAGTTTAGAGAAGCTCATCACACTAGAAAAACTAGTTGCTGAAATTTGGGGTACAGGAACTCTTAAAACTGCATAAATTGTAGTCTGTGTGGGTGGAGGGAGCACCCATATGGATGAAATCCTGGCTGTTTTCTGAGTACTGTGTTTAAGCAATATATAGGATATGTTTAACATAAATAATTTATATAATATAGTATTTAATATAAACATTTATATGTACATATGCATGAGCATATATATACATACATACATTATACACACACTATATACAAACATACATGTATATACAGTAGGAAAGCAGGGGAAAAAAGACCCAGACTCAGGCTAGGAATCAGGTAGCACCAGTTATAATCCTAAATATACCTTTGGGCAAGCCACCTTCTCTAGGCCTGTTTCCTCATCTATAAAATGGGGCATCTTTGGGCAACTCAAATTACCTCTACCTGGAGATTCAATTTTCTTATCTTTCAAATGAAGGGATTGGACTAGATGATATCCAAGGCCCTTTCCGGCTAAAAATTTAATGAAAGGGCTTTGGAAAGTAGAACCCCCCTACCCAAAAATGAGACTTATTCTTATCTTTGTTGAATAACATAAGGCTTCTCTGAATCTAATAAGCACGATGAGTCAGTGAATGGGGAACTTGTATATATTCAAAGTCAAATGTTTTTTATTCCAGTGTTTGCTACTGATTTTTTTTAATGTGCCTATCTTTCTCTGGGAAAGGCAGGCGATATAGGGATGGAGATCTGGCTTTAAAGTCAGGAAAACCTGGCTCCAAGTCTCCCTCTGACAACCCTGGATCTGTGAATCTGAGCAAATCACTTCTCAGTACCCTAAACAACTCTCTAAGACTACATATGTTGTTCAGAAGGTGCCAGGCTGCATTGGTAATGGGAGCTACTTTGTCTGAGAGTGCCCTGTACCTAGGAAATTATGGGTCTATTCCCTATCCCTATCTATCTGTTGCCAAAATGTTTTTGCACCTCCTCACTCCACCGCATGTCTCTGAGCCACAGATTCTGTCAGGTCCAGAAACTGCCAACAAGGTACTTAATGGAAAATTCTTCTCTTCCTGTCTAATCCTATGAACCCAGAACAAAATAGATAGAGAGCTCAGAGCTGAAGCCTGTGTTGCAAGAGATGGCCAATAATTAAAATTCCATCTATTCACTCCCCCTCCCCCCCTTTTTCTCATCTAGGAATGGGCTTGAGTGGACATGGCCAACATTTGAATTGAATCACATAAAAGTCTAGAATGTTAGAGGGGGGAGGGAGCTTGAAGATAGCCTAGTCTAAAGCCTCCATTTTATAGAGAAGGTCTAAGGTGCCTACAGAGTGGCAGATTTTGAACCATGTCTTCTAACTCCAGATTCAGTGCCCATACACTGCCTTTCCAAAAGTCTCAGTCAGCTTAAGTGTTGACAGAAGCCCCAAATGCTATCCTGACAGACATCAGTGTCAGAATAGGGCAAACTCTTTCTTTCAACATTAAGGTGCTAAAATTTAGAGAACAGGAACAGTTTTTTCAGACAAACCCAAGTGAATTAGCAAAAATAATTAGTTATTCTTCATTTTCTGAGATGATCATGACATTAGGAAGGGGATGTCATGACTTGCAAGTGAATTGGATGTAAGTAAGGGAGCGCTGTGCAAAGTCACCAGCCCCACTTTATCTTCCAGAGGCATCTGTGTCCAATGGCCAGATATAGATCAGGATGACAGAAGGTGGTCTCCATAATATAGAAAGCTACCAGCTTGAGGGTTGAAGAATGGGGCTGAGTGGAGCCTTTTCCACTCCATGGATTAGATAAAATAATACATATAAAAGTGTTTTTGAAAGTAGGAAACAAATATGCCAAATAATAATTTCTTTGTTCCTAGTATCATTCCCCATTCAGGCCCCTTCTCCCAAATGCAGAATGTCAGCGATGGAAAGGACCTTAGAAATCATCGGGGCAAAGTCCCTCATGCTTATACGAGGTGAGGCCTACCAGAAGGAAATGACTAGCCTAACAACACAAGTAAAGCCAGAACCAAAGTGTGTGTGGGTGGAGGGAGCACCCACATAGATGAAATCATGGGTCTTTTGAAGTACTGTATTTAAGCAATATATAGGATTATGTTTAACATAAATACATTTATATAATGTAGTATTTAGCAAAATATTTATATAGTTACCAATATATGTTTATATATGTGTGTGTGTATGTGTGTGTGTGTGTGTATGTAGATAGATAAATGCATAAATAGACTGAAGAGCAGTAGGATAGTGGGGGGAAAAGATGCAGACCAGGAGTCAGGAGGCACCAATTACAATCTTAACTAGTCCTATGTCTTTGGGCAAGCCTCTTTACCTCTCTGGCCTCAGTTTCCTCTAATAGCTTTTATGAGAATCACATGATATGATGGATGGATGTGATAGAATGGAAAGCATGTTAGATGTGGTCTCTTGACTACTTGCTGGAGGGTTACTCCGCTATCTCATGCTTGATCCTGGTGTATCCCACAATTCTCTTCCCACTGCAACATCCTTTCCTTCAGATGAATGTCGATATTTTCCCACACTAAATCCTACTGGATTCTTTCTTTCCACTCATTTCTGGAAACCCTTTAGACAAATTTCTAGGATTTCTCCATACTTACAGGGAGGAGAGAACAGCCCATCTCAAGTTAGTGTTGCAGTCATATTTCATTATAGGAGCATTTACTCCCTCCACAGACCATTAGTAAGAATACTAAAATAAGACCTAAATAAGGACCAGGGGCTTCAGTGAGGGCAGGGGGAGCTAGGACCATTCATCATTCAGGGTTCATTGGGCACATTCAGTGAGGTAATCTCTGGGCCCAGTTAGAGTAGACTCAACCTACTAGGTGTGATGTAAAGAAACAGTCCAGGGGAAAAAGGAAGGGGCTCTTCTCAGCTTCTTCAGTCTTCAGACTTAATCCTAACTTGGTTAGACACTGCTGGATGTTCCCTTAAGCTGTAATGATGACAGATTCTTTTGTCCTCCCATTTGCTGCTACCACAAGTAAAGGTGGTGCAGTGGATAGAGCACCAGTGCAGGAATCAGGAGGACCTGAATTCAAATCTCAGCTCAGACACTTGACACGCACTAGCTGTGTGACCTTGGGCAAGTCACTTAACCCCAAGTGCCTCATCCTGGGTCATCTCCAGTCATCCTGATGAATATCTGGTCACTGGATTCAGATGGCTCTGGAGGAGAAGTGAGGCTGCTGACTTGTACAGCCCTCCCTCCCTTAAAACAAAGTCAAGTGTAAGTCATGTCATTATTTCTCTGATGGCATGGTCTTCTTTGGCAACGAAGGACGAACACACACACACACCACAAGTAAAAGAAAAGCCCAGATAAACAGAGAGATTTCAGAAAATCCTGGAACAACTTATACGAACTGATGCTGAGTGAAGTGAGTAGAACCAGGGGAACATTACTCACAGAAACAGCCATAACGTTCGATGACTGATTTTGATAGACATAGCCCTTCCCAGCAATGCAAGGACCGAAAACATTTCCAAAGGTCTCATGATATAAAATGCCATCCACATCCAGAGAAAGAACTGTGGAGTCAGAAGACAGAGTGAAGCAGACTATTTTCCTTTTTGTGTTTGTTTTTCATTCTCATGGTCTCTCCTACTCATTATAATTCTTCTATGCAATATGATTAATGTGAAAATATGTTTAATAGAAATGTGTACAGCCATATCAGATCGCATGCCATTTTGTGGATGGAGGGGAGAAAATTTAAAACTCATGGAAGAGAGTGTTGAAAACTAAAACTAAATAAATAATAAAAAAAGAAACCCCAGATGGGATGGAATTGGGTACAAGAACTGGCTTCATTCCACCTAGGATTATTTCTTTAAAAAGGTACTAGGTATTTATATTGTATATGAATGTAATGGAATGCTATTGTACCATAAGACATGAAAGGAGTGGTTTCAGAGAAAGCTAAGAAGATTTGGATGAACTGGTGCAAAGTAGAGTAAACAGAACCAGGAGTACAATTTATAAAATAACAACATTATAGAGAACAAAACTTTGAGAGACTCAAGAACTCTGATCACTGTGCTGAATAACGATGACTCCATAGAGTGAATAAGGAAGCATGCTACTGATCCCTGGATAGAAAGGTAACGGGCTCAAGATGCAGAATGAGATGTAGCTTTTTGGATGTAGCCAATGAGGGAATTTGTTTTCCTTGACTATGCCTATTTCTTATAAGGGTTTGTTTGTTTGTTTCGTTTTCTTTTCCTCCACTGCTAATTGAAAACAAAACAAAACAGCACAACACAATCCAACACAAAACATCATCTTCTTCTTTCAAGTCCCTTGTCCTCTCAGAAAAGACTCAGTTTTGGATTACTCCCACATCTTCTTTCTACCTTAGCTCCTACTCACCTACTGCTGATTGATGTTGAAGAAAATCATGAAGCCATGTCAGGTTCACTACAAATTTATTTTATAATCTCATTTGGGCCTTCACTAAAGCAAGACAATCCTTTTACATCTCCCTAAGAGTCACTATTTCAATCAACATAGTGTCTTTTCAAAAAATTTTTAATCCCTTCTCAAACTTTCCTTGGCTTTTCCCAGTTGATACCTTATATTGACTTAAATACCCTTCATCTCATATCACTTAGAAGCCTCCTCCAACTAGCTCCTCTTTTATTGCTTTCTCATATTAAGAGGTGGCCTTTCTTCCTTACCAAGATTAATTCCTTTACAGGCACAAGTGATCCTATTCTAGCTCATCTTCTTTAGCAGACTGCACCTTCCTTCTATCATCCCCACTCTCTCACAAATCTTTAATCTTTCTTTATCTACTGGATGTTTCCCTACAAACATATACATGTCTCCTTAAAAAACCCTCACCTGATTTATTCATTCCTACTTGCTCTCATCCCTTGAGAAGGTTGTCAGCAACTGGTTGTCTCCATTTCCTTTTCTCACACTCACTTCTTAATTAATTCTCTGCAGTTTTCCATCTTTAATCATTCAACTGAATTTCCTCTCTCCAAAGTCACCAATATCTTATTAATTGCCACATCTAATGGCCTGTTCTCAGTCCTTGTTCTTCTTGACCACTTGGTAACTGTTGATACGTCCATCACTCTCATCTCCTCGATACTATTTTCTCTTTACGCTTCTATTGTATTCCTCTCTCCTGCTTCTCTATTCCATGCTGTCTGATTGTTTCTTCTTAGTCTCCTTTGATGGATCTTTATCCAGGTCACCCTAACTAACTGTGGGGGTCCTAAAGACTCAGCCCTAGACTTTCTTTGCTTCTCCCTCTATACTATTTCACTAAGTGAATAAAAATTCATTATATTTACTTTATTTAGCATATATAATATACGATTTCATCAACTCTCATGGATCCAATTACCTCTATAATGATTCTCAGATCTACTTATTTAACCCTAATTTTTCTCCTGATCTCCAGTGTCCCATTTCCACCTGCCTACTAAACGTCTCAACCTGGATAACTACCTTGAATCCTACAAGTCCTACAAAGCTGAATTCGTTGTCTACCCCACTCTCAACCTTCCCCTCTTCCTAAATTTCCTATTACTGTTACAGGGATAACCATCATCACAGTTACCCAGGATCATAACTCAGGTGTCATCCTCATTTCCTCACGCTGACCCTGCTCCACTCCTGCATCCAATCTGTTCACAAATGTTGTTGATTTTGTCTTAGTAATGTCTCTAATGTACATTCTCTGACACTACCACCACCCTGATGCTGGCTCTCATTACTTCATATCTAAGCTATAGTAATAGCCGGCTGATGGGTACCCCTGCCTCAAGTCTTTCCCTATTCTAGTCCATTTTCCCACTCAGCTGTGAAATAAATCTTCCTAAAACACAGATCTGACCTTATCATCCCATATTCAATAAATTCTAGTCGGTCCTTGTTACCTTAACTCCCTCATAACCTGCTCCCCCTCACACCTTTCCAGGCTTCTTACACCCTATTCAACCCCACTTTCTGTGGGATCCAGTGATATTCGGTCTCCTTGTTGTTCTTGCACAAGACACTCCCTCTCCATTTCCAGTGGTTATCCCCCATACCTGGAATTTTCTCCTTTCTCCTCACTATCTCCTGACTTCCCTGGCTTCCTTCAAATGTCAGATAAACTCTCACCTTCTACAAGAAGACTTTCTCAATCCCAATGAATGCTTCCCTCTGTTGAATAACTTTAATTCATCTTGTCTATGTCTTACTTGTACCTAGTATTTGTTTGCATGCTGTCTCCTCCATTAGACTGTGGGCTCCTTGAGAGCAGGGACTGTCCTTTGCTTTCCTGATATTATTAACTCTTAGCATAGTGTTAGAATATAATGGATGCTTAATAAATACTTGTTGACTAATTGGCGAACTTGTGACCTTGAGATGTGGTCCCATTTCTGCCTATGATGTAAAAAAAGATGTTAGAGAACAGGCTGACTAGAAAGTAATAGAACGTTACTGAGCCAATAAGAAATGGCGAAAGAGGTGGTTTAAGAGAAAATTGGGAAGACTTCTATGACCTGGTTCAAAGTAAAGTAAGCAAAACCAGGAAAACAATTTACATAATAATAACACTGTAAAAACAACACAACTTTGAAACATGTAAGACCTCTGATCAATGCAATGATCAGCCATGACTCCAGAGGATGGATAAGGAAGCATGCTACTTATCTCTTGTAAAAGATATGATGGACTCAAGATGCAGAATGAGACATACATTTTGGATGGGGCCAATGAGGGAATTTTTCTTAACTGTGAATACTTTTACAAGGGGTTATTTTTTATTTTTTAATGGGGGAGACATGAGAGGGAAAGAAAATAATGTGCTTATTAATTGAAAAAAATAAAAGTTAAACATTTTTTAAAGGTATTAGAAAAGTACCTTGGGGCAACTAGGTGCCACAGTGAATACAGTACTTGGTCTCAAGTCAGGAAGACCCATCTTCCTGTGTTCAAATCTGGTCTCAGACACTTAGTAGCTGAGTAGCCCTGGGTAAATCTCTTCACCTCATTTGCCTCATCTCCTCATTTGTAAAATGAACTGGAGAAGGAAATGGCAAATTACTCCAGTATCTTTGTCAAGAGAGCCCCAAATGGGGTCACAAAATTGGACATAACTGAAATTATTGAACAAGGAAGGCATTTCTTTCCAGATCCCAAATATGTGATAGGTTAGTTCCCTGTGAATGTCTGAAATTATAACATTAATATTTCATTCCAATTTAATCTCTATCCCACCAATCAATCAATAGACATTTATTAAGCACCTACTATGTGCCAGGTACTATGCTAAATCCTAGGGATATAAAAAGAGGCAAAAGATAGTCCCTGCCTTCAAGGAGTTTACCATCTATTTGGGGAGACAGCATGTAAACACAAAGCAAGCTTATATACAGGATAGATAGGAAAAAAAGTGACAGTGGGAAGGCACTGGAATTAGAAGGACTGGGGAATTAAAGGAAGCCAGGGATGTCAGTCAGCAGAGGGGAGGAGGGGAAGCGTTCCAGGCATGGGAGGTGGCCAGAGAGCATGCCTAGAGCTGAAAGATGGAGAGTCTTGTCCATGGAACAACCAAGAGGCCAGTGAATGGATGGAAGAGTTAAGTGTTGGGAAGTAAGGTATTGGTTAGGTTGTTGTCCTTTGTTCTCAAAGAGGACCAAAATGACATCACTATGATAAAATCAAGTTTCAGTGCATCTGACCAACAGAGCTCGGAATGCTCCACCACAGATTGGGCACAAATAATGTGAGTGAGTATTTGTGCATCCCGTGTTCCCTTTGAGCTGTTTCAATTCTGCTTTTCACATAGAACACAGCACCTTCTCCCATATAGGTGCGTCATGCTGAACAGTTCTGTGCCAGTGTCTCCCATGTCACACAATCAAATCCAAAGTTCCTGAGAGAGAGGTATAAGAAAACTGGAAAGGTAGGAGGGGGCTAGGCTATGAAGGGCACTGAATGCCAAGCAGAGCTTTGTATTTGCTCCTGGAGGCAGCAGGGAACCACTGAAGTTTTTTGAGTAGGAGGGTAGCATGGGACCTGTACATTAGAAAAATCATTTATGTGGCTGAATGGAGGATGCATTGGAGTGTGTGTGCAGGGGGAGAGAGTCAGGGTAGGCAGAGCCACCAGCAGGCTACTGCAGTAATCCAGACATGAGGTGATGAGGGCACTAGAGTGGTGGCAATGTCAGAGGAAAAAAAGGGGAATATTCTAGAGATGCTGAAAAAGTAAAATAGACAGACCTTGGCAAAAGCTTAGATATGGTGAATGAGAAAACCAGGATGACTCCTTGGTTGTGAGCCTGAGGGCTTAGGAGGATGGTACTGCCCTCTGCAGTAATACTGAAGCTTGGAGTGGGAGAGGTTTAGAGAGAAAGATAATGAGTTCTGTTTTGGACATATTGAGTTTAAGATGTCTACTGGACATCCTGTTCACGATGTCAGAAAAGTAATTGGAGACACAAGATTAGAGGTCAGCAGAGGGATTGGTGCAGGAAAGAGATTTGAGATCCATCAGCATACAGATGGGAACTGATGACATCACCAAATGGAGTCATTTAAAGGGAGAAGAGGGCCCAGGCCAGAACCCTGAGTGACAAAGGGAATGATGTGGTGGAGGGTCTAGCAAAAAAGCAGTCAGGAAAACCAGGAGAGTGGTGTCCTTAAAACCTAGAGAGAAGAGACTATCAAGGAGGAGAGGGTGATTAGCTGTGTCAAAGAGGTCAAGGAGAATGAGGATTGAGAAGAGGCTGTTGGATTTGGCCACTAAGAGATCATCAGTAATTCTGGAGAGAGCAGCTTCAGTAGTAATTTCTGGTAAATTTAGAAGCCAGATTGCAAGAGGTTAAGAGGAGAGTGAGAGGGGAAAGGGGAGGCAGGTATTGTAGATGGCCTTTTTGAGGAATTTAGCTAGAAACGGCAGAAGAACTACAGGATGACAGCAGGGATGGAAGGATCAAGGGAGTGTTTTTTCAGGTTAGAGAAAACATGAGCATATTTGCAGGCAGTAGGAAATGAACCAGGAGGTACTGAAAATTAGGAAAAGAGTGGACACAGCAGAATGGGCAATATGATGGAAGAAACGGGATGGAATGGTGTGTCTCTGACAAGTAGAGGGGTTGGCTCTGTTAAGGAGTAAGGCTGTTTTTTCTGTGCACTGGGATCAAGGAAAAGAAAATGGCAGAAGGCATCTGAGTGATAGGAGATGAAGAAGAGGGGAGAAGAGGGAGCTCCTAGTGAATGGCCTATTTAGTCCTTAGAACTTCCATGTGAATGAAAGGATCAGATAAGATTCTCCTGGCAGGAGGGATAAGGGGCTACATTCTAGAATGGGGGTGAAGTGGGCCCCAAAAGACAAATTTCACAGACTTTACTGCTTCAAATTGCCCAAGGACTATTCCCAGGCTCATATCCTGGTCCAAATCAATACCTATTGATTGAACCAGGGAACCTGAGTGCTACAGCTCCTGTCTTAGAATCTCTACTATTATTTCTCAGTGCTCCTAAAGGTTTTTAAGGCTCTCCAGCTACTAGTGCTGAAATCAGAGGTCCCTAGCTTTCGTGCCAATTGTCCTATATCCATCACTAGGGTTACCTATCCCTTTGAAACCTTGTGGGTTTTCCTTCACATTCAGATCCTTTACCAAGGAAACTTCTTCAGACAACTCCAGAAAAGATGGAGACCCCTATGGATTGCAGTCCAGTCTGATCATATGTCCAATAGCCCTTCAGCATTTTTATAGCCCATGGAAATTTTCTTTTGGCAGAATAAAAAGACAAGACATGGTCAGCCACTGAGGCTGCTGTCACTTCCTAGACTTCTAAGTACCCTTAGCAAAATTTTAATTAAGCTAACTTCCTAATGTCCTTGGTGGCATAAGAAAATCCAAAAACCCCTAGTAATCATTTCAGTTTGGCGTGGGAATGCACACTCCGCCATTTTCTTCTTGGCATCAGGTTTCTCCTCACATTGATATGAACTTTTATTAATATCAGTCATTGTTATTATAGCATATACTTGGTTGGTATATGGGCCCAGAAATTTAAAGGAAAAAGTCATCCTGAAATGGAAAAAAGAAAATCAAACCAAACCATAAGGAATTCACCAAATGAATAAGCCACAAGCAGATAACTGAGAGTTTGTTGTGCTTTCTGATTCATAAAAACATAGACTTGTAGAGCTGGAAGGGACTATAGGGATCATTTAGTTCAAGCTCCTTCTTTGGAGAGGCAAGGAAGAAGACCTGGAGATGAACTGAATTGCCCCAAGTAATACAGTGAGGTAGAGTCTGAGATGGAACTAAGATTCAGATAGCCTGATTCCACCACACTTTCTTTTCCTTTTTTGTTTTGTTTGGTTTTTGGAAAAGTAAGACAACCCCCCCAAACTCTAAAAGCATGGACTTTTTCCCCACAGCATAGCTCAGCCTTACAGCTGTCACACAAGGCCCATCCTGCCTCCCCTCCTTTCCAACACTTATCCAGGTTCTCTCAGTTCCCAAATACTTTGCCCTTGCCCCTAGGGCCCACCCATGCTAGATCTCTCCTCCCTTTTTTCTCACCTGCTAACCTCTCCTCTTCATTCCCTTTCCCTGCACATACCTCTCTGTTATTTGATCTCCAGTTTTTCACACAGCTTCTCTCTCTACCTCTTGATCTTTGCACTGGGCTTTTGGGGGAACAAGTGTAATCTGCTGGGCTTTCATTATGGCTTCCCTTAGGAGCCCACAGCCTCCTTCCACACTCAGAGATTTTAATAAGTCTTCTCAAGGCTCAGAACTGCCTAGATTTCTTAATTCTCTCTAACTTGGAAGTCTTGGAGCTGAATTCTTTAGTGCTCTGGGCCCTGGGAGCCCACTTCGTCTGTGCTGAGTACATGAAATCCATCAGAATTGATGCTGATTCTCAGGTTCCCCAGCTTCCTTCTAGTCTTCTAGTCAGTCAGAAAGGGAAGAGTCCCGTGCTAGTCCTGGAGAGGGGAAGTAGGAAGGAAATACACTTATATACTTGGGGAGTTTAGAATCTGAATGAGGATATAGGATAGACATTCACTTTAAGAATAGCAATATAAAATAAGAATGTTCATGTAAACATTGAAAAGCTTTTGCACAAACAAAATCAATGCAGCTATAGTAGAATTAGAAAAGCAGGAGTATGGTAGTGTGGAAAGGGTGCTTTCTGATGCTCTAGCATCAGAAATCCTGGGTGCAAAGCCGACTTCTGGCACTTTCTACCTATGATATTTAAGATCATTTAGCCTCTCTGAGATTCAGTTTTCTCATCTGTAAAATGGGGGTGAGGGGTAGAATTTGTACTAGATAGCCCATGAGTTTCCTTTTAGCTTTATATTCCATATTTATTTAATTGGGATAAGTGTATGATGTCCAAGATAGATAAAGAATTGATACAGATAAATACGAATAAGAGTTATTCCTCCATAATAAAGAAGATGAATAGACAGTTCTCAAATGCAGAAATGCAAGTTATCAACAACCATATGAAAGAATACAACAGGCCAAATATACTAATAAGAGAAATGTAAATTAAAAGCAACTTTGAGGTTTTTCACTTATTATATTGCAAAGATGACAAAATGTCAGACAGGTAATGGGAAAGAGGGCACATTAATATACTGGTGTTGGAGCTGTGAATTGGTTTAACCATTCTGGAAAACAATTTGTAATTATATGAAAAAATTCAATAAACTGTATATACCCTTTGACCTGTGCTACCACTAGTAGGCACAGATACCAAGGAGAACAAAGAAGAAAAGTCTCATGTTTACAATAATATTTATAGCAATACTTTTTGCAGTGCCAAAGAACTGTAATAACGAGTATTTATGTAAGTATACATATATAAATTGTATATAATATATAAGTCTAAGTTTTACAAAGTGGTTTGCAAATACTCTCTTATTTAATTCTCACAACAAACCTGGAAAGTAGGTGCTGTCATTATCCTTATTTTGCAGGTGAGGAGACTGAGATAGTCAGAAGTTAAGCAAATTGCCCAGCATTACAAGCTAGTTAATGTATGCAGTAACATCTGAACTCAGGTCTTCCTGACTCCATGTCCAGTACTCTATCCATGGAGCCACCTCACTGCCTCTATCTAGAAGAAAAGTGGGTTTCCATCAACCAAAGACATATCGAACAAATTATATGTGATTTACCCATAAGAAACTATGAGCATGAAAAAAATTATAAAAATTTGTGACTCAGTCAACAAGCATTTATTAGGCACCAACTATGTACTAGTCACCACGTTAGGGAGACCAATACAAAGAATGAAACAATATCTACTTTCAAAGAGTTTACATTCCAGAATTGTTGAACTGATGCAGAGCAACGTAAGCAAAACCAGGAAAACAATTTCTACTATGACCACTGTAATATAAAGGAAAATGACCTTGAAAGACTTTGGCATTCTGATTGATACTGTGACCAATCAGTTTGCAGAAACTGATGGTGAAGTATTACTTCTGCCTCTCTACAGAGTTGTTCAGCTATACCTATGTGGAAGGAGACGTGTTTTCAGACAAGGATAATATATTGATTGGTTTTAGTTGACTATACTTATTTATTGGAAGGAAGGTGTATGGGAATAGAGGGGACTCATCAAGAAGTGACTGATAGAACACAAGAAAAGAGCATCAGAATACATTTAATAAGAAGATTGGATATTCATGCGATATACATGGAAGGCATCTAAAAACTCTGATTTTCAAGGCCCTTCCTAATCTGGTGCTTCCCTGTTTACAATGATGGAGCTCCCTGTTCTCCCCAATATATAGCCCTGCTGCTTCAGTCAGGCTCTTCTCTTTAATATCTGCCATAATCATCAAGCACCATCCTGCCTCTGAAGCATCCATTTAAAAACCAGACCAAACAAAAACCTGCACATAATCAAGAACCCTAAAAGTTTTTTCTATTTCTATTTCACAAATGCCATATTTCAGGGTACACCTCCTTCATGAAGCTTTCCATGACCATCCAAACCCATAACAGCCATCATCCCGCCTCTTTGTGTCTCAGCCTTAAGGAAGGCAAGGTAGACATGTATGATGAGATGATGTGTGGGAAAGGAATGAGGCCAGATCTTTCAGTATCCTTCCAACTCTATGATTCTTTGCATAATGACTTTTGGAGGAGTGGGGGCAGAGAAATATCAGTTCATTTCTTTATTGTGCCATGTATTGGCATTAGATTGTAATTAGATGGCAGTTCATTAGATTATAAACTCCTTGAGGATAAGGACTATCTTTTGTCTCTTTTTGTATCCCCAGCACTTAGCATGATGCCTGGCACATAGTAGACACTTAATAAATATTTATGGATTGATTGACTCATAATAGCAAGATGTTAGATCTGTAAGAGACACTGTGATTATAGTGGAGGACTAGATAGGTTAAATGACTTGTTTGGAGTCACAGTGAATTAGCATCAGAACTGAGACCAGAGCTCAGATCTCCTGACTCCTCCTTTTGTGCTGTGAAACCTCACTGATCTGAACTGGCTACTCTGAAAAAGATACTGCTGTGAATAGATTCATGTCAATGGACCTAAGTTTGAGGCAGCTTTTAACCTCTCTTGCTAGTGATCTAGTTCTATGTCTTGGCCCAAATCATGTCATGAGTGGACAGGATTATTCTGGGATGAAATTGTGAAGTGTTTCTCTATCCTTCCTTCTCCAGCTCCTCTTCTCCTGATTCAGATGATTCAAGTCCTTCTCTGGATTTGCCTTCCTCAGGGAGCACCCCTGCTGCAGACCTTTCCACTTCTCTTGTCTGGACACTAGACATTCATTAATGCAGCCTACAATCATGTTAGCCTTTGGGGCTGCCATTTCATATTGCTGACTCACACTGAGCTTGTGCTCAACTAAAACCTCAGGTCTTTTTCACATTAACTGCTGTGGGTTTGTACTACAGTTATTATATGGGTAAGATCCCTGTTCCTAGGAAGCGCAGTATGTCCCTCAATATAACATAGGAGACTAATAACCAATTATAATGTTTTTCCTGTCAACAATGTATTATATAATAATTTTATTGTATACATTATATTGTATTATATAATACAAATAATATATCATGCTCCTTGTTACCTAGACATGTTTGTTCATCCTCTACCAAGAATGATCTCTCTTCTAACCTTTACCAATCAAATTCTACCTATTTTTAAAAATCCAGTGCAAGTTCTAATAATATATCTTATACTTCTGCTGTTATCTGTCACAATGCCTAACACAGAACTTGGGCCCATAGCAAGTGGTCAATAGAGACCTAGTGATCGATTAAATTCATCCTGTAAAGTGTTACCAGCTGCTAATGATGTCATTAGTATTTTCTTTTAAGACAACATATTTGCGTTTTAACTGGAGTCTTTTGGAGATGAGAATTAAGAACTCTTTACATAGGAGAGGAAAAGTCTTTCTTATTTTTCCCCTGCAGAGCCCCAGACCAGACAGGAAAACCATGTGTCCAAGGGACAGAATCCTAAACAGAGACCAGCAGTGCATACTGAGGTCATGGAGCTGAATCAGACCATAGAGTTCTTCAATTGTCACATGTCAGCCTTGAAGGCCACAGCCACATACAGCCATAGCATTTGTTAAATGTTTCTTAAAAGAAGTTTCATTTTTTAACATAAAAAGCATGGCTATAGATTGGTATATTGTCCAAACTGGTAAATGTCAAAATTAATTCATTAATTCATTAATTTATGTCATACTTTTGGGCCAATGTCCAACATGAGGTTCAAAGTTATGATGCAGTATGGCATAATGGAGGCAAGAAGTTCTAATCTCAGCTTTCTTAATAATACACTGTCTGACCTTGAGTATTTGCCTTCATCTCTGTGTGTCTCAGTTTCCTTCTTTACAAAATAGACCCTTCTCAGCTCTAATAATTCTGCCTTGAATAATAATAGCAACAATAGCTAACTACATATAGTGCCTACTTGTGCCAGGCACTGTGCTAAGTATTATCTCATTAGAATTTGGTGGGTTAATCTGAAGCTCAGGCAAGTTCCTTTTCTCTATGAAGGTTTTGCCCTTAGCTGTGCATATATTCTGGATAGTGCTGACATGATCTAGTTAATAATAAACTTCACTAAGTCTCAAGTTTAGCCATATGGGCATATGTATGTATGGGCACACACATAAGTGTATGCTTACATTGGAATGTCATATGATATATTTGCATATGTATGCTACTTGTACATATATGTATTGTATTCATACAATGTATAATGTGCATATACATGTATATGTGTGATATGTATGTTTGGTGTGTATATGTATGTATACATGAATATGTATGTATATAGGTATATATATATGATATATATATGTGTGTGTTAGACTGAAGGAGAAAGAGATCAAAAGTGAGGGCTCCCATTCTTTAAGCATAAGGGCATATCTGAGCAGCTTACCAAATCACATAGAATTCTCTTTTCCTTGCCATCTTTCCTCACTCCCAACCCCACTGCCTGCCCACCCAACCCAACTGAAATAAAGAAGGCCCAAGAGATGAGGGCTCTTCCCCTTGGGGTTCTGGAGCTCAGTGGTTAGATCCTGAGGACTGTAAGTCCAAAGCCTGTGAGATCAATTCTCACTTGTTCCTGAACCAAGGTCTTCTGTGATTTTAATTCCCTCCTTTGTTAGTTTGCTCATCTATTACAACAGGTTCAGCACACTCTCTGACTCTTAGGAGTACTTTTTCATATGAATGAAACTACAAGCCCTGCGTGAGGTACCCTACTCTACAGAAATAGGAAATACCAGATTATAAACTCTTCTAGGGCAACGACCACTCCTTATAATCCTTTTATGTTTTCTAGGACTCCTAGCACAGGGCTGGAAATATCACAAGTGCTTACTGACTGATGAAATGAGTGACCACACGTCTCTTGGACAACAGGCTGGGGGTGCTTCATGGATTAAGAAGGAGGTGGCTTTTGTGGCAGCAGCGGCAGCAGCAATGACAACATGGTAGCTTCACAACAGGCTTGGCCTGTGCCAAGAAAGCCTGATGTGGTCTAGCTATTCTCCCTCTCCATCTCTGAAACAATTAAAGGTAGTAATTCCGTTAAAGTGAAGGTTCTTTCTGATCTGGAGTGGGTGCTCAAAGTCTTACCACCAAATTGTGTGTTCCTGAAGGAGAAGATACTATTTTCCCCTTGAGAGAGACACTAGACACTAGAGAGACCAGTGTCTCTCTAGGGAGTTGTGTGGGCATTGCCATGGCTCCCAGGACTCCCAGAAAGGCAATTTGGGGCCACTGGTCTCACCCAGAACAACAAACCAGAGCTATGAAGGGATTGGGAAATAGCAGGGCTGTAGACACAGGCATTTTAATGTCTCCTTTCCTCTTTTCCTTCTGTACTTTGCTTCACTGGGTGCTGCCATGATCTTCTGTAAGACAACTCTGCCAACAGGAGGAGGGAAGGAAGAAAAGAAGAACTCCTCCCTCCCCATGGCCTCACTCTCCAAAAGATGCAAGGGAAAAGGGGAAGATTAAGTTCTCGAGAACCGAGTTCTTCTTCCAGTGCTAGATCTCTTCTCGACTCTTTCAGTGTGACCAATGTGCTTTTTATTTATGTTACAAGGGGTATAGTTGGTCCTTTCAGCCAGTCATCTAATAGTCACCACTTTATCACAAAGGTGTAAATGAAGCACTCAAAGTCTAAAATCTTCTATCTATATCTCATTATCTTCCCCTTATACTCTGTAATTGAATTGATCCAACTCAGGACTCAATCTGGAATCCCTGGTCAACTCTCCCCCACAAACTCTACCATAAGTTAAATCCCTCCCAAATAAATGTAGGTGCTCCTGGCACACTTATCTGTATTTTAGGTATGTCTCTCTAGTACTCTGGGGAGGCTCACATATTGACATTTCCAATGTCTCTTTCAGGAACTTTCGCTAGAGACTCAACACAATCCATGTGGCACAGTTTTATGGAAAATGGAGACTTAATAGTATTTTGGGAAGTCCAGGCCTACCCTATCTGGTGATTTAGGAGATTTATACTAACCCCAAAATATCAGATTTTGCAAATTTAACAAACAAATAATGTTTTTCAAAATTCTCAAAAATTATTGCCTCTCCTAGGGCGAAGGTTTGGGTTAACCTAAAGAAATTGGAACAGCAAAAAAAATAAAGAAAATAAGCTGATACAAAAAAAAGAGAAAACTGCTTTCCTCTCTTAGAGGGAAGGTCTGATGTCAAATGGGCTCCCCACAAAGTGAGGCTTTTCCAACAGGAATTGGACACCTGAGGGTGACTGGATGTCACTTCCTCACCTTCAGGTGAAAGATCAAATTATCCTAGGTGAAAATTCTTCTGAGGGTCCCTCTGGCACAAAGACAATCCAATACTTTCTCCAATGGATCTCTGTAAAACCATAGGTATTACAAATGGAGGTCAAGAAAAAAGTTTTTCTCCAATGGAATCTTTCAGCACATAAAGCATTCCAAATGGAAGTCCAAAGTCACCCCAAGCTTAAACAAGTAGACTAGCTTAAAAAAATAAATCAAACTAATAATGGCCTCAAAGATGTATGGAGCTACCCAAAAGGGATTAAGGGACTGACTTGAAGCTGACTGAAGTTTTTAGGCCTTCTGGCAAACCGTAAGCTACAAATGTTCCACTGGTTACGATCTCAGACAAGCTGTATGAATTCATGCCACAGTAGGGAGAGCATTCTAGGTCTGCTCAAAAGTTTAAAAAAAAAAAAAAGAATGTACATAATGTCCCACAGGGGGACTCTCAATAACCTTATCTCTGACTAGTCCTCTGTGTGGCTCTACATTCATTGCTAGGCACCAGAATTCCAGGGATACAACATCCAGACCCCTTATATCAACTTCCATACTTATAATGGTCACAGCAATACAACCCATATCTGTTCTTGCCATTCCACTTCTCCCTCTGCTTCGCACCCCCAAATCCTGTTCTACATCCTCACTGTGAACTTGAATGCCTTAACCCTTTAGTTTTTTCCCTGGTCATCACCCATGCACTGGCTGTGTTTTCCCTTTCCCACTTTAATCCCTTGGTGAAGCAATTCAACTCTATGCCACCCTATTTTCTCCAATACTTTATGTTATCACTGATCTTGCCCTGCCCAGACTCAGTTTTCAGTTACTCCCACCATCCTCTGATTTTGCTCACATGCAAAGCGGGAGAAAATCATAAAACTATGCTGACTGGATCCACTAGGAATTTATATTACATAATCTCAACCCTGCCCTCGATGTGGCGTGGTAATCCGTTTACACCTCCCTGACTCACTATTCCACTTACCACAGTTGTTCTTCCAAACCTTTTCATCTCTCCTTAAACATTTCCATAGTTTCCCCTACCTCAGCCCTCTCAGCTGGGAACCTTGACTCAGATTTTACTGAAAAAAATTAGGCCATTCACTCGAGCTCTCTCTTCTCCCTCCTTCTCATCTCATACCATGCATGCATTTTACAACTAGTTCCTGTCTCCCTGACTTATGAAGAGGTGACCTTTCTTCCTTACCATGGCTATCTCCTCCACATGTTCAAGTGATCCTATTGCATTATATCTTCTCTAACTGATTGCCCCTTCTCTCATCCCCATTCTCTCTCACTAATCTTCCTCTTGCCTACTGGCTACTTCCCTACTGTCTACAAACATATCTACGTCTCCTTCACTTGATCCATCCACCCCCGCTAGCTATCATCCCCTAACTCTTCTCCCTTTTGTAGCTAACCTCTTTGAAAAAGGTTGTCTACCATCAGTGTCTCTACTTCCTTTGCTCTCACTCTCGTCTTAATTTCTTCAGTGTGGCTTCTAACCTCATCATTCAACTTCAATAGCTTTAAAAGTTACCAACGATTTCTTAATTGCCAAATCTAATGTCCCTTTCCGCAGTCCTTCTTGATCATTGTGCAGGCTTTGACATCAGTCATCCTCTTCTCCTTGATATTATCTTTTCTCTGAGTTTCTATGATATTACTACATCCTGGTTCTCCTACCTGTTGGACCATTCCTTCTCAGTCTCTTTGGCTGGATCTTTATCCAGGCCACACCCACTAACTATAGAATCTTCCAAGGCTCAGTCCTGCGTCCTCATCTTCTCCCTCTATATGATTTCATTTGGTGATGTCATCCATTCCCATGGATCCAGTTATCATTTTTTTGCTAATGATTTTCATATCTACTCATTTAGTCCTAACTATCTTCTCACCTTGTCTTAGGTCTTCTGTCTTCTATTACCTATTATTACCTACCTTGAACCGGATGTTCTATAGACATCTTAAACCCAATATGTCCAAAACTGAACTCAGTGTCTTTCCCCCAAAACCCTCCCCTCTTCATAGCTTTCCTATTACTGTCAAGGGGACTATCAATCCCACAGTCAGGTTCACAACTTAGGTGTCATCCTCAATTCCCCCCCCCCCCCAAATCCAATCTGTTTCCAAGTCCTGTTGATTTTATCTTGGTAATATCTCTGGTATATATCCTTTTCTCTCCTCTGATGCTGTCACCACCTTCATGGATTGTTGTTATATATCACTTCATGCTTGCTGGTTGATCTCCCAGCCACAAGTCTCTCCCCACTCCAGTTCTATTCTCAGTAAGCTGTGAAAGTGATCTTCCTAAAATGTAGGTCTAACCATCTACCCCTCCCCCATTTAATGAATTACATTGACTTCCTCTAACCCTAGGATCAAAATTTAAAATCTATCGGCGTTTGGCATTTAAAACCATTTATAACCTGGCCCTCTATTAACTTTCCAATTTTCTTAATCATGCCCACTTTAGAATCCAGTGATGCCCCAAGCTCCTTGAATTTCTTTATGAAAGGCACTACATCTCCCATCTTTGGGCATTTTCACTGGCTGTTCCCATGCCTAGAACACTCTCCTCATCTCTGTCTCCTGGATTCCTTCAAGTCTTAGATAAAAATCACACCTTCTCCAAGAACTCTTTCTCTATCCCCCTTAACATCTTGCCTCTATTTTATCCTGCCTATATATTATCTGTACAGTAGTCATTAGGATGTCGTCTCTCCATTAGACTGTGAGCTCCTTTTATATCTCTAGCACTTAGCATGGTGCCTGGCACACAGTCAGTGCTTCATAAATGCGTGTTGGCGACTGACTACTTAAGTATTCAACCATGCAAAAACTATCTCAAAGCAACTGGCCTGATTTGTAAAGGAAACACAT
The DNA here is from genome assembly GCA_028658325.1 of Potorous gilbertii. Lineage (NCBI taxonomy): Eukaryota > Metazoa > Chordata > Mammalia > Diprotodontia > Potoroidae > Potorous > Potorous gilbertii. Next base: position 124,079,148 of record CM053772.1, on the reverse strand, counting down.
CATAAAACTCTAATTACAGTCTGAAAACAAAAGAAAAATACTAAATACTAGTGTAGCAGGGGGTTGATCAGAGATTCCTGATTAATTGAGTCCCCCTAGCCCACTTGACAAAATTGCAGGTAACAGAGAGAAGCAGGGTAAAGTCATGCTTGTCAGACTTGGAGTGACTGAATTTATATGGGGCAGGTAACAGAGCAAAGGAGATGAAAAGGACAGGTCCCTTTCAGACTGGCCCATTTGTTCCTTATAAAGGGTGTGCCCATTTGGACACTGATTGGCTCATTTACATATGAAATGGTCAGGAAACTAGGTGAGGCTTGGCAGAGACAATGAACTTTCCTCTGGGGAGAGAGTTTAAAAGAAGAATCCAGCTATGGAGTCAGTCAATAAAGAAAGCGGTTAGCTCTGGGAGTGGAGAAGACAGCTCTGGAAGAACTCAGCAGTCTTCACCTTTTCCTTTGTGCCTCTTGAAGAATGTAGCAAGGCAGGAGAATGGATTTCTTTCTCCTCCTTCTCCATCCCACCCCCACTATGAGCAATGGCATTTTGCAGCAGATGGATATGGATGCAGATGTTGAACCCAGCAGAGTGCAGGCCTGGTGTCCAGCTGTAGGCAGAATGAACAGGTTCTTGAGAGGAGTCTGGAGTCTAGTGCCTGGATTGGGGAATCTTTTTCAGGAGATGATGGGCCACAGAACTAAGGTTTCTGCTAATTCTAGGGCAGAGTTTCTGGCTCTTTCTGGGAAAAGACATTGCATTATCTAGGCCAAGATTTCATTGAAGCTAGAAGCTGGAGTCAGTAGTGACTGCAGCTAAGCAGTGGGGCAGCATCCAGTGTAGCCTTTGAGGTCAAGGTCAGTGGGAGAAATGTAAGAATGTCAGGTTTCATCAGATGTGTGAATTGCTTCTTTTCATATTTATTTTGGTCACATGAGTTGCCTATGTGTGTGCCTCTCAACTTTTAAAATGTATGTGTTTACCTTTTCTACCAATCCCATGTGTATTTGTAGGAGAGTCCACCCTACATTTGTGGGAGACATATTTTGTATTCTTATTATGCCATTTCAACAAATACTTTCGTCTGACCCTAATTGTGTCCTCTGGCTGACTACAGTAAAGGTAGATTCATTAATGGGGGCTCATGAGTTTTTAAAAGTTCTCTGAGGGACCCAGCCTTCAAGTGCAAAGTGGAAGCAGCCCAAAGGAGGTGCTACATTAATTTTCTCTCAAGGATTCCTATAATACTAGGGCATCTCAAAAAGAGAATCCCAGAGAGAAGTCTCTAAGATTTTACCAAAGGCCCAAGCTACTCCCAATCTTCCACCAAGAGGTTCTAGCCCTGAACTCAGCCAGACAGAATTCATCCTTGTAGGGTGGGAGTAAGTCTTCTCTTCATTTTTCTTTCTGGCTAGTTGCTTCTATCTTGGAGTAGAACTCACAGGGGAAATCTTCAACTCAAAACTCAACTATGGATGACTCATGTCTTTCCCAAAGTGGGTAACTGGTTCCCTTTAAAAACAGTACTCCAATATACAAAATAGGTATCAAATATGTTAAAAATTTACTTTTATTTCCTTTACTACTGAAAATGTTTAATACAGAAAAGAACTCAAAGGTACACCTTAACAAATACAGAAAAACATCATGTTCACTCTACTTTCTTTGGAGGAAGGACAACTTCATGGCACTGCTCAACAGATATTTAGATTTTTCCCATTCACTTTAGCCTTGCCCAGCTGGAACCCTTCACAAGGTCCAGATCTGGCCTTGGGCACAGGTTGGGTTTTCTTAATCCTTTCAGCATGAGCATCCTCCTGGTAATGGTGTTTCTCCTCTGAGAACTGGTGCTGTTTCAGGAATCACCTCCTGGTGGATTGCCAGACCCTGACTCAGAAAATCTTGACCTCTTGACCTCACAAGGTTATTGCAAAGGCTGGAAACATCCATTTCTCAGGATCTCTGGTCACTGGCCTGTGCTCAGGGAAAAAAGGAGAAAATGGAAGGGGGCCAAGGATTCAGGCTCACCTAGGCAAGAATATGTGGTCACTGCCACGTGCTTGACAAAATGACAGGCTGTAAGGGGAAGGCATTGTCCTTTTTTGACACCATTGCCACTGGAGGTAGAGAGAAGGAAAGAAGTCCTTTCTACTCCCACCTGCACTAGAAGTCCAAGAGTACTAGAAGAGTCTCAGTTCAAATTATTTTTCCTCATTTCCTCTTATAGTCACTAAGTGGGCAGTGCCCCCTCATTCTATGGCCAATCATTTTTGAGGCAACTTTCATCCCTGGTGACCAAACAGGATGTGTCGCCTCTGTAACCAATCAACAGGTGACCCATGTGTCAGTGGGGATATCTCAACAAGGTATATGTCCTTCAGCAAGAGGGCAGAGCACAGGTTACCAAAGCATATGCCCAGCTCCATGGGAGGAACCCCAGTCCACAAGATCACTGGGGTCTACCTGACTATCTCCATTACACTATCCTGACAGTTCAGAATTTACTGTCCTCGACAAATCAACTGGTTTGCTTTTGCCAATTCCACATAGCTCTCTGGGGGCATAGGGAAGCTCAAGCATTGTCCTTTCAGGTACTCCACCGAGATACTGCATCAGAGTTTCTCAACAAAGTCTACATGGCCCAGTTCTTTATAGTCTCCTGAATGTCATGCAAAGAGTCATAGCAGTGCATTTGGAAAAGGGTCAGAGGATATGTCCTAGAGAAAGTGACCAGAGTACACATCCCTTTGGTACATACCAGAGTAATGTAATACCTCCACAGGAGGAGCCCACAGACCAGGAAATACAACTGAGCACCCCATTATATAAGTATATCCTAAATATAGGCAAAATAAATATGTGAACTTAGTGGCAAAGGGACAAGCAGCTGGGGGTAATCAGGAAAGGTCTCCTGTAGAAGACAGTACTTCAGCTGAGTTTTCAAGGGAACAAGAGATTCTAGAGGTGGAAAGAAAGAAGGAAATCATTCTAAGCACAGGTGCAATCAGTGCAAAGTCATGGAGATGGAAGGTAATATGTGATAAATAGTTAAAAGGCCAATACAGCCAGACTAGGGGATGTAAGAAAGAGAGTAATATATAATAAGACTGGAGAGGTGGGTTGGGGCCAGGCTATGAAGGAGCTTTATCAGAAAAGCCAAACACAAGAGTTTATATTTAACCTTAGAAGAAATTGGGAGACATTGGAGTTTATTGAGTAAGGGTCAGAATTGGGCTTTAGGAAAACGTTTTCGGTAGCTGTGTGGAAGATGGATGGGAGAGGTAAGAGAATCATCCGAGGTGATGAGGGCCTGATGGATATGTGAGTGAAGAGAAGGGGGATATATGTGAAAACATGATGGAGGTACAATTGACAAGGTCTGGCATTGACTGGCTATGTGGGGTGGGTGAGAATGAGGAGTCGAGGAAGGCTCTACAGTAAAGAAGCTACAACACTGGAAAGATAGCAGTGCCTTTGACAGAAATAGGGAGGTTTGAAAAAGCAGTGGGTTTGGGGGAAAATTAAGTTCTTTTTTAGGTACGTTGAAAGACTTTGCCCACCATCTAGAAAGTTGCTGGTCCAGGTTGGCAAGTACTTAATGAGGGAATCTCAGAGCCTTTTCTGGAATATCCCTTCATTTGAAAGATGGGATAAGCCTTGGACTGGAAATCTAAGTCCTGGCCATTCCATTAGTTTGATATATGACCCTGGGCAAGTCATTGACCCACTATCCTTCTCATTTTCCTCTTATGTGAAATGGAGGGGTGGTGGTAGTGAAGGTTGATTAAATAATCCCTTAAAGTCCCACAACCCTGACATTCTTTCTTCTCTCTCTTTCTCTCTCTGTGCAGTCTTCCTCCCTCTCCCTTCTCTCTTTATGCTCTCCCTTTCTCTGTCTCTCTCCCTTTCTTTCTCCTTTCTCTCTCTCTTCCCCTCTCATTTTCCTCTCTCTCCCCCTTTCCTCTTTCCCCTTCTCTCTCTCTCCTCTCCTTTCCTCCTCCCTTTGTTTCTCACTGTCTCTCCCTCTCTTGTCTCTTTCTTTTCTCTCCCACCCTCTCTTTCTCTCTGTGTCTCTATCTCCTTCCCTCCCTCTCTGCTCCTCCGTTTCTTTCTCCCTCTCCCTCTCCTCTTTACAAGTGGGATGTGCACAGGAACGGCTCAATCAAGATATAATAATTTTTAATTAACATGTGGATCATTTCACAGGCTGATCTCCTTGGAGACAAAAGAGAAGATGTTCTCTTAAGATTTCCCTTTTCCTCCCCTCTTCTCCCTTCCCTGGCCCCACCAAGGACTCCCTGATTTCAACCATATATCTTCAGCCTTGAAAACCACACAAAAAAAACCCTTTTTCCTGAGGGTAATAACATACACATGCATACACACATTTATGCATATACACAGTCTCACATACATACAAATATATAGACACAGACAGACTAACAGAGAGAAAGGAATACATATATACATATAGATACACGTACACACAAAGATAAACAGATAAAAACACAGATGTTTTGCAGTGTGTTTGCAGATTCCCATACACAATCTCACAAAAACTGACATCCACACAGACTAATATATAGAGACACACTCACAAATGTACATAATTTTACACAGAGACACCAACTAACATACAGATAGGTACATGCTTATGTAGATGCAGGTATACACATGCACAAGACGCAACTGAAGAGGTATACAGATACATGCACAAGCAGGCACACATCCACAGACACACAAGAGAGAGACACATACAAAAACAGGCAAAAGGGATGGGCTGCAAGGGAAGGAATAGAAGGTTCCTCTCCTCTTATGGTAAGTCAAGACAATAAATGTTTTTCCACCTCCCCTGAATCTGGCCTGCTTGCACTCCTCCCCAGGAGAACTGGAACAGAGGGCACTGACATTAATACCTGGCCCAGAGGGAATATGGCAAGGGCCTCAGTGAATGGGAATCAGGGATCTCCCTTCCCCCTACCCCAACCCCAGCCAGAACCTAGGAGAAGTCAGCAGTGGCCCCTTGGGCAGTCACTCCTGCTATTGATCGCTTGCTGCAAGCTTTTTCCTGCCCTGCTGCTTCTCACTTGTTTTCTTCCATGAAGTGGCCGCCCTGACCAAACCAGGCCACAAGATACACCCACAGCCTCCAGTTCTAAGGATTGCTTTGGGAATGAGGGAGTGAGGAGGAAGAGTCAGGTTTCAGTGATAAGAGAGCTTAGTTTGTTCCAGAGGAGGGCTTCCTATTTCCCCTCCTTTCTTCTCTTCTCTTCTCTCCTCTCTTATCTGTCTCTTCTCTTTCCCTCTTCTTTCTCTCTCTCCTTTCCCTTTTTTCTCTCTTCACTCTCTCTTTTCCTCTCCTCTTCTTTCTCTCTCATTTTTTCTTTCTCCTTTTCATTCTCTCCTTTAGATCTCTCTTCTCTTCCTTTCTTACTTTTCACTCTCTTCTTTCCACCACCCCTCTCTCCTCCCATCACTTGGGAAGATTAACCTCTTTGGTCTCACCCCCTCATGGTTAGCGAGTCCGTAGACTAAAGATATCTAAACTCAGAGGAGAAAGGTAAGAAGCCACTGCTTGCCCCAAATGGCCCATTGAGATCAATGCCTCTGTCCAGGTTATGAATGGGTAAACTAAGAGGTGATATGAATCACCACAGCTGGATTACTAAACCCCTTCTGGTCTCAAGTCCCTTGGTCTAACCACTGGATCCCAGTCCCCATTTGGTGGCCTTGACTATTTTGGTTCCAACATCCCACAATGAGGGCAAACACCCAAGTTTAGAATTCCCCAAAGAGGAACACGATAGTCAGAGACCCAGGCCCCTCGATGCACTTTATTGGTCAAGACTCTTCCGGCTCTATCACTTTCTCTCCTTCTAAGGTAGACTCTCACTCCACCTCCCAGGCTCTCAGTTTTCTCCTTTGAGAAATGGGAAGATCTTCTCCTCCTCTTCCTGGCATAGGGAAAAGGTTGCAATGAGACTCTAGACCCTCTGCAGTTTGCAGGAGGAAGAAGTGGGATGGGTGTTGGATGGGTGCCCAGGACTATCGTTTGGCCTGAAATCCTTCCCAGTTCTCAAGCGGGGGGAGAGGAATTTCAGGGGGATTGCTGCAGCATGGCCACTGACAGCCATTCCTTCTGCAACTGCAGCGCCCTCCACAGCCCTCGGGACTGGGATCCCGCCCCCTTCTTCCCTTGTCTCCTTTTGCAACTCTCCAGGCCTGTGGCCTGGCCTGGGCTTCCAGAACAACTAGGAGACATCCCAGAGGCAGTTGAAATCTGGCCAGTGCAACTGCATGCACACACACGCACGCACACATGCACGCGCACACACATGCGCACATACACGCACACATGCATTCTCACAGTATTCTGACAAGAGCAATGAACTGGCAATCAGAAGGCCTGGATTATAGTTCTGGCTAGGCATCTTCTAGGTGGATGAACGTGGGAATGTCTCAACCTCCATTTCCTATAAAATGGAGATAAAAATAACTCCTCCCTTGGGGATAGGTGCTCATGGGATCAAATAAGATGTTTGTGAAAGCATTATGTATATATGGGATTACTGCATATATACACATAGATGTAGACACATATACATCATCATACATGAACACAGAAACTTACATCTTTGTAACAATATAGAAAGAAACATTATGCCTGCCCCCAGGCATATACCCTTATACATACATACATGATCTCACAGGATACAATAAATGTTTATCCATGCACACTAGCACACACAAAAGTACATACATGTATATAGCCTATCATGCATGTTTTCTCTTTGAGGAGCTCAGTCTTTGCTGAAAGGCAGCACTGGGATGATGAGGCTCAAGGGCTGCTGAGGAGAACCTGGTGAATGGAAAGACAAGACTCCTTTGGGATCAGTGTTCCCAGTCTTAAGGGAGAAAAATGATGGTTCTGGTCTGGAGAGAACCCAGGGCTGGGAGCCACAAAGACTGGGCTCCAGGTTCAGGAGACAATAACTCAGTGACTTTGGGAAAAGTTACTTCCTTGGGCCTCAGTTTCCCCATCTGTGATTCAGTAATCCTCCTTTTCTCTTGTCCTTCTGGGATAAGGATGAGAATGAATGATTTCATGACTTAAGACCAAGTTTCATGACCAAGGGAGCTGGATACAAGCTGGTAGGAGAGGGCAGCTTGTGGATGAAACATCACTAGCACATCACCCTTGTCATGACACAAACTTTGAGAATCTCTCCCTGAGGTGGTACTCCTACAGATCTGGCCCATTCTTTTGCTGGGGGGGGGGGGGAGGGAGGAGGGGATCCAAGGGGACGGAAATGGGACACTTTTCCTCAACTAACAATTTTCAAGACTGAGCTGAGGATGCAGATGGGAGAGTGAATTAAGAAAGGGTGCTGAGCCACCGTCAGGGTTGGGTGGGTGGCAGGGTCGGAGGAGGGAGATGATTAGAGAAGCTAAATCTTTCAGGAGAATGCAGTCCCTAATGCAGAAGAATGTACTACTGCAGAGTGCTCAAATATACCTTCCTGAGCAAATCAAAATAGCCACCTTCTAATTACATTTAGAATAAAGGGGGGGGGGGGAATTCACCATCTTTTAGTTCTCCCTTCCTCCCCCCCACCCCCAACTATACCTCCCGCCTCAGCCCTGGCTCTTAAACCTTGTAACAGTGTGTGGGAGAGTGCCCGGGAGTGAGCCAGTCAATGGGTGTTTGTCAGCGCCAGGAGAGCCTTCCAGATTATCCCAGGAACCAAAGTTTGTGGGGGAAGCCAGTCACTAACGCTGGGGAAACCAAGGCTCTTTAGTGACTTCTTTCCTCTTTGAGGCTGTCCATGACGTTCATTTTCATTTGATTTTTCACCGGGAAAGGGAGTGTGTGTGTGTGTGTGTGTGTGTGTGTGTGTAAATGAGAAAAAAAGATTCCAATATGTGCCAGTCCCTTCCTCCTCCTCTCCTGGAGACTAGAGGGGAAGAGCTTTTTTGGCTAAGCTTTCATCCTTCCTGTTGGAACCATTCCACTCCCTCTCTCCCTCCAACACACACACACACACACACACACACACACACACACGCACGCACGCACACACACACGCACACACATACACGCACACACGTAAAAGGGGGCGCCAACCCGGCCATCTACGACCACATCATCTCTTGAAAACCTGTGTGCTGCCCGGCCGGGGCGGGGGCGGCGGCAAAGACGTCCAGACCCAGCACAGTTCTAGAACCATAAAAGCCTCGGGCCCCGAACAATCGACCCCCGGGGATCGCGCGTGGGTCGCTTGGGCACTCGCGTCACGCGGTGGACTGGGCCTCTGTCTGAAGCCCGGGGACGGCTTGGGGCTCTGGCTTGGGATTGTTCGCCATCACCCGCTTACAGGAGGAAGGGGGAGTCTGTGCCGGAGGGCTGGGCGAGCTGGGCCCGGGCCGGAGGTGGGAGAAGGGGAGCGCGTAGCATCTAGAACGCACCCCCGTCGTTCCCCCCGCCGAGTCTAGCTTTGCCTCCCATTTTGACTTTCATCGGAAAGAGTTGCCCTGGGAATCTATTAAGCCCAATTTAAATCGACTCTCCGCCCCCCTGGTTCCTGCGCTCGCCTCCAGTTCTCTCCCAGCCTTCCTCGCCCCCGCCCCTCAACCCCTCCACCAACCGCGGGCGGAGGGCAGGCCGCAGTCAAGCGAGGCTCAGCTGCTCCCAGCTCCAGACCTCCTCCCCTCGTCTACCCCCCCACCCCAGATCTTGGACCAAGCGGGCTGCGGGGCTTGCCTACGGGGGTTCGGGTCCCCCGGGCCACCCCCTTCGGCCTGCGTTGGGGCTCCGGACTCCAGCCTTTCAGGTTGCTTTGTATCCGGACTGACCGTTCTAGACCATGGTGGGAGCCAGCTAAGGAAGTTCCTTGCGCCTTAGCTCTGGGGCGCGCTCTCCACCTCCCTCCTCCCTGCCCCTCCAGTTCCAGGGACGCCAGCCTGAGTCCCCAGTGCCCCCACGGGCCAAGTTGTCTTCTCTTTCCCCTAAACCTCTGCTCCTCCGTGGGGAGGAGAAAACCCGCTTGAACTGTCTGACACCTCCCCGCCCCCCAGTCATCCAGGGTTTTCCTGTGCAGTTATGCATTATTGCACTATAGAACTGATTGCACACAGACACACACCCGCCCCTTCCCAAACTCCTTCATACTGCATACGATTTAGAGCTTTCCAATCATTTCCTTCATTTCCATGTTCTAAAAACATACAAACACGCGTTGATGACTCTGGATTGGTGACCGAATGACACCCAAGTTGTGGTTTTGAATCCGAGCCAGGAAAAAATTGTGACCATGAGAGCTTGGGGATTTCATTGTCACTCCAGTCTTTGAGCAGAGCTGGGTTGTGTGTGCGTGTGTGTGCGCGCGGGCGCGCGCTCACGTTTGAGAGCTGGGGGGATGCGGCGGGGGAGGGGGGCGGCGTATTGGTCCTTGGGGTCCTAGGAGGAAATTCACCAGGATGAAAGAAGGTGATGGCGAGGCGCGGGGGGAAGCGAGGGTTTGAGAAGTGTTTAAAGCTGTGCTCTCTAGCGGGGTCCAGATCCAGAGACAGCCTGGGGGAGGGAGGGAGACGAGCGAGAGCGGGCACGACCTCAAATGGTTGAAAGGAGGTGGTTAGCGCCGTGTCTTTAGCCCCAGAGGAAAGACCAGAAGCGGGATCCAGTGACGTCGGCAGCTGGGACACCAGGGTAGGTAGAGTCACAGCTCCCTGGTAAGTTTGAGAAGTGCCAACCTGAGCGGGGCAATTAGAGTTCAGGGCAACGTTGGCTGGAGGCGGGGGTAGGAGAGAACGGACTAGGGGACGACAACAGATCTGCCGCCCACAATAGCAGCGCCCCGGCTGGCGATAGGAACAAGGACCCACAGTGCTCGTCCGACATTCTTTCCCTGGGAGCTCCAGGGTCCAGTGCAGTCATAGTTGGGCTGAATTTTCAACTTCTATAAAACTACCGTGGTTTTTTTCCCCCCAGCTTTGGGTTCCCCAGCGACCACATACTTCTTACCTCTTCCCACGACCCCAACACAATCACAAACCTCCTCTTCCAAAGTCTCAGCCCTGACCCTTCAGTCAGCTCCACTCATTCAGGCCAGTGAGATAGAGGCTCCCAAGACATTAAAAAAAAAACAACACACACACACAAAAACGGGGGGGGAGGGGCAGGAGGGAGGGTGGTAAAAAGCAACCAGACACCCTCAAGCAAAAGAAAATCCCCTAGAATTCCTCTTCATACAAGGGAAGCCAGCAATCACCCAGCTGCTTTATGAAAACCCAAAACACCGAAGAGAGGAAAATACACAACTCCTACCACCCCTCCCCCAAATAAGCAGCGTCTGGAAGCTGAAATCTACCAGACAAGAGGGCTGCAAGTTAACAGCAAGAGAATGAGAACGAGAAAATCGTAAACCCACCGAGTTTCATGAACTGAGAGGAAAGAAGATACAAAGATAAAATGCTTGTAACGATACCTGCTCGGTCCTTCCGTGATCTCTGGCGGTGGGTCTGTGTTCTCTCTCTCTTCCCTTCTCTTCTTCCAGAACACAGCTGCCGGATTAGATCCTTGAGAAAAAGATGGGAGAAATGGCACAATATTCTCTCTCTCTCTCTCTCTCTCTCTCTCTCTCTCTCTCTCTCTCCTTTCTCCTCCTCTCACACACTCTCTCTCCTTCTCTCGCCCTCTCTCCGCTCTTCCTTCTCAGCAACCGTTGCCAGCTCCTTCAGTAGCCATTACTCATGGGCCACTGGGGGATATAAGGTAATTAGAAACGGCCCTATAGCATCCAGCCTGAACATTTTAATGCCAGGGGTAGTAGCAGTGATGTTGGGGTTTGGCTGCAGGCGGCTTACATACACACCAGACAGGAGAGTGGTTGGAGCTGCTAGGGAGAGGGTGAGAGGGATGGGGGGTGGGAAAGGGGGAGGAGAAGGGGGAGGGTCTGTGTGTGTGTGTGTGTGTGTGTGTGTGTGTGTGTGCGGGAGAGAGAGAGAGAGAGAGAGAGAGAGAGAGAGAGAGAGAGAGAGAGAGAGAGAGAGACAGAGAGAGACAGAGAGAGACAGAGAGAGACAGAGAGAGAGAGAGAGATTTGATTTCACCATAGAGACATCAGGTCATAAGGTAGAAAGCTCAGAGAAGCTGAGGAGACTGGTGGAGTTGTGGGTTTTATTTTTTTATTTTTGTCTTTTAAAAAAATCCCCCGAGGAGGTAGAAAGCTCATCGGTGTGATCTGTGCAGTGTGTGTGTGTGTGTGTTCGATCTCTGCCAGGAATGGCAATTAGCAGAAGCGGCGCACTGAGCGCAAAAATACTACCATGAGGGGTCAAAAGAAAGCTGCAGACATTTTTTGGTATGAGGGGTACAAGGTGGATGGAAAGCTTAATCCTAGAAAGGAAAAGTGGGTCGCACGGGAGGGGAGGAATATATTGGATGCTTGGAGTTGTGATCCTCTCCCCTTCTCCTTTTCTTTAAATCACACACACACACACACACACACACACACACAC
>CM053772.1:124024167-124067134 GCA_028658325.1 Potorous gilbertii | reverse complement strand
GAGGGAGGGAGGGAGGGAGGGAGGGAGGGGGAGAGAGAGAGAGAGAGAATAACACACCTGCAGCTTTCTCGGTTCTGCTTAGCCAGCTGTGTCCGAAGCACTGACTGACAGGAAAAATACAGCATTCCGGACTCCAAGGTTTGTGTATCTTTGGGGATTTAGCTTGGACCGTGGCTGGCAAATCAGATCCGACAGCAATCGGTGGCTTCTGGGTACTGGGGGACCAGGGAGGGTGATAACGTAGCACTTCCCCACTTTTTAAAGGGGGCCTCGGGGGAACCTTAAAGGGTCTCCAAGCTCTCAAGCTTCAAAGAGCTTTCACCTTGAGAGATGCTGAAGATAGCGCCCTCCGGCTGGTGTTCCCAGCCTCACGGTGGCTGGTCCTATCTCGGACTCGACCCTCCCACCAGGCGCCACTGAGACGGTGCTCCCCCGACCCCACCCCCCTCCCCGGCGCATACTTCAGGCCCCCAGCCCTTCAACCCCTCTATCCTTCTACCTCTCCGGTACAGCTGGCGGGGAGATGAAACGTATCGCATCACAGTCTCTGTGTGTGTGTGTATGTCTCTCTGTCTCTGTCTCTCCCTCCCTCCTCGCTCCCTCCATCCTTTCCTCCCTCCCTCCCTCTTCTCTCCCTACAGATGACAGACACCTTTATAATTATTCCCACCAATATCTAATCTCCCGCTTTTTTTTTTTTTTTGGCCTTTCCCCACTTGTCTAGGGCACATCCTGTGTCTGTAAATTCCCCAGGTTAATTACACATCGTGTGTGTGTGTGTGTGTATGTGGTATGTGGTGTGTGTGTGTGTGTGTGTGTGTGTGTGTGTGTGGTGTGGTGTGTGGTGTGTGTCTGTCGGGGGTGCGGGGAGGGCATAGCTACCCAATTAGTACGCCTTCTCTGCCTTCTCCCAACCCCTGTAGTTTCTGAGATCTCCAAACCCGGCCCTTGTTTGTGGACTAGGGCTAAGGATAAGAACCCTGGAGAGTGAGCTTTTCTATTTATCTCCTAGCAGCGCGCCTCCGGCGCCCCCACCCCTCTTTCTCTCCACAATAGTGGCTCTGCTCTGGCTAATCACTCTTCCTTCTTCCACCTTTTCTCTCCCCATCCCCCTCCCACCTCCGCCCCCAGCCTCATTGGTTCCTGGCTCCCAGTCTCTGGCCGGCTCTACCATTATTTTCCTATTACCCTTCCCTGGATGGACCACAGAGCGAGTCTTCAGTGTATCTTCATGACATTATAACATTTTACATTCCCGACGTCTGGTTCCACTCTGGTACCTCTTTCCTGAGGAATACCGACCAAGACAGAATATTTGATAAATTGCCTCCACTCCTTAAAATAATCTATAGGGTTCTTCAAATCCAGCAACCTCTAGGATATGAGGGACTCGGAGAAAGAAGGCAAAGATAGTGAGGTATACGAGAAAGAGTATTGGCATGGGCATGGAGAAATCTAGATCTCAGCTCCTGCCCACTAGTTTGCTGAGAGACCTTGAGAAAATCATTTCCCCTTTTTGGGCCCTATATTTTTATCTGTAAATTGAGAAGGTTGCGCTAAATTATTTCTAAGGTCCTTTCCAGCTATGATATTCTACTCACAAGGAGATAGGAGCACACAATCCAAGCTCAAAAACAGATGTACTGGATGACCTAGACAAGACCATTTAATCTTCCTATGCTTTATTGACTCAGCCTCAGTTTGGCTTCCTTTCCAGCAGTTTTAAGTAGAAATCAGATGGTGCTACTGTGTTTGAAAGGCTGGAATCCCAATTAAGATCTCTTCCATCTTGTTTATTCAAGTGGCAGCTAGAGCAGCTAAGTGGTTCAGTGGATAGAGCACTGGACTGGGAATTAGCAAGACTTGTCTTCCTGAGTTCAAATCTGACTTCAGACACTTATTAGCTGTGTGACCCTGAACAAGTCACTTAACCCCATTTGCCTCCGTTCCTCATCTGAAGGAAATGGCAAACCACTCCAGTATCTTTGCCAAGAAAATACCAAAAATGGAGTCATGGAGAATTGGACAGGAATGAACAACCACAGGGCAGTTTTCCTAAATGCGTACCTAAGGATGATTCTGTTTTCTCAGTCAGATGAAACTTTAGTTCCAGACCTTGGTACACAGTTGGATGACCAAACTTCTTCAATTACTTAATCAACAACTGTTTATTTGTGTGCCCAGCTCTATGAGAGATGCTGAGGAGAAAGCCTGGGCCTCAAAATACCTAAGGAGGCAAACAGTATGGGCTAAGTGCCTTATAGGTTATACAGACACTGGGGAGTTCTAAGGGGTGGAACTCACAAAGGATTGGGGTGGTACTTCATGGAGAAGATAGGACCCAAGATGATATTTGAAAGATGGGTGGGATTTGAAATTGGGGACAAGTGGGAGGGAATGTGGGGGTAGCAGTGGAGGTAGCAAATACATAGAGAAGAGATGAAAGTAAGTAACAGAAGCAGTGTTGCAATTGAAAGAGTCCCAACCCCTGGAACCAGGAGACCTGGGTTCAAATACTCCCTATCTTTGACACCTGCTAGCTGCATGAACACAGGCAAGTCACTTAGATCTGTTAACCTCACTTTCCTCATTTGTAAAACAAAGACAGCAATACCTCTTCAGGTTGTTGTAAGGAAAGTGTTTTGCAAGTCTTAAAGTTCTAGATAAGTGTGAGTATTATTTATTAGGTATCTACTTTGTGCCCAATCAACAAGAATTTACTAAGTACCTACTGTGTCCCAAACACTGGGACAAGTGGTGGCTATACAAAGACAAAAATGAAAGAATCTTTGCTCTCAAGAATTTCGAGTTCTATAGGGGAAGGCAATATACAGTTATCCATACTGAGACTTTCCCCATTGAGATTTCAATACATCACAGATTGGCATAAGAAATTAAATGAGAATATTTTTGGAGTTCTGTGGAAGCCACAGGTGACATGCGAAGGCCAGCTGATACAGAAAAGCTTAGAAACTCAGAAATACATAAATATATGTAAAGTATTATATAATATCAACAGATTTTATCTTTGAATACCATGATAATTTGAACTTCTTCCCTGGTACGAATAGAGGGCCAAAAAACTTTACGTGGATTTTCCAGATTGTGGAAGGGTGTTGTGCCCATAACCCCTTTGATGTGAAAAGGATAACTGAATATGGACAAAATTATATTTAAAAGAAATATAAGGTAATTTTATAGTACTATTGCTAATAATTAATATCTATATAGGTTTTATAAGTATTAGATCACACTGTCCTCACAATAACCCTGGGAGTTAGATAGTATTATTACATCCATTTTACAGATAGGGCAACTGAGAGGGGAGTAAAGTGATTTACCTGGGGTTACTCAGGTAGTAAATAGCTGAGGATGGATTTGAATGCCTTTCTGACTCCTGGTTCAGTGCTCTATCCATCTAGCTGATACTCTCTGCTAGCCAGCACTCCTAAAGAGCCTTAAGGAATAAGTGTCTGGCATCTGAGCTTAGTTTAAGAAACCTAGGCATTAAGAGATACAGGTTAGGAGGGAGAACACTGCAGACATGGAGAGGGAAGGGACAGGCCAAAGGTAACCACTGGTGGAATAAAGCCTGGTGGAACAGTGTCTTCCCAGACAAATGGGCATCCTATGACTCATGGAATGTGCTGAGATTAGAAAGAATGACCTAGAGCAGGATGGGAGAAGGGTGTTTACAAATCTAGCTGAGTTCATTCTCATGAGGCCAAGGCTACTGGGTAGAGTGTCCAGGAGCTCAGGTCCTTGCTGTTTCTGGTCTCCATCCCAGAAAAATACAGCTTTCTTTTACCTTCCTCCCCAGTACTAGGGACATTTTTGGCCTCTTGGCCTCTAGCTTTTTAATTTTTTTTAACCTAAACCAGGAATTAATTCTGCTTTAATCTCAGCTGGCTCTATCAGGATGAGGTAGAAAGCAAGACAGGGACAGAGAATCAGAAGACCTGGGTTGAAATCCTAGACCTCTGATTTGAATCTTGGCCAAATTACTTAACTCTCATGCGTTTCAGTTTCCTAGTCTGTAAAATTAGGGAGTTGGGGGCAGCTAGGTGGCATGGTAAATAGACTACCAGCCCTGGAGTCAGGAGGACCTGAGTTTGAATCCAGCCTCAGACACGACACGACACTTACTAGCTGTGTGACCCTGGGCAAGTTACTTAACTCCAATTGCCTTGCCTTCTTCCCCCATTCAAAAAAAAAAAATTAGCAAGTTGGGCTATATCTCTAAGGTGACTTCCTGCTCTAAATTCTATAGTTAATAGTCAATAGACATTTATTAAGTGGCTACTATGTATCAGGCACTATGCTAAGCTCTGAGATACAAATATGAAAAAAGACAGTCCCTGTCCTCAAGGAGCTTACAGTCTAATGGGGGAAGGCCCAGGGAAAGAACCTGAACAGGGGGCATGTTGAAGAAGTGTTAGCTGACTTCTGGGACAGTGAGGTGGTACAGTGGATAGAGTGCTGGGTGTAAGATCAGGAAGACCTGATTTCAAATCCAGCCCCAGGCACTTATTAGCTGTGTGACCTTGGACAAGTCATTTAGCCTTGTTTGCCTCAGTTTCCTCATCTGTCAAATGAGCTGGAGAAGGAAATGGCAAATCACTCCAGTGTCTTTGCCAAGAAAATCCCAGATGGGGCCAAGAAGTCAGATATGACTAAAACAATGCAAAAACAGCCAACCGACCAACAACAGAGAAATTCCAAAGTAGGGCAGCCAGGTGACAAATGAGATGTCTTAGGATTCTCTCCTTAAATGGAGATTTGGAATTCATGGCTCCACCCACCAATCAGCAAGGGTAGTGAAGTGGTCCTATGATCCCAACTGTTCATAAGACCCCACTTCTCCCCTCTTTATCCTGCCCCATTCAACGATCCCCTAGTCCCTGTGGAGTCCTTGGAATATATTAAGTAGTCCCCACAAAAGGGATGACCAGGGTTGGATGTCATTCCTTTTTGGCTAATTCCAGGGTGGACAGAGCCCCAATTTTAAAGGGTCAACAGTGAACTCTCCTGGGGAGCAAAGGCACTGGGAGGTATCTGCCCCTTTGTTTGCATTACTCCTACTTGAAAAGCCTGTTTCATGGAAAAATCTGTCTCCAGAACATTTCTGGAGTTAAATAACTAAACAGGGGCAGAGAGAGGGAGAGAGAGAGAGAGGGAGAGAGAGAGAGAGAGAGAGAGAGAGAGAGAGAGAGAGAGAGAGAGAGAGAGAGAGAGAGAGAGAAGAGAGAAGAGAGAAGAGAGAAGAGAGAAAGAGAGAGAGTTTAGGGAAAAAAGATGTGCTGTTGGCTGAGGCCTAAAAGGAGACCATATCAACAGGAGGTGATGAGAGGTAGAGTCTCCAGATGTGGGAAAGAGGGAGGGAAAAGGAGACAGCTCTGGGGCCAGAAAGAGTGAGAGGCATACAGGGGACAGAACCAAGGTGAATTAATTCCTTGGCTAAACTGAAAGAGGTTGTGGACTGTCTTGCCTATTAACCTGACCTAAATTATTGGCATTTTCCCAGGTTAGTGACCAGTGGCTAAGCCTAGTAGATGAGAGTTGGGCAATCAGGGAGAAAGTCATCCCCTAACATGCAATCACTGCCCTCCAGCCTCTGCCCTTTTAGGAAGGCCATTCTCAGACATGCACAGCAGAGAGCCATGCTAGCGTCATAGAGAGGGATTTAGGAGACTCCATGTCCTATTGCTAGAATTACTATTAATTTGGGAATAACCTTGGGCAGCCAAGTGGTGCAGTGGATAGAGTGCCAGGCCTGGAGTTCAAATTCAGCTTCAGGCACTTACTAGCTGTGTGACCCTGGACAAGCTACTTAACCCTGTTTGCCTCAGTCTCCTCATCTGTCAAATGAGCTGCAGAAGGAATTGGTAAGCCACTCCAGTGTCTCTGCTAAGAAAACGCCAAATGGGGTCATGAAAAGTCAAACATGACTTACCACCAACAACAAAAACCTTGGGCAAATTATTTATTCTCTGACTTTCCATTTCTCATAGTCCACAAGCTAGCAGGGCCTGCTACCTTCTTAAAATCATAGCTTGTTACCAGTGGAAATGACCTAGGAGACTCATTGAGCCCAGCTCCTCATTTCACAGATGAAGAAAGGGAGGCCTAGAGATGGGAAATAGCTCACTTGGTCACATAGCTGACAGAGGCAGAGTTGTGCCTGAAGCTCAGGTTTCTGCTCTTTCCATTAAACCAGCTGTTGCTCCCTCTTAACCTTTCCAAACCCGCTTCTGTCACTGAGCATTTAACTGATCACAATGAACACTTGAATTCCTAGCAGTGATGCTTAGCTGATTTTGCCCTTTATAAGGTGGTGTAGTGGCAAAGAACCATGGGCTGGGAGTCAGGAAGGGGCTGGGGGAGGGAAAGAAAAAACACGTATTAAGTCTTTGCTGTGTGCCAAGCACTGTGCTAAACACTTTACAAACACCATCTTATTTTATCCTCTTTACAACCTTGAGAAGTAGATGTTATTGTGATCTCCATTTTATAGTTGAAAAAACTGAGGCAGAATTTGAACTCAAGTACTTCTGACTCTAGGCTCTGTGCTCTATTATGCCCCCCCTAGTTGCCTAGGCTAGAAACTCATGTCGTAGACCCAGTCTTGCACTAAACTAAGTGATTCTGGGCAATTCGATATGACTCCAAGCCCCCATTTTCTAAAAATCATTTCTGTCTCCCATCTTGCTCACAGAAGATGAGATGGTGGAGACAAAATAATGTATTGCGGGGTCTATAAAAATATACGTAAGTATAGACAAAATAATATTATTTATCTAAAGATAAGTTTACTGACATTTTGGTTCCTTAATTAGTAGGATTGTAACTTGAGTTGTTCATAATACTGACACCACCTATACTTTATTGAGCTCAACCTGTTTCTCCTAGATTTTACTAGCATTGGACATTAAAAATGGAAAGGAAGACCCTATTCTTTGGACTAGAACTTCACATATCTCTGATATTAATGTTTGTGTAACACCCTTCCCCAACTTGCACTCACACTTGAGGGTGATTGCTATTTCAGGTTCAACATGGGTACCCTGTGAGTACAGACTTCTAACCCTGCAGCTCACAAGTACCTCCCTGGTGTACTTCCCGTGGACAGTCAGCTAGGAGACACAGTAAAAGTATTTACCAAGATGGCAGATAAAAATAGTAGCTACAAAAATTCCTCCCCGCCCCCAGGAAACCTGGGGGCATATTCTCCCCCTTTCCTCCCCAGTGCTTGGGGAAACAGAGTGGGTTCACTCTTAGAGTACAATGGAAGTGAGTCCTATATGCAGGGCACATATGTGTCAAAGGTAACTGCTAAATCCTGTTACAACTGAGCCTGGGAATCCTTTCTCCTTATGTAGCATTCTCATGGGTTTACTGTCTCTGCTGGATTTCCAGGGTATGACCCATTCCACATCCTGACTCTTTTCTCTGCTGCCAAGGCCCATGCCCTTTGAAGCATTCCTTTAAATGACTGTCTCTTTTGTATCCTTGTGTGTCTCAGCTCCCTGGAAGTTGTGTTTTCTACTGATGGAAGAGCTTCCCTTCCAATCTACATGGCTGATGGAGCAGGGTGGAGGAGAAGAATTTCCCTTCTCATTCCTAGCAGAAGTCTCCTCCTCCTTCTTCTTTTCCTCCTCCTCCATTGCTTCCATAGGCATCTCTGGAGGTCATGTAGATGCGGTTTCTTTGGTTTTGCTACTAGACAACTTGACTAATGGGGAAAGGAAAGGAAAGTCAAATTCCACCTTTGCCCAGGGGTGTCCAAAGCTCCTAAGGAGGACTCTACCAAATTGAAACTCTGCCTCTAGGGCTTAGCTATTTAAACCCCTCAGGGACATAACTAATTTGTTTGCTCAATCAGCCTAGGACAGTCCTAGACTGTCCTTAATAAAAGAATTTGTTCTGTGAAGTTTGGATTCAGGCTAAGGGCCACACTTGAGGACCTAGAAGGCCACATATGGTCTCAAGGACACAGGTTCTCCACCCCTGGAGGTATTTTCCAGACTCAATCAGAGGGTGTTGGGGGCACCTCATAAAGATATCAACCTGTATGGTTAAGATTTTAGATAGTTTAAATGCCTTTATAATAGGAAGGGAGAGGGAGTGTGGGGGTGTGTGTGTGGGGGGGGAAGTCAAAGATCAACTTCTCTACATTTATGTAGCAATTTAGAATTTATAGAGTACTTTACATATATTGTCTTGCTTTAAAGATGACAGAGCTGAGTCACAGGGAAGTCAGCGACTTTCCTAGGGTCTTTCTTGCCTATAGCCACAGAGTAAATGCCAGAGGCAGAGATTCAAACCCAAGTGTTTCCTGACTTCAGGTCCAGAGCTCTTTACACTATACCAAGTTGCCCCCCTACAGCTGAGTCTCCTTCAGTTTGAGATTCACCCAGGGCTGATGGCAGGTGATTGCCTCCAGTGGCCAGAGTCTCATCACCAAGTTCTCATTTGACCATAGCCAACCTTAGGTCTAAACCAAGACAGCTTCACTGGAGACAAGTCAAAGAAGAGAGTGGGCCACCTGGGCCCAGGTCATGATTTCCAAGAGATTGATTACATGCACTCCCCAGCTCCCCTCTTCGACTGACTCTAGCTACCTCTAATGGGAATAACTGTTTGTTGTTGCTTTAAATACTCAGCCAAAAGCAAAGAATTTGGGGGAGGGGGTGGTGACCAACCACCCTACTGCGCATGGATCTCGTGTGAGACACATGTCCCCAGCATACATGTGGCCAGAGGTTACGGGAATAAGCACTGAGCAATGTTGGCACAGCTGTGGCTGGGTGAAGGGAATGCTCTTAGGCGCAATGCTTTTCTTCCTGAAACCATTACTACTGTTTTAGCATGGTGGGAGGTGTCATCAGAAGCCATCTGGGACCTTTTAGCTTGGCCATTTACAGAGGCAGGGACAGACCTGAGATGGTGAGCATGCTTTCATCTTTGGGGTGGCTGCATTTGTTAATTTCCAGGCTGATATAAAAAACTGGGCCCCAGCTTACTATTTCTGGAACTCTCCAGGGACAAACACCTTCCTTTCTCAGCGCTGGAATCTAAATGATCTTGAAAGATGCTTAAATTCTTCCCGAAATTGAGAGCTAGAGAGGAGCTGTGGGATCTGGGGGTTACATTTGCACAATATTGAGTCTTCTGTCAGGAGAGAAGCACAGGATGGAACAGAGAGAAGGAAAGGAGACGGAGAAGGAAGAAGCAGGGGGAAAGACAGTGAATGAACTGAGACAAAAATAGAGATGATGAGAAAGGGAGAGTGAGAAAGGAAAGAAAAGAGAGGGAGAAACCAAGAGATATCCATCCCCTAATGGATACGTAAAGGTTACAAATGGGAAATTCCTTTTAGAATTTCCTAAAGGAAGGAACACTGTCTATACCCACCTGAAAAATGATCAAATTCTCCAATAACTAGAGAAATGTAAATTAAAACAACTCTGAAGATCCCCTCTCACAACCATTTAATTGGCTGTTATATTTTTAAATGATACAATTCAATGCTGGTGGCACTGGGGAGAAGTAGGCCCAATGATAGACAATGGCTGAACTATGGGAAGCGATAAGGTATTATTCAGTGAGTTACAAAACTGATCATAGCCTTTAAATTCATTATGTCCCTCTCCCCAAACCCTTTCTTTCTTTAAATTTCTCTATTTTTTATTGATAATATCACTACCTTTTATTCCCTAGGTTCACAACTTTGTACTTATCTTTGACTCCTCTCTTTCCTTACTGCCATATCCAACCATACTGATCTACCTCCATCCCCATTTTATTACATCTCACCTGTACTACTGTCATAGCCTCCTTATTAGTTTCTTTGCCTCTTAATCCCTTGTTTCTACAAGCTATTTCTACTTACCTACCAAGATCTCACGATTCAAAAGTTTTCAATGGTGCCTTATTGCCTCTAGGATAATATACTAATATACTTTCACAATCCAGCTACCTTTCTTCTTCTTTCAATATGACTCCCCTTCACACATTCTCCATTACAGTTAAAATGACCATCTAGTTATTCTCTGTACCCAACACTGCATCTCTCTCCCCTTGGTGCTTTTATCCAAGTGGTTCCCAAGTCCAGAGTGTACTCTTTCCTCCCAAGTGCATCTTCCTTCAGAGTAGAGGTCAGTTTCTTTACTCCTTCTAATACTTTCACCCTATCAAAATTACTTTGTATATACTATATATTTATGTACATGTTGCATACTCTAGCAGAACATAATATCTTTGAATGCAGGGATATTTTCCTTTTGTTCTTGTTTCCCCAGTGTCTAGCATACAGCAGGTATTTAATAAATGCCTATTGAATTGAAGTGGACTCAGAGACCCTCTCTATTTAGGGTATCCTGAAAAATGTAAATAAAAGGAATAAAAAACCCTATCTGTGCAAAAACATACGAAATGGTTTTAGTTGTAACAGCAAAAACTTGAAATAGCCATGTGTCCAGTAATTGGGAAATGGCTGAACAAACAGTGATATACAAACCTAATGATATTATTACACCAAAAGGAATAAAAAATATGAGGACTATAAAGATATCAGGGGAGCCACACGGTGTTATGCAGAATGACGAAAGCAAGCAGAATCTGAACATTGTTCTATAGAGAAGTTCCAATTAGTGCGAATAATGAATCCCCTGATGTGGTTGAATGTATTCAGATTTGAAATATTTGAAGTTATGATTGTGCTTTGCATATGCATATGCATAAAATATGGTGATTGGTTCCAGTCCAAGGGATGTAGGCAGTGCAAATTTGAACAATTCGACCATTTCAGGGGAATTTATTGTCTGCATTAATCAGGACCTACAGCTATGTAACAGCAACAGCAAAATCCTTTTTTTAAAAATATGCAGAAGAAAAAGAGATCAAAAAGAGACATGGAAACTCCCCCCCCCCAAAAAAAAACCCTTCTGTTTTGATAAATATACACAAATTATAATTTGGATATTATGACTTTATGTACAATAATTTTTATTCATCATGTTTCTAGGAATATGTATTTTTATTGAATACCAAGTTCAGAATTAATAATTCACTGGGAAAGAAATAATTAAAACAAGAGAGAGAAAATAAAAGAGAAAAGAGAAAGGAAATGACTTGGGTGGGGAAGGTAAAGCGAATGAATGAAAGAAAAAAGAAGAAATGATTGGGGGAAAAGGAAGGAATGGAGGGTGAGAAAAATGTGGGAGAAACAGAAAGAATGAAAAAGGACAGTGAAGGAGGAAGAAGAAAGACGAGACAGATTAAAGAGAGAATGAGGAGAAAGAGAAAAAGAGGAAGATGGATGTGGCTGTCTTTTTTTTTCTCTCAATTGAATGAGGAAGCTTTGCCTGAGGAGACAATCATCGGCTCTGGACCTGTGTTGGCTGCATCTCCCTCAGCTCAGCTCAGTTCCAGGGTCCCTGTCTATCTTGCCACCTTTACCTCCCTTGATGATGCATGGTCCTGATCCTACTCATCTAGGTTAGGGGAAGGGCAGGGGCCGCAATACTGCAGGGCAGAGAGCTGATGAATGGTGACCAAAGCTTCCGACCCCAGAGTGGATCCTTTCCATGCTTCTCAGTTGTCAGTGTCCATTAATGAGGGATGTCTCTCACTTCAACCATCCCCTTTTTCCTCCCAGGACTGGTCTGTGTTCTTGGTTAGTACCATGAAATATTACTGGAGACAGAAGGATTTAAGAGGCTCAGTGTCCTGGGACAGAACAAAGCTGGGTGATGTGGTCAGATGCGGATGTATTTCTTGTGCAGCAAGCCTTGCCAACGCTTCTGCCTGAGCTCTTTATTCCCTGTCACCTTTCCCCATGTCCCAGGTACCCCCAGGGCGTGTCTCAGAGATACAGTACCAGGATCCCACATATGAAGAGGAGTTGGTCTCTCACTGACACTAGGTAAAGCTCAGGCACGGCGTGAGATCTGTCTCCATGAGAATTACAAAACTAGTTTGGGTTGGGTAGTTCAGTTGGCTAATGGGAGACAAGGTTTATTTCTGGGCTCATCAGTTAGATTTCATCTATTGCCTATTATAAGACTGACTTTGAACCCTTGGCCACAACACTAAATCCTAACCCTAGCCACTCACTGAACCTGACCATCTATCTCATTAAAGGGAGATAAGGCAGGCGAGTGAAGCTAATTCGGTGAGAACATTTCTGTCATGAAAACCATAGTTCAATATATTCTCCCAATATTCCCTGAAAGCATAGAATAAATGAGTCTTTATTTCTTTTCTAAGCAAAGACTGCTAACTACCCAAGGGGAGTGGGGAAACTGAGGTACCAATAGATTTGTCAATGAATTGACTGTTAAGAAGACTCTCAGCCTCTAAACACCATTACCCAATTACAGTTATTCCTTCCATAATGTGACTTTCCCCATCACCATTTCGCTGTATTGTGGGTGGGCATAAGAAATTAAATGGGAATTTTGGGGGAGTTTTGCAGATGACATTCAAAGGCCAGCAGATGACACAGAAAGAGTTTAGAAACTCAGAAATGAATAAATATAGGTATAGTATTGTATACTATCAACACATTTTACCTTTTAATACCATAATAATTCAGATTTCTTTGGTATGCAGGGAGGGGCCAAAATTTTTTACATAGGATTTTCCAGATGGTAGGTGCTTGGTGTCCTTAGCCCTTGAGATGTGGACGGGATAATTGTAGATGATTTAAGAAAAGAAAGCATTAGGAGAGAGACTAGCAGGAAGTTGTATCAGACCTAAAGGAAACTTCCTGAGGGTGCCATGAAGGAGAAAGAAAGGACTTTTGGCAAAAAGATTTTTTGAATCTGGATTCTACAGCCTTTTAGGAGATTGTGCCCTTGATTGGAGGTAGGCTTGGTTGTTTTGTACCAACTGTTACTTTACCACTGTAGTAATTATTTATTTCTAAAAATTAATTAAGTCTTACTGTCTCATTTCTATCAACTGATAATCGTTGGGAGAAATTACATGGGTTTGGGCTCATGAGTCATCTAGAAAGAAAAGCACATCCCTCAATGCCCTTAGACTCTTTAGGTGTGAGGTAAGCAGCAGTCATTCTGGGGACCCAATCCACCAGATCAAAGGGAAGTTTGGGCTTTTAGCTCCAGGGCATATACTATTACTTATTTTATAGCTGAGAAAATATATGCCCAGAGAGATTGATGGGGACCTGCCCAAGGTCACACGGTAAATTAGTCATGCAATCATAGCCTGATGGAATGTTTGCACTGGAAAGACTCTTGGAGATCATCAAATTCTTGTCCTTTCACTTCATCTCCTTTCCCAATTTTACAGAGGAGGACATCTCAGAAGCTAAGAAATCAGAGAAACTAACTTGCTTAACAAAAGTTGCAGGATAGGCTATGGTGACAGACAGGATTGAAATCTGATCCTAATGACTTCATTCCAAGGCTCTTTTCACCACATCACAGAGTTTCATGATTTGTTAAGTTTTAAGACCTTCCTGGTACACTGAGATTTCAGGGATACCAGTGATCTTGGGTTAGTCTATCCTATCTGGGAAACACAATCTTTATAATGTTCCCAGGATAAAAAAATTCACATAAAACCTCATCCAGGAACGAAACTCTGGCAACTAGCTCATCCCCCAGTCCCCAGACCCACAGTGTCTTAGTCTCCAGAAATCCAGAACCAAATGGCTTCCCCATGACCCCTCTCTGCTGCTTTGGGCTCCAGAAGGTACTCAGCCTAGGGGTCTGGCTGGAGGATATGATCCAGCTCCAGGAACTAGGGAGATGGCTGTGTCTGGGATTCAGACTCATGGTGGCGCTGGGCACGGGTCACTCTGTTGTTTGGGAAGAAGCAATTAGACAGGTGGCCCTGTTCCATTCCTTGCCCCAGGCCCAGTGCCAACTTTCTTGGGCCATCAGCCCTGTGCAGCTGTCTCAGACAAGGAGTAAATATTGGTGGGGTGGTGCCAGTGACATCACTGCAGCATCGGCCTGAACATGAGGAAGAGGAGCAAATCCTCTGACTGGGAGAGTGGTGAACCTGGATAAAGTATGCTCTGTCCTGTCCAGAGTAGGGGCTCAGGATGCTGGTAGTTCCTTCATGCCACCCCAAGCCTGGCATCTCCTAAGGACCATGTAGGATCACGCAGCTCTAACAATTAGCCTGCTGGCCCAGCTCCATTCTCCCACATCCCCTCCTCAGTGCCCTAACATGTTTGTTACCAGGCTGGCAGGCTCCGCCTGGTTCCCTGACACGACCCTTCCCCCTTCTTCTTCCCTCCCTTCAGCCAGGAAATCTTTCTCTGTGTCTCCAGACAGGGAGTTTCACCCACCCTGTCCAACTGGCTCAGAACAATAACGCTTTGTTTGCCAAATGCTTTGTTTGCCATTTTGGTGTGGTGAACCTTTCTCTGGGGAATTTCTATTCTGCCCCCCAGGGGGAGTGGCTCCACTGAGCTGCACCCCCCAACCACATCCCTAATTTTAAACATGCCATTGGCTTTGTGAACAGGACAAAAGCGGCCTGGAAGCAATTGCTACTCAGGAGGCAAAGACACACGTGAGGTTGCTCTAAGGCCTGGGTGGAAACACATGCACACATCGACACATATCTACATCTACATATATGCACCTATATACTACATTTACATGTATATATTACATACATACGTATACTAATTTTTGTTGTTTAGTCATGTCCAGCTCTTTGTGATCCCATGGACAAGTCCATGGGGTTTTCTTGGCAAAGATACTAGAGTGGTTTGCCATTTCCTTCTCCCATTTTACAGATGATGAGCTGAGGCAAATAGGGGTTAAGTGACTGGCCCAGGGTCACACAGCTAGTGTCTGAGGCCACATTTGAACACAGGATCTTTTTGACTTCAGGCGTAGTTTTCTAATCACTGCACCACCTAGCGGCCTCAAAGGTAGAGATTAAGTGACTCACCCAGGGTCACACAGCTAAGGGTCTGAGGTTGGATTTGAACTAAGATCTTCCTGACCCCAGGCTCATTGCTATCCACTAGACCACTTACTGCCCACACTTATACCAATACACACACCTAAATCCACATCCTCATAAGAAAGGCAGTATGTGAAAAAAGGCATAGTGAAATGAATGCTACACTTGGAGTCAGGTGAGATGAGTTAGAATCCTACCTCTGGCATAATTACCTAATTACCACAGACCGGTCCTTTAAACCTTTCTGGCTTACTTTCCTCATTTGTAAAATGTAAATAATAATGCCCATGGTCCCTCCCCCATGGGGTTTTTGTGAGGCTGAAATGAGGTAATGTACGTAAGGCATTTAGCAAACCTTAAAAGGCTACATAAATGTCAGCTATTATTATTACACACTTTTCAGAGCTTGTCATATACCCATGGCCCCCCCCACACACACACACTCCTGGACTGACATAGTTTCAGACCCAGACTTCTGTGCTACTGCTTGTCCCAGAGACCTCAGCCTGTCAGTGTGATGTATGATACGTCCTGGCTGTGTTAAGGTTTCTATCTTTGGACAGGAGACTTTCTGGATTTGGTTGGTTGACAGTCTTCCCACCCACCCACCACCACCTGAAAATCTTCATGCCTTTCTTGTTTTTTAGTACTTTTTTTCCCCTTCTTTCAGGTGATTTCTACTAATGACCTTAACTGGGAAAAAGTAGTGTTTGGAAAACTGCAGCAGAACACTCTTCTGCTATTCCTAGGCCTGAACCTGGTTGCTTAGTGGTAAGAACCCAAGAGTGGAGCTAATGAGGCCAAGGTCATAGGTGCAGTCCCCATGTGGTCCAGTTAACTTTGCTCTGTCTCATAGCCATAGCTTGAATTTCTAAACAGGCCAGATGTACCACACATGTTTGCCATTGGTCACCACTTGAACAAGATAACAAAGTTTGGATAGCACAATGTGAACCCATCCTCACAGCTAGAAATAAAAACAGATTGAAAATGGAAAATAGGCTGCCCTGTGAGGTCATGAGTCCTCTGTTGAAAAAAAGGATAAAGGTCTCCTCTACAGGAGGTTATATGACACAATGGGGAGAAATTGGTCAGGATATTTACTGACCAACTGATTTCCCTGAAGCCTTGGGTCTCCACTCAGTTGATGTAATCATGGAAAGCTAGGGGGCAGATAATGAAATGTTAATATATGCCTATATTCTGTTATGCCTTTATGAAGTGTGAAGTTTCCCTGATTGAACTGGAAGGGGAGGTTGGCATTATCTGGGTAAAAATTAGCCACACTCCTGGTGGCCCCTAAAAAATATCAGTTAGCCAGACTAGATACAAGAAGATAAAAAGAAGAGGAAGAAAGTTAGAGGGTCAGAGTTGGGAGAGTGGAAATGAGGGTGGAGGTAGCTATCAGAAGGAAATGGGCCCCAGGTCTCTAGGGAGCAAGTCTGGGTGGGGTAAGTAATTAGGCATTAGGTAGGACAGATGCCTCCTGAAAACCCCCTGGACTATACACCCTAAGGCAGGTAATATTTATTTCCTTTCCTCCCTCAGGTTCCCTCATGGGACCCTGAAGTCTCTTCTGGACATAAGAAACATCTGTTTTTTAAGTTTACCTTTCTTTACTTAAAATGTTTACTTTCCAAGCATTGCTAATGTGTGCACATTTAATGGGAATAGTTGGAAGGAGGTGTTTGATAGGGGTATCCCAGGAAAGAGATTTAAACCTTCGGTGTTTTGCCACGGTGCTGCCTCTGGCAGGGGGCTCAGAGTTGCCCCAGGTAGGGGCAAAGAGAATTAAGGATTAAATTGACAGACATTGAGTAGACATACGACCTCTTGGGGTATCAGTCTTCTCATCTGTAAAATGAAGGAGTTAAATTAGATGGTCGCTAAGGTACTTTCTCCATCTCAGTCTATAATCCCATGGACTTCCCAGGACAGAGAAAGAAAGTTCATAGCAAGAAGCCCATCTAGGCAATGAATCAGTAATAGAGTGGGTACAGATATGAGTGGCTGAATGACCCTGATTGTCATCCTATCTCACAACTGCTGAACAAAATGCCAGATAGATAAATGCAAGCACAAACAACAAACATTTGTTAAATGCCTACCATATACAGAACAGTTTGCTATGGATTAGTTTTGACCAAAGTTGAGAGAAGACATGGTCTCTGCCCCATTAAGTTTACAGCCTAGGATCACAGAACCATAAATATAGGGTAGAAAGGGACCTTACTGGTTATCATTTTACACGTAAGGAAACTGAGGCTCCAAGAGGTTAAGTCCAAGGTTAAAGAGGCAGGGATAAATCAGAGTAAAGATTCCAATGCAGGTCTCCATGCTTCCCCCATTTTCCACTATACCATGATCATGATGATGAGATAAAATACTAACATGTAGCTATAACACATAATATTTTATAATAAGTGAATTAGAAAATTACAAAAGGAAGTGCTGAGAGATCTGAGAGAGAAGGTCATTACCCACTCCAGAAGCCAGGAAATGTTTCCTAGAGGAGATGATTTAAGTTGGGTATTAAAGGATGGATAGGAGTTCAATGGATGAAGAATAGGAGAAAAGATAGATGTAGGTGATGAGGCATAGAAAGAGTGCGTTGCATGTTTGGTGGGTCAGAGACGTGTTCAGTTTGGCTGACTTAGCATGGATGAGGTTGTAATGTTAGAAAAGGTGCAGAGGGGGTCAGGTGAGGGAGTGGTTTTAATTTTACTTGGTATGGCATGGGAACAAAAGGACATCACTTGTTGGGGTCAAGATACAACGTGTACAACTGCAGTTGATCAAACCAATTCAAGCTCCGGAGACTATCAGGTTGAGTAAAAGAAAAAGTAATTTTACTTAGAAGTCAATGAAAAGACAATGAAAATTTCTGCAAAGAAAAATTAATTGACCAGATCTATGTGAAAGAAGAATTATTTTAGCAGAGTGTGCAGGGCACATTGGAAGGTAGGGGAGACAGTGAAGTTGTCATTATGTTACTATGGTCTATGCCTACTGCGTGTCAGTGCCATGACTTAGGCTCAGGACTGTAGCACAATGAAACACTCATGGACCATAAAATGCAATAAAAATTATTTTACTTATAATAAAGGACCAAAAGGGTATAATTACTAAAAACAGAAACTGTTCTACTCTACCTCCACATTCAACAGGGTAACAACAAAAGGAAAGAAAGACATCATGTGGGGTAATAGAAAATCTGCCAAATCTCTGAACACAAACTCCCCAGAGGCTGGGGTTTCTGTATCCCTATTCCTCCACGCCAACCAGATCCCAAGGATGGCCTTCTTTTCTCCTTAAAAGGAAACCATCCAAGCCTATGTAAAATAAATGCTGTTTTTACTATAATACACCCATCGGTGGCAAAGCTTTGCCCCTTAGAGGTCTCTATGTAGGGAATGACCTCTTATTCTGCAAGGGCTAGATGAAGATCCTCCTCATCATCTTCATCTAAAGACTCAGGATAAAGACTCATCTAAAGACTGCTACCTGTCAGATAAAGGCTCCCCTTTCTTCCATATTAGGCATGATTATGAAAAATTCATTGCATCTTCCAGATGTTTATTGGAAAACAAACCATCTAACAACAATCCTATCCCTTGCTCCCCCAAGCCCTTTCTAGGAAGAAGTCTGAATGCTCCTGGGAGAAGGAGACCTCCAAGTTAAGACAGACGTGAACCATTCCCCCAAGATGTATAGAACCTTCTAAGGAAGTAAAACCTCAAGGCCTGAGGAACTCTCTGTAGAAAATGGAATAATGAAGGGTCAGGGGTGGCATGGTGGGGAAAGTATTAACCTGGATTCTCTAGAAGGAGTCCAGCCTTATCAGGTGAGTCTGCTCAAAGGCCAGATCCCAGAAGCCCCTTTCCTTGAGCAGTGTCAATTTTTTCCTGCTTCTAGCAGGTGGGACACCCAACTCAGAAAATCAAGGTTTGATATTAAAGCTGCTGTTTTCTTCTTTTTTAACTTGTTTTCTTTTTCAGTTAATGAAAATCCTTCTTCTCTTCCTCCTACCTTCCCACCCCCACCTTCTATTTGAAAAAGAAAGGAAAACAAACCCTTGGATATGTAGTAAAGCAAAAGAAATTCTCTCATTGGCCATTTCCAAGAAAGCTGCTGTTTCAAAAGTGCATTCCAATTTTCAGTAATACTGCCTGTCTGAGGGTCATACGGGAGATGGAAAACTCAGTGAATGAGAGGATGATGAGCCCAGTTTTGGGCCTGTTTCACAGTAAAATGGATGCCCTGATCCAAAGCAATGGGCTGGAGGAAAGCACAAGAAAGGTGATGCGCTGTAAGAGCTTTGATGATGTTTGCCATGGTGGTACACTTAACTGCCTCTGTAATTCCATATCCTGAATAAATGTCAATTACAGGAAGGGAAACCTCTTGCCCTGAGAAGGGGGAAAAGGGCCAGTATAATCAATTTGTCAGTCAGAGGCAGATGGAGAACTATGTGGGATTATGCAGTTCTGATAGAAGGAACACTGCTGAATACAAGTAAGCTGCCTTATGATTGATTAAGATCATATAGTCCCACAGTCACTAAAATATAGCATCATGTCTGCATTGTTGATGGACCTAGTATGCAATCTCTGTTCTTGTAAGGGTACACCATGATTATTCAACTCAGCAGAAGTCATATGAGATTGCCACAAATAGGTCTATATGGTGGGAGGCATCAGCAAAATTTCTGAATTGGTCTTGACTCCAAAGGGGAAGACTTTTGATTTTTCAGAGTTATTCTCTGAAAACCCCTGACCATTCAGTCAGATCCATGGCTACCACCCAGAAATCAGTATAGCTTAAGATCTTATCTGCCTCATCTCTTCTGACTGTTGCACACAGCATCCATGACAGCTCAGCCCAGTGGGAGGACTTACCAGAACCTTCCCTCTCCCATCCTTCAGAGTATCCTTTATCACTGAATTAATGGCTGCCAAGGTTCCATTGCACATGTCTTTGATAATAAGCATAGCTATCAGTGAACCAGACAAAATAGGAGGGTCAGGTCCTTGTAGGATAGGGCTCATTGGACTAGTAGAGTAGGCAAAGCCCTGGAGTCAGAATTGGAGGTCTCAGCCTTAGGTAAAGTAACAACATGGTCATGAGTACTAAAACCTGAGAGTCCTGAGTGAGCACCATTTGGAAGATGCCATTACCACATAATAATGGAAACCTCCTATGCTCTACCCATCTTCTTAGAAGGACCATCTCGTATTACCCAACTTAAGACAGTTAATTCTGAAGGGTAATGAATGATATGACCCTGTGCCATCCATCCAGTAGCAATTAGGGTCTAGTATAATATGTCAGCCATTGATTTTCTTTTTTAAATTAAATTTTATTTTTCCCAATGAAGTTCCACTCTTCTCCTACATCTTCTTCCCTCCACCCCATAATTCAGAAAACAAGAAAAACAAAGCCCCTGTTTCAAGCAAAACAAATTCCCATATTGGGTATGGCCCAAGATATTATCTCAGGCTGTACACGGAGTTTATCACCTTATCAGGAGGTGGGTTGTTTCATTACATATCCTTGGAACTATGATGATCACAGCCCCTAACACTTTCAAAATTGGTTCTCTTCAATATTATTGTGATTCTATACATTGCTCTGCCGGTTCTATTCATTTTACCCTGCATCAATTCATACAAGTCTCCTGTGTTTCTCTGAAATGATCCCTTCCATTATTTCTTACAGCACAGTAGTATTCCATTACATTCATACACCAAAAACTGAATTTCAAAAATGGCATAATGAATGACTGCTTTGGGGAGTTTAGAGCTTGGTGTCTGCCAAGGAATCCATTCAACCTCATCTAGAGGATCATAAGGACCCAGAAGAAGGGATGGCTTGCTTTAAGTCTTCCAGAGCTATGGTCTGTTTCTGGCCCCACTTAAGAGAAGCAGACTTTCAAGTAATTTGGTAAAATGGGGGCCATCAAAATACTCAGGTAAGGAATATGGGTTCTCTATAAGCCTCAGAGTGCAACAAACCTCTGAGGTTCTTTTTTAGAGTACAGAGGAATGAATATCAGTAGCTAACTATGCTCTATATCCAGAATGATCTGAGTTCACCCTGACCAGTGTATTCCCCAAAACTTAACTGAAGAGGCACACTGAATTTTCTTAGAGTTGCTCTTTCATGTCTCTCAAATGAGCCACCATTTGATCCAGGGCTTCTGCCATGTTGGTCTCAGTTGGCACAGTCAACATTAAGTCACCATAACACCAGTGGACATCAATACCCTAAGGAAGTAGGCCCTCTTTTAGGACTTTGTCCTTCAACCTGTCAATAAGGAAAATTTAGGTAACTTTAAAGAAAGATAAAGGTATACTGAATTCTTTCCCAAGTAAAAGCCAACTGTTCCTGATTAATCTCACTCCATTTTGCATCTGCTATCCTGTCTTGTTTCAGCTTCATGGAATAAGATGCCTTTCGAAGGACAAACACTTCACATTTAAACTCACCACCATGCTGCTAATTCAAGTCTTGATGGTCTCCATCTCCCACAGCCTCCTCTCCCCTCTGTTTGAAGGGCTGGAGGATGGAATACCAAACTCCTCCAAAGGTCTTCCTTTATAGAAGGCAGAAACTGGACTGTTAGGTCACTCTACTTTGCATTGGCTACCCTGCTTGTTTTCAACTCCAAAGAACAAGATGCCTTCACACCTGAGTACCCCATGGTGTCCCATGCCCCCTTCCCTGCCTCCTTTTGTGTGTTTTCTCCCTCTTTAGATCATAAGCTCATTGAAGGCATCGACTGTCTTTTTAAAAACTAATCCTATCCTGTCACATTGTAGGTGCTTAATAAATGTTTATTGGATTGGAAATGTTTTACTGGATTGGATAGGAATAGAGAAAATTCCTCTGGCCCTCACCCACTGTCTAGGCTACTTGGTTCACCATAGTGACAAGGCAGGAATGGCTGCAGTAATTGGCATAATAACTTTAATCAGCTCTCTCTAACCTTCACTCTCCACATAAGGTTATAAGGAGAGTTTGCAAAGCCAGGTACTCCAGCCTTCCTTACCTCCATCAAAAGAAAACCCCAGGAACAAATACTGATGAACCTCTTGGTTTAACAACTCCAGGAGGTTCCACCTGGCCCTACCCATACTGGCATAAAAGTTTTCATAAGTGCCCACACAAGTACTGACTCTTAAGAATTCATAATATCCATTCCTATCATACATTTGCCTTGAGTAGCTACCACAGCTGTGACCCAGAGAGAGGCTTTTCCATCCATCTTCACCTGAGCAAGGATTCCCTTCTGCTTAGTGGTCTTTCCCAAAAGACCCCCTGATGGAAACAGGGGTGTCTCTACTGACCCCATTGAGTTCCCCTTAGCCAGCAGTATCCAGCAGCTTTTTATCTATTTGACATCTTGGTTAAGGGGTACCCTTTCCAAGTTCCTGTGACTTGGGCGTTTTGTCTGTGCAGTCACTCTTGGTACTGCAATAAGAACAGGCCAGGACTTGAGAGAACTCCAGCCATTACTCTAAGGGAACTCCAAGAGTCCTTCAAGTATCAGTACAAAAACTTGGGTATTTGGGATGACCAAACTAAGTTTGGGTTAGGCAGAAGAACCAGAAGGTAGGATCTAATTGTTCCTAATGCAGGCTGGTCACAGAGGGCGAAGAGGTATGGCATAAATGCAGTTCATGAGACACATCTCCTTTAGGAATTTCACCCTTTCCCTTGCTGATCATCACTGGGACACCAGGAGCAGAGGGAACTCATTCTTATGGTACAAAGTCTATAGAACTCCCCATCTTAGCCACCTAAAGAGGGACAAAGAGAGTCTCCATCCATATGGTGTCAATGGGACTCAAGAACCAAGTAGATCTGAAAGGTGAGGGAGAAAGAGGAGTCAAACGTGACTCCAAAGTTACAAACATGGGAGACCAAGTGACGAGCTGCTTATCTTCATTAGTAGAGGGAGTTTACACATCAAAACTTCCTAATATGGATGACACCCCAGGTCCAGATTCCCCTTCCCTCCATTCCAAATATGACATATGTCACATTTTCTCTTGTGTTACATTTCTGAACAGTATTGTCTTGAATGTTAATCTCCTTGAGGCCAAGGACTCTTTTCCTATGCTTCAATATTTCCCTGTTAAGCATAGGTTCTTACATGCAGTAAACCCTCAATGACTATATTTAATGAATGAATGGATGAACGGATAAACAGAATGACAGTCAGGTGTTCCCAGAGGACAGGAGAGGAGACACCCAATATCTGTGGGAGGTTAAGTTTTTTTTTTTTTACAACAACCCTCATGAACAAGGAAATCTATGAATGCCGCACCTGCCCGAAATAAAGGGTTCCCCCTTTTATAGCTTCTCCCATATCCTTTACCTATTCCTTTCTGAGGGATCATGAGTAAGCATATGGACCAGATGATCTCTAAGGTCCCCTTCAGCTCTTAATCCTGTCCTTAGGGTGATTCAGCCTGAAACAACCAATGCAGGATGCTTAAGTATCACAAGAATCCCTGACAAAGCAACATCATCCCTCTTCCCTACCCCATCTTTCCATGTCAGGAAAAAGCATGGTTCAATGCCATGCCTGGCGAATATCTCAAATAGTGAATTGTGCCAATGCGAGATACTCATTTTTAATTACTCAGAGACTGTTGTGTTCTGCTCTTGGAGCCATACATCACCACCGGTGGAATACTGATATTAAAAAGATGGGCCTTTGTTTCAGGGAGAAGTTTGACGGTCATTAAAGGAGCTTTGCAATTTCCCAAAGGCAATGCAGCCTGCTTTTTCTAGCTGCTTAATTCTAGGCCCGACTCGTTAGCCCTCTGCAGCACCTGTCCACAATATTGAGAGACACATGGACGGGGGGGAGCGTCTAAGTATGCTGCAACATGTAATAAAATACAGAACTGAGAAAAATTGGGAAAAAAAGATGGTATCAAATAAACATATGAGTGAAAAGGGGGGTGGATTGCTTGCGCAAAGGGCCAGCCGATGAACATCCTGTGTGTTCCACTGGGATCCTTCTGATGTTTAGAGAAATCACACACTTCCCTACACCCACCTCCGGGGCCGACTTAAGGAAGGACAAGGAGAAGAGCCTCCTCACAGGATAGGCAGGAATGGATAGGTGGTTGTTATTGTTGGACACATCAATGGACACAGGTTCATTTGAGAATTAGAGGGGAAGGAGTAGGGCACATCATCTCTATAGCAACAGATAATTTAAAAACCCTGAATAATCCTGAAGCCGTTTTTGTTTGGTGCTGAGATCCACTAGCCAATTTTTTCTGCCCTAATTTTGTTTTGCGTAGGCAATATTAAAAGGCGTATGAATGCCCTGAATGCATACTGTTTGACTAGGGAGAAAGAGGCAGGGGGGCGGCACTCAGGGATGTGCACAGGAAAACAGTCTGGCATTCAGAGAGTGCCCCAGATGATCCACACCTGGATAGAAAATTCATACCTTCGGGGGTCAAGAACTGACCATCAAGGGCCTTGATGACAGAGACAACCTTTTAGGGTTTAGTAGAAGCTAGATTCATGTCTCACTGATACCCATTAAAAGCTAATGGCCTCACAGATCTGGTATGGAAATATGATGCTGCTTGGTTTGGGTGAGACAAAAGGTAAGTTTAAACTCCACTCAAACCTGTCCCATTATTTCAATGCGCAACATGAGGCTCCCCACCTTGGCCAGACACCAGAATCTTGTAGCAGCTTTCAATTAAAAAAAATAAGGTCTTGGGGCCCTATCTGAGAGGCTTGGGGGTACTGAATTCTCTTCCTCCTCCCAGATGAGATTTCAGGATACTAAGTATTTACATAGCTCTCTTCAGTTTATAAAGCACTTTATTCACAGAGGCCCTGTGATGCAGGTAATGTAAATCTTATCAACCCCATTTTGTAGATGAGAAGACTAAGGACCCAGGAGACTAAACCCACAGTCATCTAGTACGTGGTAGAGCCAGGGCTTTAATCTGGGTCTTCTGATTCCTAATATCATGTTCAATAACTTACTCCATGGTTCTCACTAAATGAATCACCAAGGAATGTTTTAAAATAGAGGTATTTCTTTCTCAAATATCAGGAAGGATGGAGTTAAAGGAGATAGGAACTAGGCTAGATTACTTCAGAAGGCAGTTAGATGTTTATCTAGTAGCCTGTGGGGCCATTTTGAAGGGGCAGGGAAGCAGCCAGCAGTAGGCCTAACACCCCCTGGGAACTGCCCAGTGGTCTGGTGTTCAAGGAATTGTCAAAGCCTAATTCATGGCAGCCATCCCCTTAATGTCATTCCTAAGTCCAGTAGGATTCTGACCAGAAGGATAGTTCCATTCATTATTTTCTTAGGAGAGAAGAGTGGGAAGTCTACTGGCAGTTCAATGAAGAAAAGACAAGAGACCCGAGTTGCTGGTAGCAGCTCTAGTACTGAGGGCAACTCAGTTTCCTTATCTGTAAAATAAGAGGGATTAGGATCTATGATCTCTAAGGGCCTGTTTAGCTCTGAAAAGCTGTATTATTTTGTAATTTTTTTATTACTTCAATGCTTCATCATCATTAATTTGTGCCTTCAGTGCTGTGGGTACTCTACCCCTGCCCCCGCAGCCTTCTTAGCAATGCATATTGCATTCCCTTTAAGCCATGGTTGACTGTCTTTGAGAGTTGCTGAATTCAAAAAATTCATCACCCGGCAACCAACCTAGTGATGAGACTCTGACCTTAGCTAGGGCTGGTCCTTGGATGATAGATATGTAGCCTGTGGCCAGGCCCCTATTTGAAGTCTTTTCAGCTTGGTGGGTCCTGCCAGGGCTGGTACTCCAGTAGAAATGCTTTTGAGAACCCAGGGTGACCTCCATACTGTGAGAAGGCATCCAAATAGGATGTCAGTGGAGGAATGCCAACAAATGTTTTATTATGTGCACTAGCTGTGGGGACCAGTGGTTTCAATAATCCAAAAAGAGTTTTAAAATAATTGACAATCGTTCTTAGGAGGCAGTTGGGTATAGGAGTGCTGGTGATCTCTGCTGGATCAGGCTGTTTGGTGTGGGAGCACAAGATGAATATCTAAATTTCAAGCTGTCAGTGACCTTGCACAAGTCACTGAATACCACTGGAACTTAGTTTCCTCATATATCAAATCAATGGAAATAATAGCCCCCTTTCCCTATCACATAGAGATAGCCATAGGGACTGTACCTGTGATTTCACTGGTTAAAGGGAACTCCCTGGTGAGGAAGCTCCCTCCACCAGTGTAGGTAGGCACCTTCTCTGCAATTTATAGTCTTTAAGAGTTGCCTAGAACACTGAAAGATTAAGCCAAAAGAGAAATTAAACTCAGGTCTTCCCTGCCTAAGGTCAGCTTGCTATTCAGTATGCTGCCATGTTGTCCCTTCCACACAGTGATACTGGAAATAAGTTGGGCCACTGCACCCAGATGGCTATGGAGGAGAAAGTGAGGGTGGTGACTTTGCACAGCCCTCCCTCACTTAAGTCCAATTCACTTGCAAATCATGGCATCATCTTCCTGATGTCATGGTCCTCTTGGACAACAAAGTACAAAAACCCCCCAAATACTGGAAATAAAGAAACCACTAGACATGCCAGTATGTTATGCTTATTTTCTCCCTGTATGGAATTGTTTCAGCTCAACAAATCATAGAATCTGAATTGAGAGGGACTTCAGACACCAGTTATTCCAAACCATACTTGACCACCAACCCCCTTTTCAGGACCCCCAACAAATGATCATTCAGTCTTTGCTTAAAGACCTTCTGGGAAGGGGAACCACCTACTTTTGGATAACTGTAATGGTTGGGAAATTTTTTCTTACATTGACCTGAAATCTACCCCTCTACAACTTTAGCCCATGTACTGCCCTCTGTAGACAGACAGAACAAGTCATTTCCTTTTTTTGTATGACAGCCCTTCAAAGATTTAAAGATAGGCATCCTACCTCAGCTCCCCAAGTCTTCCATTTTTCAAGCTAAAGGTCACAAGTTCTTCTGATTTATCTTCATATGGTGCTCTCTAGAGGCTCCTCATCATTCTGTCCAACCTCCTCTGGACGCTCTTTGACATATCCATATCCTTTCTAAAATGTAGCACGCAGAACTGAACACAAGGCTCCAGAGGTGGTCTGGATAAGGCAGAATAAGTTCTCCTCTATCATTATGAGCTCTTAGATAATACTGACTTGTTTTGATGTCATTTCACACTGTTGACTCATAATGAGCTTGAAGTCTTACTGAAATCCAGAGATCTTTTTCAGATGAGCTGTTTAGTCATGCCTCTCCCAGACTGGGTCGGGGGAGGTTGAGTTTTTGAACACAGAATTACAGAATTGGAATGGACCTCAGGGGCCATCCAGTCCAACCCATATGGAAACAAGTGGTTGCTCTGATTCTAATAGAATACCTCCCTGGAGAGGTATTCACCCACCACCTCACTCCACTGTAGCCCAACGCTAATTGTTAGGAAATTTTTCCTGACGTTAATAATAAATTTGACTCTTTGCAGCTTCTGTCCACTTCCTGGTTCTGCCCTCTAGGGCCACAGAGCCCATTTAATCCCTCCTCAACATGACAGCCTTTCAAATCCTTGGCAGCACCTATTGTATCCTCCCTGAGTCTTATCTTCCACAGGATAAACATGCCCATTTCTTCCAAGTGATACTCGCATGACCTGGACTCAGTACTTTTCATCCTCCTGGGTGCCCTCTTCTGGATGATCTCCAGTGGGACAATACCCTTCTTAAATTATGGCACCCAGACCTGAACACAGTACTCCGGATGTGAATCTGATGAGGATGGAGAACAGTGGGACCAGTACTTCTCTACTCTTGTCTTAATGTAACTCCAAATCACACCAGATTTTTGACTGTCCATTACATTGCTGACCTTACAATTCACTAAAATTTCCAGATTGTTTTTCAGAACAACTTGCTGACCATGCCTCCCCATCTTGTACT
Organism: Potorous gilbertii; assembly: GCA_028658325.1. Classification (NCBI taxonomy): domain Eukaryota; kingdom Metazoa; phylum Chordata; class Mammalia; order Diprotodontia; family Potoroidae; genus Potorous; species Potorous gilbertii. Next base: position 124,039,203 of record CM053772.1, on the reverse strand, counting down.
GATGGTGTTGGTTTTTTATACCCAAATGCAAAGCTTTACATTTATTCCTATTGAATTTCATCTTATTAGGTTCAGTCAAATGTTCTAGTCTATCATGATCTTTTTAGATACTGACACAGAAGAGGGGAACCTGTGGTCTCAAGCCCACATGTGGCCCTCTCGGTCCTCAAGTGAAGCCCTTTGATTGAATCTAAACTTCACAGAACAAATCCCCTTAAAAAAGGATTTGTTCTGTGAAGTTTGGGTTCAGGCAAAAAAGGCCATACCCAAGGACCTAGAAGGTCACATGTAGCCTCAAGGCTACAGATTCCTCACTACTGTGACCCTATCATCCAACATGTTACTATTCCTCCACCTTTGTATTATCTATAAATTTGATGAGCATGTCATCTGTGCCTTTATCCAGGTCATTGATGAAAATGTTGAACCATGTGGGACCAAGCACAGATCCCTGGGGTCCTCAACTGGAGACTTCCCACCATGTTGACAATGAATTATTAACATCCACTCCTGAAACTCTTCATACAATCAGTTCTGAATCCAATGAAATATCTAATCATCTAGTTTACATCTGTCCATTTTCTTCATAAGGATAGTATGAGATACTTTATCCAAAGCTTTGTTAAAACCTAGGTAAACTATATCCACATCATTGTCTCGTCTCCTAGTTTAGTAATCCTGTCAAAAAAGGAAATGAGGTTAGTCTGGCATAACCTGTTCTTGATGAAGTCATGCTGACACTTTGTTATCACTGCTTCCCTTTCTAGATGTTCACTAACCATCTTTTTAATGATCCTGTCTAGAATTTTCCCAGGTATCAAAGTCAAGCTCACTGACCTAGTATGGTTTACAGACTCTGTTCTTTTCCCTTTTTTGAAAATCAGGACAACATTTGACCTTCTCCAATTTTATGGTACCTTTCTCACTTTCTATGATCTCTCAAGTATCACTGACAATGGCTCAGCAATCACATTTTCCAGTTCTTTCAGGATGTAGTTCAGCTGGGTCAGATGATTTGAATTCATCAGGGCAACTATTTACCTTATTATGTCCTTATCTTTGGTACCAACTCTTTTTGTAAAGTCCTTAACATCCTCAGATCTCTTACAACATTTTGCCTCTCATTAAAAAACTTATGCTGCTTGATTATATATAATAAGAAGATATTGTAGTGGACCATTCCGAACTTGAAGTCAGAGTTCTCCTGTTTAAATGCTAACTCTACTTCAGATTAGAACCTGCATGAACTTTGATAAGTCCATCTCTCAAAGCCTCAGTTGCCTTAAATGCAAAATGGGAAGGCTGAGCTCAAAGGTTCCTTCCAGCTCTGTAAACCATGTGAGACCTATATTTCTCTCCAGACTGACTCTTCTTTTGGATTTGCCCTCTACTGCCCTGGAAATTTCTCCACCCTGGAAGTTCACTCTAGCCCTGCATCTCACATATTGGAAATACCCTGTATCCTGGCATCCTTTACCTCTGATTGTCTGGTTCCTCCTAGAATCTCTATTTTAAGGAGGAAGCCTAGGCCAAAAATATGTTCATTCCTCTCTCGACTCTTCACATGACTTTCTCTCTCATGCCTCAATACTGGGTGCCTTTACTTCTAGTCTTCCCCCCATCCCCCTCCTCTTTTCCCTTCTGCTTTATATCTTGCCTTCTCCCCTTAGGAGGGAAGCTTCTTGAGGGAAGGAACTGTATATTTCTGCTTATATCTGTGGTCCCAGTACTAAGCACAGTACTGGCACATAGTAATTACTTAATAAATGCTTGTTGACTGTGTATGTACTGTTTGCCTGTGCCTGACTAAACAGTCAGCAAGTGCAGAGATCCTGTCAAATCTAAACTCTGTCTTTACCAAGACCTAACATAATACTGTACACATAGTGGGAACTCAATGAATGTTTGTTGGACTGGACTGGTCCTGCTTGGATGTATATCGTTCTTTTTCTCAATGGCCTCTCACTGTGTGATCCTGGAACATTCAGCTTTCCTGCAGGCATATGAGTTAAAGGGTAAGCCTCAGAAGTTTAAAAAAACATTTTATGTGACCTATATAAGGAAAGAGATGGTCTTTTGTGAACTTTGGGGCTCATTTACCTGAATTATGATTTTCATGGTGATGGGAATACTGCCTATTCACTTGGAATTCCTTGTATTCTTTTGATTAGGGGAGGAGAGAAAAAGGAAGAGGGCATCTGTCAAGTTAGGTAAGACATTATTTTAAAATATGAATGGAGTACCAAAATACCCACCTTGCAATGAGGAGGCTTTCTGATTGATTAAAAGTGAGCCAGTGATTATAGACAAGAAGATTCAGTTGGCAAGGTGGCTGGAACCAAAAATTGAGCTGGGGGTGGTTTAAGGTGAAAGATGTCTTTGGAACCATGGCGGAGAGATGTTTGGGTCTAGGAAAATCCTGCTGTACCAAGCTAGGTATGGGGGACCTCTTTTGCTGTTGATCAATTGTGATCCCATTTTGGGATTTTCTTGACAAAGATACAGGCGTGGTTTGCCATTTCCTTTTCTAGCTCATTTTGCAGGTGAAGAAACTGAGGCAAACAGGTTTAAGTGACTTGTGAGCGTTAAACAGCTAGTAAATATCTGAGGCTAGTCTTTCTGACTCCAGACCCAGCACTCTACCCACTGTGCCACCTAGATGCCCATGGAAAGACTCAAACTAGGCAGAATAACTTTAAATTAAGAACACTTAGTCTGGTCATAACAGGACATAGAAGGGATCTCAGAGGTGTTTGGTACAACTGTTTCATGTTACAGATGAGAAAATTGAGGCCAAGAAAAATTGTGAATGCCAAAATATGGGCAACGATGTGCAGGAATGGAATTCAAAACTTGAGTCTAGTGATGTCAAATTCAGCCCTCTTTCTACCATATTTGGTTGATAGTTTTCTTTGGTTTGCATCTTATCTATTATTTTATAAGCTATTGATTTCTTTTTCTCTCATAAATAAGCCCTAAAAATGCACTCATATCAAAGAAAAAGGGGAAGGCCCTGTATGTACAAAAATATTTATAGCAGCTCTTTTTGTGGTGCTAGCAAAGAGCTGAAAAATCAAGGGAATATCCAGCAATTGGGGAATGACTGAAAAAGGTGGCGTATATTATTGTGATAGAATACTATCGTTAAAAGACAAGCAGGCTGGTTTCAGAAAAACCTAGGAAGACTTACACGAACTGATTCAAACTGACGTGAACAGAATGAGGAGAACATTGTACACGCAATAGCAGCCCTATGGTGTGATGATCAACCATGTAAAACTTAGCTTCTCTGATCAAGGTAATGATCCAAGACAATTCCAAAGGACCCATGATGAAAAGTGCTCTCCCCTTCCTAAGAGAGAACTGATGAACTGTGAGCGCAGACTGAAGCATCCTTTTTTCACTTTATATTTCTTGCTTTTTTCCCCATCATCGCTAATATAGAAATATGCTTTGTATGACTTCATATGTATAACTGATATAGTACTTGCCTTCTCAGTGTGTGGGGGAGAAGCAGGAGGGAGGGAATTTGTAATTAGAAATCTTTTTTAAGTGAATGCTGAAAATAAATGAATAAATAAAGAATTTTTAAGATGCCCTCTTTTAATCTAGAGTGGGCAGCAGCAGTAGGTAGAAGGGAAAGATGGCACATGTCACAGGAATAATATTATCCCATATGGGATAGACTGGCTTTTCCTAAAAGGTATTGAAACCATCCTTGAGATTAACTTAATTTCTCTGTGGACTCAGGTACAAAATTAGCCCAGAAGGGATCAGGAGATCTTATTTCAGGATAGATGCAGAGGGTGTCCCAAATGTTTCAATGCTTCAGCTTCATTAACTTAAAACTACACCAAGACATTTTGGACAACCTGTATGTTCTGATTAGAAGGGAGAACAATCATGTACCTGCATCTACTATGTGCCAAGCACATAGTGGATACTATATAAATGTTAACTATTATTATTATATGTTAAGCACTATTATCTCCATTTTACAGTTGAGGAAATTGAGACTGAGCAATGTTAAATGGTTTACACAAGATCCCATAGTTAATAAACGTCTGATGTCAAATTCGAATTCAGAACTTCCTGAGTCCAGGTCCAGGGCTCTATCCATTGCATCACCTAGTTACTGACTTGGGCGTCCACATAGCAAATACCAAGGAAGGGAAGGTGCAGTCAACTGAATCGATACTGTATCCTTGCTGAATATTCTTTCCATGCTATAGGTAAGTCAATTTCCTTTTGTTAACTGTTGGATTGTTTAGATGGTTACTTGTTAGATGTTAGATTTTGTTTTGATCCCAGATATGAAGAGCCAGCCCTAAGATCAGAAGCCCAAATTGTGTAGCTAGTGATGGTGGTATCAGGAGAAGAGGGAAACACAGACCTAAAGAAGCCAACAAGTTCCCCTCCCTCATTTTATAAATGAGGAAACTGAAGCCCAGAGAGGCTGAGCTTTGCGCAAGGTCACTCAGACCCAGGTTCAAAGTCAAGACTCCACATACAATGCTCTTACTACCCTTGCATGTGGCTTCCTAGCAAAGACCTGACTCCAAGGTCCACCAAGCTCAGGGGCCCACAGGGATGAGGTTTAGTGATCAAAGAAGTTTGTCAAAAAATGAATAATATTATACCTGGTTTTAATTTTGTGCTTTAAGGTTTACAAAACACTTTACGTACATTATTGCACTTTACATTATCATTTCACAATCCCCCTTTTACAGATAAGGAAACAGACTCAGAGAGATTAAACCACTTGCTAGAGGTCAACCTAGCTGGTAAATGTCAGAGGTGGGATTTGAACCCTGGATCTCTCCTGACTCCAAGTCTAGCACACTTCTCACTATACCACATTGCCTTTCATGAAATCCCTCCAACAAGTTCTGGGGCCTCAGGAATCAAGACCCAAGACTGAGACAAGGCAGTTGGGTGGTGCACAGGCTTCGAGCTAGGAAGACTCATTTTCCTGAGTCCAAACCTAGCTGTGTGACTCTGAGCAAGTCATTTAACTCTGCTTGCTTTGGTTTCCTCATCTGTAAAATGAACAAGAGAAAGAAATGGCCAACCATTCCAGTATCTTTGCTAAGAAAACCTCAAATGGGGTCATGAAACCAAAAGGTCCAAGACTAGATTTGGGATGTAGTGGCAGAAAGCAGTTGATTTGGAGTAAGTAGAAAAACTTGGAAGATATGGGTTTGAGTTCTTTCATTGACTTTGTGGCCTTTGGCAAATGACTTCACTTTTCTTAATTTTCTTAATTTTTTTTTTTTGAGGCTATTGGAGTTGTCACCTGCCCAGGTCACCCAGTTAGTAAGGTCAGATTTGAACTTGGGTCCTCCGGACATCCACTATAGCACCTAGCCCTCAGCTTCTTCATTTGTAAAAGGTAGGATAGAAACACTCGCCCTGCTTACCCTGAAGAATGTTACTGACAATCAAGGAAGATAACGATATGTGAAAGCACTCTGCGAAGTATCATACAAGTGTTATGTTTTGGGAATCAGACCAAACTTAGAGTCTGATGACTCATCCCAATTTAAAAAGGTATGAAAAGGCTGAACCACTGTGCTGAGGTGCTGTCATGAAAGGAACCTTGATCTTGGAGTTAAGAGACCTACCTGGGTTCAGCTACTGACCAGGGTAGAGCACTCGGCCTGGAGTCAGGAAGACCTGGGTTCATATCTGTTCTCAGATCCTTGCTAACTGAGTGACCCTGAACAAGTTATTTCATCTCTGTTTGCCTCAGTTTCCTCAACTGTAAAATGAGGATAATGATAGCCTCTACCTTGCAGGATTGTTGGTCAAACGAGACATTTATAAAGCATTTTATAAAGTGCTTAGCACAGTTCCTGACACATGGTAGGTGCTAGATAGATGCCATTACTGTTGCTGTCGTTATGAACTCTCTATGCAGCCTTGGGTAAATCCCTCCTCTTCCGGGCTTCAGTTTTACCATATGTAAAATGAAAGGTTTGGCGAAGACAGTCCCTAAGTTTCCTTCCAGCTCTGCCACAGGATTCGAAGTTGCAGCCAAGAGTCCATTTGCCTAACCCTGTGGGGGTTTGTTTTCAGGGGTGTTGCTGGCCCTTCTTTCACCATCAATCAAGATTTTGCTGCATTCCTGTGAGTCACACTCTAAACAAACCCTGTCACCCAAGCAAAGGGAGGGAGGAAGAGGAAAGAAGGGAAGGTTCAGAAATAAATCAGGGAAAAACCCGTAGGGTCATGCATTAGCTTCCATCTCCCGGAGGAGATGCTTTCCTGGCAATCCAGCACACCCTCGTGGGCCCCACATTCTCTGACCCTTGAGCCTGGGATGTCATCACCTCCCTCACCAGATAGACAGGGAAACTGAAGAAGGGAAAACCCTTTCAGGCTACCTGGATCATTTTGTTTCAGATTTGTTTCCGGCAACATTAGCTCTAAAGCAACATAGGGGACCTTGGGAAACAGACTGGTGTAATGGTGTAATGGAGAATATTCACTGGACTGGGAAGCAGGGGCCCTGGGTTCTCTCCTCAACTTTACTACCAATTCCTGGCATATCCCTAGGAAAATCCTTTCCTCCTCTGGGTCTCAGCTTCCTTCTTTATAAAATAAGTAGTTGGACTGCGTGATGTCCAAGGTCCTTTGCAAGTACAGCAATTTAAAATTCCACACTATTTGATGATTTTCTTACTGCAAATGGAGGCAGAGTACAACCCAAGGAGTGTTCACCGACCCCCCTGGCCACATGTGCTCAGTTCTGAAGGACTTGTGCTTTGGGATGATGAAGCAATCTCCTTACTGGTCATTGGTCTCTGTGAACTGCTTCCTGATCCTTTGATGGGGCTTGATGTCAAAAAGATTTGGCTACTGAGCCAAGAAGAATGGTCCAGACCCTAAAAGGAATGACTCTACACTTTGGCACTCCTTCTCTTTCCCTCTGCCAGTCAAGGGAGTTTAATGTTTGAAATTTTTGTCAGTGTGCATTTATGAGTCTAGGAGGCAGCTAGATGGCTTAGTGGATAGAGCAGAAAGACCTGAATTAATCTGTCTTCAGACACCAGCTGTGTGACCCTGGGCAAGTCACTAAACCTCTGTTTGCTTTAATCTACTGCAGGAGGAAATGGCAAACAACTGCAGGATCTTTGCCAAGAAAACCCCATGAACAGTGAGGTCTACAGTGTCGTGAAGAGTCCTACATGACTGAATGAACAATTTATGGGTCTATGTTTTAAGGATTTCTTTTGTGTGAAGGAAATAAATAGCTGTCCTATACCTGAACACTGCTATATACTTTCTATTCCCTTTCAAGAAGAACCCTAAACATGAGCCATTCCTAAAATGTAAAGTAGTTTTCCCTGATGGTCTTGGGGTGAAAGTGTGCAGAGTCAAAGAAAATGAAAAAAATAAAAGGAAGCCACCCTCCCTGGCTAAACTCTGACTAAACATTTATCAGTCCAGAGCTGAGGGGCCCCTTTATGGGAATGAGCAGCCCTCTCTGCTAACATCAGTAATTCTGCTGTTACTTTATCATAGGGTATGTTCTCATTCACAATGGCAACCAAGTTTGGTGGGTAGAGTCTTAGGTTCTAGAGCTGGAAAGGACCTCAAAGGTCATCTAGGCCAGTTCCTTTATTTTGCAGATGATGAAACCGAGGACCAGAGATTTGCTCAGTGTTACAAAGGTAAGAAGCCTGAGAGGAAGGACGTGAGTGAATCCAGGCCTTCTCACTGCAGAGCCTGTCCTCCATATTCACTGTGCCACTTCCTAGGGAAAGCTGGGATATTTGAGTCCAGGGCAGATGGGGATGTAGGTTGCCTGAGTCTCACGCCTGCTTAACTACTGGCTCCCCCTGTGATCCTCATGAAGCCACTGCCTGACTCTGTGCCTCAGTTTCTCTAGCTTGCAGAAAGGCGGGAAGATTCCCAAGGTAATGGTGGAGGGGGTAGAGGAAGGGGGTTGATAGCAGATAAGATCACAGCTGTCAGGTGCAGTCAGGGGCCTCCTGGAGGAGCAGAGCCTAGCAGCATGATACAAACAACCTCCTCGCTCTGACAAGTTTGCCAGCTCCTTCTGTTTATTCCTCCCACCGGAAGTCATCATCTCCTGCACGTGACAGCCTGCTCATTTCCACAGCAACCAGCTGAAATGTCACGGAGAAAAGAGATGGCTCTCTGTTCCCTGACACCCCTTAGTTACCTCTCATAGTCAGATCCAGACAGTACTAGGCAACTTCTACCTGCTACCCATGGCAGCAGAAGGCCCTGAGTCATGTACTCCCTTTGTGGGCCCAAAAGGTCAAACCTCTGCCTCAAACTTTTCCTATCCTGAGAGGCAGGAGAGGACTGAGAAAATCTAAGAACTGGTGCCTCAGGCGTGGTGATGTCAGGGTTTACCTTGTTATCATAAACAACTCTACAATGCCAACACATCAACAATTTGGGTGTGAACGCAGAGATCTGACTTGAGTGTATATGCATATCTGTATGCCCCAGAGTGTATTTGTGTGTCTGGATACTTAATGGCGTGTCTGGAGTTTCTTTACCTTGAACATGAAATCTGATCACAAAGGCTCATTCAGTATCATCTCTCCATGGAGACTATGGGACAGTGAGGGTGTCCAGTGGCTTCCCCTCCGAAGTCCCAATTCCTGAGTAAGGTTCTTGGGGCCCTGCTTTGGTTTTTTAAATGGCTCTGTCCTAGAGGGGGATGGGAGAGGCCTAGGATTTCCCAGGAGTCCAATCCCAGTCTGTGACTAGGGGGCCAGCTGCTCTGAATGGCTTGTGTGTGTCCAGAAGCTGAGACTGTGCAGGCAGGAGCCTCAGGGAGGGGGAGGGAGCTGGGGGCTCTTGCCTGCTGGGATTAAGAACACACTGGTTTGGCCTGTGTGTCTGACCAACCATAAAGAGAGTTGGTTTACAGTTGAGATAGGAGGTGGGTAACCTGAGAAGTGGGGGAAGGAAGGCTGGGAGAGGAGTGGAGGAAAAGGGCTGGGCTGCTTCTGGAGATTTGGGTGATAGGAGGGAAATCAGGATGTTGGGGATCCTTGGCCAGGAAAAGAAGTGTTTCTGTTTTGCTTTCTGTGCTGTTTCTCCTTCCCCAAGTGATAGAACAGGCTTTGGTGTTTCATAACACAGATATCAAATCTTGCCTTAGCACCGCCCCCTCCCCAGTCACCCAAGACCTGGGAAATGCAAGGGAAGCCCTCCTCCCCTTTCCCCTTCCCTATCCCCACCTACTTAACTGCCAGTAGGGAGGAGCCTGGGCCTGAGAAGTGACATCAGCTATTCTGTGAGGTTGTGTGCCAAGGTCCCCTCGCCCTCCAGGTCCCACCCCCACCCCATTACTTAGCTAGCAAGGACAGCCTCACATCTCACCGTTGTTGGTACTTTCTGAAACCATGCTTCGGGGCAGAAAGGATTGTGTAGGGGAATTGGATAAGGGAGATTGATAACCGGAGGGCAGTGGGGCGTGTCCCCCACGGGTGGGGGAAACAGAGCCCTTTGGGAATCTAGACGTTTATATACCTCTGAGTCACTGTGCCATCAGTTTTCTCCACTGGAAAGATGAAATAATGCTATCTGCTCCCTCCCCGTTCCGTGAAGCTGGAACAGTTCAATGGATTTGAAAATGCTTTGAAATTTATTAAACAGGTGAATATTTATGAGTTGAAGAAGTTGAAGAGATCCATCATTTTCTTTAACAGAGAGATATACTATCGTTTTTGACACTGCCTGGGCTCCTTCTTTAAGATTTTTGGTATTGTTTTGTGATTTAATTGGTGCAATGGAAAGAAACTCCCTCTACCAATGAAGATCTCTGACTTCTGAAATTTATAGTCTTTGAGAGTTGGCTGGGGATGCTGAGAAGTTCCATGTAAGGGATTTGGCTGGTCATGTAGCCAAGTCACTCTGAGGCCTTACTTGATCCCAGGTACTCCTAACTCTGAGGCCACTGTGCCATTCACTAGGCAATGCTGCCTCTCCGACCCGTAGAATACAAGCATTTAATATTCTAATTCCTACTGTGTTTTGAACACACTCCTGAAGCATCCTGTGAAAGACTGTCTCTCCTTCCACCCTCATCTCTCATAGGACCTCAACTGAGTTCTGGGTTGTTCTGCCCTCCTCCTCCCCCACCTTGTTCACATTATCTGGCTGGGGCCAGATGTGAGAGGAGTGGCTGGTTATAAATAATGAAATGGCCAGGTGTTACAAATAGGCGGCTGGGGAAACACAGATGTGTTCCGTGTCCTACAGAAGGCCTCTGTTTCCTCTATCATAGAATTTAAGAGCCAGGAGGGATCTTGGAGGTGATCTAGTCCCTCCCCTTCATTTTACAAGGGAGGAAACAGGTCCAGAGAGAAGTGACTTGCCCAGAGTCACATAGCTAATTATCAACACCATAGGAGTTTTTTCTAAAGAGGGGAAATCTTGAAGACAATGTAGTGGGAAGTCTGGCATGGTGCTATCCCTGAGGCCTGGGGTTGTAAGGGATAGATGGGACTCTCTGTTGCCAGTCTTTCAATTAGTCCTAACACTGGTAGAATACTCTGAGCAGACATAAAGAGGGCTAATCCCCTCCCCTACATCACCCCACAGAAACACTGCCCTCAGCGGAGCTGTCAGATTCCAGTGCCAGCTCTGTTACCACCACTTTGTATGACCTTGGCCCTGAGTTTCCTTCTCTGTGAAATGAGGGTGTGGGATGAGAAGATCTCTAAGGCCCCTTCCAGCTCTGACAAGTCTATGATTCTGGGAAGTGGGGAGGGGGAGGGCTTCCATCATCAGTAATGAATGCTTCTTCCCTGCATTAGGAGAAAGACTGAAGCTGGCATGACGTTTAATTAATCTGTGCCGATTAGCATTATTAAAGAAAACAAAGGGAGTTATTGGAGATTTAGTTCCCAGAATATAATCAGAGAAGATCTCCCCCTGGGGATGAGACTGCCCCTCAGCATCCATGTCCAATTTGCACTCCCAAGTAGAGGAGTGAGGGAGTTGACAGCAAGTGTGTAGATGTCATCGAATTTAGGAGTCATTAGCTGGAGACGTAGAAAGAGATGCAGAGAGCCTGGAAGAGGCTTTTTGCACTGAACTAGCTTCTGAGGCTACAAGGACAAAGACAAAAACAAAGCAGTCGCTGCGCTCTGATCTTATAGTCTAGCCAGGGGCGTAGCACAAAGTGGGAATCAAGGAAAGGGACACATACAAGGTAGCTCTGAGCTGAGCTTTGAAAGTAACTAGGGACTCTGAGTCTGGAATCAGGAAGACATGAGTTCCAATCTAAGCCTTAAACACTTATTAGGTGTGTGACTTTGGGCAAGTAATTTAATATGTTTGCCTTAATCCACTGTGGAAGGAAATGGTAAACCACCTCAGTATCGTCGCCATGAAAACCCCCTGGACAACATGATCCACAGGGTCCCGAGTAGTTGGGTATGACTGAACAACTGAACAACAAGAGATTCTGAGAGATGGCACTGAGGAGGGAGTACATTCCAGGAATGGGGGGGAGAGGCAGTCATTGTAAAGTCAGGGAATGCAATATATGAGAAATAGAAAAGTCGGTTTGACTGGACAGCAGAACGCATGGATTTGAATGTGCAATAAGGCGGGAAAAAGACACTCTGAGACTAGGGGATGAAGGGACTTAAATTCCAAACAGGACTTCATGTTTGATCCTGGTGATGAAAGGGAGTCACTGGAGGTTATTGAGTAAGGAAGTGACATGGCCAGGCTGGTGCTTAAGGAAAAACAACTAGAAGGCTATTGCAACAAAGCAGGAGAAAAGTGGTGAAAGACTGAGTTGTGTGAGTGGGGAAATGGAGATGGAGGAAAGAGACGTGCAGGTGGAATTGACAAGATTTGGCACCTGAGAGGATACATGGGGTAAATGGGAGTGACGAGCTGAGTATCACACCAAAGTTTCAAACCTGAGTGACACCTTGTGGGTAGAAAAATGCCCATTTTCCTAGTCTGTAGAGTACAGGTGTCAAGCTCAAGGCTTATAGATCACTAGTGCCCCTCAAAGCTCCAGAGTATAGCCTGAACCAGATCAAAATATAGTTGGGAAATGTTTAACAAAAATAAAAATGCAATACAACACAGATGATTTTAATCTGTAGTTTTCTAAGTCAATATGCAGCCCATAGGGATCTTTCTCTACTTGAGTTAGATACCACCAGTCTAAGGGAGCTAGGTGGCACAGTGGATAGAGTGCCAGGCTTGGAATCAGGAACACTCTTCTTCCTCATTTCAAATCTGGCCTCAAACACTTACTAGCTGTGTGACAGTGGACAAGTCACTTTACCCAGTTTGTCTCAGTTTTTCATCTGTAAAGAGAGCTGGAGAAGGAAAGGGCAAAGTATTTTTGCCAAGAAAACCCCAAATGGGATCATGAAGAGTCAGAAGAAACTGAAAAAGCAACTGAACAACAAAAAGTCTACAGGATCCAGTTATTCAAGGACATTTTGGCAAATTAAGTGTATTCTAGATTATTCTGGCCTGATGTCTGGCTACTGAACATAACATCTGATAAATATACCTTCACTAGGATGTTGCAATAGTGGGTGCTCTGAGGTTGCTGAAAATTTTAATTTTCTATGTATGTGTGTATGTGTGTGTGTGTGTGTGTGTGTGTGTGTATGTGCCAGTTTAGATTTTGCTTTCTGTTGGGGTTGTGCTTATAGGAAAGTTGTGACACAAATAGGACGATTTACTCAAACCCAGCCCTGGGGTTTGATGGAGGCTTTGTCTTTCGTTTCATGACAGAATGAGTCAAAAGATAGCCTTGAATGTTTGACTCCTTTCCCTTCACCCTGCCAAAAGTGGATAACCATGCCTCTATCTGAGATCCTCCTCCCCTCAAGAAAACAAGTTAATCACTGTCTCCAAACACCTTCAGGGCTATTTATTTATTTATCTTTATATCCTTTAAAAGATCCTGGAAATCAGGAAAGGTACAAGATTGGGGAAGGGCAACTGTCCTACTCTTCAAAATAGGGGAAAAAAAAACAGGATATGCAAGCCATAGATCAGTGAACTTGACTTCAAGTCCTTGGAAAATTCTAGACAGAACCATTCAAGAGATGGGTGATGACATTCTAGAAAAGAAAGTGGTGATTACAAAGAGTCAGCATGGCTTCATCAAGGATAGGTCATGCCACACTAACCCCATTTCCTTTTTTGATAGTATTACTAAATTAAGAGATGGGGGTAATGCTGTTGATATAATTTACTTAGGTTTCAGCAAAGCTTTTGACAAATGATCTCATACTGGTATAGAAAATGAGGAGATATGAATTAGACAATTGGATAGATCCAAAACAGGCTAAATGGCAGGACCCAGAGAATGGCAGGAAGTACTCCCTGAAGTACCTGGGCATCTGTTTTTGGTCCTAGTCTGTCAAACATTTTTTAATCCATGACTTGGAAAAAAACATAGCATGCTCATCAAAGCTGAGTACGATAGTTAACACCTTGGATGATAGAGTTGCAATCCAGAAGGATTTTGATGGGTTAGAGCAGGGGTGGGGAACCTATGGCCTCAAGGCCACCTAGGTCCTCAAGTGCAGCCCTTTGACTGAATTCAAATAAGTTGGCCACACTTGAGGACCTAGAGGGTCATATGTGGCCTCGAGGCTGCAGGTTTCCCACCCCTGGGATGAAGTTTTAGATGTAAATGTAAACTCTTATGTTATTAAAAAAAATTAACACCATCAATACAAGATGGGGATTGTATGCATAGATAGCAGTTGTTCTGAAGAAGATCTGAGAGTTTGAGTAGACTTCAAACTCACATGCATTAACAGTGTGCTAACAGGCTAGTATGACCTTTGGGCTGCATTAGGAGGAATAAAGTTTCCAGGAATAGGAAGGCAATAGGCCTACTGTACTGTAACCTTGTATGACCCCATCTGGGATATCAAATTCAGTTCTGGGCACTATCAGCAAGCTGGAAGAGTGTCCAAAGGAGGTCAACCAGGATGGTGAAGGGTGAAGAGTCCATGACATATGAGGAGTCATTGAAGAGAAGAGGGACATTTAGGCTGGAAAAAAGAAGACTCAGAGTGTGTAAGATAGCTGTGCTCACGTAGTATATCCTGAAGGGATGTCATGTGGAAGAGGGATGAGACTTTTTCTCTTCAGCACCAGAGGGAAGAACTGGGAATGATGGATGGGAATTGCAAAGGAGCCAATTTAGGCTTGATGTCAGGAAAAATTTCCTAACAATTAGAGCTGTCCAAACGTGGAGTGGGTTGTGGTGCACTCCTCTTCCTTGGTCTCTGTGCAGAAGCTAGACCATCATGTGTTAAGCAGGTTATAGAGGGGATTCCTTTCAAGCCTCACCCACTGAGGTGGATGGCTGATGGAATACTTTCCACTCTTAAATGCCGTGGTTCTGTGAAACCAGCTTGTTGGACTGACCGGAACATGCTATGCTTATTCCCAACAGTTTCACCTTTTGGGAGTTGTTTTTCTGACCTGGAATGCCCTTCTCCTTCCTTTGTGTCAGCCTGGTACCTAGCTAGCCATCCTTCAAGGCCTTGCCCAAAGTCCACCTCATCTATGAAGCCTCCTTAACTGGAAGCAATCTTACGGAATCATAGAGCTGTTCTACTTTCAAGAGCTCTTAGGGATGATCTATTCCAACCCCTCATCTCACAGACAGGGATACTGAGGCTCTGAGAGGTTAAGTCACAAATCCTTGTCACCCTTCTTCAAAACTCCTAATTTTTTTTATCAATCAACTGGAAATTTTCAGTTTGGTTCAACCAACATTTATTAGTCAGTTCTTCAATCAAGAGTCTGTATTTTTTATACAAAGATAAAAACAAAAGTTCCTGCTCTTTGGGAACCAAAATTCTATAGAAGGGTGTGTGTGTGTGTGTGTGGATGTGGGTGTGGGGGTGTGTATGTGTATGTGTGTGTGTGTGTATGTGGGTGTGTGTGTGTATGTGTGTGTATGTGTGTGTGTATGTGTGTGTATGTGTGTGTATGTGTGCGTGTATGTGTGTGTGGGGGGTGTGTGGGGGTGTGTGT
>CM053772.1:123926674-124023667 GCA_028658325.1 Potorous gilbertii | reverse complement strand
GGGGGGTGTGTGTGGGTGTGTGGGTGTGTGTGGGTGTGGGTGTGGGTGTGTGTGTACATACACTGATAAATACAAGGTATAAACTCTGGTTGCAGACCTTGCTTTGCCACTAAGCAGAAGGCCTTGTGCTGGAGGGCTTACTTGGATTCTACCTTGAAGAAGGCCAAGGAGGCAGAGGTGATGAGAATGCATATGAGACATGGAGGGTCACCTGTGCAAAGGCAAGGAGACAGCAGATGGAATATTGTGTGTGAGGAACAATGAGCAAGCCAGTTTGATTGAAACGGAGACCGTGTGAAAGGGAGTGACAGTAAATAACACAAGGAAGGTAGGTGGAAGCCAGGCTGGAGAAGGCCTTAAATGCCAGCCTGAAGATTTCATCCTTTATATCAGAAATAATAGGGAGTCAACCAAGATTTCTTACTAGAGAAGTGGCATGATCAGACTGTGTTTTAGAAATATTAATTTGGCATCCATGTGGACTTACAGACAGAAGCGGGTGGAAGCAAGAGGACTGTTGAAATAGCCTGGATGGGAGGCGATGAGGGCTCGAACAAAAATATATACTTCCATTTTACTCAACTAGATTATGTTTAATTTCCCTGCTCTGCCTTTGTCTCTTTCCTCTATGTGGCATCCATCCCTAAGGAGGCAGATTTGCTCATGTACAACGGAGGTGTCAAACATAGACTAGCAGGCCGGCCATATAGCTTACCCTAACACTCCCAAGTGTGGACCAAACCAGATTAAGATATTATTGGGAAATATTTAACAAAATAAATAAAATCAGAATAGAATATAGATAACATTAATTTATGGCTTTCTAAGACAATGAGTTGTCTTTCGGTCCTGTCTGACTTCATGACCCCATTTAGGGTTTTCTTGGCAAAGATATTGGAGTGGTTTGCCATTTCCTTCTCCAGCTCACCTTTCTCAGGTGAGGAAACTGAGGGAAGCAGAATTAAGTGACTTGCCCAGGGTCACACAGCTAGTAAGTGTCTGAGGCCAGATTTGAACTCAGGAAGATGAGCCTTTCCTGACTCCAGGCCCTGCACTCTATCTACTTTGCCATCTAGCTTCTCTTTCTAAGACAGTATGAGGCCCCTTTTCTATCTGAGTTTGGACACCACTGATCTAGAAGGATGATCTAGGATTGAAAGGGTCATGGTAGAAGCTTCTTTATTTCCTGCTAGTTGCTTCATTATGGGCAGGAAGAACATAAATCATATATTTAAAGTTGAAAGGAAACTTCAAGGGTATTGAATTCAACCCCATCATTTTAGAGTTGAGGAAGCAAAATGAGTTAAGAAACTTGTCCAGAATCACCCAGGTAGAAAAGGGAGGCAGGATTTGCACTCAGGCTCTGGATCTGCAACTCCGGCTTTGCACTGTTCCATATCATCTCCCATGGTTATTACCTCTCCCCTCCCTTCCTTCTGAGGCTGAAGATTTACCATTCTCCCTGAGATTTTTCATTGAGGATGCCCAAGGAGGCAGAGATCCTCTGGCCCAGGAGTCTCCTCTCCCCTCTCCATGTCAGGATCATGCTATCACGTGGTCAAGGTAGATAGTTGGAAGTATTATGGGAAGATCTCCACACTGTCACCTATTCATCAGAGTACCAAAAATGTATTCCTTTGGGTTAAGTATTTCTCTCTCTAGATTCCTTTAAAAAACACACACACACACACACACACACACACAATTTGAAACTCTCCTCTCCTCAAGCCCCCAGTACTTGAATGTGATCTACCCAGGGCAGATACTTTCTTCCTGGAGATACTTTCTCCTGCTGGAGAAGTAGGAAGGGCAAAGGAGGTAATGACAAACAAACAAACCCAGGAAAAGTGGGGTGAAGGAATGAAAACCAAACTTCAATATTTTGCCGAGGATTGGTCCTACTCTGTCCCAGAATAAAACTGAAGAAAATTCTTCACTGACTCATTAGTCAAATGTTTGAGAAAACTGGAGTCTGTATAGGGAAAACCTGTATTTGGTTCTCCGGGCTGGAGGGGAGGGGCAAAGGATCTGGCCTGTATGATTTCCCATGATGACTTGGAACAAACCTTGAATTAGTAGTCAGAAGTTCTAGTCCTGGCAGCTTCATGGTCTTATGGGCCCTTGAGCAAATTCTGTATCTTTTCATTTCTTCTTCTGTAAAGAAGTACTTGGGTTAAATGATTTCCATGGATCCTTCCAGGTCTAACATGTGGCAGTACTATGACCTTTAAGTATGTGTAGTACACAACACAAACAGTTTTGTAACTAAGTGGGATTGGGTTCAGATTGGGAGTTCCTGGTGGGAAGGGATTGTGCCTCTCTCCATGCCTTGGCATAGCAGGTGGCTCAAACTGGCTCTCCAGTAACTACTTTATAAATGGCATCTCAACCCTATAAAACATGGAGGCAGATGCAGGTGACTTATGGGACCCTATAGCTCAGTCTTCCTCACCATTAGTCCTAGGAATCTTGCCACCTGGAGCAAATTCAGTTATGGAGACAGGAGTAGAATCTGCAAAGTACTATGGGAGTAGTTGTGTTGAGAAATCAGGGGGCCTCTTCCCCAGAGAGTCTGATCTTTCCTATAGCAGAGGTTGTAGGTGATAGTGGTGGGGAGATGTGGGCCCCAGGAGAAAAAGGACCCTGGGGATAATGGAGGAAATGAGTTAAAGGGACAAAGACTGGAGCCCTGGAACAAAGCTCCATTCACTCGGGTCCTCCCCTGGCTTCTCTGCTCCCAAAGATAAATCTTAAAAACCTTCCCCAACGTACATGTGAAATCTCTGAGATTGTACCATAGGTATAATTAATCCTAGATCCTAAATTACCCTGGGTAGATCAATGATTAAAACCAACTTGTTCCCTTCAGGATCCACCTACAATTACATAATTTTGGAATTGGCAAGGATCTCAGAGGTCCCTTAGTCCAATTCTTAATAGAGGTGTTAATCCTATGTACAATATCCCTGGTACTGCTTTTCATCTAAGACATTGCTTGAAAACCTCCAGTCTAAGGAAGTAAATACCTCCTGAAACAGTTAATTCCATATTTAGATAGCTCTAATTATTAGGATGGGACAGCTAGGTGGCACAATCGATACCATGCCAAGCCTGGAGTAAGGAAGATTCCTTTTACTGAGTTCAAATCTGACCTCGGACACTTACTAGCTGTGTGACCCTGGGCAATCACTTAACCCAATTTGCCTCAATTTCCTCATCTGTAAAATGATCTAGAGAAGGAAATGGCAAACCACCCAGGATCTTTGCCAAAAAACAAACAAACAAGGCTACAATGGAATCATGGAGAGTCTGACACAACTGAAATAAATATCCCTAAACAACAAACTAGACTAGAACCTGTCATGACTAAGATTAGGATTCCGTCATGTTACTAGTTGAGACTTCTCTAGCCAGAGATCAGAGAAAGACCTCAGCTGACAATTCCCCACCTAAGAAGGGATTATAAGTGTTGGATTGGAAGTACAGAGCCAGGGGTCAGTGACCAGTGATACCAGTATTAGCAACAACACAATTCTCGGAGTAATTCTTGTGATCTGGGGTAAGACATGTTGGTCCAATACTAGGAGAAGGGTTAAAGTTCAACTGAGTCCAAGACAACTTGGAGCATCTAGCACCAGAGGCAGCTAGGTGGTACCGTGGATACGGTACTGGAGTCAGGAAGACTGACAGTTCAAACCCAGCCTCAGACATTTACTCAGTCACTTACGTGTGACTTGAGGTCACGTCACTTAACCTCTTTTTGCCTCTGTAAAATAGGCATCCTAATAGCACTTGCCTTCCAGGGTTGTCGAAAAGATCAAATGAGATAACATTTGTAAAGTGCTCAGCATAATGCCGAGTATGTAGTAGGTACTTAATACTTGTGTATTTCCTTCCCAATTGACTTCTTATGGGTTCTTGTTTTTATTCCCAGGGCCCTACCTTCCAGTTTACCCTTAATTAGAGTCTGTTGTGTAGCATGAGGAAGAGAGAGCATTACACATGGAGGAAATTGCTCTGTCTAAGTGCAGCCTACTCCTTCCACATGGCAATCTATAAATGTATGAAGGCAGCTGTCCTTCCTAAGTCATCTCCTCCAGATGAAATATCCCTGGTTTCTTCAATGAAGCCTGGTATGGCATGGTTTCCAGTCACCTAACCCTTTTAGACATCTACTCGGGCTCCCGATTGACATTATTGTTTCTAAAATGTTTCACCCCTAACCAGCCATCTAATCTCCCCCATGAAACCTCCCTAAATACTCAAACCAATTGTGATCTTTTCTTTCTTTGAATTTTCTACAACGCTGTCAAGCTACTCATTCTGAGCCCTAGTAACAGATTGGTTCATTATTTAGCTATTTCATGTGTGCTAGTGTTAGTGCTGTTTAGATTGCAAATGATTCAGAAGTAGCACCTTCTGTATCCCTTAAGCTTTACAGTGTGGTGGGAGAAACAAAGCTTTCAAATTATACCTGATAATCCAGACCCAAGCCTGCTCCCATCTTCTCCACGAATTTTTATTTTACTGATCACAGATTTAGTGCTAGAAAAGACTTAAGTGGCCTTACAGTAAAGTAGAACCTAGAGTAAAATAGGACTTTATACAATTTTCCCCCTTCCCTTCCTTTTCTTTCTCTTCTCTTTCTTTCCCTTCCTTTTCTTTTTCCTTTCCCTTACCTTCCTTTCCCCTTCCCTTCTTTTCCTTTCCCTTCTTTTCCCTTTCCTTTTCTTTCTTTTCCTTTGCCTTCCTTTCCTTTTCCCTTTTCCTTCCCTTTTCCTTTCCTTTCCCTTCCCTTCCTTTTCCTCCCCTCCCCTTCTCTTCCTTTTCCTCCCCTTCCTTTCCCTTCCTTTTCCTCCCCTTCCTTCCCTTTTCCCTTCCTTTCCCCTTCCCCTCTTTTCTTTTCCCTTTCCTTTTCTTTCCTTTCCTTTCCTTTGCCTTCTCTTCCCTTTTCCCTTCCTTTCCCTTCTCTTTCCTTCCCTTCTTTTCCCTTCCTTTGTCCTCACCCTTCCCTTTCCTATCCTCCACTATCTTATCCTAGGTGACACAGGGGATAGAGTGATGTACCTGGAGGCAGGAAGAAATGAGCTAAAATCATGCCAGAGACTTACTAGTTGTGTGATTCTAGGTGAATCACTTACCCTCTGCCTGCCTCAGTTTCCTCTGAGGAGTTTTCCTAACTTCAGGCCCAACACTAGCCACTCTGTCATCTAGCTGCCCATTCTCTAACCTCTACAATCCATCCCAATGTCTCACTTCTCTGTACTCCTATATAACTTAGCGTCAGTTTGGGAACGTTATCTCCTGTATTAGAGTGTTCTTTAATTGTTTCATGAGCATAGGTTCAATGAAACATAACGTCTGTGGAAGATATTTATAAATTCTAAGACACTACACAGAGAAGAGGACAACGGTAACTGACATTTATAGAGTACTTTGGGGACGGCAAAGTCCTCCACACACAGAACCTCATCTGATCATCTCGAGCGCTAGAGGGGTCACCTCCACTCTGCAGTTGAGGAGACTGAGGCTTAGGGAGGATAAGTAACTTGGCTGGTCATATAACCAGTAAGTATCTGAAGTAGGATTTGAACCCAGGTCTTCCTGACTTCCTATATACTTTCTCATATGCTTCCCCGCGCCAAGTCCAGGGCTGGGCACAGAGCAGGTGCTAAGTGCAGACATGCTGACCTAGACTGAATTGAGCGTACGTGACTATCTGGAGCAGTGATGCCACAGGAGAAGGACCATGAAGTTTTAGAGTTTGAAGGGTGATGGGTAAGAGTCCATCAATATAGCCTGGGCAGGATCACTGCAAAATGGATGGTGATCCGCTGTTTCCTGTCTCTACTAAGGACAAAACCCCGGTTGTCTGAGTGCTGGTCTTGGAATTGGGAAGACCGAACTCAAACCCCACCTCAGACACTCACCAGCAGTGTGACCTGGGCAAGTCACCTAACCTTTATCAGCCTCAAGAGAGATAATAAGGACATTTCATTCTATTTCAGGCTGCGCACTGAACCTTCTCTACCACACACCAGCTCTTCATTCAGAACCCTCTCTCCAGCCCTGGAGCTAACACATCAGAGGTACCCTCTGTGGCCTCTCCTGATGGGATCACTCCTTCCAGATCCTCCTTAAAGAGGGTGCCCTGGCCACACTCTGGACTAGACTCCCGCAGGGAGCCTTTGCTCCCCCTCCTCCTCATTTTGGCTTCCTTTTATGCATGGTCTTCCCCCATGAGAATGAAAATTTTTGTATTCCCAGTACAGTGCCTGGCACACAGTAAGCACTTAATAAATGCTTGTTGATCGACTGACTGACCTACCTCACATGGATCAAATGAGATAACATATATAAAGAGCTTTGCAAATCTTAAAGCATTATAAATGTTAGTTCTTCCCTCCTCCACCTCCTCCTTCTCCCCGCCTCTCCTCAGTAAATTCCACTGTCATCCTATTGACCCTAGGATTGAATAATAGTTCATCTTTATATTATCCTTAAATATAATTTCTGTATAAGTTTTAGAATGTACCTACTACTTAGAGTTATAAATACTGGGGGTGCATGTTCAAGCATTTCTTACTGATGAGGTATACAGTCAAAAAAGTTTTGGAGATTGCTGGGCTAGATGATCTCAGTTGCCTTGGAGCTCTGAATGTGATGAGAACATTCTCCCTCAGAACAGGGCTAAGCTTTATACTTTTCAGCAGGACTTTTTTCCCAGCCAATAGACCAGGTATGCCCACTGGCAAACAACAGATGCCTACTGGCAAACTTATCAAAAATCACATATCTGCCAGTTGTATTGCATGTTTCAAACTCGAGGCTAAAACCAAGAGACAAGCCCTGGAGGCGTGTATGCCTTAAGTTCGGGGGGGGGGGGGATTCAGTTCAGTTAAAAAGTATTTATCGACTTTATTTAAGAGCACTGTTCTAGGCACTGGTGGAGATACAAAGTACAGGGGAGAGATGAATCTTACCTTCATGGAGCTTCTAGTCTAGTCTACATACACATCTAGTCTACATACACATCCCACCCCCATAACTAAATCAAGGACCAGTAGTTTGTGTGTGTATATATGTGTGTGTATGTGCATGCATGCATGCATGTATATATTATATGTGTTTGTATCCATAAATACACATGTATATGTATGTGTGTGCATACATACATACTTGTATATGCTGTTGTTCATTCTTTTCAGTTGTATCCAACTCTTTGAGATCCCATTTGGGGTTTTCTTGGCAAAGATACTGGAGTAGTTTGACATTTCACTCTCTGGCTCATTCTACAGATGAGGAAACTGAGGCATGATCATTTTATATATATATATGTATATATATATATGTAAAACACCTACTATGTGCCCAGATACTGTGCTAAGTGCTTTACAATTTCATTTGGTCCTTGCAACAACCCTGGGAAGTAGCTGCTACTATTATACTTATTTTACCAAGGAGGAAACTGAGGCAAAACAAGATTAAGTGACTTGCTCAGGGTCTCACAGCTAGTGATCATTGGAAGTCACATTTGAACTCTGGTCTTCCTGACTCCAGGTCAGGCCCTCTGTCATATATATGTATGTATATCTATCTATATGTATATATGTCTGTATGCTATGTGTGCACATACACATGCAACACACATATGTATGTGTGTACTGTGTTAAGAACATTACATTTTTGCCAGTTAAAGTTTCTGAGAGTTGCCTGAGGCTTCCTAAGGTTCAGTCACTTGTCCACGGTCACACAGATAGCTAGTAAATGTTGGAGAGGGTATCCGAACCTAAGTCTTCCTAATTCCAAATTCAGGGTTCCATCTGTATTATGTGTAACTTAACAGTTGCCATTCCATGTAGAGCATGTGTGGAACTGAGCTGAGCTCCGGACATGTGCTTAGTCAGGCTCAGTGATAAGGCTTTTTGCTGGGGGGCCAGTCCCTGTGGCAGGGCACAGCTGGGGAGGGGAACAGGGCAGGAGCAGCCCACTCAGTCTCCTTTTAAGGAGAATCATCTTCTGTTATGACTTTCTCTCTCTCTCTTTTTGTCTGTAAAGAGTGTCAGGACTCTTTGAGATCACTCTCAGACTTCCAGGGGGTGGAGGGAGAAGGGAAAGGAGGGGGAGGAAAGGATTCACCCCCTTGCCCTCCCCCCACGTTGTTCCTCAGCAGCAGGGATGTGCAGCCAAGCCTTGTGCTGGCCTAGACAAGCCTGAAACAGAACATGGGCCCTCTGGCTGTGCTTCTTTCCCTGAGCACAGGTGCACAGCCATCTTGAGGTGGGTATTTCTAGTTCTGAAGCCTTGTGAGTTGAAAAGGGTCCGGATGCTGGCTGTCGAGCAGGAGGTGACCTTTGAAACAACTTCCCCAAGAGGAAGATGAGCACACTAGGAGGATGAGGCCAGGCCATACCCTGGCTTGCCAAAAGATAGTATCTTCAATGGGTTGCCTAGGCAGTTCAGATATGAGGTGAAAGTGAAATACATTTTCAGGGCTGCATGTTTTAATATTTAACATATCAACTTCCCTGGAGAGTATACTAGATTTTACTGGTTACTGTTTTAACGTTCTAAGTATTTATCAATGTGTTCTTATGAGTCTTTGGTGTTTTAAGTATTTTGTTTACGTAGAAGAAATAAATAGCCCCATTAAATGTTTACCACCCTGATCAACTTTGTACATGGAGTACTTTTCTAGGTAGGATCCCCATTATTCCTTTTTAAGGAGACTCTAGACATGAGTCAAAAGTAAGCTTTAAAAGATTTTTCCCTACAGGCCAGGGACAGGGTGCCCTCTCCCCCTAAGGGGCCCCATCTTTGGGTTCAAGCCAACTGAGTTCAATCCTACTGAAGCTTGACCTCAAAGAGGGAAGTCAGGTTCTTCTGGAGCTTTCTGGTTCATTATGCCCTCACCTCAGAGCCCTGGAGAAAAAATTTTAAAGCTTAGCTCTGGCTCATTATAGAGACCTCCCCAAAAGGGATTTAACAGGGTCCCTATAAGTGCGTAAGAGGGACAAAGTACTATATAAGGTCTGATATGGGGGGAACTCACTAATGACTGCATGGCTGCATATCTTGCTATAAAATGTCTCTCTGGCACTCCTCTGCCCATCTCCAAGTTATTTTAGCAGTGAGCTGGTGCAAAAACCAGGGATGTTCTAGTTCAGGGATGAGATTTTGAACTGTGTTGTCCTGCTGAGGTTTCACTGGGAAGTTTTGTATAGTTTCAGTATGGTGTAGGCAAACATTATGAATTTCCCGCCTCCCCCGCTTTCTGAGTCTACTGAAGTCATTTTCAAAACTGCTGGTTCTTTCCCTAATCCTCCCCTCACCTCAAACCCAAACATCTGTAACGTGCTTAGCATATTGCCTGGCACATAGTAGGTGCTTAATAAATGTTTCCTTCCTCCCTCTTGCTCTCCCCTCTTCCCTTTCTCCCTCTTATTTTTTCTTTTTTCCTTCCTTCCTCCCTCCCTTCCTTGCTTCCCTCTTTCCTGGATCATCTTTCATATCCTGCCTCCTAATCATGGATTGACTCCAAGGCTCTGTCTTGGCCCCTCCCTTCTTTTTCTCCACTCTTTCTGCTGATGACCTCATCAGCCCACATGGGTCCTCTTGTCACCCACCCACTTCTTCTATTGTCTCTCCTGAACTCCAGTCTCGCATCAACAACTGCCTTTTGGACATTTCAGATTGGATGTCTTGTAGATATTTCAAACTCATCATGACCAAAAAGAGCCATTAGCTTCCCCCAGCCATGGTCCACCCTTATTCCAAACTTCCTTATCTCTATTGAAACTATCATCCAAGTCTACAATCCTGGTTTCATCTTCCACTCCTCAGTTCCACTCACCTTACACATCCAATCACTTGTCAAATCTTCTTTCTACCATCCCAGCATCTCTCCCATCTACCTCTTTCTCTCTACTCACATGGCCACCAACCTAGGTCAGGCCCTCGTTACCTCTCACCAGGAATACTGTAGTGGTCTCTTCATTGGT
Organism: Potorous gilbertii; assembly: GCA_028658325.1. Classification (NCBI taxonomy): domain Eukaryota; kingdom Metazoa; phylum Chordata; class Mammalia; order Diprotodontia; family Potoroidae; genus Potorous; species Potorous gilbertii. Next base: position 124,013,666 of record CM053772.1, on the reverse strand, counting down.
CTGCCTATTTCAAGTCTCTTTCCACTCTCTCCATCCTCCACAGCACTGCCAAAAACTGCTTCCCTGAAGCCTGGGTCTGACCAGGTCTCTGCCCTGCTCAATACATTCTAGTCCCCAGGGTGGCCTTTAAAGCCCTTCACATCCTGACCTCATCCTCCTTTTCTAACCTTATTCCTCATTACTCCCTTTCACTATAGTCTGGCCAAACTCTCTTCCTCACACTTTCCTTTTTGCTTCTGCATTGGCCGCCCACTTCGGCCTCCCATGCCTACATTGCATACCCTCCTTACCTCTACCTCTCAGAAGGTCTAGTTTCCTTCAAGGCCTCTTTTCTAAAATAAGTCTTTCTTGGTCCCTCAGGTGCTGTCCCCGTCCCAAGATAATCTTTTATCTATTTTGTATAAATCTATATATGTATATGTTGTTTCCTCTGGCTATACTGTAAACTCTTGGTGGTAGAGAGTATTTGTTTTTATATTGTCTTTATATTCTCAACACCTAGTACAATGCCTAGCATATACAGTGAGTACTTATGTAATGCGCTGTCCCTTTAAGGTTTGTTGTTGAGATATGTCATACAGAATTCTAAAAAGCAGTTTCTCCAAGAGACAGTTGCTGGGGATTGAATCTGACTCAGAGATCTATGACAAGCAATTGTTGCTGAGTTTTGAATGTGACAATCTGTTATATACTGGAAGGGTATGGCCACTAGGACTGTTGTATGATTTTGCAACAAATATAATTTGTCTGATTTTAGACAAAAGATGAGAAATTAGTTACTAACCATAAGCTAAATGTAGTTGTTTGCAGAGAAGAGCCAGAATCTGAACCCATAAAAATAAGAGATGAGAAGTAAAAGGATAGATTTCAGAACTGCATCAGGTAAACTTCAAGTTAGAAGTGATAGATACTACAGCTGCTTTTGAGGAGCAAGTCTAGCTGAGCAAAGGAAGAGCTCAGACAATCAGAGAAGTCACCCAGCACGTCAAACACAGTGAAGATCAAATCAGTTTAGCAGCAGAATCAGATATCTTTAGCACAGAAGGTACATTCATCAGGGAACAGTCCCTGAGACAGAAAAAGGACACTGAAGTTTACAATTCCAAAGTTGTGGAGCACATGTGTTTTCTTCACTCATGTGCCTCTTTGACAGGTTTCTATAAGTAGGTACCTATTCTCCCTAAGAGATACTGAATATATTAATAAAATACTGTAACCCAGTGACTGAGTAAATTATAATATACTTATTATTTATGCATTTACTTTAATACATGAGTACCTATGATATTATTATTCTTTCTTTTGCTTTATTAGTAAGTTAATGGGTAAATTTAAGATCTAAAAGTCTTATTGTGAATGGTAGGTTGTATAAACAGAAACACATTGATGAGGGCTCAAAAGCTAGAGTTACAAGTAGGGAGAGTGTATGCTACTACAAGAGGGTTACCTCTAGAACCCTAAGAGAATTTAAATGATACCATGGGGGAATAGTCCTTTCCATTTGAGGGCAGGTTGAAATGAATGGGCCAGCCTAGAGAGTGAATGTATCTATGAGATATGTGAGGTGCTATAGTATGGGTAGACCACCACATGTACTATTACACTTAGTATATATTTGTTGGTTGATTAATTAGGAAATAATTGTCTAATAGAAGTCTCATCTGGCTGAGATAATTAAATATGGTTTGGAAGAGTCAGAATGACAGACTATATTACTTTAGAGGTTCTCTATAACTCCCCCACTGGAATTCTAGGGGGCATATCTGTTCTAAATCTTCCCTACATGTCAATTTTATTTCTTTTATTGAGAGGCAGCTAGGTGGCTCAGTGGATAGAGTGCTAGATCTAGAATCAGGAAAACTGGAATTCAAGGCACAATGCTAGGTACTCAGGATACAAAGACAGAAAAATGATGGACTCTCAGCTCTCATGAAACAAACTAAAGGGACATAACAAGCACATATAAGTGTGCTGGCACCACCTCAAACTGCACTATACGAGCCAATTGTTAAATTTTTAGCGTATTTACATTTTGGAAGTCAGCAAAAACTACAAATCAGGACTCCATTTATTGTTTCGTTGATTGGACTTAAGAAAGTGATGGCAAAAATGTTTATAGTAAAGATTAAACTTAAAAGTGTATTGTGTGTTTTTGGAAAGTTGATTGTTAAACATTTACCAGCACACCTCTGAAAAGAGTACAAAAGAGAGTCAAACAAAATCTCTTCAAAAATTTGATCAGGAAGAGATCATTTTAACTGGGAAAAGGGGTATTGGTTTCAATGGAGGAAGTGGCATCCGAGCTGAACTTTAAAGGAAGAAAAGGGTTTCAACAAGTAAAGAAAGATGAGAAGAAAGATACAGGCACAGGGGAGTGCCTACACAAATGTATAGAGGCAAGAGAAGACTGGAGACTAGCCTTGTTTGGCTGAAACATAGAACATGTGAGGGTAGGGAAGGAAATAAGAATTTATTAAGTGCCTACTATGTTCAATCACTTTACAAATGTTATCTCATTTCATCCTCACAAAAATCTTGGGAGGTAGATGTTATTATGGTCTCAGTGGAGATGGAGGCAGAGTTTAAGTGACTTACCCAGGATTATAGAGGTAGTAAGTGTCTATGGGCAGTTAGGGGGTGACGTCAGTGAAGCACAAGTCCTGTCAGGAAGAATCATCTTCCTGGGTTCAAATTCAGCCTCAGACACTAGCTGGGTGACCCTGGGCAAGTCACTTAACCCTGTTTCCTTCAGTTTCCTCACCTGAGAAAGGTGAGCTGCAGAAGGAAACAGTAAACCACTCCAGGATCTTTACCAAGGAAACCCCAAATGGGGTCACAAAGACATGACTGAAACAACAACAACGAAAATGTCTGAGGCTGAATTTGAATTCAGGTCTTCCTGCCTCCAGGCCCAGCATTTTATCTACTTTTCCAAGTAGCAGTAATGTGAAATAAAGTTAAAAAGGTAGAATTGAAACCATGTTATGGATGTCCTTAAGTGCCAGGCCAAGGCATTTGTATTATATTTTATGGGCAATAGGAAGTTCCTGAAAATTTGGTTATTTTGGTAGAGAAGTGAAAGATTGACCAGAGAGAGGAAAAGCCTGGAGAGGCCCCTTAGGAACCAATGATCTAGGCAAGAGGATATGAAGCCCTAAATTAGGCTGGGAGATTTGAGGGGAGAAAAAAAGGAGTACATCTTAGAGGTGAGATAGACAGATGAAAGGGATGTGGAATTGACAAAATTTGGCAATTAACTAGATATGGGGGATTAGGAAGAAGGAAGAATCAAAGATGATGCTGAGATTTTGAGCCTGGGTGGCTGGGTATGAAAAGTGGTACTTATAATAGGAATAGGAAAGTTTGGGGTACAGGTAGATTGAGGGAAAAAGTGGATGAGTTCAGCCTTTAACATTTTGAATTTGTTGTTCTGGTGAGATGTCAAGAGGTCTTTGGAGATGGAGATTAGATCTCAGGAGAAAGATTGGAGCTCGATATATAAAAATGGAACTCATTTGCAGTGTAGTGATAACTGAACCCATGGGAATAGAGGAACTTATTGGGGTGCAGAGAGAAAAGGGGACTCAGGGTGGAGCCTGAGGGGACACTCACACTTAGGGAACCAGTGAAAAATTCTAGGGAGTAAAGAGGTAGAAGGTTGATTAAGAGAATTTTGTGATGCCAAAATCAATGGAAGAGAGAATTTAGAGGAGGGTGGGGGGTTTGACAGCATCAGAGGTATAGGAAAGTCAAAACAACATTGGAATCTTTCATATATGAGGATCATGGGATCACAGTTATAGATTTAGGACCAGAAGAGACTTTAGAGGTCATCTACTCCAGCACTGAGACAGTGCAGTGGGCAGAGCATTGGACTTGGACTAAGAAAGACTTGAGTTCAAATCTAGCCTCAGATACTTCCTAACTATGTGACCCTGGGCAAGTCACTTAATCTCTGTCTGCCTTAGTTTCATCATCTGTAAAATGGGGCTAATGAAAGCTAATGAAAGCTGCTTGTTGTGAAGACCAAATGAGGTAACATTTATAGAACAGTATATAAGTGCTAGTATTAATAACAGAGAGGGGAAAGTCTCCAAGGTTATACAGAGGCAGAACTGGGATGTGAACCCAGGCTCTCTGACTCTGATACTTATGGACACACTACCCATAGGACATGTGCTTTGAGATGAACTTTTTGGAGAATCCTATACACAGCTCCCCCTTTACTCCTCTACTGGGAAAGGTCAATCTCTTCAGCCAAGTATGATGCTTTGTCAGAGGCACACATGGGACAATGAAAAGAGGAGAGGAAACCTTGTTGGTAGTCAGATCAGGTCCATCAATTCTCGATGAACCCTGGTGATTCATGGATTGCCATACGTCATAGTTAGGTAATGGCTCCTATCCTAAAAATAGATTGCACAGCATCACCCACGCTCCTGTGCCTGGCTCCTCCCTTCTGACCACTGAGATGGGATGACTACGGGAGAGTTTTCCTCTTCTATAGCTTCAGAGTCACCAGACCCTACAGGAACACACCTGTGACCTTCATCTCTTTAACTGGTTCAGTTTACGATTTTAGAACAGTTACCACTGAAAGAGATGTTTAGTTCCCTAAAAGGAGCTGTCATTATCTTTTATGGCTCCCACAGTGGGGAAACGTTGGGAGAAAAGAAAAGGGAGACAAGAGATATTTTCCCTCTTACTGCATCAGTTTGTTCTACAAATATATAGGTGTGATTACAATATTGCTGTTCAGAATAAGTAGAGCTAGAATGTAACCACTGCCCACCAGGAGATTATAATCTAATTGTGCTGTACACCTAATAGCTTAATAATTACTTGTGAATCACTGAACTGGAGAAACAAGACATTTATACCAATAACAAAAATACCAAGCCATATATCTAATAAGGGACATATGGGTGGAAGGAATTAAGAGGGGGAAGAGTTTACTTTGGGCAGGATTGATCAGGAAAGGCTTCATAGAGCAGGTATTGTTTGAATTGGATCCTATTGGCTAGAAAAGATGTCAGGATGGGATGGAGGACATTCCACATGGAGGGAACAGTATAGAATCACAAAATGTTAGCATGAGAAGAGCCCTTAGAGGTCACTGAATCTAATTTCTAACCCAATCCAATTTCCCAGAGCTCCCCAACAACACCAGAATGCAAGATCCTGGAGGACTGGAGTTGTTTTAATTCTGATTTTTTAAAAACATTTTCTCCCCACTTAATAGTATTTTATTTTTTCCCAATATGTAGTTTCCAGCATTCACTTTTATAAGATTTTGAGAACCAAATTTTTTCCTCCTTCCCCAGGATAGTAAGCAATATGATATGAGCTATATATGAATAATAATATTAAATATATTTCCAAATTAGTTATGTTGCTAAAGAAGAATCAAAAGAAAAGGGAAAAACCATGAGAAAGAAAACTAAGAGAAAAAAATAATATGTTTCAATCTGCATTCAGACTCCATAGTTCTTTCTCTGGATGTGGATAACATTTTCCATCATGAATCTTTTGGAATTGTCTTAGATCATTGCATTGCTGAGAAGAGCTAAGTCTATCAAAGATGGTCATTGTTACAATGTTGCTGTTAGTGTGTACAATGTTCTCTGGGTTCTGCTTGCTTCACTCAGCATCAATTCATGTAAATCTTTCCAGGTTTTTCATTTCTGATTTTGTATCCTCAGCACCTAGCACAGTACCTGGCACACAGTAGTCACTTAATAAGTGCTTATTGAATGTTAATTGATAACTTTATAAGGTAGGTGGTTCAATTTTGAATATCTCTATTCGTTAAGAGAGTTCTTCCTTTAAGTCTAAATATGCTTCCCTCTAATTCCCACTTACATCAAACTTCTGTGTCCATACAAACTAGGACTAAATAATCACATTGCACATGATAGCCCTTCAAATATTTCAGTCACAGAATTTTAAAGTTGAAGTCAATGGTGTGTTGGTAAATATTTAACTATCAGCTCTCAAAAGAAATATTCAGTCAACACACTTTTAAGTTCTCTCTGTATCATTATCATTTTCTCATTTTCTTAAGTCTGTACAATCAACAAAGCTATAAATTAAATCCTAATTTGTAAGGTTTTCTGATTTCCCAGATATAAATATTCACAGTGAAAATTTAACAATCAAGTTTCAAGAAGCCAAAATAAGTTGGCTCCAGCAAACCTTTGATTGGAAAGAACATTAGTAGGCATCTAATCAAAAGGCATTCCTCACTATAAAATACCTGCTAAGTGGTGATTCTAGCCTCTGCTTGAAGACCTCAAGTAAAGCCAAACTCACCACCTCCAAGGCAGATAATTTCATTTTTGTACAACTCTAATTGTTAGGAAGTTTCACCTGCCATCAAGTCCAAATAGGTTTCTTTTCAATGTCCACCCAATACCCTTAAGTTCTCTTTTCCAGAGCCAAACAGAACAAATTTTATCCCTTTTTCACATGACAGCCCTTACTACTTGATCACACCTTTCAGGACACCCCTGAATCTTCTCCTAAATATCACAAGTTCTTTCAATTAACTGCCATATGGCATGCGTTTAAGGTCCTTCACCAGTCTGATTGCCCTCCTCTGGACACTCTCCAAACTTATCCGTGCTCTTCTTAAACTGGGATACTCAGAATTGAACACAATACTCTCCATGTGGCCTGACACAGTACGATGGGACTATCACTTTCTCATTCTTGGAAGCTATGCCTCTCTTAAAGCAGGTCAAGATCGCAGGGCTTTTTTTAGCTTTGACATCACACTGATGACTGACGTTGAGTTTGCAGTCCACTAAAACAGAGCCCAGATCTTTTCCAACAAACTGGCAACATCCCACTATTTCCCCTATTCTGAACTTGTGAAGTTGATTTTTTGAACCCAAGTGTAAGACTTTACATTTATGCTTATTAAATTTCATATGGTTTGATTAACCCAGTGCTCTTGCTTGCCAAGATCTTTTTGAATTCTGACTCTGTCAGTCAGCGTATTAACTGTCCTTTCCAACTTTGTGTTATTTGCAAATTTGATGAACATGCCATTTATGCTTTTATTTAAGTCTTATAAAAAAATGCTAAAGTCCTTGGGACACTTCACTGGAGACCTCTACCCAAGTTAACACTGAACATTAATGACTATTCCTTGAATCTAGCCAATCAATAATTCCAAATTACCTAAAATCTAAGTAAACTATATATATAGCACTCCTTTGACCTACTAAGTTTAATAATCTTGTCAAAAAAGGAAATAAGGTTAGTCTGACTGTTCATTATCTCTTTAATGATCCATTCTAGAATTTTCCCAGGAATTTGCAAGTAAAGCTCAGTGGCCTATAACTTTTAGACACTGTTCCATTTCCTTTCAGGAAAATTGGGACAGCATTTCCCTCTCTTGAGTTCAGCAGGACCTTTCTCATTTCCCACAGTCTTTCAAATATCACTAATAGACCCCTCTCATGTTCCTCTCAACTCTTCTTTTCTCTAGGTTAAACATTCCCAGTTCCTTCAGTCATTTCTCATATGTTATCACCATCAGCATCAAAATAATGATGATTAGCAATATTATTTAGTGGGACTATAGATTTTGGGAGTCCTTATAACCAAAATTCCCATTCCCACCGGTAAGATGGATCCTCAGAGGACAGCTATCTGCACCCATCCCTCTGTGTTCCAGGGCTACCTCTAAGGAGTTGGGATAAATTTCTAATACTACTAGCTCAAGCCCCCATTTCAGGGGGTCACACTGACCCCACCCCAGTGCACAGTTATCAATTTGACTAATTAACTGGTATTTTCTCTTTTTATAAAGGAATAGTAACTGAAAAGATATAGCAAGGACAGAAGTGTAAGCACAACACATTTCTGCTATTCAAGGCATGATTTACTTTCTACCACTTTGGGCTTAAATTTGAACAGGCTGCAAAGCATTTAATCCACCAACTTCATAGCTATCAAGTTCTTCTTGAGACTTCTCTTGTCTAAGTTAAATATGTCCAGTATTCCTTCAAGAATCCCCATGTGTCATGGACTCAAGACCCTTGACTCTTCTGGATAGTAATACTAATTTGTACTAGCATTTGCATCATAAACCCCCATTGGCAGTTTGGTGAAACCTATTGACCTGTTCTCAGAAAATTTTTTAGAATTCATAAATGAAGGAAATGCTCACCATTAGAGGTTAAGAAAAATAAAGATACAATATTTTTCCTCATCCAAATTTATGGACCATCTGAAATCTACCCACAAGTCCCTTGGGTTTAAGGATCTCATATTTTTTTTGGCTGCCACATCACACTTCTCACTCATATTGAACTCTCAGAACACTAAAACCCAGATATTTTTCAAAAAAATTGCTCTCTAACCATGCTTTCTCCATCTTATAGTTGTGAAGTTAATTTTTTTGTCCTCAAGTGCAAGACTTTACTGTATTCATCTTAGATTCAGTTCAGTGTTCAAGCCTGTGAAGATCCCTTTGGATTCTGACTTTTTCATCTAATGTATTAGCTATTCCTCCTAGCATGGAAACATAGAGCATCTATGCCTTTATCCAAATCATCAACAAAAGTGTTAAACAGCTTGGGGCTAAGTATGGACCCCTGGGATTTGCCATTGAAGACCTCCTTCCAAGCTGAACCATCAATAACTACTCTTTGATTTTGGCCATCCAAACAATTTTGAATCCATCTAATTGGATTATATATCTCTCCACCTTTTTCATAAGAATAGTATGAAATACTTTATCAATAGCCTTGCCAAATATAATAGAATGGCCAGATTAGCCAATGAGAACCCAGTTCTTGTGAAAATCAGGACAACACTGGCCTTTCTCCAGTCTTGTACCTTTACTATTTTCCATGATCTTTCAAATATCATTTGCAGTAGCAATCACATCTGCTAACTCTTTCAGGAGCCAAGGATGTAGTTCACCTGGGTGGGGTGACTTGAATTCATCAAGGGCAGTCAGGTATTCTCATCCCAGCTCCTTATTTGTTTTGGGTACCAACTTCTAGTTAGTAATTTTTGTCATTTCCATGGTAAAGGTCATTTTACTTTGAAGAAAAAAGCAGAAACAAATAATAACTGGGCAGCTCTGTCTTCTCTCCATTATCAGTTATAATTATCCCTTCCATCCCAAGCAAAGGTCCTACACAATTTTTCACCCTCCTTTCCACTCCCCCATATATCGAAAACAAAATAAAATAATACCAAAACAAACCCCTCCAAATTAAAAAAAAACTGCCTTGTTTTCCTTCATCTCCCTCACCAACTCTAGTTCATCCTGAATTTAGCATTCCTTAGCCTATTTTTATAGGATCATGCTCTCCCCTTACATTCATCTTCTGTTACCTGGTCTTGCTTCTATTTTCTATCTGATTCTTTTAAAAATATAAATAGTAAATTCCTTGTATTTCTGCAAAGGTCTTTCTAGATAAATCCCAGTTTTCTTCCTCATAGGAACTGTTTCTCTTGTACATCTCTTATCCCTCCTGAGCTGACTGCCCCTGACGCATTATAGTCCATGGAATTCTACCTACCTGACCCAACTGAAATCTACTCTCCCCAAATCTAAGGTGAGCGCTAGATTTTGCTAAGAATGTTCCCTACTTCCTTATCATAAACTCTAGGGTGGACTGGTCACGTCACCTCAATGTCTCCATTATTCCTACCCCAGCTACCAATTTGTTTGTGAGAATCAGATCTAGAATAGAGTTTTCCCCTTGTTGGTTCCTCCACTTTTTGGAAGATAAAATGATGCCTAAGGCAAGTAAAGAAGTCATTAGCCGCTCTGATTTGGGAAGAGAAAGTTCCAGCATGTTTCCGGATAACCGAAATCCCTTATCACTATTATACTGTGCTGGATCTATGGTCTCTTTCCCAAACTCCTCATCTATTTCCTATTTCTTCCAGATGGCTTTTAGTATTCTCCTATGACAAAATCACTTCTGTTCTCCTTCCTTTGACCTTCACCCAAATGCTCTCTGTCATGCTTCCCCACTTTGGTTCCTGGAATTTCCTCATCTGAGTAGATTTTCCTAATAAACAGTGAAACCTCCATTCCTCCACTTACCTATTTTGCTTCTTTTGAATCAAGTATACTTATTTAGGGCCATGGTTCTGTCATGGGTTTCTTCCTACCAAATCTTCGTGAAATCCAAGAGGTCAAATTTGTTCCTCTAGTTTCTGGGGTTTTTTTGTTTTTTTTTCTATGCTTAAACTTTGGACATTTATGTAGAAGCATTTGAAGTCATGGATTTTTAATACGAGCTCCTTTCTTGGATTTTGTATTCTGTGAATTTAGGGGTGTCCCAGATACTTTTCTTCCTTCTTTGTAGCAACTCTCTACAGTATCTAACTCATGGGAGGGTATAAATATATATATATATACATACATACCCACATACGTATATATGTACACATATATATGTAGGTATGTATATTTGCATGTGTAAAATGCATATATGTGTGTCTGTATATATATATATATATATATATATATATATATATATATATATACACAAAAATACATACATATACACACACAGAGACAGAGAGATAGAGATGGGGACAGAGTCAGAAACAGAGACAGAAAGAGAGACAGAGGCTGACAGAGAGACAGAGAGGGAGGCAATCCTTCCTCAAAGCCTTTGCTAATTTAAAGCCTTTTTGATTAAATTTGCAAGGTATCTTACCAATACATTCTTATCAGTCTGTGTTAGGTAAAGCCCATCTCTGGCCAGGAAGCTGTCAACCCCCCATTTTAAGCTGTGATCCAGCATTCTGAATCCTATTCTCAGACACCACCTTCCTAGCCAGCTGTTCACTTCCCAAATTACTTTCTCTCTTCTGAATCCCTTTCTTTCAATGAGCAGAAAAGGGGAAAACACAACCTGTGCCCTTATGGTCTCTGGTTTCTTGCCCAAGACTTCGTAATCACTGGCAATCCTCTCTGGATTCCTTCTGGAAGAACCATTGGTGCCCATGTGCATCCCCAAAAGTAAGGAGTCAGCATCCATCTTTGGAGGTTCCCTATTATGTCCCGGAGAGATGCCCCAGGAAGACAGAGGACTTTTCCACGGTTATCAGGCTAACAGATAGCTGCCTAGGGCCATCACCAACTACTCCTACTTTTTTTTCTTCCTCTGCCCCTTCCTGGACAATCTCTCATCTTCTAGTTTCTGAGGAGGAGAAGTGGCTTCTTCCTCTGCAGAGCAGTCAGTTCTCTCCTCTTCAGGAATAGCCTGAAATCTCTTTGTAAGTTCTTTGGTACAGGTGCCCTACTCGTTCCCTTTCTCTGTGTGACACTCTTCCATTTTCCAGCATTCTCCATGATTGGGAGGATGCCTGGGTTCTTGGGCTCATTTTGCAGTGTAGAATAGTATTTAGAGTGAAAGGGCAAGGGATTAAATCCTTGGCTCTACTACTCACTACCTCACATGACCTTGGATAAGTTACTTCACCTCACTGAGGGTCAAGCCTCTCCTATTGCACCTCAGAACCCATCTCTCCCATTGAAGTCTTGCTTCTGTTTCCTTTAGGAAACTTCATCCTCCCTAACAACCTGGAGTAGGAGAAATATCCTTCTAGTTCTTTCACCTTCTCTTCCAAGAGGGAGATAAGCTTCTACTGGGACAATCCTCAGTCTCTCCTCTCACCCTTCCCCTTCAGGTTCCTTGCATCAACTCCCTATTAGTGACCCATGTAACAGTCACTCATCTGTGGCAGAAATACAAACATCGATATTTGGTTTGAGTCGGAGCCTTCTAGAATTTGCTCTTGTCTAGCCTAGCTCTTTGGAAATCCACTGTCGCCTTCATTGCATGAATAATTAACTCCATTTTACAAGTGAAGAAACTGAGGTTCAGAAAATTCAATGAATTCCATGGTCACAGAACTAATAAAGAGCAAATAGAGGTCTTGTGGCTTCAAGACCAGTACCTTTCCCCTACGTCATGATGCCTTTAAGATAGAATTGGACTGTCACATGCCTTGTTCTGACAGGATGCTCATAGAAGTATTTGTAGATTGTATTAGTACAGTCAAAACTCAAATTCAATTTTTTATCAGTCGTTGACCATTGCTGCCTCATGCCAAGTTAGTGTTTCACTAAAATCCCCAGGTCTTTTTGCTTGAATTGCTGTAATTATTTAGTTGACTTTTTGAACCCCCGTGAAGAATTTTGCATTTCTTCCTGTCAGTACATTTCACCTTGTTTAGTCACACCTTATGTTTCAAACAGTGCTTCTCTTTTAGAATCATGATGTTTGTCACCCAACACATTGTCCCTCCCAGCACTGCCATTGGAAAACCATGTCTTTATGTAAGTCCCTGAATCAGTAGTGAAGAGTATATGACCAGAATAAAACCCTCAGGTACTCCTCGTGAGACATCCCCAAAGCTGACATGGATTCATTAATCCATATTTCTTAGATAGTGGCTTAATCAGCAATGAGTATACCTAAGTATATTATCATCTAGCTCACATAGATCCAGCTTGTCCAGAAGAGGGGTCAAACAGAAGCTTTCTCCAATGCCTTAATGAAAATGAGATACCGGACATATGGTATACCTCTGATCCAACAGTCCCATCAATGCCATCAAAAACAGGGAATTGGTCAGCTTTGGATAACCAGCAAACTCAGAACAAGCAGAGGCTAGAAAGGGCAGCCTTTATGTGAGGAAGAAATGGGAGGTAAGCTTCGAAAGGGAGACTGGAAGTCAGATTTTGAAGATCTTAGATATTAGATTAAAGAGCTCTTGGATACTAGAATTGAATAATAGATTTAGGATGACAGATTCCTGAAATGTTCAAACCAGAGGAGGCCTTAAGGACCATCTAATCCAGCTGCCTTATTTTAAAAAGGAGGAAACTAGGGCCTTGTTGTTCAGTCATATCTGAGTCTCTGTGACCCCATTTGGGGCTTTCTTGGCAAAAACACTGAAGTGATTTGCCATTTCTTTCTCCAGCTCACTTTATAGATGAGGAACAGAAGCAAACAGGGCTAAGTGACTTACCCAAGGTCATACAGCTAATAAGTATCAGAGGCCATATTTGAACTCAGGAAGGTGAGTCTTCCTGACTTCTGGCCTGTACTCTATCTACTGCACCATTTAACTGCCCAAACTAAGGCCCAGATAGGAGGAAATAACATGCCCAAAGTGATACAACTAGTTAGCGGCATAGCTTAATTGAAAACCAAGTCTCCTGATGACCAGGCCTGTGTTTTCTGGGCTACATTATAGAGATAGGGAAAGTTTTTGACTAAGGGACGATATGACAAGAGCTATGCTGTACAGAGATTAGTTTGGGAGCACTGTGCAAGGTGAATCAGAGCAGACAGAGATTGGAAACAGGAAGCATAGTTTGGAGATGACTACAATAGTCTGGGTGATGGGGCCCTGGAGCAGGATAGTGGCAATAGAAGACAGAATAAAGGAGAGAGTGAGCTTGGGAGAGTCCTCTTTGGGGAATAGCGGGTTCTCTCTGTGCCAGGGCAGTTTTGGAAGCAAACTATCTTCCTCACTGGGACCCCAGAGTCCCAGGGCCTATGAAGTCACCAGGAAAAGTGGAGAACTGGAGGGGAGGCTTCATTTCCAGCCCATGTTGGATGGTAGAAGGAGAAATGAGGCTCCAGATCTAGCAACAGGAGATAGCATGGGAATCTCCCCTATAGACAGCTGCCCAAGGCTTAGCACAAGTGAACTGGTAGGAGTCTGCTGAGATTCCAAGCAGTTTCAAAAAGCAAACACACCACATTAGGGTCAGCAATGCATCAGTAAGCCTCTTCCTACCCATTGGCCTAGAAAACAATTCGAATAAATTCAAAGCTGGGGTAGGAGAAGGGAGTGAGGAAGGGAGAAAGGAGGAAGAGACAGCTGTGGGGGGTGGAGGGGGAGGTGTTGCTGAAAGGCATGGATCAAAAGGAACAGAGGCCCAAACCAGTTCATTTTACAAAGTTGTGTTTCCCTTTAATCCTCTTTCCTACTTTTTTTTTCTGAAAGAGAAGAAAGGAGGGGAAGAGAGAGGGGAGAGTAGGGAGGGAGAAGGAGAGGAAGAGGGAGGGAGAGAAAGGAAGAGGGAGAGGAAGGGGAGAGAGAGGAAGAGGGGAGAGAGGCAGAGAGAGAAAGGAAGTGGGGAGAGAGAGACAGAGAGAGAGAGAGAGAGAGAGAGAGAGAGAGAGAGAGAGAGAGAGAGAAAGAGAAAGAGAGAGGATAGAGCCACAAAACAAATAACAAGAGGAAGGAGCCATTGCTCATCTACCATTTATGGCTTTCAAGGACAGGCACTTGTGTAGCTGGGCACCTACTTTAATAATGTGAACTGAGGAGGTTCCTTGCTTCGGCTCTCTCCTCTCCCCATCACTACCAGATACAAAGCAGGCAGTGACTTGGGGTAACAAGATAATGTAGGCCTGGCCCTGCTGAAGGGAATCCAGCTTCCAGCCAAGGCATTGGGTGCAGAGTCACTAATCTAGGTCAAGTGCCAACAAGGATGGCTTTGCTGACTGGAATTAGTGCAGGGCCTATTTGAAGCACACCCAATCAGCTGGATTCGACTAGGCCCAGAAAATACTGCTGCTGCAAAACCCAAGCCAGGGGCCTGCACTGAGGCTGGTGACTCTGGGAGAGGATTTGGGGACAGAATCACCCGGCATTAACAGGCCTGTTCAGCATTCAACTGGGCCTCCGGCAGATAATGGCTCTGCAAACGAAGGGCGATAAATTAATTAAATTAATCTTCAATGCCAACCTCATTCCCCACCCAGTACAAAATTTCAAGGATGATCAGGGCTTGGTTCTATCCTTTGTAGCCTTCGAGAGAGCCTGTCTGCTCCCTGTCTTTGAGTTTTTCGGAGGCACTGAATTGCAAAGTACCACCTGCCTCCCTAAAACTAATCAGCAGGCTGGTGGTTTAGATCACATCAGTTTTACATGTAATTAAGACTGTCCAGGAGGGCATGCAGCTGCTTACGAGGTCGTTCCCTCTTATAAGGCAGTGTGCCTCCTGCTCTGAGAGGTGCAATTAAACAAGCCTGTTCACAGTCATTAAGCATTAATGCACCTCATTAGCATAAGAACTGGAAGAAGCTTTGATGCAGGGAACCCCGAAGGAGGGGGAAGAGGGGAGGGGAAAAGAAAAGAGGGGAGGGGGAAAGAGAAGAGAAGAGGGGAGAGAGAGAGAGAGAGAGAGAGAGAGAGAGAGAGAGAGAGACAGAGAGAGAGAGAGACAGAGAGAGAGAGAGAGAGAGACAGAGAGAGACAGACAGAGAGACAGAGAGACAGAGGCAGAGGCAGACAGACAGAAAGTTCCAGTGCCTGCGCCAGGGAAAGGGACAAGAACTCAGTCCCTTGCTTCATCTGGGCTCTAGGCAAGCCCAGTGGTTGTATCAATTGGGGTGAACTCTTTTCTCCCAGATCCCTTCCAGAGAATTCAGTCTCTCCTCTTTCTGCCCCTCAGTTTTTGAGATGACACTAAGAAAAAAGCGGGGTGGTGGTGGTGAGAAAGGGAGGATTCCACCTTCAACTGGCGTATTGCTTTAGCAAATCTGTGGAAAAAGTGGAATGTAGTCTTATATGGACATTTTTAAAAGATAGCATCACTCCAGAGGCTGGAGTTATGACCAAGTCCCTGAGGCAAGTGAAATTATAGAGCAGCCCTGGTCACCAGGCCAGCCTAAGTCCTGTGAACATGCCAAGGCAATGAGGGGCTTAGGTACTGGCATGGCCCCAGTCAGTACAACCTCCCCTGGGAAATGAGAGGGCAGTTCACATTTGGAAGATGTTTGAGGGGGGGAAATGATGAC
Source organism: Potorous gilbertii (assembly GCA_028658325.1). NCBI lineage: Eukaryota > Metazoa > Chordata > Mammalia > Diprotodontia > Potoroidae > Potorous > Potorous gilbertii. The sequence goes on along the minus strand of CM053772.1, from coordinate 123,997,854 downwards.
AGTAGAATACATAGCCTCAGATTTTACAGGGATTTATGTTTTTCAAAGGATTTTCACATCCACTATGCCATTCCAACCTCATAACCCGATGAGATAGCAAGGGCAGGTATCATTTTCTCTGTGGCCCTGGGCCAATGAGTTAAATGAGGCATAGTAACTTGCTACAGACACAGTAGCAAGTACTAGAACCCTAGTCTAGTTATATATATATATATATATATATATATATATATATATATATATATAGAGAGAGAGAGAGAGAGAGAGAGAGAGAGAGAGAGAAAGAGAGAGAGATACCTATACTATATATATATATATATATATATATATATATAGTATACCCCACCATCAAGGCAAAGAGCCTGAGTGGAAGGATGGTTGGGTTCTTGGGTTCCCTTTTCTTCCATCATTTGCTCATTGGACACTGGATTTTGAATGAGAGGACCTGGTTCTAAATCGTTGGCTCTTCCATTCACTACCAATGTGACCTTGGATAAAATACTTAACCTCTCTGGGCCCCAGTAACCACATCGGTAAAAGGAGGGGATTAGTCTAGATAACATCTAAGTAACCTGCTAATTCTACATCTGTTGAGCCTATCAATGTAACTGTAAAAAAACAGTCTAACCAACCTTTTCCTGAACAATCATTCAGTGCCTTCGTCCATAAAACAGGAAGGATAATTGCTTGTTCCTTTCTAGCCTTTCCCTCAAAGGCTAAAGGAGATCATGGAATTTCGAGTTGGAGGCAGTCAGCTCTAACAGGCTTTCCAGCCAATTGTTAAATTTTCAGTGTGAGCATTTACACCTTAGAAATCCAAATACTACAAAACAGCATTTCATTTATTATTTTATTGACTGTTTGGACTTAAGAAAATGATAGAGAACGTATTAATCATGCAGATTAAAAGTGTGCTGTGGGTACATTTTTGGGGGAGAGATGGTTGTTAAACATTTATTTACCAGCATACTCCTGACTAGAAGGGGGCCTTAGAGATAAGATCAGTGGTTCTCAAAATTTGGTTTTGCTCACAGTCCACTATTCTCTGTCATAAAGAATCATGGCACAATAACATTTAATTTGGCAATGTTTATAGGAAATTCAGAAGACTATATATGTAGCTTCCCTTCAGTGAAAGTAGCTACTGAATAAATCTGGTAAGTTTGAGGTGAGTTGTACGTGTAACAGGTAAGTTTTATTTATATTGAGAATATTATGCCCCCCATGCTGTGTGTGCTAGATAAGTAAAAATTTATATAAACAACATCATTTCTAAATTTTCTTCTGTTGGCAATAACATAACATCCAAAATTTGATGACGTACCTCATAAAAATGAAGCCACTTGAACTAGTATGCAAGCTCACACTTGGAGAACCATTGGAGCAGCTGTTCATGAACCTAACTCCTTCATTTTATAGAAGAGAAAACTAGGGAGGAGAAAGAAGAGACTTGGCCCAAGGCATCCAGCAAATAAATGGCAGAGTTGGGCCTAGAACTCAGGTCGCCTGACTGCCAGGACAGTGTGACTTCCCCTGTACCACAAGCAAGAGCCATCTGCAAAGTATTTTGTGCTCCCTGGAGAGAAACACTAGAGATGGATACCAGGTGGCAGTATTATCAACCCTTGAAGACAGATGTGCTCCAGCTTCCCATGGGGTTCTCTCTGGAGCTCTATCCAATGCTGCTCCGATGTGGCCTCGAATGGTATGAATTTGGCCATACATGATTACCCAATCTGGTATATTTCACTACAGGTAAATTTTTCAGTGCTTTAGACAAAATTCCACAACGACTACTCTCTAAACAGATTCTCTGGCAACCTAGGCCCTCCAGCTGCATTCCCATGGCTAGGAGTTTGCTAAAACTAGTGATGGAGAGGAGGGAAAGTAAGTGAGAAGGCAGCAGAAGGACAAAGGAGAACGGGGCACCCAGATGATAGATACACTGGATAGAGTGCCAGGCCTGGAGTCAGGAAGACTCACCTTCCTGGGTTCAAATCTGCCCTCAGATGCTTACTAGCTTTCACTTAACCCTGTTTGCCTCAATTTCCTCATCTGTAAAATGAACTGGGAAGGAAATGGCAAACTACTCCAGTATCTTTACCAAGAAAACCCCAAATGGGGTCATGAAGAGTGAGATACAACTGAAAAATAACTGATCAAATGTACCATTTTAGTGGTGAGAAATTAATCTGATTTCTGTAAGAGGCTGGGATCATACTAGAAAGGACATTAGAATATAAGTCAGATTACCTTTTATTACAAATAAACCTTAAGGAGGGCAAGGAATTTTGTCTAGTTAGTAGAAATGGAGATAAAGGTTGATAGCCCTGCCCCTAAACTCCTCATGTTGATAACTCTCTCCTTGAGACTTAAATGAAGCTTCAAAATAATTTGCATGATCCTAGTTGTATCTACTAGGTGCATGATGGGAAATGAAAGTCATTCAGTCACCCTAACCTATCAGGACATCTTTGAAGCCTTCCTGTTGAATGGGTCAGATGAGGCTGAAAAAAAAACATGTGTCTCTAGAGGCTGCTGAGTGTGCTAGTGGGAGCAGGGCTGTGAGCCTAATTAGCAAAAAAGCTGAAAATATGTTGATTAGTCACAAAAGTGGAATAAATCTCCCTTTGAGAGTGAAAAAGTCTCAGTACCACATGACAATTCCAGCATTGTTCATGGGAGACCTTCATGCTAGTCCAGATTCCAAAGGAGTTCCAAAATTATATCCCAGTCCTACAAAACAAATTGAGAACTAGAAAGGTGAAGAGATTGGCCAAAGAAACACAGAACATTAATGACCTAAGAAGGACTAGATCATGGGGTGGAGAACCTTCGGCCTTGAGGCTACATGTGACCTTCTAGGTCCTCGAGTGCAGTCTTTTGGCCCAGTCCAAGTTTTATAGAACAAATCCTTTGAGGAAAGGGGTTTGTTTTGTTAAGTTGATTCAGTCAAAGGGCTACACTTGAGGATCTAGCGGGTCACATGTGGCCTTGAGGCTGAAGGTTCCCCACCCCTGGACTAGAGCCTAAAACTTCTATCTGGCCAGTCTCCCCTCCCCCTAGTATGCCATGTTAATATTCTCTACAAGGTAGTTATGTCACCCTGGGTAAGTCCTAGAGTTTTTCCATGTATTAGTTTTCCCATTGGTCAAATGGAGATACTAATACTCATTCTGTTTACCCAATAGGCCCGTCTTAAGGTTCAAATCAACTTACACTCAGCCCAGGAGGTTAAATCATGGAAAATGTTGGTGAATCTCTGACTATTGTGTAAAGGATTTTGAATTCTCTAGGCACTATAATCGTTTTCTAGCTAGAGAACAGAGTTCCCCTGGGCAGCATTTCATTGGTCATCTGAGTTTCAGAATTTGGGGCCTGGACCACTAGGAGGAGTAATATGTTGTGCTCTTTGAAGAGAAGATTGTGTAGGGTCCTACTTACACAACAAAGCTAGTGAGTTACTTGGATATTTCAGGCCTGATTAGATAGGGGCTATTTGTTCAGCATCCCCCAAAGTATGTTTACTTTACTGACAGGGTGGTACTACAAGTCATCAGGGGATTGTGCAGTACTCTAGAGGAGGAAAGGATTCCCTAGATTGTCAAATAGTTGTCTTAATAGCAACCCCAAATTTAGTTGTCTTCTAGTAGGAACTGATGGGCTGAGTGTTTTGTATGATTTTTTAAAAATCTGTTTTGGGGCTTTTGTGAATCCTTACTGTCATTCTGTGGGATGAAATAAAGATTGTCCCTTATTCAAAATGCAATGAATACCTTGAATGCTTGCATGGAAGCTGGGAACATTTAGGTAAAATTAGACATGAGCTATATGTCCTAAGTATTTTAGGAGATTTTCTTGAAGCAATGCCAAGTACAGGCAATGAGCCAAAGAGAAAAAAATGACCCTTTTGGAATCAGTGTCCAAAACTGAATCTGGTCTTTGTAGCTCTGAGTCTTGGGGGAATCCTGGATCATGGATTACAATTAGTTTTATTAAGTCTCTTGCCATAAGATTGATGATACTGACTAGGGAGGACTTTGCTGAAATAGCTTCTGTTCCTCCCAAGAAGAAGAAAGGAAAGGATTCTCACCCTGAAAGATCACTCCCCTCCTGCAGTTCCTTCCTCGGCTTGCTGGGCTCCTCCAGGACCCAAGGAGGATGCCCAGGTTGGTCAGGTTTGTTCCTTCTTTCCTCCATAGGCTCTGTTGCTGACTCTCAGTATTCCTTCCTTCACCAGGATCCACAAGGGTCTCTTCCCTACCCTGTTAAATGTTGTCTTCCCTCTTTGGAGTGTAAGTCCTTGTGAGGGGAGGGACTTTTGTCTGCACTTGTATTCCCCACAGTGCCTGGCACAGAGTAAGCACTTAATTAATGTTGACTTATTTGCAAAGGATGGAGTGGTGGGCAATAGGCTATATCCCCAGATAAGAGGTCAGCCTTACAATTTCAAATAAAATAAAATTATATCAATGCAAATTTAAAAAGTAAACATTACTAAAAAATTACAATATCAAATCAAATCAAAACAAGCAGATTGGAAAACTGTAAGAACTATGATCGATGCTATGACCATTCATGATAGGATGGATGATGAAATGTGCTATTCATGTCAGAGTGGTGATGGTTTTAGGGTGTGGAATGAGATACATGATATATTTTTGTATACAGCCACTGAGGAAATTTGTTTTGTCTGACTATGCATATTTGATATAAGAAATTTGTTTTTCTATTTTTTTTTCTCAATGAGGGAGAGGTTGAGAAAGAAAAAAATAGATTTCTGTTACTTTTTTTTTTAATGGAAAGGTGGAGTTTGCTATACATGTCCAAGTATTGCATGTACTTTTAGATAAAGTTACTGAATTAATTAATTTTACTTTGGTATGAGACCTCTCATGAAGTAGGGAATAATCTGTAGATGTTTGTTATCTAAAAACATACTTTAAAAAAGCATAACCTGGGGCATATTTCCTCTCCATTCAGGTTCAAATTATGGCCAAAGAGACTTCAGGTAGAAATCATCATCGTCAACAATTATAGAAAGCCTACTGTATGTAGGACTCTGGCAATCTAAATATGAATAAGACTTACTCCTTTCCCTTATGAAGTTTATAATCTGATTCCAGGGTGAGGACATATAAATGAAATACAAAAGAATACTAGGTACAGTACCCTATTCTACCTTATATAATGAATGTCGTAGAAGCTCAATTAGGACTACAGCAGTCAAGAAGGTCTTATAGAGACGGTAGGTCCTGAACCGAATCTTGAAGTCTATGACAAAGAAGAGGAGAGGAAGGAGAAACAGTGTAAGCCAAGGTGTGGAAGATGGAAAGGTGATGGGAAGAACAGGGAAGAGATGTAATCAGATGACTGTTATGGGTATAGCAGGATATGAGGGCCAGAAAAGGAGGGTGTAGCCAGATTTGCTGAGGACCTTGAATACTGCCCATCAGCAATTTTCCCCAATGGAGAAGGTCAGGGCTATCCCTCAAATGTCAAGCTAAGCAGTTTAGGTTCTCAAACTTTTTGAGCTCAAGACTCAACACTCTTAAAAATTATTGAGCTTCCCCCTAAGAGTTCTCATTTATATAGGTTAAATCTATCTATATTTACCATTTTAGAAATTATAACATCTTAGTGTTATTATGAAAACAGTTTTGACCTTGAAAGGGTCATGGGAACTCCCAGGGGTCTGCAGGCCACATTTTAAGAGTCATTGTTATAGGCAGGGGGGAGCCACTGAAAGTTATTTAGTAGAGAGATGATGTAAGAAATATGGCTCCTTAGCAATATTGTACAAGGATCAACTGTGAATGACTTAGCTGTTCTCAGAAATACAATGATCCAAGACAATGTTAAAGGACTCATGATGAAAAATGCTATCCATATCCCAAGAGAGAGCTGATGGAGTCTGCATGCAGATTGAAGCATAACAGTTTTCACTTTATTTTTTGTGGGCTTTTTTTTTTTTTGCTCTGTCTTCTTCTACAACATGACTAATATGGAAATGTGCTTTGCACGACTGCACACGTATAATCTATATCAAATTGCTTACTGTCTTAGTGAGGGAGAAAGGCAAAGGAGAGAATTTGAAACTCAAAAATTTTAAAATGAATGTTAAAAATTTTTTTTACATGTAATTGGGGAAAAATAAAATATTAAAAAACTATGGTTCCCCCTCTGGCCACCCTCAATGGAAGGAATAGTCTTTGGATTTATCCAATTTGATATGTACTAGGTCTAGCCTAGCCCTACTGAAAAGCCAATAACTTGTAATGAAGATGAAAAATGAGAATGAGCCTTAAATTGGAAATCATAATACCTTATTTATGTGATCCACTATACTTTTCATTCTGAATCCATTATTTTATTAATACTGCTACTCTTGAGAGAAAGACAAGAAACTGTTTTGTCCCCCATTTTTGAGATAAGGAAAGGGGTTGAAATAAGTTGCCCAACGTCACACAATGAGCTAGTTAGGAGCAGAGCTCGGATTAGAATTCAGGACTCTAGACTCCTACTCCTATGCTCTGCACTGCCTGTTCCAGATTTCCCCATAGAAGACCCAGAGAGAAAAGTCCTCTTTACCCTGTAGGCTAGTCTGCTATGCATTAGCCATTTTCTATTATGTCGAGATTTTAAACGATGGAGTCAGGAGTCAGGAACAACTGAGTTCAAATCCTTCTTCAGATATTTACTAGCTATGGAACTCTGGGTAGGTCACTTAATCTCCCTTCGTTTCTTCATGGATAAAATCGATATAATGATAGCCCCTCCCTCACTAAGTCATTGTGAGGGTAACGTGAGACAACATGTATAGTTCTTTGTGCGTTATAATAAAAACTATAGATTCTACAATGATTCGATCATATATCATCATTATGTTAATGAAAAATTATTATTTCTTCTACATTCCGTACCCCTTTTCATTTTTTGTCCATCTTGCCTAATGCCAGCTCAATCCTTCTTTCCCTTCTCCTTCTATAACTGCTTTGTTTGGGCAGAGCTTAAGCAATACCAAGGAAGGCCTTTTTCCTTTCCCCAAGGGCACCAGAACACCCTGCACCCTCTCCTCACTCCTCTCAGCCACAGAAGTGAAACCACACTCAGTGCTCATCCTCTTCAGCCTCTGGGCAGCCTCTGAAACCACTGGCCAACCCTTCCTATTGACTGTGGCCTTTATGGTCTCCGTCCCACCTGTCCGATTCCTCCTCACTGTCACTTGCTGGATCACACAATGACAGACTCTTAGAATTCGAAGGGACTTCAGAGGCCATGTAGCAGGGCCACCGTCTGAAGAAGACTCCCCTCCACAACACAGCTGACATGCTGCTTTGCTGGAAGACCTTTAGCGAGGATGCTTCTGAGGATGTTTGATCCCTGGGTGGACAGCTCTGATGGTTAGGAAGTTATTCTATTATGTCAAGTGCAAAAAATACCTCCCTACAACTTCCATCCACTACTCCTACATCTTTTCTGTTCTCTGGAGACAAGCAGAAAAATTCTAATTCTTTTTCTAGCTCATAGCTCATCCTCAAACTGCCAAGCAGCTAGGTGGTGCTGTGTATAGAGTCCAGGGCCCTCGTCAAGAAACCCTGAGTTCAAGCAAGGACTCAGATACTAACTGGAAGGTTTCCCCATCTGTAAAATGGGAGTAATAGCTCCACCTACCTCCTAGGTGGTTGTAAAGGTAAAATGAGATAACATTTGTTGAGCCCTTTGCAAAATCTTAAAGTGCCATGTAATACTTGTTGTAGAGTCATTTCAGTCATGTCTGACTCTTCATGGCCCCATTTGGGGTTTTCTTGGCAAAGATACTGGAGTGGTTTGCCATTCTTTATCTAAGCTCATTTTTGCTGATAAGGAAACTGAGGCAATCAGGATTAAGTGACTTGCCCAGGGTCACACAGCTGGTAAGTGTCGGAGGCTCGATTTGAAATCTTGAAGATGAGTCTTCCTGATTCCAAGCCCAACATGCTAACCATTGTGCCATCCAGCTGTCCTTGAGTGATAATGGGGAAGTTGGCTTAGGGTGCTTTCTGTGGGACTGGCTCCTTTCTAAAGTGTATTCGTGACCAGGGTCTCCAGGTTGGTCCCTTGGTCCCTGTGATGGGGGGCAAGAGGGAAAAGGCTGTACCAAAGAAGACTGTGGGCCAGGAAGATATGTCCTCTCTGAGAGTCATAAGAAGTGAGGAGAGGAAGCTTCTGATCTCTTTTTAGATGACTCTTTGTTGATATGTAACTCATTCCAGCTATTCCTTGGACTTCTGGCTAAGGGTGGGATTTGGGGGTGGGGGTAGAGATTTCACTCTCCCCACCTCTGCTCAGCAGCAGTTTTGGAGGTTTGTGCACATGGAGGGCAGAGAATATATGTTTGTCTCAGTGAATCTGAGACTAGATTTCAAATCTCCAGCTTCTTATGCTTTGTGTTTCTTGAAAACAAACACAAATAAAAGCCCTGAGAGACAGATGTTTCTAACATCATAAGCAGCAGCACCTCATAAGTTTGAGAAGCTAGGCGTTCTTGGGTGCTAACTGAAAATAAAAGTAGCTTCTTGGAAGAGTGAATGGCCACTGATAGGATCATTTTGAGACCTGAAAAACCCAAGCCATGACTTGGCAGGCCAGAGGCCTTGGACCTTGAGCATCTGCTCAGACAGGGCAATCTAAGCGGAAAGTGAAATATTTGTTCCGTGGTCCCACAAAGCACCTACGCTCTTGGTGACATCTCTTAACTTACGTATGGCCCATGTTCAGGTTCCTCTCTTCCTACCATCCCCAAAGGGATTGACATGATCCCATCTAGAAAAATTACTCAGTGCTACCAAAAGCACAGGGCAAGGGGGTGGCAATGAGAAATCACTTCCCTTTCTTCCAAGGGATGTAGAATTTGGGCTGAAGTGAACCAGGGTCAATTTTGGAAGAACCTGGTCTTAAGGAAAAGGTATGCAGAAATTTTTTCCCACACTTTATGGCTCATTAAGTCCTCACCCCAGATTACTGGAGGGAATCGCTTGTATATAAAGCTTAGGTATGACTTATGTCTAGTGTCTCCCCCAAAGGATCACTTCTTGGAAAAATTAATCGATGTACCAAGTAGTGGATATTAGGTACAGGAGAGTTATTTCTTTTCTCAATCACTAAAGAAATACTTAAAAACAGAGAAGCCTCATAAGCATGCATTAACAAATACTTAAAACATGAAACAGTAAGCCATTATCCATTATACTCTCTTGAGAGGAAAAGACTCCCAGGAGATTTGTGAGATTATTAGACAGATAGCGCCCTTGCACCCAAGTCTGCGTTGTCTGAACAAAAACCCAAGGTCCAGGGCTTCTGGCCAGATGGGCCGTGACTTGAGCTTTCAAGTTCCAAGACAATTCCTTTGATGACTATTCCCTCCTTCAGGAAGTAGCAGAGTAAAAGGAAGCATTTCCTGCAGCCATTTAGCACCCAGGAACAGATGCAGATGAGGTAACCAGGCACTTGAGGTCCAAGGTCAGGCTCACCTAGGAAAGCTTCTGTTTTCACCGCCTCATTGCTGCCAAAGCTGCTGCTGGAGGAAGGAAGGGGAGAGAAGTCCTCTCCTGTCCTCACTAGAAATTCAAAGGACAACTGACATGAGCTTTCTCCCAACAAAAAGGTCCCTTCAGAAGAGATGTGGAAAACTGCCTCTTCTCCCCCTTTAAAGTTCATAGAATGGATTCTTTCTGACTCAGTCAGCAATCTTTTTTAGCACAACCTTGCCCCACCTGGCCCCAGTCACAAGGAGCAAGAGATCAAGTAGAAACCCTTTAGTAAGGGGTCAGAGCACGTCTCCTTGGAAGAGGCCTGAATGTATGCACCTGGGGAAATTCTCCAATCTCTATCCCCCACCCCAAGACTTGGGTTTACATCTTCAGGACAGATCAATCCTAGTTGACCACAATAGAGAAATAAGAGGAAGCTGCTCCTTGACTGAAGAGTGAGGTGGGGAGTCTCTTGGGAGATTTTAGGCACTTTAAGAGCAAATTCCTAGGAGTACTTGAGTACCCCCAATTTAACCAAGATGACCACCTCACTTGTTGGAATTCAGGTTGGTCTCAACTTGCTAATTGTCTCTATTATTGAATTTGGGTTGTTATAAGCAATTCTGAGTTGGGAAGGGGCAGTGATTGTGGATGGAGATGTTTAGAAAGGGATTGAAACAAAGCGAAATGATAGTTTACTTGGGCATTTGATTCCTGCAGCCTTGGCTGTACCTGGCTATTTAGTTTAGTGCGTGGCCATTGCAGAGGAAACTGCAACTTGGTTTCAGAATATAAGGAAGGAGGAGTTGGATGGAAGAATTTAGAACTGCTGAAATTAGGAATGTGCTATGATTCTGGGAAGAAAGATGGAGGTCTTTGTACCTTCTGAGCCATGTTCAAGGGTATGCTCTGACAGGCTTACAAGACTCAATTGTTAAATTTTCTGCATGAGTATTTACATAGCAATCACTACAAATCAGGGCATGATTTAGTCTTATGTTCATTTTCTAGACTTAATAAAGTTTTATTAATGCAGATGTAAACTTAAAAGTGTGTGTGCATACCTAACCCCTATCTGTCTCTCCCCTCCTCTGTCCCAATTCCCCAGACCTGGTTGTTAAACATTTACCAGCACACTGTGTTTTGCACTCTAATCCTTGCTTGAGTTCAGCAGGAGTACAGTAGAAGGCTCAGGGAATGAAGTCATCACCAGACCCGAGGCCTGGGGACTGTAGGCTAACAAAAATAATGATAACTGGCATTTATATTGTGTTTTAAGGCTTGCAAAGTGTTTTATATCCATTATCTCATTTCAGTCTCACAATACTCCCGGCCATGTCTGTAATACTCTAGACTTAGGGCTTGTCTTTGCTGACAGAGAAATATTCTGGTCCATTGGATGTCCTCCCAGAGGGAAGGACAGGATGGTAACTTAGAGAGTGAGTCATCTGGAACAATGGACTCCAAGATTCTGAGCTTGAATCCAATCTCTACATTTCCTCTTTCTGGATCTCAGTTTCCTTATCTGGAACCCAAGGGTCTTGAAGCAGATGACAGACTTGAAAAATGGATGGTTCTTCCTCTTTCCCTCCCCTGCATCCAATTCTTTCCACCTCTAGCTTCCTATTCCTTCCTGGCTTTTAGCCCCTCGGAGCTGGCAAAATGACCGTAAGTACCCAACATAAAATTTAGGCATTTTAGTAGTGTATAGCATAGTCTTAGCTTAGATGTGATAACACAAACAGAAAAAATGAGAACAATTCTAAATTCTATAGCACTTTGAGGTTTACATTGGGTTTTCTGCATAAAAACCATGAGATAAATGAAGTAGAGATCATGGTTCCCATTTTGCAAATTATAATACTTAGGTTCAGAGAAGTTATGGGACTTGTTCATAATCACACAGCTAGTAGGCACCAGGGATAATACTCAAACCACATGTCGACCTATGGAAATTACAAAAAGCAGATTTCAACTCAATATAAGGAGAATCTTCCTAATAATCAGAACAAGTCCAAAGCAGAATAGGTTACACCGAGAGATGGTGGTTTCCCCTTCTTTGAAAGTCTTGAACTTAATTGCTTGTTGGGTTTGTTGTAGAGAAGATGCTTGTTCAGACTGGCTCTCTAAGATAGCCTCTGAGGTTTCTTAAAACTGACATTCTATGGTTTGGTAATTCTTAATGAAGTCTTTGGCTATTAGATCACATTTTTTTCTCACTATTGTGGTCCAGTAGTGTCCAGATATATTTTCTGGTGAATTACTTTCTAACCTATAACTCCAATCATCTTGTACTTATGAATTTGATTTTTTTGAACTCAAGTGCAAAACTATATTCCTATTAAATTTCATCTTGTTAGATCTGGCCCAATATTTAGCCTATCAAAGTTTTTTGGAGCTGTCATCCAATATGTCAGCTGTCCCTCCCGGCTTTGAATCATCTGCAAATCCAATAAGTACTATCTATTCTTTTATCCAAGTTGTTGGATAGCACAGGGACACCGACAGATACCTGTGACACTTCACTAGAGATCTAGAGCCATTGGTGATTATTCTTTGGGTCTAATCATTCAATCAGGTTTGGAGTGATGTTTTTTCTTATCCATATTTCTCTACCCTATACCTAAGAATACCACAAGAGCTGCTTGTCAAATGCTTTGTCAAAATCCAGGTAAATGATTTCAGTGGACCTACATGCAGAGAGCTTACGTTCCTGAGACAAAATGTACATGTAATACCTCCACCCTAAACGGGTCTGTTGATCCCACGAAGGTCTTGTGATGCCGAATATGAAAGAGAAGCTAGAGAAAGACTGGGTGAGAGAAAAGACCCACAGTTTGTAATGGTCCATAGGAGTGCCTGATGAAGAAGTATTCTATTTCTCTCCTGACAGAGGAGATATACTCAAGGGGCAGAATTAGACATATATTTTTGGACATGGAAAATATATCGCTTTATTTTGCTTCACTATACTTATTTGTCATAAGGATAGTATTTTTCTTTATTTAGATGAGGAAAAGGATCCCCAGAGGTCCCTTTCTAGGTGAAAGGGAAACTAATGCTAGGGTCTCAACAAAAGAAAAATAAAAAAGAGAAATAAAAGAGTCACTGAAGCATTGAAAGAGGCATGGAAAGTTCAGAAGAAAAACAAACAGAATAGTTTTCAAAGTAGCATGTTAATCAGTTGGGGAATGGCTGAACAAGTTGTGGTATCTGTGATGGAAAACCATGGTGATATAAGAAATGATGAGCGGGATACTCTCAGAAAAATCTGGAAGACTTACAAGAACTAATGCAAAGTGAAATGAGCAGAACCAGAACACTGTACACAGTAATAGCAATACTGTAGGATAATCAACTGGGAAAGACTTAGCTATTGTCAACAATATGATGATCCAAGACAACCCCAAAGTAATCATGATGAAAAATGGTATCTGCCTCCAGAGAAAGAATTGATGGCATCCAAACACAGATCAAAATATACTATTTTCTTTCCTCCCTCTCTCCCTTCCTCCTTTCTTCCTTCCTTCCTTCCTTTCTCTTTCTTTCTTTGCTTCTTTGTTTCTTTTTTCATTTGTTTCTTTCTTTCCAAAAAATAACTTACATGGAAATGTTTTACATGATTGTACATGTATAACCTTTATCAGATTGTTTACCATTTCAGGGAGGGGGGTGGGAAAGGAAGAAAGGGATAGAATTTAGAACTCAAAATTTTTTAAAAAAGAATGTTAAAAATTCTTTTTACATGTAATTGGGGAAAATATTATTTTAAAAAAGAAAGTAATATTTGAATCTCTTAGAGACTTTTTTAAAAAAGTAAGTTGTACATAAACATTTGTTTTTTCGCATGTGATTGTTTTTTGCTCTATTTTGTATATAGAAATGTTCCTTTTTGGTGTTAATTCAGAATAAAAAATTTTTTAAACTGTCTAGGTAAGCTATCTCTGCAGCAATCCTCTGATTTATTAATCTAATAACCCTGTTCAAAAAAGGAGGTGATGTCATTCTGACGGGACCTATTCTTGATAAAACCATTCTGGTTCTTTGTCATCACTGTTTCCTTTTCTTGATGTTCACTAACCATCCCTTTATAATACCTTCTATAATTTTCCCAAGAATCAAAATCAAGTTCATTGGCTTTTAGTTAATAGGTTTCACTTTCTTCCCCTTTTCGAATTACTAGCATCACTCCCATTCTTCAGAATCTTTCAAAGATCACCAGTTGTGGCTGAGCAGTCGCACCCATTAATTGTTTCGGTACCCTCCTACACTAAGCATTGTTATCCCCTAAAGCTCTCTTTAGCTGCCTTCTCTTCTATTTCTTTCTTGGAGAGCTCCTCATTTCCCATGGGTTCATCTTTATGTAGAGTGGTCCATCAGTCAACAGGCTTTATTAAGTCCTTACTATGTGCTAGGCATGGCACTAAGTATTGGGAATACAGAGAAAAAACAAAAATGATGCCTCCTTTCAAAGATATTGCATTCTTGAGAAAAAAAAAATGTATTTGTAACACCTCCATCCTAAATGGGTTGGTTGATACTGTGAAGGTTTTGTGATGCTGCACATGATATACCCCATACATGAAAGAGAAGTTCAAGAAAATCTGGGTGAGAGAGAAGGGCCACATTTTTTTATGGTTAACAGGAATGCCTGGAACCCAAGGCATATGGGGAAAGCTATGCTGTCACATGACCCTTGAGCCCCAGAGCAACTAAAAGTGGACTTTTTCACTAAGATCACTTTTTTCTCAGGTGAGTTGAGATTTTATTCCTCCTCATTCTGGAGTGGAAGAGCTCTTTTACTCTTATTTATTCTATGGTATAGTCTGCATGCTTCCCCCAGTCTCTGTTTTATGGTTTTCTTCCATAAATATGGTTGCTCACTATCCCTAATTGTCTTTTTTATAATATGCATTTGGGAGGACAAGAATTAGTCTAGAATGAAAATAATAGATGCTCTCAGTACTCAATTCAGAGGACAGCCCTGTGGATGACCCTCACCCAGACCTAGTAAGAGGAAGACATGAATAAATACCAGAGAGAAAGAAATCATATTTGAACCTGCATTCACTCTTTTTTAAAATAGTATTTTTTGATTAAATATAAAGACAATTTTTAACATTCATTTTTTATAAAATTTTGAATTCCAAATTTTCTCCCTCCATTCCGCCCTTCCTAAGATGGTAAGCAATTTGATATATATATGTGCAATCATATAAAACCTATTTTCATATTAGTCATGTTGTGAAAGTAGAAACAGTTTGCGAGACAATTACAGTTTGCAAGAGGAAAAAAATCATTAAAAATGAAAATAGTATGCTTCAATCTGCATTCAGACTCCGTCAGTTCTGGATATGGATAGCATTTTTCCATCATGAGTCCTTTGGAACTGTCTTAGATCACTGTATTTCTGAGAAGAGCTAAATCAATCATTGTAGATCACTGCATGTGTACAATGTTCTCCTGGTTCTGCTCATTTTACTTTGTATCAGTTCATGTAAGTTTTTTCCAGTTTTTCTGAAACCCTATATTTACTCCTTGATGCACAGGAACCCAGCCTTATAAAACTACTAGCAAGAATGAAAGAGAGGAATTACATGGCCTGCCCTTGTCCTCGTTCCCTCTAGTCCTGGCACTTGACCTTTATTTACCACATGAAATCCACTTAAGGTTTCAGCTGAAGCATGCCAAGCTCCATTAGTTACATAAACAGGTACATTCATTATACGCAGATGGAAGGTAGCCTAAGAAGGAAAGTTACTAGAAACTGGGGCGGGGCGGAGGTGGGGAGGGAAGGGGAGAGATAACCAAAAAAGAACTTCTGCGCAAAGTGCTGCTTGCATTGAGTCTCAAAGGGAGTCAAGGATTCTAAGAGGGAGACCTGAGGGAGATAATTCCTGGCATGGGCTACAGCCAGTGCAAAGTCAGAGATAGGAGGTGGAGTATGATGTGTATAAAGAATGGGAAATAAGGAAGTATGGCTGGAGTCCATGGAATGGTACAGTGCACTAAGAAGAATGGAAAGATAGGAAGGGATCAGATTGGGGAGAGCTTTAAATGCCAAAGAGAAGAATCTGTATTTGGTCCTATAGGTAACAGAGAGCCACTGGAGTTTAGTGAGATGGGGGTAAAATGGTCAGATTTGTACTTTGTAGCTGTGTGGAAGACAGATTAGAGTGGGGACAGATTTGAAGCAGGGAATCTTCCTCCCAGATCTATACATCTAGCCTTAACCTCTCTCCTCACTTCTAGTCCTGTGGCATCAACTGCTTATGGGACATCTCCACCAAGCCATTGTGACCATCTTCAATCAACATGTTCAAAATGAAACTCATCGATTTTCTTCTTGGACCTGATTCTCCTCCAAATTTTCCTATCTGTTGAGAGCGCCACCATGCTCTTCCTCACCCAGAGCAGTAATGTTCATTTTATCCTGGACTTTTCCTTCTCCTTCATTTCCCCAATCAAAATAGTTGCCAAGTCTTATTGTTACTCCTACAACGTTTTTCACATCCATCTCCCTTGAATTAGCCTAATTGACCTCCCTCCAATCTCCCCTTACTCCAATTAATCCTTCCCACAGCTGGCATAATAATCTTCCAAAGATCAGACCCTGTCCTCTCATATTAACAAAGCTTCAGTAGCTCCCTATTGCATCTCACAAACAAAATCTGACTCCAACATATCTTCTTAAAAAATTAAATTTATCCTCCATAAATGTCTATTGAGTCACCTAGATAGTACAATGGATAGGGCGCTGGGCCTAGAGGCAGGAAAACTAACCTTCCTACATTCAAATCTGGTCTTAGACATTTACTAGCTGTGAGACCCTGGGCAAGTCTCTTACCCCTGTGTGCCTCCATTTCCTCATCTGTAAAATGATCTAGAAAAGAAAATGGCAAACCACTCCAGTATCTTTGCCAAGAAAATCCTGAATAGGGTCATGAAGTGTAGGACATGACTGAAAAATGACTCATCAGCAACAAAAGCTCTATTCTGATGCCTGTTTAGAGTGTGAAGGTGACCTTGGGTTCTCAAAGACTGTGCTTCTCTGTAAATGCTGGTAAGTTCTACCATGAAAGAAGAGTTTTAAGTAGGGTCTGCTTTCTGAGGACCAGCCAAGCTAAATGTGTATATATTGATCTCCAGTAGGCTGGCTGCTATGTGGTAAATTCTTTGACCTTAGCAACCTGTATTTGGGGAGAGCAATATAGTACCCCACCTCCTACTGCTATGTGAGTTAGGCTAGTTTTTCCTTAAAAGGTAATGAAACTCTCCTTGAGACTTGATTGGCTTAGAGGCCTAAAAGCTTGGGCTGTCTACATTGCTTTTCTTGGTCACTAGAGTACAAAACAACCACAGGGTGCTGTAGCCTCTCTCTAAGGCTTGGCTACCAGAACACACTGGACAACCCAGAGGCAGGAGAGCTTTTTTAGCTGAATCAACTTGCTATACTTTAAATAGATAATTCATGCTTAATGTCTTTCCCCTGGTATTGGCTAAGCAAGTCTTCTGAAACAAAGGCTCATCTTTTGAACACAAAGATCTTTTTCAGTGATTTTGTATGGCTGTGAACCATGGAATAGCACAAGAATCCTTCCACCCAGAATTCAAGTTGTAAGTTACTCAACGGCAATGAAGAAATGTAGAGTGGGCATGAAGAGTCTTCAGCATTTTACCCACAAAGAATTGTGCACCAGAAGCAGCAGAGAAGGTGGTATCAGAGATGCATGACTAAAAATGAAGATGGGATGGTCATGTCCTGAGAGAGTAAGAGATAACAAATGGAGAGCAGTGTGCCTCACGGCTCCACATCCTTGTGATGTCAAGGAATTTAGAAGAATTGGCACACTAAGTAGACACCTGTAAGGAGTTATATAGGAGGACAGAAGATGAAAGACTGTGGATGGTTTGGGATCTGCCCCATTGGATTATCTTCATTAATGACTGTACAGATGCAATAAAGATTTAAATATATTTTTATTTATTTATTTGTCACTCCCAGTCAAACTGAACTATTAGTGGTTCTCCAAACTCACCATGACATCTCCAGCCTCTGTTCATTTGTACAAACTGTCCCTTATCTGGGACACCCTCCCTTATCAAATTACCTCCCAAAAATTCTTCTTTCAAGGCTCCCACCAAGTGCTAGCTCATCTGAGAAACCTTCCTCAATGATTCTCTTTTCTCAAATCACCTTGTGTTTACTCATCTGCAGACCTACAATATCCTATCTAGGAGAATGTAAACTCCTGGAAGACAAGGATTGTTGGGTTTTTTCCTTTTATCCCTAGTGCCAAGCATAGTACCTTACCCTGACTAGGGGAGGAATAAATATTTGGTGGATTGAATCCAGTTGCAGATAATGGCTTCCTGTCTTAGCACTATCCCTTGAGACGAGCTGCTGGTTCATCTGGAGCAGGAGTCATACAACCACAGAATGTTAAATTGAGAAGTGGCCTTTGGTCAGTCTACTCCAACCCCCTCATTTTACAGATAAGGAAGGTGAGAGCAGAGAAATAACATGTTCAGAGATCATAAATGTAGACCTGGAAAGAAATTCAGAAGCCACCAAGACAGACAACCCTTTCCATTTTGCAGGGGAGGAGACTGAGGCCCTGAGTAGGGGAAATGACTAGCCTAAGGTCAGAAACTCCACCTCAGTCACCAGGCCTAAAGGCACCTTCAGATTCTCCCCTTCCTTAAGCCCTAGTTTGTGGTCATGGAACATGATAAACTGCATCCTCCTCACCACCACATACAGCATGCATGTTACACAGCTGGACCCTCCGCAGGACTGTGACATAGGAGAGAAGAGAAAGCAATGGGAAGAAATCCCAACAGAGAAGTTTATTTCTGCATTCACATCTGCCCTTTCAGTGTTCTCTGCTGTCTTGGAGCTCTCTATATCTCTACATGCCTTTGTCTATTCTCTCCCTTCCTTCCCTTTATTAAAGCCTGCTCAATATAGGGAAGGAGCATTTAATGCAGGTTAAAAGACATGAGTCTTAATCCTAGCTCTGGACCTCAGTTTTCTTATCCATAAAATAGGAAAGTGGGGCCAGAAGATCTCCATGATTCTTTTCCTTCCAGGTCTAAATCCTAAAATTAAAAGTTTAGATGAGGCTGCCGAAAGGTACAATGGATAGAGCTAGATCTGAAGTCAGAAAGACCTGAGTTCAAATCCAACATCTGACACTCCCTAGATGTGGGATCCTGAGAAAGTTACTTAATCCCTGTCTGCCTCAGTTTCCTCATCTGTAAAAATGGAGGCAGTAATAGAATCTAAGCATCCAAAGCGATGATATTTATAAAGTCCTGGTTATTATAATATTTCAATCCTTACCAACTGATGACTCACAACAAGCTGATATATCGCATAGCCCCTTTCAAAAATATTTGCATTTTAACCAAGAAAAATGGCCTAAAGCCAAAGAAATAAAGCTGTTAACAACAAAATTTGAGAAATTAGAGATAGGCTAAATGGAAAGATATTTTGGGACGGAGGGATATCTTTTTAGTACAGTTATCCCTTCCACATAGCAACTTTCCCTGTCGTGATTTTGATATATTGAGGGTAGGCATAAGAAATTAAATGGAAATTCTGGGGGAGTTTTGCAGAAGTTGCAAATGACACACAAAGGCCAACAGATAACACAGAAAATGTTTAGAAACTCAGAAATGTATAAAATATATGTACAGTATTGTTTAATATCAACATATTTTCTCTTTTAATACCATAATAATTCAGACCTTTTCTCTGGTATATAGGGAGGACCAAAACATTTTACACAGATTTTCCAGATTGCAGGGGTGAAATGCCCCTAACCTCACCCTCCTCCTTGCCAAGTGGAAGGGATATCATACTAGCAGGCAGCTTTAGACTTTTTCTTATGTAGAAGGTCACCTGCATATAGCTGTATTGCAAAAAAAGAGGCAGAGCTCAGGGCATTCCCTGGCTTTTTTCCAGGGTATACAGGGATGCCATTAATAAGCATATCGAATGATCCAGGTTTCCTGATCTGTCCAGTGATAGGGAGACCAGGGCAGAGACCACTTGACAGAGGTGGGTGTAGGAGAAAGGGTGGTTAAAGGCAAGACCAGGGGGTAAACAGACATGAAGGTTGTTGGAGTGGAAAACAGGGGAAGCTTGCTACATTTTTAAAAAATGGTGCTTATGGTTTCTAATGAATTCCTGTTCTCTATCCTCTTCAGTCCTCTTTACGGCCCATATGGCAGGCCAGCCACCCAGCAGTGGCCTGCAGCACGAAGGCTGATATCTCATAGGCTCATCTGAAGTCAGAGTCTTTGCTCATTCCACCTTTGTCACGACTGGCTGCACTTGGAGGGCGTAGGTGGGGTGGGGAGAGTAGGGGTGAAACCTGACTGCTCTCCTGGAGCCCTCTTCCTCTTACCTCCCAACTTCCCTCATCTAGGCTTTCTCCTGGGCCAGCCCCCCCTCCCTTGCTTTGAGCTCTCATGCAGAGAAAGGTATCTGTCCCATGGGGGCAGTTGGAATGCTCATTAGGAAAGGAGTGATAGATGCATTAGCTGTTAAAAGGGGGTGGTAGGGGAGGAGTAGGAAAAAAGGCTGGTACAGAACTAAGAAAAAAAATAAAGGCCTAATGGTTTCAGGGCCATTAGGCCCTGATTTCATATGGTGAGTGGTAAGCTGGATTTTAAGGATGAGAGGTGACCCTGTACCCTAACATACCATGCACATACCCAGAATTGCATCAAACTCCCCCTATTTCTCTAATCTTGCATCTTTCATTTTTGCTTAGCATCGAAAATGGTAACTTCTATAATTTCTATGACAAGCCTATATCCTAGGGCAGCTAGGTGGTGCAGTGCACAGAGCACTAGGCTTGAAATCAGGAAGAATCATCTTCCTAAGTTCAAATCTAACCTCAGATACTTACTAGCTGTGTGACCCTGAACAAGTCACTGAACCCTGTTTGTCTCAGTTTCCTCATCTGTAAAATGAGCTGGAGAAGGAATGGCAAACCTCTCCTGTATCTTTGCCAAGAAAACCTCAAACGGGGTCACAGTCAGACACAACTGAAATGACTAAACAGCAGCCAGTATCCTTCTCTACACTCCATCCTCCCGTAGGCCTCTTCAAATTCCAAGGTGGTAGGGAGACAAAAGAGGAAGGAGGGAACATAAAAAGGGAAGAAGAGTTACTTGGGAGAGGGATAGATCTGATGCCAGTTACTAGACTGAATGCATCACCAAAATATACCCTCTGGTCACATCAGGATAGTCATTGCTTCTGTATGTACATGATTTTCAGGTCTATTTATCCAGTCCTAACCTCTCTGCTGACTTCTACTCTCTCATCAGGCAGATAGTTGTTTGCAGTGAATAGAACTCTGAGCTTGGAGTCCGTAAGACTTGAGTTCATATCCAGCCTCAGACACTCACTAGCTGTACAACCTTGGATAAATCACTTAACCTCCATTTGCCTCAGTTACCTTATCTGTAAAACAGGGACAAAAATATTACCTACCAAATGAGAACCAGATGAGACAATATTTATAAAAGGACTTAGCAAAGCACCTGGCACACAGTGGCTTTTAATAAATGCTTGCTTTCTGCCTTCTTTACCAGTATATACACTGATACCCCTCAGAATGTGAGCTCCTTGAGGGATGAGGCTATTTCATTTCTGCCTTTGTATCCACAGCACCTGGCACAGTCCCCGGCACGCAGTAAGCAATTAATAAGTCCCTATTGAATTGAAATGAATTTAATAGAAAGAGCATTGGACCTGAGTCCTGGTTTCAGCTCTGTTCCAAACTCCCTCTACAATTGTAAGCAGCTTATTTCCCCTCTTTGAGATTCAGTGTCCTCCTCTTTTACAGAGGAGGAAAAAGAAGAGTTCAACCTCATATTCTCTCCCAGCTCTAAAGGGAATTACAGACTTGACCTTTACATGTTTGGAGGGGCCCATGTCCTATGTTCCAATAACAACTTCAATGGAAAGGATGTTAGTTTTGAGTTGGGAGGGTGGACTCATTCTTGTCTTCCCCTCAGCTGCGTGTGTGTTCATCTTTGGTCATTGAAGAAGACCATGCCATCAGAGGAATAATGACGTGACTTACACTTGACTTTGTTTTGAGTGAGGGAGGGCTGTGCAGATCACCAGTCTCACTTCTGCAGAGCCATCTGAATCCAGTGACCAGATATTCATCAGGATAACTGGAGATGATCCAGGATGAGGCAATTGGGGTTAAGTGACTTGCCTAAGGTCACACAGCTAGTGAGTGTCAAGTGTCTGAGGCAAGATTTGAACTCAGGTCCTCCTGAGCACTGGTGCTCTATCCACCCCTCAGTTATATCAATGGCAAAAGCCGAATCTTTTTTTGCAGACCACTGACAGCTGAAGAGTCAAGAGGCTGTTTTCTCCTAGCCTTGCTTCACTCTTCTTTGATGAATCTAAAGGGGAAATGTTATTGGCTGAGGAAAAACATAGCCATGCCCTTAGGGGATTTAAACAGGTGAGGCCTCAGAGACAGGTAGTTCTGGCAGAGACTAATATTCAACCCAACTCTTCACCTCTTGGACAAAAGGACAAGATTTCCCCCCTTCTTTCCCTCTCCCGTTGACCATGTGTCTAGGCAGCAGAACTACTTGCCCAGAGGGAGACACCCTCTCTTGCGAGTAAATGTTTAACTAGCACTCCGAAAAAAAAATGTACACACAACATATTTTTAAATTTAACCTGCATTATTAACTCTCCATTGTAATTAAAAACAAAAAATCAAGTCCCAATTTGTAAGGTTTGCCTTCTGAGGGATAAATACATATACTGACAATTTAACAATCAGCTCTCCCAAGCCAGTATGAGTTGGCTTCAGAACACTCCTGGAAGATACCCCATTCAACAGTTGAAAAAGTCTATTTTAAGAAGAGTTGAAGGAACAACGATACACAGTTCAGACAAACACAAATGCAGCAAGTTAGTCACTGGGAGACTGGAAGCAGCTTCAAGGAGGATGATGTGTGGCAGCAAAAAAAATCAAATACAGACTCAAGAAAGCCATGATGGATTTGTGAACTGATCCAACCATTCTGGAGAGCAATTTGGAACTGTGCCCAAAGGGCAATCAAGCTGTATGTACCCTGCGATCCAGCAATACTATTACTAGGTCTGTAGCCCAAAGAGATCATTAAAAAGGGGAAAGGACCCACATGTACAAAAATATTTATAGCAGCTCTTTTTGTGGGATCAAAGAATTGGATATTGAGGGGATGCCCATCAATTGGGGAATAGCTAAAGTTGTGGTATATGAATGTAATGGAACACTGTAATGCTATAAAAAATGACGAGCAGGTGAGTTTCAGAAAAACTTGAAAAGACTTACATGAACTGATGCAAAGTAAAATGAGTGGAACCAGGAAAACAAGATACACAATTACAGCAACATTTTGTGATAATCAATTATAAATGTCTTAGCTCCGCTCAGCATTAAAATGAGCAAGGCAGTTTGAAAGGACTCATGATAGAAAATGCTATCCACCTCCAGAGAAAGAACTAATGGAGTCTGAATGTAGATCAAAGCATACTGTTTTCACTTTATATTTTTCATGGTTTTTTCCTTTTGGTCTGTTTCTTCTTTCACATCATGACTAATATGGAAATATGTTTTATATGAATGTACATATATAACCTATATCAAATTGCTTACTGTTTTAGAGAAGGAGGTGGGGAGAGAGGGATGGAGAAAATTTTGAACTCAAAATTTTTTTTAAATGAATGCTAAAAATTGTCTTTATGTAAAGTAATTGGAAAAAAGAAAATACTATCTTAAAAAAGAGTGAGTCATGGCAATTAATAGTTGTAGAGAGGGCTCCATGAAGGCAGTATTTCAACCACTTATAGCTTCATTCAGTTTTTTTTTTTGCCTTAGCCAGATATGTTCCCTACATGGTTACCTCACTATCCTTCTATTTTTAAGTTTGTGACCATTTCCCCAAAGATCTTGTAAGTTTCAGTTGTCAAGTGTACATCCCTGAAAAATATACTACTATGGTAAGTTGACATATGCATTGCCAGAGCTAGCTCAGTGTTTGGGAGGCTCCGAAGGAAAGTATGGGAGAGAAGAGATATTTTGACTACCAAAGTCAAGGTCTACACAGTCATCATGCTGACTCCTTGTTCTGTGCTTGTGAAACCCTTCAATCTACCAGCGTCATGCCAGGAAACTGAATTGCTTCCATTTGAATGGTTTTAGGAAGATTCCGAAGATCACCTGGCTGGCTGAGGTCCTTAGTCAAACTAAACTGCCAAGCATTCAAACTCTGCTTCAGAGAGCACAACTCCAATAGGCTGGCTATGTTGTTCAAATGCAAAATGTATACTTGCCAAAAAGACTTATTTTATGGAGAACTTTCATGGGGCAGGCCATGACATGGTGGTCAGAAGAAGCAATATAAGGGCATGTTCAAGGTCTCTCTCAAGAACTCTGGAACTGATTATGTGACATGTGACAACAGGATGGAGTTGCCCACATCAGAGAAGGTGCTGTGCTCTATGAGCAAAGCAGAATTGAAATAGCTCAAAGTTAACGCAGAATGTGCAAATTTAAAGTATCCACTCCAAACTTCACATGTGCTATTTGTGCCCAACCTGTGGTAGAGCATCCCAAGCTCGTATTGGTCTGATAAGCCACAGTTAGACACTTTGAAACTTTAACATAGTGTTGTATCAACCATTTGTCAAGTGTACTTGGAAATTGCAGATGGAGGGCTATTTTGTATCCTTATTCTTACTATGCCATCTTAGTAAGTTAAATGCCTTTACTTTGAGCCAATTTTGTCTACTGGCAGACTATTAAGGGAAAACACATCAATGGGAGCTCATGGGCTATATGAATATATGTATGAAGCACAGATCCACAATTTACCCTAGAACCTGTAGGAGGAACAGTCATCCTCTGGGGACCCAACCCATCACTGTGAGTGTGAATTGAGAGCTCTGAGGGAATGTTACATTTCCATGATTAGGGGAAAAAAAAGTTGATTTATAAACCCGTCTTTCTCTTTTTCTCCACCTCTCTTTCTCTCTCTCTCTCTCTCTCTCTCTCTCTCTCTCTCTCTCTCTCTCTCTCTCATACACACACACACACACACACACACACACACACACACACACACACACACACCTACCTTGACTTGCCATTTGGTTAAATACCAAATGGTGATCAGGCCAGTTAGCAAAAGCTCAGGGGAAGGAATCATATTAAGGGCATCAATCTCTGCCCCAGTCCTAGGTGTGTATAAGCAATGAATAAAGAAAAACAAGTCAAACACTTTACAAATGAATAAAACTATTAAGTTTGAGGCAGGCTCAACCTATCCCTTTTCTCCCATCTTTAAAGGGCAAATAGCAGCAACAGTTCTTGACTGGGGTTAACGCAGTGTATATGTGAATATGTATATATGTGTATATCCTAACAAGAAGCCTTCTTATGCTTCCCCCTCCCATCTGCAAATAGCCAGGGATTGAGCTTTATTAATGGGGAAAGGGTGGATTTCTGTTTACTTAAGTCCCTGCACCAAATTCAATACATAGGAAAATTTATAAGAAGTGGTGGGAACTCATAAGGAATGTCTGCTTTAAGAAAATGTCCAAACCTGGCTTGTCTTTTTTCCCCTCCAAGTCCTAAATATCTTTTAAAATATCAAACAGTACAATACAATTTTGTTTTACATGGTCTCTTTCATACAGAAACCAGATCTCTGAAGTCTATTACAACCAAATCATAGCATCATGAAAGTTAAATGATCCCAGAAGGGTGGATGAGGGGGGAGGGGGCAGGGAGGGCAGTGATGACGAAGGAAATGAGTTGCTGGAAAGGGAAGAAAAAGGAAGAGAAAGAAAAGAACAAAAAAACTTCAGCTAGTGCAGAGTCCTGGAGGCAGAAATCTTCTCAGGGAGTCTCAACACCTCCCTATTGCCTCTAGATTAAAAAACAAACCCCTCTTTCAGACCCTTAAAGCCAGCTCAAACCTTGCTCTCCAGACCAAGTGACTGTACATTACTCCCCTCCACTCACTTGACATTCCAGTCAAACCAAGTCCCTTACTGTTCCTGAACACGATATTCCATCTTATCATCTTCCACCTCAGTGTCTTTGTGTAGGGTCTTCCCCAAAGCCAGCAATGCTCTCTTCCTGCTCAGCCCAATGAATTCTTAGCTTCATTCAAAGGCAGATAAGGTTCTGTGGTCTTTCCTGATCCTTGCTGCACTTCAGCTACTACTTCAGCTTCTTCTGTCAAAGTTTACTTTGTATTTGCTTTTACATATTTTGAGTTCCCTTTGCAGTATATGTTGGTTTCCCCTTTCAGAAGAAGGCAACCCCTTGGAAGGCAGGGTCTGTTTTATTTTTATCCCCGTATCTCCCCAGCCTAGCATGTGCATTGAATTGAATTGTGCAACGGACAGAAGCCTTTTCTGGTGACAGAAATTGTAGATGGTAAGGCTGTATGAGCAGGATAAGGAAGACAGTGAGTCCCACTGGAAAAGAGATACAAAGGGAGAACTAATTTGGTTTTTTTTTACAGATGAAGAAATTAAAGTTCATCAAGGTTAAGAGACTTGCTCTTAATAATTCAGCTAGTAAATATCAAACACAGATCTGACCCCACATTCATTCCTTTTCCCACTCTGCTTTCTCTCCATCTGGATTGGAGGAATATTTGGGGAACAGGAAAAATGCCTTTGAGCCAGATCCTAACCCCTTTCAAAGAAAGCCCCTGGGAAGTAGAGATTCATTCATTCATTCATTCATTTATTCAATAAACATTTGAGTATTTACTTTACACCAGGTGTTGGGAAAACGGACAAAAATGAAACTATCTCTGCTCTCAAGGACCTTCCATTGGGGAAAACAACACATACACCTGTCTTAGAGCCAGGAAGTAAATACTAAATATATATGTGTATGCATATACATATGAATATATACATGCATGTATACTACATACATATGTAGCATTTCTTTCCTAAATATGTATTATTTCATGTGTACATGTACATGTATATATGTGCATATGCATACATATATAATGTGTGTGTGTGTGTGTGTGTATATATTGAGAGAGAGAGAGAGAGTTATTGGTATTCCAGGATGGAGAGCTAAAGCCTGGGGGAATCAGAAGGCCTTATGTAGGGGTAAGTTTTGGAGGAAGCTAGGGACCCTTGAGAGGCTGAGGTGAAGAGGAAGAATATCCCTTAAGTCTTTAGGGGACTGTTCTCCTTCAAAGTATTATGGGAATGGACTTGGAATGAGACAGGACAGCTCAAAACACTCCTCCTGTTAAGTTGTTTGTTTCCGGCTATGGAAAGAAAGCCTTCACTCTGCCTATCTAGCAGCCATCGATCTGATCATCATCTCTGGGTATCTGTCCAGACAGAGCAGCTGAGTGATTTCCTTGGGCCCCCTGAAGTTTATCTGCCTCCAGCCTATGTCTAGAGCTTGTGTGTCCCAAATTAGTGGCAGAAAGAAGAGTACCCTGGGCAGGAATTGTCTAGAACCGTAAGAGGCAAGGGGCTGAGGGCTTGGCTCTACTACCAACAACTTACATGTGTAATCTTGGGGAAACTACTGCCTTTGGATTTTGAGTTAAGCTAGCTGTTCTCAAAATTTTTGCTTTCAGTATACCTTTATACTCTTAAAGATTATTGAGGAACCCCCAGAGAGCTTTTGTTTATGTGGTTATATCTATCGCTATTTACCATATTAGTCAGCAAGTTAATCAATAAAAATTTATCAGATGCCTGCTATGTACCAGACACTGTGCTAAGCATAGAAGACCTAAAGGCCTAAAGACTGTCCCTGGCTTCAAGGAGCTCATCATCCAACTGAGGAGACAAAACAAACAACTATGTAGAAACAGTTATATAGAGAATAAACCAACAGAGGAGAGGCAATACAATTAAGGGAAATCAGAAAAGATTCTGACATGAAAGTGTCTTAGCATTATTATAAAAAATAGTTTTGGCCACATGGAACACTCTCCCCCCAAAAGGGTCTCAGAGGAGTTCCCAGACTTTACTTTGAGAATCGATAGCTCAGGAGGAGAAAGTGAGACTGGTGACCTGCACAGCCTTCTCTCACTCAGAACAAAGTAAAGTGCAAGTCATGTCATCATTTCTCTGATGTCATGGTCTTTTTCCAAAAATGAAGGATGAACACAACCTGTGAGTAGACCGAACCCAGCCAGCTGGGTAACTCAGCTTATCTACTCCATTTTGTCTCCCCCTCCCCTTTCTTCTCTCCAAAGAAAGGATGCCCAGAAGATGCCCAGTTAACTTAGGGTTTACTGACTAGATTTCTCTCTCTCTCTCTCTCTCTCTCTCTCTCTCTCTCTCTCTCTCTCTCTCTCTCTCTCTCTCTCTCTCTCTCTCTCTCTTTCTCTCTCCTGCTTGTCTTTCCCAAAACCTTCAACCCAATGTGCTCTGAAGCCCATACATTGCACAATAGGTCCTTGCCCAAACTACATGCGATGCCTTAACAGTCATTATCAAGGTAACTGTTACTCTTTTCCTCCCACTTTGATTTAGTTATATTTTTTCTTTTGCTCATTAAAGGGGACATTCCCTGACTGCTTCTTAAAGAGGTCTATTCACTGAGTGAGCCCTGAGCAGGACTTAGCCAAGAAATGCCAAGGTGTCCCATTGCATCCGTGGCCCTCTCTGGTCATCCTGATGAATATCTGGATCCAGATGGCTCAGGAGGAGAAAGTGAGGCTGGTATGCTTGCACAGCCCTCTCTCACTCAAAATAAAGCCAAGTGCAAGTCATGTCATCATTTCTTTGATGTCTGGTCTTCTTCGAAAACGGAGGAACACAACAGCAAATTTGAGAATCACTAGATTAAATTATCTCTAAAGTCTCTTTCAGCTGTGACCCAGATTCTAGTCTAGAGAAAAGACAGGGTAGGGGAATCAAAGAGATGTTTCCAAGTATTTGAAGGGCCATCAAGTGATAGGGAGATTAGACTTCTTGTGTCTGATTCCAGCAATCAAAGCTATCCACATGTGGAATGTGTTGTCCCTCACTGGAGATCCAAGGATCCTTATCAGGTATATTGTAGAGAGGAATTTTAAAAAGACAGATTTTTTACAAAATGGTCACTGTGGTCTCTTCCAACTCTCTCTCTCCATGATTCCATGGTCCTAGTTGATTCAGGGATATGAAGAGAATACCCCAAGACCAAATGGCAAGAATAAAATTTGTCTATAACTCTACCCACTTTTGCTGGGATGTGCTAAATTCAAAACATCCTAGAATGGTGTTCTAACCTTTTCTTGAACATTTCTTTTTTTAAATAACATTTTATTTTTTCCAATTACATGTAAAGAAAGTTTTCAACATTCACTTTTGTAGGATTTTGAGTTCCAAACACTTTTTGCTCCCTCCTTTCCTTCCTTCTCCCCTTCCCAAGACAGCAAGATATAGGTTGTACATGTACAATCATATTACACATATTTCCATATTAGTCATGCTGTGAAAGAAGAATCAGAACAAAAGAGAAAAACCAAGAGAAAGAAATAAACAAAAAAAAGTGAAAAGTGTATGCTTCAATCTGCATTCAGTCTCCATAGCCCTTTCTCTGGATGTGGATAGCATTTTCCATCATGAGTCTTTTTCTTGAACATTTCTAAAGAAATTCACAAACATCTCCCTAGTAATGCACTGCAACCTTTCATGAGTAATACAGTCAGGAAGTTTCTTCTGATATCAAACGTAAGTCCTTCTACCTATAATTATAATTTATTCCCTCTTTTCTTCTGCCTTTGGTGGAAAGAGATAACACTGTTAGACAAGACCCTTTCATCAGCTTGATGGCTGCTGTTAAGCATAGAACTCCCCCCCATCCCTTCCCTCCCTAGAGCCCTTTAGGGGATGCTTCCTGGAAGGACTGGGTGAGGTCAGCGGTCCTTGTGCCACTGGGGAGTATTTGAGGAAGATGAGAGATCTGTGGGAGGAAAGCAGCCAGCTGGGACCTGAGAAGCAGGGCATGGGTGGGGTAGGCTCAAAGGGAAGCTGAGAGAAGAGGGAATTGTGAGTACTTCTTGGTTGGGGTTGGGGAGGAGAAGGGGCAGGTGTGGCTGAAATTTGCAGTCAACTGTTAAAAGGAGCTGTTTGAAGGGCAGAGGGGCCAGAGCCAGGTTGGACTACTTCCCTAGACCTGGCTGACCAAACAGCTGCCAATTAGCAGAGGCACATTTTCCTGGGTTGAAGGGCATTTGCTGGGGAGGGGAGAAATGAGGAATACAGAGAAAGTTCCTGCTGATCACAGCAGTGAGATTGGACAGTTCATCTGCCTCGATCCCCATCCTCTGGGTGGCTTTTTGTTTTCCTGCCCATTCACTATAGTGCTGGAATGTTCGAGTGTGTGTGACCTTGGGCCCCACCCCCTACCAGTGACCTTTATGCCTCAGCTCAGCTCTGCTCTGTGATTCCAGCAAAGGAGGGCAAAGAAGGAAGTGGGGGCAGAATTTGAGGGGGGCAAGGCTGAGGAGAAGGAGAAGGGCTCCGAGAGAGGCCTGGCCTGACTGTCTCATCCTGAAGGGGTGTTGACAGCCTATGGGGCCAAACTTAGCTTTGAACATGCCCTAGATTTACCAGAATAGAATTTGTATGACCTTGGGTAAGTTGTTTACTCTCTATCTCAGTTTCCTCATTACTAAAATGGAGGAATTGGACAAGATGATTGTCAACATGCACTGCTGCTCTCAAATCCTGTAATAGATCTGTAACTCTTCCCCAATTTATCAGTTTTGAGCAGATCTCCAAGTAGAATTCTAGTTCCCTAAACCAGTGGGATCAAACAAATAGAAATGGGGGCCACTAAACCATGAATAAGTATCTTTGTGGGCCACATATTGACTTAGAAAACCACTTATTGACATTATCTATACTTTATTTTAATTTATTGTTACATTTTAATCTGGTTCTTGCCTTCTTGGACGGTGGTGGGCAGCACATAGCCTTCCTGTGGTATTCAACACTCCTACCCTAAATTCACCAGCTATGATAAAGAGAAAGGTGATCTCTGGAATCCTTAATCCCAGTCATCTCTTTAATTCACCCTTAAAGGTGCTGAGCAGGATTTCAGAGGATGTAGAACTCCAATAGAACCTGCTAGAGCACAGGTGAGGGAATAGAGCTTCAAGTACCCAGCAAGTTGAGGGATGGGGCCTGGCTACACTGGAAGCAGCCCCAGGCTTGGTGTAGGTCCCTCACTTGGATAGAATGATGGCAAAACTAAACCCCATAAATCACTTTGGGTTTTGTGTAATTTCCTTGGAGATATAAAAGGCTTTTAGACAGTGACAGTCAAAAGGCTTTCCAGAGCCCTAGCAGTTAATAACTTAATGCCCACTGCCACTTCACTTAAGAAAGGATGAGACTAGATTTCCAGCAAACTTGGTGAGATGAAAGGTTCTGGGTAAACTGAGCTCCCCTTGAGAAACAATCAGTCAACATTTATTAAGCACCTACTATGTGTTAGGCATTGTGCTGGGTGAAGAAGGAAAAAATCTCCAGGTAAAGTTTCAATAAAATCAAAGAGAAACACCAATAAGTTCTTCCATCGCTCTGGGACTGAACGGGAAGATCTGGAACATTCTGGTGGGGGATGTGCCCCAGGGGGCCTAAAAGGGGAGGGGACTCCAATACTGCAACTGAAAGGAGCACAATCTTAGAAACTGAACTGTGTAAGTGATAGCAAGGAAAAGAGAATCACCAGTGGGTGGCTACATGAAGAAGCTGAGGAACTGGTGTGCTCTGGCAGCCCACACTCCAACATCCTCCAAAAGTCCTGAGGCCAATGCAATTGCTGGCAGAAGGAACCTGAAACCAGCATAGCCCAAGAGGGTCCAAGCCTCTCCTAGGGGATAAGACCAGCAGGAAAACGGAGGATATGAATGAGGTTCTTGGCACCCCTCAGAGTCCTCCAAAAGGCCTCTGTTATCTGCTCAAGCCCTTTAGGGACACACCAGGAACAAAGTCACTTCCAGTAAACGACAGTGCAAGGTTAGTGCCCACATGGGCCCATCTGTAGACAGAGGCAGAAGAAGCCAGGGACTGAGGATGAAGAGAGGGCCTGGTCTGGGGCTATGTTACCTGTTTCAGGCCAGGGTTATAGAACGAGGTAGGAAGTAGAACAGGACTAAACTACCCTATCTAGAAATTTGGGATGTCACATCTAGACTCCAGTAGAGATAGGTCCTAGACCTACCCACCCTATCCAGGTCAAAGGAAAAATGCTACAAGGAACCTTAGGAAGGATCATGCAACACTATGCTGAAAGTATTATGAGGGAAATCTTGAAAGACATGAAAAGACAAAAGAAATAGACTTACAACTACAATGACTTATCCTGAAAAATTAAATATAATTCTACAGGGAAAAGATGGATTTTTAATAGAGTAGAGAACTTTCTAGCATTGTCCCAGAGAAAACAAGAGCTGGTAAGAATTTCTAAAATACACACAGGAGTGTTGGTTAAAGATGGCAGTCTAAATGGGTATAGAAGAGCCTTGATTTCCTACATATACTTCAGTAATGACCTAAAAAGGGGACCAAATCAAGATATAATCAGGGAATCCTACAGAGGCCAGGTTTAGCTTTGATGGCGTCCTAGATCCAGCTCTCTTGTACTCTTGGATGGGGTGGTACTTGGATAAACAGAGTAAGATATAGAGAATTTAAATAACCCAATTCCAGAAAAAGAAATTGAATAACCTAAGAAGAAGATGAACTTGCAAGTGAATTCTATCAAATATTCAAAGAACAATTAAGTCCAATGTTATATAAACTGTATGCAAAAATAGACAAAGAAGGGATCCAATCAGATTCCTAAGATACAAATATAGTCTTGCTACCTAAACAAAGAAGAGACAAAGCAGGAAGAAGAAAATTACAGACTAAAAATCACATGATTATATGAATAGTTTCAGGAAAAGCTTTTTGACAAAATGCAAGATTGATTTATATTTTTAAAATAACACTAAAACCTTAGGAAAAAACGCAACTTTCTTTACTGTAATAAATAGCCTCTACTTAAAACTAAGAACTAACATTATTTATACTATATAAAATTAATCAGATGATTTATATATATATAACATATATAAATTCATATATAATATATATAACATATATAAATAACAAGCATATATAACATATATAAATTGTCCATTTTATTTCCTTATGATCCTCTTTATCCCTTGTTTGGTCAAAAACAGTTGTGAAATGTACTTCTATTAATTCTTTTTTAATTTGCTTATTTAATTTTGCCATTTAGAATATTTGGTTATATGCAATATATGTGTAAATATATATACATATACACATCAGAAACATGAGAGGCCTTTCCAGTAAGATCAGGAGTAAAACAAAGATACCTATTACCACCACTATGATTTGATATAGTTCTAGAAATGCTAGCTATAGCAATAAAACAAGAAAAAGATATCGAGAGAATAAGCATGACAAAATGGTCTACGTAGAGAATCTCAGAGATTAAAAATTAAAACAATATGGAAAGGGTCTCTCATGTACAAAAATACTTATAGCAGCTCTCTTTGTGGTGGCGAAGAACTGAAAATCGAGGGAACGCCCAATTGGGGAATGGCTGAACAAGTTGTGGTATATGAATATAATGGAATACTATTGTGCTATAAGAAATGATGAACAGGAAGACTTCAGAGAGGCTTGGAAGGACTTATATGATCTGATGCTGAGTGAAAGGAGCAGAAACGGGAGAACATTGTACACAGTAACAACTACAGTGTGCGAGGAATTTTTCTGGTAGACTTAGCCCTTCATAGCAATGCAAGGACCTAAAACATTTACAAAGGACTCTTCAGGCAAAACGCCATTCACATCCAGAGAGAGAACTATGGAGTTGGAATGCAGGATAAAGCAGAATATTTTCTCTTGTGTTATCTTTTGGTTTTTCTCATGGTTTCTCTCATTCATTTTAATTCTTCCACGCAGCATGACTAATGTGAAAATGTGTTTAATAAGAATGTATGTGTAGAACCCATATAAGACTGCAAGTCATCTCAGGGAGGGAGGGGAGGTGGGGGAGAAAATATATGACTTTTGGAAGTGATTGCTGAAAACTAAAAATAAATAAATTAATATAGTTGAAAAAACTTATGGAAGTAATTGTTGAAAACTAAAAACCAATTAATAAATTTGGGGAAAAAAAGAAAACAATTAAAACAATAATTTCAACAAAGTAGCAAGAAGTAACACAAACCCAAACAAAATATTCGTCTTTTTTTAACCAAAGTCAGGAAGATAAATTATATTCAAAATAATTACAGAATATAAACTATTTGAGAGTTCACTTACCAATAGTAGTAATGTGTAGCCCATAGTAATTGTGTGACTACAAGCACAAAATAGTTCTTACAGAAATAAAGACAGACATAAAAATTGAAGAGACATTAATTCTCATGGTTGGGTCATGCCAATATAACAAAAATGACAGTACCTTTACTTATTCAATGCCACATCAGTCAAACTACCAAAGGGTTACTTTCTAGAGCTGGAAAAAATAATGACACAATGCATCTGGAGGAACAAAAGGTCAAGAATTTCAACAGAAAAAAATGTGAAGGAAAAGAACTTAAAAGTGCCAGATCTCAATCTGTACTACAAAGCAGTCATCATTAAAACTATCTGGTTCAGGTTAAAAATAGAAGAGTTGATCAGTGGGACAGATTAAGAGTACAAAATACAAAACCAAATGAACATAGTTGCAAAGACATTAGAGAAAAATTGCCTGGAAAACTGAAAAAGTTGTCTAGCGGAAATTAGGTTTAGAACATCTCACATCATAGATCACAGCAAGTTCCATATGGTATGGATACATGACCTAAAAATTATGAACAAATTAGAAAAGAACGGAAAGAGATGCCTTTCATAGCTATTGGTAGGGTAAGATTTTTGACCAAAAAAAAAAAAAGATAGAGAGGACGACAGGAAATAAAACGGACAATTTTGACAACAAAATTAAAAAGCCTTTGATACGCAAAAAGATGGATGTATCCAAAATTGGAAGGGTAATAGTCAACAGGGAAAAAAAAGTCTTTGTAACAAGTTTCTCTGATGAAAGTCTGATATCCAGGATATATAGGGAATGATTCAAATTTATAAGAACACGAGTGATTCTCCAATAGATAAATGGTCAAAGGATATGAAAAGGCAGTTTTCACAAGGAGAAAAATACCTTATCAACAATCATATGAAAAAACGCTTCCAGTTGTGTAAGAGTAATACAAATTAAAACAACTCTGAGTTTCCATGTCATACCATCTTGGCAATGATGTTAAAAAACAATAATGTAAAGTGTTTGAGGGAATGTTGAAGGAAGATATACTAATTCACTTGGTGGTGGAGCAGTGAATTTGTAGTCATTCTAGATAACTATTTGGAACTATACCAATTAGAATACAAGCTCCATTCAAAAACAGATGATTTCTTTTTTTTTTCTTGGCGGGGGTAGGGGTGGGGTGGGAAGGCAAGGCAATTGAGGTAAAGTGACTTGCCCAAGTTTACCCAGCTATTTAAGTGTCAAGTGTCTGAGGCAGGATTTGAATTCAGGTCCTCCTGACTCCAGGGCCAGTGCTCTTTTCACTGCACCACCCAGCTGCCCCTAGAGATGGTTTCTTTCATTGTGTTTGTATGTACATACTCACATATATAAAATATATATGTTTATAGAGAGACATATATATGAATATATATGTGTGTATATGTGTGTAGATATAGATAAATATGGATATGGACAATATGTGGATCAGTTGTGCATGGCTATTGCTAACTTGTTAAAAGGAAGAGTCCTTGGAGGAAAAGATTATAAAATCTAGGGGAATGGTAATGATAGTGGAATGATAAAGACAAAGAAGAAATGAAAAGCTACAAGCAGAGCAAACTTCAACTACTGAGGCTTAATCATAAAGGAGGGATTAAAAGATAAGAAAGAAAATATAAAAACTAGTGATTGGGATTTAGAATGGTTAAAGAAAAGGAAAGAGGAAAAGGATGGAGTCATTAAAATGATGTATGTGTTGCTCCCAATCCCTCTTTCTCAAGCCTTTCTTCTTTAAAAGGAAGGTAGAGGAAAAGAAAAAAAATGCTATGAAAGGATACAAAATTTCATTACCAACTGTAATCATGAATGTGAAAAAGATGAAATTATCCATAAAAGAGGATGGTATAGCCAAATGGACTAGAAAGAAGTCTGCAACCATATGTCATTTACAAGAAACATACTTCAAATACAAAAATTTCACAATGATTTAAGATGATGGCCTGGACAAAATCCATTATACCTGAGGTGAATCCAAAGAAGCCAGGTTGGCAATCATGATCCCAGCCAAGGAAATAAATAAAAGTAAACATGGTCAAAAGAGACAAAAAAGGAAAAGCTTTATAGATCATGGGATCATATCAATTTAATATACATGTACCAAATGGCATAACATCTAAGTACTTAAAGAAAATATTAATTTAACTACAAGGAGAAAACAGACAAAAAACTATCGATTTCAATATACCCTTTTCAGACTTAAAGAAGTCTAACAAAATAATTAAATAAGAAAGAAGTTAAAGATCTTAATAGAATTTTATAAACGTTAGATATGATATACTTCCCTTTATTACTGATTTGGAACCAAAAAGGGTATATATATATATATATATAAGCTTTGAATTTTACTTTATAAGAATTGAGCATATGTTAGAGCATAAAAACCTCATAAAATGCAGAAATGTAATACATTCTTTAAAAATCACCACACAATGAAAATTACAATAAACAGAGGCATTTAAATAAAGAACTCAAACTTAAAATTTAAATAATATAATCCTAAAGAACATATAGGTCAAAGAACAAATCACAGAAACTACAGATAATCCTATTAGATAAAATGCCAACCGTGATACCAAATACCAAGATACCAAAACTTCGGAGATTCAGCTGAAGCAGTAACTGCTACCTCCAAATATTTTCATCAAAAAAAAGAGAAAGAACAGATCATTGAATGCAACTAAAAAAACCTAGATAAGCAACAAATCAAAAAATCCCAACTAAACACAATAATAGAAATTTTGAAATATCAAAGAAGAGATAGAGATAATTGGAAATTTTTAAAACTATGATTTGGTTTTTTTAAAGACCTAGGAATTCTTTTTTTTAAAAAAAAACTAATAAAACTGACAAACTTATCAAGTTAAATTTAAAAGTAGAAAATCAAAATTCAAAAAACAAAAACATGAAAATGAGAATTCACAACAAATGAAAAGGAAATAGTAAGAGAAACAGTTAAAAAACATTTTGCCTAGTTGCCCTAAAATAAAATTAATAATGTCAAGAAAATGGGGAAATACTTTTAATATCCATTCATAATACCCAGATCAACAGAACAAGAAACAGAGATGTTAAATAACTCAAATTCAGAAAGAGATATTGAACAAACCACAGAAGAAAGAAAAAAATATTTAGGCCCAGATTGATAGAATTCACCTGTAAATTAAACATTCAGAGAAAATGTACTTTGATATTACAAAATTTACTTGCAAAAATAAAGAAGACATCCTATCAAACCCTTTCTATGACATAAATATGATCTTTAGACTCAAACCGGAGATAGATAAAGCATGTCTAGAAAATTATAGTCCAGTATCTCTAATGCATATTGATGCAATATATTGAATGAAATATTAGCAAAGAAGTTTTAGAAATGTATTAATAAGATGACAAACTATATCCAAGTTAGGCTTACATCTTGAATGCAGGATTAATTCAACATTAGGAAAACTATAAACATAATGGACAATAACTATAATAACAAAATGATAATAAAACTCAGAAGACATCAATTAACACTGAAAAAGATTTTGACAAAATACAACCCTTTACATTAAAAACACTAAAAAGCATAGGAATAAACAAGACTTTTCTTTACCATATTAACAGTACCTATCTATAACCAAGAGCTATCATTATAACGGAGAAACACTGGAAGCCTTTCCAAGAAGATCAGGGGTAAAACAAAACTATACATAGCCATTACTATTATTTGATATGGTTCTAGCAATGCTAGCTATTGCAATAAAATAAGATAAAGAAAATTTTCAGATGATTATTTATTCAGAGAGTCAAATGAAAAATTAATTGAAACAATAATTTCAGTAAGGTATGAAGATATAAAATAAATCCACAAAATAATCATCAGATTTCTACTAATAAAACCAGCAAGAAAAAGTCCATTCAAAATAACTATTAAATGTATAAAATATCTAGGAGTCCACATATAAAGGCACACTTAGGACTTCCATGAACACTAATAACAAAGTCCTCTTCACAGAAATAAAGGAAGACAAATACTTAGAAAATTATTCATTGCTCATTCTCATGGATTATGTTAATATAATTCGAATAAAAATGCTACCTAAATTAATTTATCGATTTAGTGCCATGGCAAATCACCAAGGGGTCACTTTGTAGAATTAAGAAAATAATAATACTGTCCATTGGAAGAAAAAAAGGTCAAAAATTTCAAGAGAAATCATAAAAATAAACAGGAATGAAGGGGCTTAGATGGTACCAGATCTCAAACTCTACTAAAAAGTGACGATTATCAAAAATGACTTGGTACTGATTTAAAACAAACACAGAAAAAGGCTGATCTGTGTCACTGATGAAATAAACAAGATTCAGAAATAATCAAACATAATAGCACAGCGCTCAAAACTCCCAAAGACACCAACTATTGAAGTAAGAGCTCTTTATTTGGCAAGCTTCTGGGGAAACTGGAAAATAGTTTTATAGATATTAGATTCATACTAACATCTCAAACCACATAACAAATGGATACATGACTTAAGTATAAAACATCATATCAGAAAAAAATTAGAGGAAAAGAGAAGGAAATACCTTTCAATTATGGATAGCAGAGAATTCTTAATTTCACAATGAACAGAGATGATCATTAAAGATAAAATGGACAATTTTGATTTTTCATAAAATTGAAAAGATTTTGCACAAAAAAAATCAATGTGCTTAGAGTTATAAAGGAACATTAAATGGGAAAAAATTCTTTACATCAGATTTCTCTAATACAAGTCTGCTATTAGAGATAAATTGAGAATTGATGTAAATATGTAAGGACAAAAGTCATTCTCTAATAAGTAAGAAATGAGAGGATATTAATAGGTAATATGAATAGATAATTTTCAAGTGAAGAAATGGAAATGACTAACAGCCATGTTTTAAAAATCCTTTAAATCATTGAAAATAAGATAAATGCAAATGATAACATCTCTGAGGCTTTCACAATTAGTGGATTACCAAAAATGACGAAACAGAAAATTGGATAGAGTGCTAGGCCTGGAGTCAGGAAGATCTGAGTTCAAATCCAGTCCCAGATACTTACTAGTGGGTGACCCTGGGCAAGTTACTTAACCCTGTTTGCCTCTGTTTCCTCATTTATAAAATGAGCTGGAGAAGGAAATGGCAAACCACTCCAATATCTTTGCCAAGAAAAACCTATAGAGAGTCACAAAGAGTTGGATATGACTGAAAAACAACTGGACAAGAAAATGGGAGTATCGGCACAGTAGGGTGAATGAGCCTGGCGAAACTGAAACTGCTGCATGAATTTGTGAAAGCTTGCAACTGAATGGACATGCAACTGCAGGCAGAGTAAAGATAAGAGAACCAGGTGATTAATTTATACCATGTCAATCACCTTGTAAAGAAAAGCAACTCTGAAAGACTTAAGACCTCAGATTAATTTAGTGACCAATCAGGCAAGCAGGGCAGTGTTAGAACTATTATGTTAAATATATGTATGTGTGAGTGTGTGTGTGTGTTTCATATTTTCTACTTTCCCTTTTCTGGCCTTTTCTGAATATGGAAATGCTCATGTTTTTTGATATTTATCAAGTTAATAATAAAAAAAGAATTACTTAAGGTCATGACTTCAGAAGACTGATGTTAAAGCATGCTTCCCACTTCTTGGCAGAAAGAAGATGTACTAGACATGCACAAGACATAAATTCTCAGACATGGCCAAAGTGTTCATTTTTCTTTGTTATTGCTTGCTTTTATTTATTTGTTACAAATAAAGGAGGGCATCTCTTAGAGGAGGAGAGTGGGAGTTGGAAGGTAGTGATAGTGATGCAAAAAAAAAAATAATAAACCAAAAGAATGATGAAAAAAATGAAAGAGTAGAAGGAATTTCAAGCAGGGTAGCTTGAATACCATCATGTAAAATTTAATAGACACTTAAAAATAAACTAAACATGACAGTCCATGGTCTTGTATATAACCCTCATTTCTGTTTTTTAAATATATTGAAATTTTCATGTTAAGTTTATAATATGTATTTTGTATACAGTTTTAAAAAGAGGAAGGTATTAAAAAACATAGAGACAGAAAGAGTCTAGTTCTGCCAAGCCTGGTTTGGGTCCTCATTTTCCCAGGTAACCTCTTGCTTAGCCACTTGTCTGACGTGGTGCCCTACGTTGTTAGTATAACAACAAGTAGACTCTAGGTCTGAGAAAACTGTGGACATCTTTTCCCACTGAAGGGTCTTAGCTTTGGCTCATGTGGAGCAGATTTAGTCCTGGGGAGCTTGACGTCTAAAGAGATTAGTTAGCCTCTTTCTTGTTAGTTCTGGGTCTTTATGCCCCCAACTTGGACCCCTGGGTGGGTGAGAATCATTAAAAGCTTAGATATGGCTCAGGTGTAAGGTATCCCCCAACAGGAATAAGAAAGTTACTCAATGGACAATGTAAATCATGTATAGGGCAGCTATTAATTTTTTTGCATACAAAAGAAATGCTTGGAGTATGAAGGCCTCATGGGGGTACATTAACATAAGCTTAAAGTAAGTAGACCATTCCTCTTATAATAGGAGGTTTATATTTAAAACATCAAAACATAAAACTTTCTGTGGAACTACTGAACAAAATACCTTCTCCTCAGCTCTGTACTATGCAAAGAATTCCCCCAAGGTCCAAATCTTCTGGGCATCCAGGGAGGTAAGTTTTTAGATTCATTTTCCTGTCAGTGATTATCTTCTCTAAGACTCCTTGTAGAAGACTCCTGCTGCCAGTTAGCTCTGACTAAGAAACCCGGGAAGTGCTGAACTCCTCAGTTAGCCATTATCCATATCTCAGGGAGCCAGGCAGTCGATGTCAATGCTTGAGCTCCCCTACACAGCACATGTAGAAGCAGTCATTACACCTCCCAGGAAGAGGAGCTTTTCTTCTCCTCTCTACTTGCCCATCATGGGAAGTCTTAGAGAATTCCACACTCCCCATTCAGGAGAGCAAAACCAGAAACTGACTCTCCCTTTAAAGACTGCTGAGTGGGCAGCTCTTCCTGGTTCAGTGGCCATATTCTTTGAAGTTTCCACCTCTCCCCTGCTGGTGTCACAGACAACAAAGATTCTCAAAGTCCTTCAGAGCTGAACACACGTCCCTGAAAGTGACCATGAGAGCTCAGCTTAGCTCCAGGGATACTCCACTTCTATTACACTCTCCTCCATGTTAAATATTTGCTATATCCAGAGGATCAACTGGATGAATTTGATATATTTGTCTATATCTTCAATTCTAAAATGTTATCTGGAGACTTGAGAAGTCTCAAATATTCTTTTCAGTACCTCCCCAATGCCTTACACTTAAGAATCTCAACAAAGTCATGTGGTAAAGTACTCGATGGCCTCTTAACTACCATGTAAGTTATTCAGCACAATCCTTACAGAGTCCCATGATTAACAACCTTTTCGAGGGTCCAGTTCTTCTATAACTACGGGATTCTGAAGACTACAATCTTCCCCAAAATTGTGCAAATTCAACAAATAGCTTATGTTTTACAAGGTTGATCATAGGTTATTGCCTGGCTAGTATTTATAAGGACCTGTTCCATTCCCCCAAAAAAATTGACATAAAAGAAACCACTAGCAAAACTTTTTAAAATAGAGAAAAGGAAAAGGAAAAATGACCTTCTTCTCTCAAAGGAAAGACTAGTCTCAAATGAACTCTCTAAACATATGGAACTCTCTCATCAGAGATTAGGAATTTTGGGGTCAACTAGAAGTTGGCCCCTTCATTCTCAGGTGAGAAACCAAACTAATCTGGGTGAAAATTTTTCCTATGGGTCCTTTGTAGCACCTGAGGCATAAATTTCCCTAGTGGATTCTCAGCCAAAGCATAAGGCAATCCAAATAGAAATCAGGGTAAAATTTTTCCAGGGCTCCACCACAACATCTATGACATCCCAAAAGGAGATCTGAACTCATCTGAAGATAGAACAATCAGGCTTAACCCAGAAAGAAAATTTTTTTTTAATGAATCCTAAACCTGCAGAGGGCCCTCAAGAAGTGATTAAACACTTGGGATTGATTGGAGTCATCCCTTCAGATCCACAATGACTTCTCCAGGCCTGGGGTGCAGAGCAGAGCAGAGCATCCTCTTTGCAACAATGATGTCAAGATAACAAGAAAGGGCCCAACTCTTCTCTCCAGAGACTGGGCTCCTCTAGGACTGAACCCAAAACAGATAATGCCAAAGCTAGGGTTTTAGTAGGAGAGTCCTAATGGAAGAGGGTACCCCAGCCTCTCCTGGGCCTAACAAATGTTTACCCTTAGGAAAGTCATCCAGGATCCAAGGTACTGATTCCACTCATTCTTGAGTGCTTCATCCTAACTTTTTAAGTACTTCAAACATGCTCAGGGCTCACTTAAAGACGATTTATTTTTCAGCTAAGCTGGTTTGTCTTAATTTTGAGTGAGTTTGCCCTGCGGATTGCCCTACACACTGGTAGGATTTCAGTGGAGAAAAATTAAATGCTCTAAGAATTTCAGGGACCGTTACAGAGATTTTTGTTGGGTCTGCTATTTGGACTACTCCATGCATTGACATGGGATTCACTGGAAGAAATGTATGGGCTGCTCTATTTGCTATGATTACCATGGAAGAAAATTTCCCCCAGAAACAGCTTAATTTCTCACCAGAAGAAGAGGGGGCAACTTTTGGTCAAGCAAAGATTCTGCCTAATCTATGCTGGTAAAGCTCCATATGATCTGGGAGCTCATATGGGACCAGATTTTCACTCTGAGAAGAAAAGGTTGGTTTGGTTGGGTTTTTTAGTATTAATTTGATTTTTTTCCTAGTTGTTTGATTTGAGGCAGACCCCACAAGTACTAGGCAGGTGGTGAAGTATTATAAGGTTTGTAAAATGTTAGTTGGTTATTGAATTTGCATAATTTTGCTTTTGGCTTGGTGACTATAAGCTCTAGACCCATCAGCAATGGGAGGCCTGACCCATGCAAAAGACTAATTATCTAAGAGCTATGCCAAATGCGGGCAGCTAAGTGGCACAATGGATAGAGCACCAGGTCTGTAGTCAAGAAGATTCATCTTCCTCAGATTATACCCATCCTCAGATACTTCCTAGCTGTGTGACCCTGGGCAAGCCACTTCACTGTTTGCCTCACTTTCCTCATCTGTAAAATGAGCTGGAGAAGGAAATGGAACCACTCCAGTATCTTTGCTAAGAAAAAGCCTAAATGGGGTCATGAAGAGTTGGATGCGACTAAAATGACTAAATGACAATGTTGAATGGACTTTTGCTTAGATATTGTACATGGCATTGACAAGACCATTAAAGACTATTGCATGTATGCTCCATGGAAACGTTCTATGGGAAGGCATTTAAAAGAACGATACTTTAGCCTCTTAGATTCCCAGAGAACTTTCTAGAACTAGAAATGTGGATAAATGTGCCACATACCCCAGATAATTCAGTGAGGAGACCAAATATTTAGCTAGCAAGAGTGTAATCAGGGGACCTTCCACTGTTCTGAACAAATCCTAGTGTGTGGAGTATGTGTTGGAAGCCTTCCAAGGAAGCATGCATGGAGCTGACCTGAATCTCCCTGAACACTTCCGCTGGCACATCTGGTTCACTGCTGAAGACCTTGCCCTTTTGGATGATAAAATAATTCCCTTATTGGTCCCTTGGTTTCTTTTCTTTCTTAGGAGGCAATTTGGGTTGAGTGACTTGCCCAGGGTCACACAGCTACTAAGTGT
Source organism: Potorous gilbertii (assembly GCA_028658325.1). Lineage (NCBI taxonomy): Eukaryota > Metazoa > Chordata > Mammalia > Diprotodontia > Potoroidae > Potorous > Potorous gilbertii. The sequence goes on along the minus strand of CM053772.1, from coordinate 123,954,198 downwards.
CTGAGGTCAAATTTGAACTCAGATTTTTCTGACTCCAGGGCTAGTGCTGTATTCACTATGCCACTTAGCTGCCCAAGTCCTTTGGTTTTTTTGATTGGGGGATGGGGTGTGAAGATGAAGAAAGAGAAAGTCACAGACGACCTCAATTCTCTGGCTGCCTCTTCTGTTTTGCGCTTTTTTTTTCTGAATACAGGTGATCATGAGATATGCACTTTTCAAGAGTGGCTACCTCTGGAGTGTGAGAGTTCCTGGGTTCTTCCATCAGAGTTGACTGACAGCAGGAATTTTCTATAATTATACCCTTTCAGAGAAGATGACCAGAGAAGAGCCCAAGCCATGCTTTTCCTGGCTTGACAGAAGAAATGGATCTTGAGGGAGTTGCTCAGATAATGCAGAGCTGAGATGAAGGTGAAATTGCTGTTTGGTGGGTTAATGATTTAAGTATCAACCTCTTGGGAGAGTATAATAAGAGTTATGGGCTACTGATTCATATTTTAAGTCTTTCTCAATGAGTGCTTATGAGTTTTCATGTTTTCAGCATTTTTTTTTGTACGTAGTATAAACAAACAGTTCTCCTATACCCAGTCACATGCTGGATCAAGTTCTAGCTGATCCAAGTTTTCAATGTGAGCATTTGCACCTTGAAACACATCAAATATTACAAATTAAGGCTTAATTTATTATTTTATAAAAGTGATGGAGAAATGTTAATAATGCGGATTAAACTTCAAAGTATGTCGTGGGTATATTTTTTCTTTTGGAGAGCTAATACTTTTCAGCACAATTAAACACTTAGCTGCATATCACTGCCCATACCTAATCTACATTGTACATTGAATACCTTTCTGCTATGTTTTGGGGAGACCCTAGATTTGAGCCACACCCGAACATTAAATTATTTTCCCCAGGACTGTAGGGTAGAGGTATAAAAATCCAAAGACAAGAAAGAACCTGAGTCCTCTCTTTAGCATCCAGGTTCCCTTTTGATTTAACCTGGTTTGAATGAGTCCAGAGTTTGTGGTCCTTAGAGGAAAAGGGTTCCCTAGATCCTCTGGGCTCAATGGATTATTGTCCCATTTGCAAAAAGAGTAAGATTGGAGAAACTTGGGGGGTCAAAACTAGTATTGGAGTAGGGAAGAGAATGAATGTCATCCACAAGGGAAAGGCTGGGACAGGAAGTAAGGCGGTTAGACTCAGAAAGGATATTGTTTCCTTCTCTTCTACACTGAAAATGAGAGCCCAGCTCCTGGAACAAGGAAATAGCTTTGGGGGAGGAGATGTGGTGAATGTGGTCACATTTTCTGTACGCCTCTCAGGTCTGATTGCTTCTCATGGATGTCTTTCCACTCAGATACCTCAGACACCCAGTTGCAGTCTTTTGGGGGGGGGCAGTAAAGAGGGTTTCACTGGTACTTTAGGATGGGTGGAGGATGGTGTCTTGATAGAAATCATGGGGTTGGTGGGCTAGTGCCTTGTTCAGACTTTTCCTTCCCTGAGGACATTTCAACAGCTCCTCTGCTCATACTTTCACTCTCCCCACCACCCCAGACTAGCTGCCCACAGGAAGAGATCATCTGCTCCCTCTCTCTATTCAGGTCCATGAGCCAGAGCATTACCTGAGGAAGGCTAAAAAGCTCACCAGAGCAGATTCCTTTCTTCATGTTTATATATCTGACTTAAGTTTCATAACTGAGATTATTTTCTCCCTTTCAGCTGGCCCTGGTTTCCCTTCTGTTTAGAGTCCCGAATCTAGACATTGCAGCTTCAAGAAACGATCAATCCCAGAGACTCAGCTGAACCCCAAAGCAGTCCAGCAATGCTCTAATCTGGAGGCAGTGGTCTGGTTGTTCCAGATCAATTGTGAAAACAATGGAAGCCCTAAGAAATGAAATGAAAGGTCATGCCTGGTCAGTTAGGAAAAAGGGGAAAACTAGAAGCCAAGGGTCTTAGTTGCCTGCCTGACATCCTCTTTGGGGAGTGGTGAGGTCAGGGGAAGGAGATTTTCAATTGTCTGTCTCCTAGGACTGACCCTCCCCCCCACTCCTGGGAGGGTGAGGGGGCAGACACCTCTGGCCCCAAGGCTCTCAGCCTGTCCACTTGGCACTCAACTGTGTCCTCTCCCATCCTTTTTCTTAACTCCCTCTGCTTCATCCCAGCAGCCTGTCTGCCTTCCCCTCCCCCACACACATCGCTCACTTCCCTTCTAAGAATCCAATCTGTTACCTCACAAAGCCTTGTTTGTTTGCTTTCTGTGCCGTGCTCCCTCTGGATCCAATGTCTTTCTCTGCTACCTGATGGGCCCCAGCTTCCTCTCCACTGCTGTTTACTGTTCCTACATTGTCCCAGCCTAATATGCAGTCAGCCAGCTGTGGGGGTGAAGGGCTAGGGGGAGGGAGCAGAGAGGCAAGGGGAGAATGGTGGGAACAGGCATGAAGAAGGCAGTAATTCCAAGACGACAGATTTTCCCAAAGCATTCCTCAATACCAGTCTCTGATGTTCCTTCAGGGGCTCACTGCAGCCCTTGTAGTAGCAAAGACAACAGGGTTGACAATGACATTCGCTGCCGAGTGCCTGACATTGAACTCAGCCAGTCAGAACACAGGGTGTCTGGCTGGTAGAATTAAGTGCTGTCAGCACCAGAGAGAGAGATGGGGGAGGGGGCCGAGAATTAGGGAAGGGGGGATGAAGCAGAAGCAGCCCCAGCAGTAACAGCAAGCAAGCCAGCTCCCTCCCCTTCCCTCCTTTTGTGCAAAAATGTGGTGGGGGTTTTTTTGTTTGTCAATCAAGCAGATTGTTTTTTCCTTCCCAGCAATCTGATTGTCGCTGCTGGTATAAGATAAGGGATTGAAATGGGGCCATGTGGTATGGGTTTGAATTTAGGACCCTGAAATTAGAGGGCAGGTATCGAAGGGCACAGAGGAAAATGTCTGAATTCATTACCCTCACCCACCTTGGACTGTTCCAGGATACTACCTTCCAGCTTCCTGCTTCTCACTACATATTTGATCTTTCTGCCTCAGGACTCAGAAAGCTCAGGATGACTCCCTCTCTTCTGCTGGCAGGAGCTGGCTGTCTATTAAGTAGAAGGTTCCAGGGCAGTGGGGGTAGGATTTCCACCCTCTCACATCTACCAATCTCTTGTCTGCTTTCCTAAGTAGAAAATACATGCTCGACTCTGGAGTCTAACCATGTAAAGGCTGAGAGGATGGTGGTGGAAGGGGGTGGGGAAAGAGTATCAGTGGTGAAGCTAGAGAAAAGACCACTTTGCAAGGGTACCATCCAAGGAAAGGAGTATTCAGTGGTTGGACATAAGGGTGTAAACAACAACCAGCAAATCAAACTTTTCCTAGTCTAGATAAAGACTGATTAGCAGTCAATCTGGGCTACAACTATAATTTACATAATTAAAAAAATAATTCCAAGGCACTGGATTCCATGCCTCATTCTCTACCTGGAGGACTCATTGATCTCTTTTCTCCCTGAAAACCAGGAAACAAGCAAAATTATCAAGGACAAAACCTCTCATATTACTATCCTTGTAGACAAAATAGAGAGCTGTGAATTGAACGGCAGTACAGTTGAATGGATCAAGAACTGGTTTAAGATCCAGACTCATCAACCTGGAGAGAGTGAAGTGTTCCAAGGATCTGTCCTTGGTCCTGCGCTAGTCAACATTTTTTTTAATCAGTGATTTGAATGAAGATTTAGATGGCATGCTTATCAAATTTGCAGGTGATTCAGAGCTAGAAGGAATGAATCATAGAGTCAGATCCAAAAAGAACTCAAGAAGCACAAACAATGGGCTGAATCTAATAAGATGGAATTTAGGATCACAGATTTAGAGCTGAAAGAAGCCTCAAAGGTTATCCACTCCAACTCCTTCATTTTAGAGATGAGAAAGCTAAAGAGAAAGGAAGGAAAGCTAGAAACAAAGGCTTTTATTAAGCACCTGCAGGCTCTCCTCACAACAACTCTGGAAGGTAGGTACTATCATCATCTTTACTTTACTGATGAGGAAATTGAGGCATTGCCCAGGAACCTCCAGTTAGTAAATATCTGAACCTGACATTGAACTGAGATCTTCCTCACTCTAGGCTCTATCCACTTAGATCTGCCTCAGGTTAAATGTCTGGCCCAAGGTCAGCCATATATAGTAAGTGACAAAGCTGGCAATCATACCCACGTCTTCTGACTCCAAATCCATTTTTCCTCACTTCACAGCACCACAATGCTTCCTCAAGAAATTTGTTGGGAATAAAGTCCTACACTTGGGTTCAAAAAGATCAACTGCAAAAGTACAATATGAGGAAGAAGCTTAGGAAGACAACAGTTCATTGGAGAAAATAAAATAAAAAATCAAAGACCTGGGGAGTTTGAGTGAGTCAGTCAATAAGCATTTATTAAGTGCCTACTAAGTGGCAGGAACTGTGCTTAACACTAGGATACAAATATTATTAGTTCATAGAATATGATTAATGAAAAACAACAGTATGGTGTGGCAGTCACAAAGCTAATGTGATTTTGGGGGGACCAGGTTTCTGATTTCACAGGTCATGTACTAACACAGATTTGGCATTCTTAGAGAATTACCTGGGGGCACCGAGAGAAGTTAAGTGATTTGTGTAGGGTTATACAGCCAGTATGTGTCAAAGACCGAACTTAAAAGCAGTTCTTCCTGACTCTAAGGCCAGCTATCTACCCACTGTACCAGCCACTCTTAAAGTATGGTCTGAGGTCCTTTTCAGGGGTCCATGAGGTCAGCCCTCTTCTCATTTTTTATTTCTGATGTAGTAAATATCAACAGGTGTAACCCACAAAAATAAAAGTTCTTTATTTAGGGTCCTAAATAATTTTTCAGAGAGTAAAGGGACCCTGAGTCCAAAATGTTTGAGAACTAATGCTCTTTACCATCCTACCTTTCCAAGGAATCCTGGGCAGCATTGACTGTGCCCAGAATGAGAAGTGACAATCCTCCTGCACTCACTGTGTCAGACCAGAGCTAAAGTACTGGGTTTAGTCTCAAGTACTACATTTTGGAAAAGACATGAAGAGCTGGAACTCCTCCAGAAGAGGGTGACCAAGATGTCGAAGAAACTGGAGACTACCAGGAACTGGAGCTGTTTAACCTGGAGAAGAGAAGACTTCGGGGAGTGGGGGGACAGACAAAATAGCTGTCTTCAAGTATTTGAAGGGCTGCCTTGTGGAAGATGGATTAGATCTATTCTGTTTTGCCCTGGAGGCAGAACTAGGAACAGTGGGTAAAAGTTGCAGGGAGTCATTTTTGATGCTTGATATAAGGAAAGGCTCACTAAGAAGTAGAGCAGTCCAAAAGTGGAATGGACTGTTTTAGGAAGTAGTTGGATATTCATCCCTGGAGGATGGTCCTTTGTTGATATACTACAGAAGTAAAGGTGGAGTGATGGCCTCTGGGGTCCCTTCCATCTGAGATTCTAAGACACTACCCTGAAATCTAAAGCCTTCATGGAACTCTTTGGAGGTATAAAGATTCACATAGAAGAAGGACAAAGTTTTTATAAATCCTAGTTTTCCCAGGGAATCCAAAGTGACTATTTCTTGTCATAGGACTTTTGCCTCCAGCTATGGGCCTCTTTGGTTTGGGTGGATGCTAAACGTAGGAAGCTGAGACTGAGAGCTCCTTAACTGAGCCAGATGAAGACACTGGGTAGAGGTCACCACTAAAGTGACTGCTGAAAAGCCCCTGTTTGTCTTTGTTTAATTAGCCTGTGTTCAGGGGGAGGGGGCAGGCATCACCCTTGGGGAAGCAAAGCCAGGAAGAGGCTAGTCCTGTTCATATTGCACTCATGAGCCTTAGCTCAGAGCTTAGGTTTCAAGAGTGAGATTCACTCAATTAATTTTGCTTTGGCAAAAATTCCATTTTTATTGCTATTTCATGCCTTCAGTATAGATTTTTCTGTGCTCATCTCAAAGAGGTAATAAACTGATTCATCTCTCGACCCCTCCTTTCATGGAAAAAAAAAATGCTTTCCTTCTTCCTAAGCCCTACCTTTCTCCTTCCTGCTTATTTACACAGGTCAAGAACCAAAGGGAATGGTGTTGGACTCCTGTCTAGGGGTAAGAATCATGCTTGACATTCTCATCAATGCCTTGGCAGCCATAGGGCTTGTGTCAAATGGACTCTTCTTTCCTTTTGAAATCCAAGGTGCAGAACTAAAGACCACAAGGCCCAGTATGCTGTGCAGTCTAACTTTCTTCAGTTTGGACTAGAACACAGCACAGTGGGAACTTCTTGTAGTTTCCTAGGATTGACCAACAGAATTTGGTGAATTCTCTTTTGCTTGTCTCTTCTCTGGAAGCCTCTTTCTAAAACCATATATATAAGATTATTATAATTCCAGTTACTATAATAAAAACATTTCTATTGTAGCAATGATGATTTATATTACAGATTATTAATATTATAACATATAATTGAAATTTAATAAAGAAATAAAATGTGTATGATAGATATTATAAGCACTTGGTATTTACAAAGCATGTAACATTTCATCTTCACAACAAAGTCAATGAGGTTAGTGCAAATATTTCACCATTTTACAGAAAAGGAAAATGAGACCCAGGGAAGTGAGGGACTTCTCTTCCACACACTTTACTAGGGATAGAACCCAGATCTTCTGACTCTTAAGTCCAACGTTCTATTTTACCACATTTCATGCAGAACCAGAAAGGGTGAGTTTTGGAAATGGCAAATCCTGGATGCATTAGCACTCATTATTTCCAAGGCTACATTATTTTAATCTCTCTTATGTCCCCTAACTCTTCAGTTCATAAGATTCCCAGTCAAGTAAGGGTCAGTTCAAGTCCTTACTCCCACACCTTTGTGCCTTTTATTCTGTACATTCTTTCATGCCATTGGTGACTTTAACCTAACCTCCCACTTCCTACCTGCCGAGACTCTTCTCATCCCAATCACAAAACCATCTGCCTGCAGGAATCCTCCCTTGATTCAGTGACCATTTGGAAAAGGATAGAATCTTTGAGATGGAAGAGACCATCTAGTTAGACTTCCTATCTCATGCTGGAATGACTCCTATGACATCTCTGACAGGTGCTCATCTATCTTCTGCTTGAACATTTCCAGTGATGGAGAACTCATGATTTCAAAGGGCAACTCATTCAACTGCTGGACAGCTCTAATTGTGAAAAAGTTCTTTATCCGAGGAAAAAAAATTGCCTCCCTTCAATGTCCATTCATTAGTCCTGGTCTTATTCCTTTGGAACTACACAGAATATCTACTCCCTTCTCAAATGGCCCCTAAACATACCCTTTACATACAGCATTACAGGCCCCCTTCCCAAGTCTTCCCTTTTTCAGACTAAGTATCCCTGCTTCTTTCAGTGGTCTCTCACTATCCTAGTTGTCCTTTTTTGTAATTCAAATATACAAGCATTTATTAAGCACCTATTGTGTTCCAGGTATTGTACTAGGTACTGGGGATACAAAGACAAAACAAAAAAGAACCTGCATTCAATGAACTTAGATTTTGGGGGTGGGAGATTCCAGGGGGATGATAGGATACAGAGAAGTAAGTACAAGATAATTTGAGAGAAGGCAGAATCAGAGGGATCAGAAAAGATATAGAGGAGGTGAAGGATGTTAAGAATTCTAGGAGGTGGAGATGAACAGGCACTACGTTCCAAGTAGGTAACTGAACCCTTGCAAATGTATAAATGAATAGGAAATAGAATGGTCAATTCAGAGAATAAGTAGGCAGTTTTGTTGGGGCAAAGCATGTGAAGGGGAGTAATATGAAATGTCTAGAAAGGGAGGCTAAAGGCAAACTCTGAAGAACTTTTTTTTTTTTAAAAGTAATAATTCCTTTCTAACTTTTTTTTAAAGATTTGGTCACCTCTTTAGGGCCATTGTTACCTGTGGGCAAGTTAGTGTTTAAAAATATGTAGGTTTATTTTTTTTCTCAGTTAACACAAGAACAAAAATTTTTAATATTCATTTAAAAAAATTTTAGTTCCAAATTTTCTCCTTTCCTTCCTCTCCTCCCTTACCCAGAGAAGGCAAGCAATTGAATATAGATTATACATGTAAAACATTTCCACATTAGCCATGTTGGAAAACACAGATCCAAGAATAATAAAGTTTAAAAAAAGGTATAATTCAATCTGCATTTTTCATCATAAATCCTTCAGATCATTGTATTGCTGAGAATAGTTAAGTCACGCACAGCTGATCATTGTACAGTATTGCTGTTACTGTGTAGAATGTTCTCCTGGTTCTGCTCATTTCACTTTGCATCAGTTCATGTAAGTCTGTGAAGAACTTTAAACGATAAAGAGAGGAATTATTATTTCATCCTAGACACAACAGGAACCACCAATGATTGTTGAGCAGGGAAGTGAAAGAGAATGATCAAACCTGTTCTAGGGAGAGCATTTTGATATCAATTTGGATGCTGGATTGGAGACCGATTAGAAAACTCGTTTGAACAAGAGGTATTGAGGACCTCAACTAGGGCTTGTGTTTGTCAATGTCTCTTCTATAATGTGGTACAGGCAAAAGATAGCACACTATTCTGACCACAATAGAAAGCAGTAGGATTCTCACCTCTCTTATTTCAGATGTTCTACTGCTATTAATGAAGCCCAGGTTTATATTAGATTTTTATTAGTCAATGTTAATTCATGTTGAGCTTGCAGTCGACTCAAACTCTGAGGTCTGTTTCATTAGAACTGCTGTTAATTCAGGTTTCACCCATCCTGTACTTGCATAATGTAGCTGATTTTTAAAAATCAAAGTGCATGACTCTAAATCTATTCCTATTAATTTCATTCTGTTAGTTTCAGTTTATCAGTCTAGCCTGTTGAGATCTTACTAAATCCTGATTTTAACACCTAGTCCCTTACCTATTCCTAAAATTTGTGGAATCCTATAGCTTCATCCAAGCCTTTCTTACCCCTAGGAATAGCTGCCCAACAGCCGCTCTATTCTCCCTGACACAATAAAGCATTGAAAGGTACCATCAGTACCTTTTAAAATTCTCTGAAGCATTCTCTGAATGCAGAATTTAGGGTAGGACTTCAGAAATTCAGGGACCCCTAAACCTACTCACAACTGGAGCTGAGGCAACTCAAACCACTGTCACTCAGGTCTTGTTTGACATCATCCCCACCCCATTATGAATTTCCTTCCCCAGAGAATATCTTTTAATCTGAGATTTCTCAAGGACCTCCCTTTGAATGGTTTTCTGTTGGAAAAATATCTGACACCTCTTCATCCTTGCAGATATAAGGTAAGTTTGTTTAAACATAGCCAGGGAAACATTTCACATGGTGTCCTACCTCAGGCACAGGGTTCCTATAAAGTCTCTGTAAAGCTTTCCTTAACCTAGACCACACTGAATTCTCTTCCCTGAACTCTGGTGACACTTAGAATCTATGTCACACAATTCTGCTTATAATTATATACTGCCATGTACAGTTCTCTAATTGCTTCATATGTGTTACTCATGTCAGGTTGTATTTTCCTCAAGGATAGTTGCTATGTCTCCTATTATGTCTCTCCCCATCCCCCAGGCTTGCCCCTTCCACTCAGAGCACAGAATGTAGCCATCGGGAAGGATTCAGTAGATAGCTGTATATTGACTGGTGAAAAACAAGGAGTTGAGATTCACTCAAACACAGTTTTGTTCTTTAAAATCTGCTTTTTATGAGCCAATTTCTCAGTGAGCAAATGCAATCTACCCCCTTTGACTCCATTAAGTCTCCCACCACCATGCAACGTAACTGAGATTCTCCACCAAATGAACTTTCCCTCAGGAACTATCAACTAATCAACAAAATCAATACATATATATTTAATTAACCCTTACCTTGCACTAGATGCTGCAGGGGATACAAAGAGGTATGAATCTGTCCAAAATGAATTAATTCATTCAAGGAACTACTATAAATAAGACACTGGGGGAGCCCCAATAATAATTAAGACATGAATCAGTGCATACCTTCATTGAGATTATAATCTGGGGCGGGAGCAGGGTGAGAAGAAATAAAGAATAAAAAACACATATACCTTACTTATCCAAATAGACTATAAGCTCCTTGAGGGCAGGGGTTATTTTTTATTTTGTACTTAGCACAGCGCTTTGAATATAGTTGGCACTCAATAAAATACTTATTAGATTGTTGAGACTTGGCAAAATTAAAAATAAAAAGTGGCAAAAAGGAAAAGCTGAAAATTTAAAGGGGAAATCCTTTCAGATGAAGAAGAAACAAGCCACACCTTAGAAAGAAATGTTTCTAGGCTTAAATAGTTTAGTTGAATATGAAGAGGCCAGTAAGACAATGAGTTTACCTAAAGGGGCACAAAATTAATTTAAGCTTTCATCTCTAGTCATTCTTCTGAATAAGAACCCTAAAGGAGTATGGGAAGTGTTATTGGCTGAATCAAGGCTGATAACCTTAAATATGGAGTCCATTACTAAGGGAACTGCTCTGAACCTGCATTATTGAACAGGAGAATCTAGATCTCTTCCCGCTCTTGCCTGCAGGTGAAAGACCTTGAAGCTAAGGCTCTAAGGAATCAAAAAAGGAGATGCTTCTGCTAGGTCACTACCCTAGCTGAAAGAACACAATAGCATTCCATCTGAAAAGAACACAGTCCTCCCTAGCAGAGCCAGTAGTGAAAGACTGTAGCTGCCTATCAAAGAACAAGCTCAGGGAGTCCTGTGGATTGATGTGGCCAGCAGACATGGAACACCCCAAGAAGAGTGCAACAGCTGAGTGATCTGCCTGTCACAGTCTATCCAGTAGCAGCCGTAGCTGCCCAAAAATAGATCATCCTACTGGGATCATTCTAGCAGCAGTCAAATTATTGATTAGCCAAGTAGCCAAGCAACATATCTGACCTAGCCTAGCAACAAAGTGAGCTGTCCACCTGAGACACCATTCCCTGTGGGAAATCAGCCCATTGTTTGGTAATGAACAAGTCTTGAACAATGGCATAACTTGCCACCAATATCACATTTTGCCGCCAACTTAAGATTCTCCAGAGAAAGAGAGCACATCAAGATTCTGCAGTTCTAGAGTTGAGAATTGCTGTGGTCACATGCGTTCTTTATGTGAATCCCTCATGACCACTACAGTTTAAATTTGTACCCACTCCTCGGCTCATGGACTCAATGTGCATTTGTGGGAGAGTGTTCCTTTTTGGGAGGGAAAGACTTTATAAGTACTGTTTTTGTTAAATACCTGCTAAAAAATTGAGTCTACTAGGTTGATTGTTAAGCAGAAACACACTGGTGGGGGCTTATAAGCTATAAGTTAGAATAGTCACTCTTAGGGTTATTCCTAGAACTCTCGAAATACTAGGAATGATCTCTCTGCCAGTGCCAGTGTGAACTAGGGGGTGCTATACATACAGCAAAAATATAACAAAAATATTATAGAATAGAACAGACTAAAAGCACAATAGAGACATAAAGTGCTATACAAGGTTGGAGGAAAAAAAGATAATTTTCTCCTGGGGGAATCAATGAAAATTAGAAAGAAGAAAGATGATTTGAACTAGGTTTTAAAGATTGGGAAGGATTTCAAAGCTCATCTTTCTTCCCAAACCAGCTTCTCCTCCTGACTTGTTTTTATCACCATTTTACCAGTCACTCAAGCTCAGACATCAAAATCATCTCTTACTCTTCTGCTTTATTTCCAACTACTTTTTACACACCATATCACTCATCTGTTCAAAACCTCTAATGACTTATCTACCAAATACAGTTCAAATTTATTAGTCTAGTATTCAAAGCCTTCACATTCTGGTCCCAGCTTATCATTCCGGCCTTAACTCTCACTACTTCCTTATGAATTCACTATTCTAGCAAAACTGGACATGCTCCCTAAACACAATTTTATTGCTCTCTTGTCTCCTTGCCTTTGCTTGTGCTGTTCCTTCTATTTAGAATATTTTCCACCATCTGTATCTTCAAAATTCTACCCAGAATTGCAAAGCCATGGCAAATGATACTTTCTTATTCAAGTCTTTCCTGATCTCTCTAACTAGATGTGTTCTGTTTCACTCTAACAGACCTCAATAGAATTTTGTATTTCTTGTGGCTCATGTAATATTTTGGATTTTATTATGTTCATTTGTACACTTGTTTGATTAGTATTCCTACTAGACTATAAGCTCTTTCATAGCAAGAACTGTGTTGAATTCATTTTTATATTGCTCAAAGGGCCTAGTAGATTGCCTGACATATGTTTACTAAATATTTAACTAAATTGAGTACGATATAGTCCCTGTTTTCAAGAAACTTATAGACTAGTTGGGCAGGTAGGAGATGTACTGTATAGAATGCACTGTATAGACTGCTGGGTCTGGAGTCAGGAGGATGTCTGTTCAAATGGTTAATGGGTTCTGGACAAATTACTTAACCTGTATTTGCCTCAGTTTCCTTAACTATAAAATGGGAATACTAATAGCACTTACTTTGCAGGGTGGTTGGGAGGACTAAATGAAATATTTATAAAGTGCTCAGCATAGTACCTGGTACATAGTAGGCAGTATAGAAGTATTAATTCCCTTATCTTTCCCTTGGGGAGAGAAAATATTCATGGGAAAGTAACCAAGGCATGCAAAATGTTACTTCTGATGCATGCAAAATGAATGGGTCAAAAATAAAAGAGTACCACAGGAATTTGAAGGGGATCATTGTGGGTTTGTTGGGGAAGTCTTCATGATGAAGGGGAGACTACATTTGGGGCCTGGAGGATGGCTAAGGTTCAGTTAGGTAAAAAGGAGAGTGAAATTCATTACAGATGAAAAAAACAACTGAGCAAACGTACAATGTTAGGAATATTCAAGGCATGTCTAGGAGACACAATAAAAATCAATTTGACTGACATAGATGGCTTCTTTAGATGATGAGTGGATGATCAAGCTGGAAAAGTAGGTTGGGGACAGACCATGGAGGGCATAAATGCTTGATGGAGGAACTCAATGATCTTCCTGATTCTCCCACAATGACAATATCTCTCCAGTAATCTCCTTTCTTCCCTCCCCGCTTCAAGTCTCTTCCCCAGAGCCAATTGTTTTAGAGACAGTCTATACCTGTGGACTACCAAAATTAGGTAGCAATGAAGTTGTGTGTAAGCCTCATCTACTGCTTTAAAGGGTACCAGAAGAGACACTGAACCAGCCTTGGAGTCAAAAGGCCTGCGTCCTGAATCTTCTCTTGACCCTGCCATCTACTCAAACTACCATCCTATTTTCAAAATACCATTTCCCTTTTCAAAAAGGATTCTACCCTTCCTGCCTTCACTTCCTCATCACCCACTTACCCTCCAATTTCTTGACATCAAGCCTCTGCCCCACTACTCTCCAGATCCTGTTCCCTCCAAGGTCTTTGGTGCTTTCCAAATTGTCAGATCCAATGTTCTAATCTTAACCCCTCACACTCCTTGACCTTTCTGTAGTTTTTGACTCAGCTGACCACCCCTCCTCTTCAAATGTTCTTTTCCCTTGGTTTCTATGACATTGCATTCTCTAGGTTTTCTTTCTATTGCTACTTCTCTTGTCTCCCTGTCCTTTTCCTGCCCCTCCCTTAATTCAGGAATTCTCCAATATTTCTTGAATCTTTTAGGTCAATAGTATAGGTTTATCCTAGGTGCTGTGTATGCTGGGACATGGAGGCAATTGTCTGTGGATGAGGTACATAGGCATGAGATGCTCTAGCTCCCCTCTGCCTAAGTTGTACTTTCCAAATACATTTCCAAATGTCCAGTTCTTAACTGGCCTTTAAGATCCAGCCTAAATGTCATCAGAATATCACTTCCCCACAAGCCATCCTCCGAACTGTGTTCCTCTCTTACTGTACCATAATTATTTGCATATGTCTTATCACCTCTATGAGTCTGTAAGCTGCTAGAGGGTAAGGACTTGCCTTACGCTTTGTATTCTCTAAAGCCTGTAGCACAATACTTTTATACAATAAATTCCCAATAAAACTCTGATGAATGACTGTACGAGTCTCTCTGAATCAATATAACCTTAATTTTCCTTTCTCTGGTCCTCCATCGTCTCTGTCCAAGAGGGGTATTGGTTTTTGCTGTTTACTTACTGCCTAGAATATTATGCAGAGAACCTTAAGGACGCTTCAGGGAATGGAGCTAAATATATAAAGTAGTGATTTCCCCCTGGAAATATTGCTATGTCTCCCTGCTTCTTGTGATCTACCAGGTTGCCTAATTTATACCAATAAATCCATCAGGCAAGAATAATTTGTGGCTATATGCAATAAGAACATGAGAACATTTGTGTGTGCGTGTGTGTATGTTTGCATGCTAGTGCATGTGTGTGTGTTAATATTCAATTGGTCAACAAGCATTATTAAGCACTTAAAATCTGCTTGGAGCTGGTGATATGAATTCAAAAGTGAGACAGTCCCCAGTCTTCAAAGGGCAAACATTCTTCTGAGGGGAAGAGGGAAGTTAGAGAGGAATGTAACATGTTCAGAGATAAGTAAATATAGAAGAGATACAAAATAAAACAGGATACAAAATGAAACAAGAGATAAGTAAATATAGAAGAGATACAAAATAAAACAAGTGCAGAGGAGACACTACCAACCATAGGAATCAGGAATAATGGCTTGAAAAAGGGAGATCTAAGCTCAGCCAGGCCTGAGGAGATGGAGGTGAGAAAGGATAGTGTTACTGGCATGAAGGATAGACTGTAAAAGGGCAAGGCAGGCGGCTTAACTGTAGTAGGTAATATGTGAAGGAGAATTATGTGCAATAAGCCTGACAAGGTAGGCTGGAACAGAATTGTCAAAGGTTTTAAATGCCAAATAGAGGAGTTTGCATTTTAACCTTCAGGATAAAAGTTTCTTGCGTCAGGGAAAGACACACTCCAGATTATCTGTGGTTAAATCCAGAGAAATAATTATTGGAGGGCTGACCTTATTTCATCTATGCAACCTTATCTCCCACTACTATTCCTACAAAGTTTTCCCTTGTTTCTAGTAAAATCAAGATGTTTTCTGTTGAAGGCCAACTCAGAATGTCCTGTCTTCTTTCCTATCAATTTCTTGAGCTTTCCAAATCCTCCAGAAAAATCCTTTCCAATTGACCATGAATTCTCTCTTCCTTGAATTCCTGTAGAACTGGGTCTCCACATCACAATTTAATTTAGCATCCTGCATAACATGACACAATTCGGAAGTGTTGGGTGTAAAGTCAGAAGGCCCTGCGTTCAAAACACAGAGGAATCATTCACTCCTTGAGTGAGGGTAGTTGCTTTACCTCTCTAGAACTAAATTTCTTTATCTGTAAAATGAGGGGATGGGGAAGTAAGAAGGACTAGCTAGATGCCTTCTAAGGACCTATCAGATAATGACAAATTTATCTCTAAATGGTTTGTTTCCTGTGTGTCTTGCCTTCTCAACCAGATTCTAAGTTCTTTGAGGGCAGGGACTCAATTATATACTTCTCTCGTATCTTTCCAGTCCCTAGAACAATAATAAGAAGTACTTTTTAAATGAACATTGAATTCTCCACTGAAATTCTACTCCCTTGTTTCCCTTGTGGGTGGTGGTGGTCCTGGGTTCCAGAGGGTTCTGCAAAAGACTTTAGTTAAAGATCTGGTGGTACACTGTGTCTGTTTTCCCAAGGGACCAGCCCCAAGTTCAGACAGATTCCTCACTGGAAACAACTCATCTAACTGGGGCATAGAAGTGGTTATAATCTGCCCTAGTTTAGGGGGTACCCATATTGATGGGTACTCACTGAAAACTGGCATTCTGAATAAAAAGGAGGTGTACAAAAATGGAGAGTCAGTAAGTACAACCAAGTCCTTTATCAGCAGGCATCATAACTATTTTACAATCATGGATCTTTTGAAATTCTGAAGTAGTATCATAGAATGCTAGAGCTGGACCACAAATTATCTGGCATACCCTCCCACGGATTTACAAAGAAGGAAGTAGAGGCACAAGAGAGAGGTGACTTGGTTGGGGGTTGGGGGTTACATGGTTACCAGAACCCATCTCCCACTCTCAGTTCAGTGTCTTTTCCCCTATCTTGTGAAACCTGTATCTCCTGAATCCCCTATATTCTAGGTCCTAGGAGCTGCAGGCTGAACTGGCTTTAATTTTTAAGTCAATCCTTTCCTGTGGCAGGTGAAATTGTGCTGGTATTAAATGCCCATCCTGTGGGTGCTGCAGGTGACTGTATTTCCAGTCTGTCAGTCAAACAGTAATCATGTCTAGTCCCAGAAACTGCCCAGTGAATTTAGCATGGTGGGCCTTTTCTCTCCCTGCTCTGTGAAGGCGTCCCACCCTTTCCAGCCAGAAAAGCCCACCCACAGTCATTTAGCCATTCTCCCTCCGAAGGCAACAAGAAGGGAAAGAGGTTGTTCTGGGGCTGCACTTGTTTGCACAGAAACTTGCAAATCTTAATGAAAATAAAGAAAGAAGGGGAATAAAAAGAGGCAGCAAATACAACCCCAGTAGGCCCCTCATTATTTCCCTCCTTGACAAGAATAATACACCAAATTATTTTAAAAAGTAATTCTCCTATGACGTCAGAGAGGTCCCAATAGCTCACCAGAAGCAATGAAAATGGATTGCAAACAGATGTAGCCTTTGAGATTTCTACACTGGGCTGATAGAAAAGAAGAAAAAAAGACAAGGGGATCCTGTATAGGGTACTTAAAAAATCTGGTGCTACTGAGAAGACTGGAAAGGCTTCCTCCAGATGCTATTTGAGGGGGTGGGTGTGAAGGATCGGTTTCTGTATCCAAGGATTGTGAATTTGGTGCTGTGTGTGTGTGTGTGTGTGTGTGTGTTGGATATATGCCTTTGGCTTTAAGGTCTCCTGGCAGTTAAGATGAGGGGTCAGGAGGAAATCTTCCAGAAAGACCCAAGAAATCGCTTGTTCTAACTGGAAATCCTTCCCACCCTCCTCCTCGGAACCGCAATCAGTGACTGGATAGGCCTTTCCTTTAGCCCAGATCACGTTCGGCCTGGAATAGCTCCCTATCTTTTCGAGTGTTCTCCATTGCTAGACTCTAAGAGCCCCGAGGGTAGGAGGCGCCGCGTCTTATTCATCTCCCACATCCAACAAAGCGCCTCGCAAGGGTAGTAAGCTCTGCATGAATATTTTATTGATTTTTACCATAAAAATGCAAACGACGTCGTTGAAAATAAACGGGAGAGCTCAGACCTCTAAGCTTTCCTTCCTCCCCCACCATCCCCCACCTCTGCTTCCTGAGGCTTCCAAAAAAGATGCAAAAATTAATTCCAAACATCATCGCTTTCTCTCCTTTCCCCTGCGGCTCGGTTAGAGACGTTGCATTGCAGCTCTGAACTGGCGGCGCCCCTGGGCTGGGGCCGGGACCAGAGGCAACTCGCCTGCCCGGACCCCAGCGGAGACCTCGTTGCGGACCCCTGCCCCCGCCCCACTCGTCCCAGGTCCCCCACCCGCCCAGGGCGCAGCTCGGAACTGGAGGGGCCTGTCCCGGGCCAACTGCAAACCCCCAGCGGATCTGGATTCCCTAGCCCGGGCGGGCGCCAGCGGGGCCTAGTCTATTTCAAGTCTATTTCAGTGTATTTCAAGTCCATTTCATGTCTGTTTCCACGCTCTCCCTTCCTTCCCTAGACCACAAACCAAGGCTCAGGACGGGATCTGGGGGAGCGGCCTCTCTAAGAAAACCCGTAGTTCTAGCCCTAGGCCAGGCCCTGCAGGGGATGGCTCGGTCAACTTGGTCGGCCCGGCCCGGGAGCCGCGGCGGCGCCTTCACACGCTTCGGGGGCTCAGGCTTCGCACGACTCGGGAAAAGGCTTCTCGAGCACAGTTCCTCTCCCGCCCCGTGACGTCTGAAACGCCCGGAACTCGAGTTGGTGCTCGCCCGCCGGCCCGCGCGGAGCCTGGCCCTCCAGGGGCCTCCGACCCCTGGCTCCCAAGGCTGGAGAGCCCCACGGCCGGGGGCTGAGGGCGGGGGAAGGAGGGGGAAGGGACGGCCAGCGGCGAGGTGAAGAGCCCCGGCATCTTAGGCCGGTGTTGGAGGACACTTCCTGCAAGCCGGAGCCTGCGCACTAGGCGTCGGCCCAGCCACCTCTCCCGCTCCCTCCCCCTCTGCCCCCCCCAGCCTGGTTCTCAGTCTACAGTCGAATGGGAGAGATGGGGGAAAAGCGCTTGTCAGCCCCCAGGTTCTTTAGTGCGCGACAATCTGTGATCTGCTAACCTGAGCACGGGTTTGCAGCCCGGCCGCCCCCACCTTCCACCTCCCACCAGCTTACCTATTTCTCCCTCCCCCTCCTCGCAATGCATTTACAGCAAAGACAACGAGCTTACTCCCCCACTACGACACACACACACACACACACACACACACACACACACACACACACACACACACACACACACATCACTGCATCCCCCTAATCACCTCTCCCCACCTTCCGCGCGCGCACACACACACACACACACACACACACCTTCCACAACACACCCACCACCACACTCCTCCCACAACAGCACACCCACCGCGCGGTCCCCACGACACAACACACAACACACACGCCCACACCACACTCGCTCCCCACCGCCTTCAGCGGTACACACCCACCCCACTCCCGCTCAGGGCACCACAGACACACCACACTCAGCCCCTAGCACACGCACGAGCGCTCCCCGCTTCCCGCGCGCGCATACACAAATACAATCACGCACACACACACACGCACACTTCCCCCCCTTCGCCATTCGTCCGGTCGGGTGGCCCCTTACCTCTCTTTCTCTGTGTGTGTCTCTGGGTCTTTCTCTCCCCGGCTCGTCCTACTGCACCGAGGAGGCACAAAGCCCGGCTGGGCAGGGGTGGGTGTTCCGATGGAAACGGCCCGTCCGTCTCCCATCCATTTAAGAAACGTCAACAGTTCTACCCCCGCCCTCTCCTCCTCCTCCTCCTCCTCCTCCTCCTCCTCCTCCTTCTCTCCTTTCAGCAGGATTTCCTCCGTTCAAAAAAAAAAAAAAAAAAGCAACCTACAACTGTGGCCGCCGAGAGAGACCACCTCTCAATCCACTCCCACTGGGGTCGCTCAGAAACTCGGAGGGTGGAGAGGGGCGGGTTCGCAGTCAGACTGACAGATTGAGGACAGTGCCCTGGTCACCCTTCAGCAAAGCCCCTGTTCTGGGGGTGCACGGAGTGGAAACGAGACACCACTTTACCCAGGGAGAGAGAGAGAGAGAGAGCGCGAGAGAGGAATGGGGGAGGGGAAAAGAGGGAGGGAGGAGGGAGGGAGAGGGAAGGAGGAGGGAGGGAGAGGGGGAGGGAGAGTGAGGGGGAAAGGGGGGAGAGAGGAAAGAGAGAAAGAGAGAGAGAGAGAGAGAGAGAGAGAGAGAGAGAGAGAGAGAGAGAGAGAGAGAGAGAGAGAGAGAGAGGAGGAGGAGGAAAAGAGAGAAAGTTAGAATCATGAGTAGATGCTGTAGGAAACGCACTCTCCTATTTCCCTCAGGGGACAACCAGGGGGTCTGCCCATGCCCCAACAGCACCATCTGGTGGCCCCTTCATCCCACTACTTGCCTCCTCTATCCTCCTCAGGCTCGTACCCCTCTCCCCCACCCCCTTCTGTGTCCTTCCCATGATCAAGAGGTCTGAAATTCCTTCATCAGAGGCTGGTCTCCGTTCCTTCCAGTACTTTCTAGGCCTTCCTCCTCCAAAGCCTATATTTAGTCTTAGAAAAGACCAACCCTTTTTTCCAACTCAGGCTACATTCTTGCTCCTTTCTACCCTTCAGTGAATCAGTTCATCTCCACACTATGCTCAGTTTTTGAATCCCTTCTCCTTTTAGGGCATATACTTTGCCAGACTTCCACCCTATATTGCTCCCACGATCTGATTTTTATACTCCTATTTATGTGCTGCTGAATGGAGCTGAAAGAAGTCAGTCAACAGTGCTGACTGGCTACACTACAGATGTACGTTTTCTAATCTCAACTGCTCCCTCAACTGAAGTAAGGCTTTTGTACCTCCCTAACTGATTCTCTATCCCACTTTCCTTGTGAGCTATTCTAAACTTCCTCTTTTCTCTCCAAGCCTCCCACAGTAGCCTTTCTCCTACTGTCTTAGCTGAGGTCTTCACCTCCTACTTTACTGAAAAAAGTAAGACCATTCATTGAATGGGCTTACAAGCCCTTGATATCATCTACCATTTTCCTTTATTCTGATAAAAAGATATTTCTTCTCTTCAACAAATCCAATTCCTCTACATCTACCCTTGACTCAAATTCTTCCCATGTTCTCCAGTAGATTGCTCTCCACTATCATCTCTTCTCTCTAATCTTCAGTCTCCCCCCAAATCCATGGAAAAGTCAATATCTACAATGAAGCTACATCTGATATCTCCACTTCCACTTGTCTCCTATTATTTTCCTCTAAACTTCCTGAAATCTAAATTCTGACATTCAACTGAAATTACTGTCTCCAAAGTTAGCAGTGATTTCTTATTTGTCAAATCTAATAGCGTCTTCCCAATCCTCATCTCTCTTGACTTTGCTGCAGCATTTAATGCTGTTGACTACCCTCTCCTTAATACTTCCTTCTTTCTGAATTTTCATGACGTTCCTTTCTTCTGATTCTCCTCCCTGGGTGACTGAACTTTCTTAGTCTCTTTTGTTGATTCATCATCCATGTCATGCCCACTAAGTGGGACTGGAATCCAAAGCTCAGTCCTATATCTTCTTTTTTCTCTTTATATTTTCTCACATGGTGTCCGTATCAGCACCTTTCTGTTCAATTATCACCTTAATGCCAATCAATGCCTCCCAAATCTATACCCAAGCTCTAGTCCTTCTTCCTGAGCTCTGGTCCCAAATCATCAACTATTTATTGTATATTTCAAATTGGCTGTCATATATGCCTCTGAGATTCAACATGTCCAAAACAGAATTCATTACCTTTCCTTACAAACCTATCATTCATTCAAACTTCTCTCTTTCTATAGTCTAGACTATAAGCTCCGTGAGGACAGAAATTAGGTCTTATTCATTCTTGCATTGTGCCCCACAGCACCTAGCACATAAATACCTGTTAGATTAATAAATGATCAACACAGTTTCTTTATTTTCCCCTACACAAAGCATGTCCATTCTAAACTCTAAGAATTCACCCATGTCATTCCCCCTTTCCTGGAATGTCTTCCCTCTTCAAACCATATCCAGCTAACAGCTTCTCTATTACTGTCAAGGATATTACATTCCTTCAAGTCATCCAGCTTCAAAACCTCCATGTTCTAAACTTCATCCCCTTACTCCCATTCACCCTACATATCCAATCATTTCTATATCTCCATCACTTGCATATGTCCCTTCCTGTCTACTCACAAAGACACCACCCTAGTTTAGTTCCTCCTCACCTTTCACCTAGACTATTGAAATAGCTACCTACTTGATCTCCCTACCTCAAGTCTTTTCCCACTCTAATCAATCTTCCATACAGCAACCAAACTGATTTGGCTAATGGAAAATCCATGGGTGTGATCATATCACTTTTCTTCTCAATAAACACCAATGTCTCCCCATTTCCATTAGGTTCACATACATAAACTCTACCTGCCACTCGAAGCTTTTCACAACCTGATTTCTTCCCACCTTTCCCCTCTTCTTTCCATTTACTGTTGTTGTTTAGTCATGTCTGACTACCCATGATCCCATTTCTTGACAGAGATACTGAAGTGATTTGCTATTTCCTTCTTCAGCTCATTTTAGAGATGAGAAACTGAGGAAAACAGAGTTAAGTGATTTGCCCAGATATTAAGTGTTGGAGTCAGATGTGAACTCATGAAGATGAATCTTCCTGACTCCAAGCCCAGAGCTCTGTGCACTATGGCACCACCTAGCTGCCCCCTACCACACTCTCTAATCTAGACATACAGACCGTCTCTATAAACAAGATAATCCTATCTGTGTCCTTACACTGGCTCTATCTCTTATGCCTGGAATGTACTGCCTTCCTACTAGAAACCCTAGTTTCCTTTGTGACTCACCTTACGTTACTTTCTAAGTGAAATTTTTCTTTCCCAGGTTTCCCCACCCCAGTTTCTAGTGCCCTCGATCTCCCAAAATTCCTTCAGTTAATTTGTGTATGTATTATGTATGTACTTACATATGTATATGTCATCTCCCTCATTGGAATATAAGCTGCTTGAAGATAAGAACCATTTCATTCTACACTTTGTAGCCCTCGTAATTACCACTGTGCCTATGACATAGTAAGAATGCTTAATAAATGTTTATTGATGGATTGATCTTTCTTTATTAGGCTACTTGAAATCTCTAGGTAGAGTAGGTGATTATGGACATCATGAGTTAGGACTTAATGGCTGGTACCACAAGCTTTCAGGAAGTAGATGTTGGGCTCTCCAAGATCTAATAGGGAACCTTAGGGAGTGAGGGAAAGGATCAGGGATCCACTAAATTGTTAGATGAAGTAGATCGTAAATCCTCTAGGCCAGCGGTGGGGAACCAATGGCCACATGTGGCCCTCTAGGTCCTCAATGGATTCAAAGGGCCATACTTTGACCTCTAGGCCAAATATTGCCCACCCCTGCTCTGGGCCTAGAAAATTCAATCACTTGACAAGTCTATATTGAGCACCTACTCAGTCCCTGGTTTGATGAAGGAAGGACATTGTGGGGTAAGGAATGAAGTGAGGATAACAGGTGAAATATTTCTCAGGTCATTTCCTCTAGGGATATCATAGAGTGATTTGAGAGACAAAACTAGACCATATAAACCAAAAGCAAACAACACAAGATGTTAAGAAATTAAATATTTGAATTGTGTGGTATAGATAGAAAATACTACAGGAATTTGAAGGACAGGGAAATCAAGGAAAGTCAGAATAGTTTGGGAAAGCTTCCTAGAGGAGGTGGGATTTTAGCTGGATATGGTTCGGAGAGAGAGGGCATTCCAGGACAAGGGCAATGGCATGAGTGAATTCTTGGAAGTTAGAATGAGTGAGCTTTGTGTAGAGGGCAATAAAGAGACTGAGCTAATCATTCATTAATCCAAAAAAATTTATTGAACGATTTATATGCAAGACCTTGTGCTAGGTACTATTGGGCATGATGCAAGAATGAATGAGACCTAGTCCCTGTCCTCAAGGAGCTTATAGTCTAGAAGACTACAAGAGTTCAAATGTATGCCAATTTCTACAATACAAGGTAGAATTTATTAACTGCTGTAAGAGAGTACATGGGATCTTAGGAATTCAGAGATAAAAGATTATATCTGTCTGAAGTGATCAAGGAAGGCTTTCTGGAATAGAAGGCATTTGACTAGAATTGAGAATGAATACAGTTTGGACTGGGAGAATGGGAGGGAGAGCAAAACAGGTTGAAGAAAAAACATTAGCATATTGAGGGAGGAAAGAAAACCCCTGAGATTTTACAGCATGACTACAATTTGGGAAATAAGATTATATAGGCAGGTTGATTGTCAAATTCTTTTGAATAGTTGCAGATCTCTTCCAGGAGGTTTTTCAGTGTCAAGGAACTTGATGCAACCTGTATGAAGTTATCCTCAAATAGCCATGTAACAGACCTCACTATTTGGCTTGGACTCTGTTCTGGTTTTCTTCTATAACATTGGTGAACACCTTTCGTTAATGTATATGTCCCTAGTCTGTGCCACATTTATGATCAGAAGATTGTTGAACAAGGTCATCTCTGCTGTTATATCTGTCAGAGAATCTTGAATGATTTTGATGTAGGAATCAGAAATAACCTTGTTGGAAGAAAGTCTGTAAGGCAATGTTTTGCTCTACCAAATCAAAATGCTTTTTTCCAACCAGCAAAGGATTAGCACAGTGCAATCTTGTCTTCTATATCTTTCAGTCACTTGTGGAGTGGTAAAAATGTGTTCCTCTGTGGAATATCACTTGCTAAAACCTGTCTATTCCCAACAAATGTCTTTTCTACATGTATTGATGATTCTCAAAAAAATTATGTAGATAAGAACGTAGGCAGATAGATTAGTATCTGATTTAGCTGTTGATGTTCTCTTGGTCACTAAAAAGAAAGCTTAAGTAAAATCTGAGGGGTTTTTTTTCACACTTCTATATTCCATTCTTTAGACAGCTCATGAATTGATCCTTCAGTTGACCACTTAAAAGCATCTGGCCTGACTATCCTCATAGGAAAAACAAAATGGATGAAAACTGCTTATTCCCTAAATTATAATACAAAGCTGAATGGACAGCCTGTAAAGCACATCTATCAATATATCCATCTATGATGGATAGGAAAATGATTTGGACCCATAACTAAAAAGCAAGTAGGGAAGCAGGGTCTTTAATGACACAAAATTTTCCTCAGAATTAAAGGCCCAACTTTTTAATATCAAGAGTCTTTTGGCTCTAGGACATGGATCAAAAATAAGTATCACACAGATCAAGGGAGAATTGAAAATGAGTTTCATACAGAGGACAATGGAGGCAAGTGAACAGAAGAAGGAGGTACTGGTATGCCTATAAATGTTTAACAGCTAATTCTAGGGGGAAAAATTACACACTTTCAAGTTTAATCTGCATCACTAACATTTTCTCTATTGTTTTCACTCATTCAGTCAGTATTCAATAAACACTTTTAAAATATCTACTATGTGCCAGGCATGGTGCTAAGTTCTTGATGTACAAAAAGAGAGAAAAGACCATAAAACAATAAATCAAGCTTGCTCACATTGAAAAATTAATAGTTGGCTTTCTTCCGTTGTGTGAGCCACTCCAGCACAACTTGGGAAGGGTGCAACGTGCAATTAATGAGGGACTTCAAAAAAGAATAGGAATATTGGCTACCATGAGACAAATGTATGACTGAAAAGAGAGGATGGGTTGGTCATATGAAAGTGAGAAAGAGCAGATGAATATTTGGAGTGCTCCACTGGTACACTTGGGATATCCAAGAGAGCCTCTGGCATGTTGAATGGCCCTCTTTGATTAACCTATAGGAGCACGTGATTAAGAGTATCATAGAGTGGACAGGCATAGGGTGTCTTGTGAGTTACAGCATTGAGGGTGCCATCCAAATAGATGAGATCATAGATCCCTTTGGGTATTTGAAGCAGGATGAGACATTGTGAAGAGGCTTGAATGCCAGGCTGAAGAGTGTAAAATTGCTGAAGTTAGAAATGGGGAGCCACTGAAAGGTTTTAAGCTTTGAAGTGATGTGATAAAGTAGCGTTGAAGTAAGATTCAGCTGAGCAAGATGGATTGGAGAGGGGGCAGAAATTGCTAAGGCCAAAGAAGCCCCTTGACTCAAGAAGGAAGGTGAACAACAGTCTTGTCCTAGATACCTGATGATGCATAAATCCAGGGGTAAGACCATTTCACTTATTTGCCTGGCAGATTATCCATCAAACTTGGACATTTTCAGTCTGTGGTTGTGGCTGAGAAGAAAGACTATCTTTTGGCTTCCTGACTCTAAAATTGTGGGGTCTACTCAACTCTGAGCACAGACTCCCTGCTCAGGCCTATGCTTTTTTTTCTTCTCAAAGCCCCTCAAAGGGGTTGACAGAACCATAAGCACTGGATAAACCACGTGTTAAAAAGGATTAGAGAAGACTCAGGGATCAAGTTTCTACCCTGGGGAGTTACTTAACTACTATAGGAAGGAGCCCCAGAAAGGACAGCATAAGGATTAAAATCCAGGAGATCTGATATGGAAGGCCCTCAATCTACATAATCCCTGGTCCTCTCTGGCCTCCTCTCCCTTTACGCACACAGGCTGGGCTTTAGGGGTGAAAGAGAAATGATTTAATTCCCCAAGACTTAACAGGCAGAACCTAATTTTCTGAAAAACCTGATCTCATATCACCTCTATATCATCTCCTTCCCCCACCTTCATTTCTAGACACCAGACATTCTACATATTATCAATCATGTGGTTTATATGGAAAGTATTTCAGGTGGTCAAGTTAGGTCAAGTCCAAGATTGACTATCTCTGAATGTATTTGTCTAATAGAATATAAGCTCCTTCAGGACAGGGACAATTGTGACTAGCACAATGCTTGACAGCCAGTCAGTTAACAAGCATTTAACAATTGCCTACTATTTTGGAGACACTGTGCTAAGCTCTAGGGATGCAATGAAAGGTACAAATAGACCTTGTATCCAAGGAGTTTGTAGGGGAGAAAATAGTAAGTTAGTCATAACTCTATAGTTCTTTCAGGTTCTGGCTGATCTTAACGGTGGTCACCTCCGTTGAGAAACAGCGTGTATGAAGTATGAACCTCCAGCTGCCAAGTCTAGAAATGTCGATCTTTCAGGACATTGTGATCGCTACTCACATACCTGTGGTCAGAGAAGAAGCAGAAAGACAGAAGAAGGCAGCCAGTGTCTCCAGCTCACCTAGGTAAGCAAGCACATGTGTCATTGCCATTAGGTGGGGGGTGGGGCAGAGAAGGGTTTCTTTCTCCCAGTGGCTGGAAGTTCAAAGGAGAGATTGACAGATTCCCAAGGAGTAGAAGTAGGAGAGTTAGATCCATTTCTCTTCAATCTCCTCTCATAGGAGACTTACTAAGTGGGGAAATTACTCTTGACTTCGTCACCTTTCATGCAATCCTGAGGCCAATCAGGAATTTATGTTGTCTCATGTGCCCTTTAGCAAAAGACAAAGCTACATGTACCATGAAAGGAGCAAAGGCTCATATCTATCCCTACTGAGCCAGCGTGCACACCCAGCTCCATAGAAATACCCCTGTTATATACTCCCTCTATTAAATATGTGTTATCTCTATCAGATCAACCAGGGTATTTAGGGCACATTTGTCCTTAGTTCAATTGTGGATAATTATCTGGGGATCTGGAGAGATTCAAATATTGTCCTTTTGTATGTTTATCTTCATCCCCTCCCCATCCTCCTAGTCTCTACAGAGTTCAGATGGAACCATTCTTAATGACCTCTTGAATGTCATACAAAGAAGCCTGGCTGTCCATTCAGTTCCAAAATGGACAGTTTTCTGTGGGGATCCCAAAACTACTCTAATTGGTGGGCCTTTATGCCAAAATACAAACAAAGTTCTACAAATTCATTAAGCAAACCATATTTTACAAAATTTTCATAGGTTACTACATTACAGTCATTTGAAATGTCTTTTTCCAAACCAAAACAATTTGGAAAGAAAAAAAGAAAATAAAAATAAAGCAAATGACAAAAACAAGAAAAAGATTTCCCTTCTCAGAGGGAAAATCTAGTCTCAAACGGACTCCCGTAGGATATGGGGTTCTCCCAACAGCTGTTGGAAATTATCCTCCAACATTCATGTGAGAAACCACTTTCTTGGATAAAAATTCCTCTAACTGGGGCATTGCAGTACATGGGGCAACTCATCAATTTCTCCAGTGGGTCTCTGACAATGCATAGGATAATCCAGGTTGCAGCTGAGATAAAATATCTTCAGTGGATTTCTGCAACTCATGGAACATACTGTGTCACCACGGGATCTCTATAAAGCCACAGGGGATTTCAAATGGAGGTCG
>CM053772.1:123894174-123921674 GCA_028658325.1 Potorous gilbertii | reverse complement strand
GGTTACACAGGTAATAAGTTGCAAAGCTAGGAGATGTGTATGCTCAATAAAGATTTCACTGTCAGTTGATAGCAAGAGCCACTTAATCAGTCAAGAAGGTTTGTCTTTTGCTAGCTGACAGCTGCAGAAGGTCAGCTGGTCCCAGTCCCATACCTTAAAGCTTGGATTTTCATAACAGAAAAGGAAAGAAAAAAGGAAAAACACTAAAATGTGTAAAACCCTAGGCCAGATTCTCCCCCCTTGTTCTAGGTCTTAACCTTAAAGTTCCATAATTCACTAATTTCTTTTATAGAGAAGAAAACTGAGAACTCAAAGAGCGAGTTACTCGGTCAAAATAATACGACAAGTTAGTCAAAGCCATGGATCTTGACTCCCAATCCAGTACTCTCTCTACTATACTTAATACTTGAAGTATCCCCAAGCTATGACTGGGGTCAAATGGCCAGACCTTTTCCCCAGAGTGCCCAAAACTAGAAAGTACAGTGTAGCATAAAGTCTTGGTGTTTCTTCATTGAATATTTGATGATATTGCTCTTAGAACTTCCTCTGGTATGACCTACTTTGATTGCTTCTGGGATTGCCAATCACTCTTCTAAGAGAATCCAAATATATACTAGCCTGATGTCCTGGCACTTTGAGATGGAGCAAGACATGGTAGGGTTAAAGAATGTCCAGTGAGCAGGATATGAATATTTTGTAATTTATCTAAATGTAGACTGATTTTGGTGACTATCTATGGGTTAAGTAATTTCCCCCCTAGGATTCCCGCTGGGCTACAGTGAATCTGGGCTTGGTGTGAGTGCCCCAACCTGGCATTTGTGAGAAGAAGATTTCAGGACGATGCCTCAGGAGGAACCATCAGGAGCTGCAGGGGATCAAACCAGGCCAGGAGAAAGAAATGCTTTCTAGATCCTGGACTCCCCTGGGGAGGAGGCTGACCCTGTATTCCCACTGGATACCAGCCAAGAGGAACTAAGAAGAACCAGTGTTCTGAAACCCCTGGATGGTAGTGGAAGGGATATTCATAGGAACCATTCATTGCTCTTGTTTTGCAGGGTGACTGCAAACCCTTTTATCTCCTAGCAAACCTGTTTGTCTCCTTCCTGGCTATCAATCAAAGTAGTTGGGATATGTAAACCTGTTTGGTTGTTAGACTTTTGATCTAGATTGTATTTGTCTATCATAAAACCCACAAGCTAGTGATTCTGACTCTGCTGTATTATTAGGCCCAACTTCTGGGGCAGGGGTTGGTAAAAGAATACAGAGAGACATCTTTTCTAGTGGAGTCAAAGGTGTGTTTGCTCTATGGAAGCTCAGCTGGAAAACATACTTGTGTTTTTCATTCAACATCTGTGAACTTCTTTAGGACTCACAAGGTGCTCCTAGAAAGTCCCCAACCCAACTTTCTAGAAAAACCTGTTGAAAAAAAAAGCCCAGTTATTCTTCGGACAGAGTCTGAACATGTTAGTCTGATACCCCTGTCCAATGAGATGGAGAAAGGCATGGTACACTTACAATCTAGAGTGTGCGTATGTGTGAGTGTGTGTTCAAACTCAAACCTTTCACCAGGGAAAGTTAGAAGAATCTAAAGAGAGTGAGGCGCTACACAAATTCCAACCCCAACTTGGATTCTGACCCAGATAGCCAAGCCAGAGCACTCTAATCAAACCCATGTGATACTTATGACACTAGGAGGAGCTGTTAAGCAAGGTTAGTTGATGGTAGCTTTGCTGGGTTGCTATGAAAATGTTACTTAGGCTAATTGCATGTGTTCATACAGAGTCCTCTAGTTTAAGAACCACTAACAAATACTTAACAAAAACAAAACAAAATGAAACAAACAAAAAAGCTCTAATACTTTCCCTGGTTTCACTACCAATCCAATTTTCATGCCTTTCTCTGCTGGGAAAGGTGTGTTTCTTTATTCTTCCAGGCAAACCGGCTAATAGATTTTATGGTAGGTTTTAAAAAGTCTGAACTGAAGGTAGCAGGGAGGAAACAAGCAAGCTGAGATTTCTGGCTAAGAAGATGGAGCAAAAATCACAGGTCCACAGAACTCTGTCTCATAAATTCCAGTAAAGACCTAAAAATACCATCATACTTAAGAATGTTAAATCCGACTAGAATTTATTTTATTGTACAGAAAAGACAATCTAGAAGGGACCTTGTCAGATAAATCAACACGAGGGCAGGAAATAAGATGGAAACTTACTGACAGAGACCCATCACAGTCAGGGGACACTTTAAACCTGTAGCACTCTGTTGTATCTGGGAGGAAGATGACAGGGATATATGGATGAGGAAACTCTAGGGTCATCAGAAACCCAAAGTTGTTGGGCATGGGAAACTGGCAGAAGTGTGTTGGAGTAACTTCATCCCAAACTGGGAGCCAGCAAGGATGTATTAGTATAACTTAGGGCAAAAGACAAGGAACCAAGAGCAGTATGTCAATACAACCTCGTGTATCTGACATAAAAGCTGGCAATAGTCCAAAGAGTTTGCTGGGTAAGGGTAGCCCATTTCCTCCACTTTGGCTTTCACTCAGCCATGAGCCCATGACACCTGGAGTACATGTCCTGTCTAGGCAAACCTGAACCTGGGCTTTTGTTGCTTTTTTCCTGGGTAGGTGATCAAGTGGCAACCTCAAGATGGATGTGTGCAATAAGTGACCTTGTGATTATGCTCGAGACTAGAGTTTCCCCAAAAAGCATAAGTAAAAGAAGTTTCCAGTTCATGATGTGAATTAGGTATGAGACAGGTAATTTATTCCTACACACAAAAAGAAATGTTAAACAGTAAAGACTCACAGGCAGCGTTAACAGGATTCAGTAATTTATTTTTTAACTATTCATGATCTGCTGGAAGGCTAATATTTAAATCTCACTGAAACTGAAGGCAATTGTGACCTTAGTTTTCAAGTCTTTGATAAAACAAAAAGTGTTGCCATGAATGTTTTTGAACATATGGGTCCTTTCTATCTTTAAACTATTTGGGGGTATACACTAAAAGTGGTATTGCAGGATCAAAGGGTATGCACAGTTAATTGACTTTGAAGGTATAGTTCTAAATTGTTTTCCAAAATGACAAGTACAATTCACAGCT
Source organism: Potorous gilbertii (assembly GCA_028658325.1). Lineage (NCBI taxonomy): Eukaryota > Metazoa > Chordata > Mammalia > Diprotodontia > Potoroidae > Potorous > Potorous gilbertii. The sequence goes on along the minus strand of CM053772.1, from coordinate 123,918,572 downwards.
CCAGCAACCCTTTATTAGTATACTGTCTCTCCATAGCCCCTCTAAGAATTGTCATTTTTCTCTTCCATCATCTTTGCCAATATGACGGGTGTGTGGTGGAAGCTCAGAGTTGTTTTAACTTATATTTCTTTAATTATTAGTGATTTTGAACATTTTTTTTCACATGATAGTTGACAGCTTGCCTTGGTTTTTTTGAGAACTGCTTGTTCACATGCTTTGACCATTTATCTATTGGATTCTCTTTCTGAAGATCTTGACAGTAAACTCAGGCATCATGCCACCATTTGTTTCTCTCAGAGCTTTTCTGAGCCGAAGCCGCAGCTAGCTGTTCTCTCAGCTGAGAGATTTATTGTTTGTGAGTCTTTACATCATCTCCATCTTCGGAGACTCCAAAGGGCAAGTCAATAGGCAAACACGTCTGTTGGCCAAGCAGCAGGCATTATGTAAAGCTTGTGGTCTCATTATTGGGACTAGAAATGCTGCATATTCATTCCACTAAGATTTCTGCCCAAGTCATCAGCATTTTTAGTAGCATGTGGCTGGAACAGTAAGGTTATGGTTCTCCTTGAGATATAGGCTCCAATTTCTTGGTTCCTGCCTATGGCAAGATCTTCCTGAGTAGTTTGCTTTCAAAATCTTTGCCTTATGACAAGCAGGACAGTTTCAGAAAATCCTGGGATGACATATATGAAATGATGCAGGATGAAGTGAGCAGATCATTGTTTACAGTAATAAATAGTACTGTAATGAAGATCAACTATAAAAGACTGAGTTACTCTCATTAATACAATGATCCAAGATAATTCCAAGGGACTTGAAAAATTCTATCCATCTTCAGAGAGAGAACTGATCAACTCTGAGTGCAAACTGAAGTATAATTTTTCCCTTTTGTACTTTATGAGGGGAAAAATGGCTAATATGAAAATGTATTTTGCATGATTTCATGTGTTTAAAAAAGTCTCTATCTTGGTAAGAATGGACTTTGTGAGAGAAGTAATAAAGAAAAATACTTTTTCCATAGCACCTTAACAACTCTAGAAGCTTGCTGGTTTCCAGATGTTATGTCTGTGCATACTGGGTAAAATTGTCTGTTCCCACCAGGATGTTGCTAATTTCCTTTCTATCTCATTCCAGACTCAAAAATCTATGAACCCATGGAGGACTAGCCCCTCCACTGTGAGGGCTTCCTGATTCCTTTTCAGGGCTGTTCATTCACCTTTGGTATTCACCTCTCACCCAATTCTTATCTGTGATTCCAAAAAGCTGTAGCATTCAGAATGGTCACAGCCTGGTAAAACTGACTGTGCAGATGAGTTAAATCAAGTTGAAGGCAACTGAAAAGCCCCAAACCTGTCAGTGAGTTAGGGAGATGTCTCCTCCAAGCATGTGAAAACTTCCTTCTGGCAGAATAGGCAGATGAGAACAATTTATTCCAAGAGTCATGTAGTAAGGTGGCTAAAACAGGTACTGTGAAATTCTTAGATCTTGTTCAGACATCAAAGACCCCAAGATCATCCATGGCATCCGGTGCCATCACTGGTCATCTTGATTTTTGTCCTGTCACTGCATTTCAATGATTTAGGAAGGGAGATTGAGTCCATTGACTGTGTACAACTCTGCCTCATTTAAATCCAATTCATGTGCAAGTCAAGACATCACTTGTGAAGTTATGGACAAAAAACTTTTAGTGCATCACAACTACTCAGTGCTGATGGAGCCACATTGATTAGTGATAAGGACATGAATCTAGAGAGATGGGCTGAACACTTCCATGGTGTTCTCAACCAACCATCATCAATCAATGCTGAGGTCAACTGACTGTTTACCTCAGGCTGAAGTCAATCCCTCCTTAGCTGAATTTCCAACTGAAGAAGAGATTTTGAGCCATTAGATTCCTTTCATGTGACAAAGCAACTGGTGCTGATTCTATTCCAGCTGAGATTTACAAGGTAAGGGGACCACTGCTCATACAAAAGCTGGCTGAAATTTTCCAGGTCATATGACAAGAGAAGGTTATCCCCCAGGATGCCTCCATTGTCTGTCTCTATAAAGGTAAAGGGAAGAGATGGCCCTGTGACAATCCTCCTTAATAGACTGACCCTTCACCTGGAAGATGGGCATATACCTGAGAGCCAGTGTGACTTCAGAAAAGGCCAAGGAACAACCAATAGGGTATTTGCTTCCCGTCAACTCCAGGAGAAATGCCAGGAGCAGAACAGAGGTCTGTACACATTTGCAGATCTGACCAAGGCCTTTGACACTGTTAGTTGTAAGGGCTTATGGAAAATTATGTCAAAATTTAGTTGCCCAGAGAAGTTCATCAGTATTGTATATCAGTTTCATGATGGCATGCTTGTCCGGGTTCTGGATAGTGGACAATGTTCTTGTGCCTTCCTGGTGACCAGTGGAGTAAAACAGGACTGTGTGCTTGTTCCCATGCTTGTTCCCAGCCATATTGTCAAATGCTTTTAATGAAAATGAACATGGCATCAAGGTCAACTACTGTACTGATGGCAAATTCTTCAATTTGAAAAGGCTACAAGCCAAGACCAAAGTGGAGGGAGTGTTGGTACATGATTTTCTGTTTGCAGGTGATTGTGCACTCCATGCAGCCTCTGCTAATTTTGGCCTAATAACACCAAGAAAACACAGGTGCTACATCAGCCACCACCACACCATTCATCCATGGAACCATTGGTGACAACAAATGGAGAAGTTTTGAATACTGTGAATAAGTTCACTTACCTTGGTAGTATCCCTTCCAGGGATGTACACATTGACAATGAGGTTGATGCATGCATTACCAGAGCTAGTTCAGTATTTGGGAGGCCCCGAAGAAAAGTTTGGGAGACTGACTACAAGACTAAAGGTCTACAGAGCCATTGTGCTGACTTCATTGTTATATGCCTGTGAAACATAGACAGTCTACCAACGCCATGCCAGAAAACTGAATCGCTTCCATTTGAACTGTCTTAGGAAGATTTTGAAGATCCCCTGGCAGGATAAGGTACCAGACACTGAGGTCCTTGATCCAGCTGAACTGCCAAGTATTCAGACTCTGCTTCAGAGAGCACAACTCTGATGGGCTGGCCACGTTGTTCAAATGCAAAATGTACACTTGCCAAAAAGACTATTATATGGAGAACTTGCATGGAGCAGGAGATCACATGGTGGTCAGAAGAATCAATACAAGGACACTCTTAAGGTCTCTCTTAAGAACTTTGAAATTGATTGTGCGATACGGGAGACAGTGGCACAAGACCACTCCCTTTGCAGCATGGCATGCCCACATCAGAAAGGGTACTGTGCTCTATGAGCAAAGCAGAATTGAAAAAAACACAAAGGAAATGTAGGATGTGTAAATTTGGAGGAACCACCCCAAATGTTCACATGGATTATCAGTGCCCAACCTGTGGAAGAGCATTCCAAGCTTGTATTGATCTGATCAGCCACAGTTGTACGCATTAAAACTTCACTTTATCATGGTGATGTCATTTTGATCCTCTTGGAGAATGAAGGACAACAGAAAAACCAACAACCAACCAACCATTGTCCTCTTCAAAAATGAAGGATGTGCTAGCAACAACTTCTTTTCTTTAGGTATGAGGCATAAGTTGGTAATAGTTTTCTCTGCATCAAACACAATCCTTACGCTTTTTTATAGTCATATATTTATATACATATTTATAGTTATCTACCACCATTTGGAATTAATAAAAATTCATTTTTCACCAAGTCGTGTCCTTTCTTGATCCATGCCAAAGGTCAACAGGCTGTTCTTTCATGAATGATAGGGCAAGATGCTTTGACTTCCTAGTATCCTGTGAAGTCTAATACAGCATTCAACTTTTGCCATTTCCTCCACAATAAGATGCCCTCCAGAGAATATAATTTGAGCCCTAAAGGACACCTCCTTGCTTCTTGGCTTGGACTTTTCTTGTGTCCTTCTACCCTTCAGTTGCTCCTACCACCAGTCATCCAAGGAAGGCTAAGGCAAAGGGGATCTGTCCAATGCAACAAAATTCTGTCTTTCCATGTTTAGCAAGGTTGGCCCTCAGTGGACACAATCTGTTACTGGGCCTGAACTGGAAACTTTTCTATCTAGAAAGCATCTGCTAGAACTGGCAAAGCCTTTGAGAATCCTGGGAGTAAATACTGAGAGAATGACAGTAAATACTTTCCTCTTTGGGTGAAACTGGTAACCGGCAGGGATTATTGACAGCCTTGCATGACTGGAATAATTCCACATAATTTCCCCAAAGACTTGCTTTATTGGCTCTTGAACAGGTGCAAAGTATCCCCTTGAGTGAAAGACACCCCCTCTCAGTTGTCAGAGGAAGAAAGGACATCAACATTGACAGTTACCATATTTGAAGCTGCAGTTGATGATATAGACTCAAGCAACCTTGATCCCTGGGCTACTTTTTGTGTGACCAGAGATCAGAAGTGGTAAAAGACCAACTAGGAGGAAGCCCCTGGTCTGGCACAGCATAACTCAAGCTTCTACACAAGGAAAACTACCAGATAGGAAAAATTCAGCTTTCCTCTTCTGGGCTAGAAGAAATTTCCCCAATGGATAAAATTTTACCTCAGCAAAAGGTTTTGGCCTTCACTTGCTCAAAAGACAATGCAAAGAGAAACAGAATTGGAACTGGAGTGTTCTTCGAGGAAAATTTTAGGACAACTATAGAAAGCAAAAACTGAACACACCTGCAAGGAGCCTAGAACTGTTATAATGGAGATGATGATTGATAGGAACCGTGTGTGTGTGTGTGAGTGTGTATGTATGTGTGTGTGCGCGTGTGTGTGTGTGTGTGTGTGTGTGTGTGTGTGTGTGTGAGAGAGAGAGAGAGAGAGAGAGAGAGAGAGGGAGGGAGAGGGAGAGAAAGAGAGAGACAGAGAAAAAGAGAGAGAGAGAGAGAGAGACTTACAGACAGAAAGAAAGGGGAGAGAGAGGGCATGGGAGAGAGACAGACAGACATAGGGACAGAGACAGCACTTGAGTTGTAGGGACATATAGAAAGAGAAGAAAATATTTGTTTAGGATATTCATGGCCAGTAATGTGCAGTTTGGTGGGAGATTACTCACTAGATTTCTGTTTGTTTGCCAGAGTTCTATTGATAAAACTTTATTTCTTTAAAAAAATATATTGTAAAGAATATAACCAGAAGTAAGGGAAGGATCCCCTGGTGTGGTGTTTTTTTTGAGGATAGGTACTCTGGTAACAGGTTTAGCAAGAAAGAGTCCATGTATAAGCACCAATAAAAATACCAATGACATCATAAGGGCAATTTCTTGACTTGTAAGTGAGTTGGATTTGAGAAATGACTCCAAAGGAGAACTACATATTAAGTACACACGGTGACACAGATTTCTCCCCTTCCTAGGTCTTGGCTTACCTTTGGCTCACGGGCTTATCTCTTGGGGTCCATTTACACTTATATGATCGATCTCTTTCTCTCTCTAAACTCTCTTGCTTATGGTAATTTACACTAGCTTAAGAGAACTATCTCAACGCACCTCCATTTCATCCATGACTTCTAGAGGGATTCACTGTCTACTTTCTTCCCTCTCAGCACCTCAAGATAAAGTGGAAATGCTTCTCTCTGTCTGTGTTACTCTCTCTCTCTCTTTCTCTCTCTCTCTCTCTCTCTCTCTCTCTCTCTCTCTCTCTCTCTCTCTCTCTCTCTGTCTCTCCCACCCTCACCCCCACAAGATCTAAGCTTTTCCTTTAAATTTCTACCTGAGTTAGCATTAATCACACAGCAGGCATCAGTAGCCATCAGATTTTCTTTAGATACGTATATTATATATCTACAGCTAGATTAAGGAGTGAACAATACCAGCCGTTGATCTCTGGGAAGGGAAGAAACAATTCATTTGGAGAGAAAGAAGCCAGTGGCTTGTACTGCCAGCTATAGAACAGAAATAGGTTTCTCCTGCTTTTAGCTCCTTCTCCTGAGTTAAAGAGTAAGAGGCAAAACTCTAAGGAGTTGGGCATTTAATGGAAGTTGTTTCCTTCCCTGATTCGAGGCAAGGGAAAAGGGAGATGTCTCTAGGCACTTGAATTATCTCACTAATGATCATTCTCAGTTCTCAGCAGTGTCTCAGACCTGTTTCTGGTCAGCCCAGCAACAGCGTCAGCAGTGGTTGCCTGTCAGAGTCTTATAAGAGCAGAGAAGCTCATGCTGGGAGACCCAGCTCTCTGTTCAACCCTGACTGACTTACATGACCCTAAGATGAAGAAGACACCTAGCTTACCCCCAAAAAAGAAATCTCAAAAAAATAAAACAAAACGATAAAGCTTTCCCCAAAAACAGTCCCAGAAGTCTAAATTCAAAAAACATCACCAATTGGTGAATTCTGGGATAGCATCTCTTTGAGTCTTTCTTGTTTCCATAGCAACACAGGCACCACATTATTATGAACTAGACAAACAAGAACATTTCCGTGAATGAATGAAAAGCATTGGTTAAGTGCTTACTATGTGCCAAGATACAAATAAAAATGCATACAAATAAAATAAAATTATGTTCTAGCAGAGAAAACAACACACACAGGGCAATAGTGACCAGAAAGGCATTGTGGTCCAGGAAACTGACTTGGATAGTGCATGGGTCCATAGGGAAACAGACTGTCATGTCTCATCCAGGGACAATGGAAGGATTGATTTGATCATGGTTTGTGGTTCCAAAACTGGAGGAAGGGAGAGGAGAGAAGGGTGAACACATAGTAAGGCAATTAGCAAGAAAGCTGTGGAGGAGAGAGCCAAAGAGAATGACTTTAATAAATAAGCAAACATATCTTCTGTAGACTGAATGAATAATGCCTCACACGTTGACGTACTGCTATTTTACCAATGTACGTTGATCCTGTTGTGATTAGTAATAAGACACAGTCATTTAAAAATTTTAAAAAAATCAGTATAAATTACTGAATTCATAGTGGATTTTTGTCATCATGAATTTTCTCAGCTAACAATCTGCATCATTTGAAAAAATAGCCACAAGAATACAGATCCATTGTGAATCCATATTTTCTCAGTCAAGAGAGAGTAATAGTTTGCATCGTTCAGTCATTTCAGTTGTGTCTGATTTTTCGGGACAGTATCTGAGGTTTTCTTGGCAAAGATGTTAGAGTGGTTTGCCATTTTCTTCTCTGGCTCATTTTACAGGTGAGGAAACTGGAGCAAACAGGGTGAAGTGACTTTCCCAGGATCGCACAGCTAATAAATGTCTGAGGTCGAATTTGAACTCAGGAAGGTGAGTTTTTCTGGTTTCAAGTCCAATGAACTATGCCCTACACTACGTAGCTGCCCACTGAGGGGGATATTAGTGCTCCTTACTGTAAGATTCATTCATCACTCTATCCATTATTCCAGGAATTAATTGTTCTGGGCTCACCTATAAAACAATGGGGTTAGACTAGGTGATTTCTAAGGTCCCTTTCAGCTTTAAATGCTATGACTATGAATACCAAAATGACTACCTGTGACTTTGGCTCAGGGATTCTTAACCTTATTTGTGTTATGGACCCTTTTGGCCATCAGATGAAGCCTTGGGACCCTTTTCCAAAAGGAAATTCCTTTTTTAAAAACTAATAATTGAAGGAATGCTAAATGTCAGCTGTTGTTGTTCAGTTGTTTCAGTCATGTCTGACTCTTTGTAACCCCATTTGGGGTTTTCTTGGCAGAGATACTAGAGTGGTTTGCCATTTCCTTCTCCAGCTCATTTTACAGATGAGGAAACTGAGGTAAACATGGTTAAGTGACTTGCCTAGGGTCACACAGCTAGTCTGAGGTCAGCTTGAACTCAGGAAGACCCATCCACTCTATTCACTGTGCCACCTCGCTGCCCTAGAGCAATGGAACAAATATCTTTGTGGGCATCTGAGAAATATTTCATTAATGAAAAAGTATCTTCCTATTGAAAAAAGCTGGGGACTACTGATCTTTTGTATCCCTGACAAGTACTCATCTAACTTCCATTTAAGGACCTACCTACAAAGGTGGGGAGTTTATCAAATATATTCAATAAATGCAGACATATTTATGAATACACATATTGACAGGCACAAATACCATCTATGTGCACCCCACGACAGAGACGCGGAGATGCATGTATGCAAAGTGGCATTACAGACTACGAGGAGAGCTATTGCTCTCACCACGAGTAGGCTGAAAGGGGAGTGGAGGCTGAGATACCAAGGCCAAGAAGGTAACTGGTCTGTGCAGGAGCCACACAGAGCAGACTCAGAATTGCTGGGATCATTCAGCAGCATGAATGATTGCTGCTGCTATTAGAACTGCTGATTTCTCACTTTCCTGTCCTTTGCTTCCTTCCCATTCTCTTTATCTCTCAGGAGGGAGATGAATCTGCTTGCCGATCTCTGTTTCTTGAGTTGGTTTTGCTTTTTCTGTGTGTGGGTGAATGTGCGGGTGAGAGAGAGAGACAGACTTACAGACAGATAGGGAGAGACAGAGAAGGGTCATAATGACAGTCAAGGAAAATCCTAGCTGGGGGCTCAGAGGAAAAAATGAAAAATGGAATCATAAATTTCAGTTCAGCCTCATTTTCAGTTGAGTCCAACTCTTTGTTTCTCGTTTGGGGTTTTCTTGGCAAAGATACTGGAGCGCTTTGCCATTTCCTTTTCCAGGAATTATTAATATGAATTTAAAAAAATAACTCCCCCAAATCATGAAACATGGATCTGGATTTCCCTACATAAACAAGTTTAGCAATTTAATGAGGGGAGGGCAGAGACTAGCTATAGATAGTATATGAAATGGTGCCTTGGTCACTTCCTTCTCCCTTTGTTTCTTTACCCCAATCTGACTTGAAAGGAAAATGAAATCATGCCCAAGGAGCCGGGTCAAAGGAATTGACTAGAAAATCTCTGAAAATCTTCTGTACAGCTGGGTTTTTTTCTCCTTTTAATAATTTTTGTTAAGTATAGTCCTAATGCTGGGATCATGATGGTATGGAAATCTTTATAATCTTATTGTATAGTCCCATATTGTTTTCCTAAAAGGCTCTACCAATTCACAACTATACCTGCAGGGAAATGGTGTGTTTGTTGCTTCACAGTCCTACCAACAAAATATTTTCTGAGTGTGAATGTATATGTACGTTCTATCACAAAGTCATAGAATTTAGAATTGGACTGTATCTTAAAAGTCATTTGGTCAACTCCCTTATTTTTACAAATAAGAAAACTCAGGCCCTGGGAAGGTAAATTATTTGCCCAAGATCATACAGATAGTAAGTAGAAAAACTGAGATTCAAACACAGAGCATGGAGAAATGTTTTATTTTTACTTTTCTTGTTTGCTATTTCATTAAATGCTTTTGCTTTGAATTAACTGGGGTTTTTTTGGCTCACTGGAAAAACTGAACACATTGGTAGTGCTCAAGGCCAGGCCTGACTCAGAGTGATCAGGTGGTTCAGATGCAGATTTAAAAGGAAATGGCACATGTGTAGCCCATTGTACACTTCATATTTGCAACTGTGGCTCACCCCATTTGGTAGTGTGTGTTAATTCTGTGGAGTGCTGGATTTCTTGTGTATTGGCTGAACTTTTGTATTTAGGTGACCAGCAAGTTTCTTCAGAAGGTCAAAGCCTAATTTCTCTGTGCCAATTAAGTTTTGAAGATGATTTTCTTACTTTTTAGGGGGAAATTTCCTTACATTGCAAGGACTTTAGTATCTAGTGCTCCTATGACATTCCACTCCCTAGAATCAAGGTTCTGAATATCTTTTTTTTAATTGGATATTTTGTTTTTCCTCAATTATATGTAAAAACAATTTTTAACATTCATTTTCTTTTAAAGTTTTAACCTCCAAATTCTTTCTCTTCCTTACTCTTCTCCCCCCTCCTTGGGAAGGCAAGCAATTTAGTGTAAGTTATACACGTGCAGTAATGCAAAATATATTTCCATATTAGGTATATTGTGAAAGAAAACACAAACCAAAAAACCCAAGAAAAATAAAGAGAGTTAAAAAAAATTTGCCTTAATCTGCATTCAGACTCTTTCCATTCTTTCTCTGGGGGCGGATAGCATTTTTCATTATGAGTCCTCTAGAATTGTTTCAGAGCATTGTATTGCTGAGAATAGCCAAATTATTTACAATTGATTATAGTACAATATTGCCGTTACTGTGTACAAAGTTCTCCTGGTTCTGCTTATTTTGCTTTGCATCAGTTCATGTAAGTCTTTCCAGGTTTTTCTGAGAGCCTCCTGCTTGTGATTTCTTATAGCACAATAGTATTCTATCACAATTATATACCACAACTTGTCCAGTCATTCTCCAGTTGATGGGCATCCCCCTCAATCTCTAGTTCTTTGCCATCACAAAAAGAGCTGCTATAAATATTTTTTTCCTTTTTTAAAAAACCTCTTTGGGATACAGACCTAGTAGTGGCATTGCTGGGTCAAAGAATAGGCAGTTTTACAGCTTTTTGAACATAGTTCCAAATTGCTCTCCAGAATGGTTGAATCCATTCACAAGTCTATCAACAATGCATTAGTGTCTCAGTTTTCCCACATCCCTTTCAACATTTGTCATTTTTCTTTTCTGTTATATTAGCCAATCTGATGTGTCTGGGGTGGGACTTCAGAGTTGTTTTAATTTGCATTTCTCTAGTTAATAGTGATTTAGAGCATTTTTTCATATGGCTATAGATAGCTTTGATTACTTTGTCTGAAAACTGCCTGTTTGTATCCTTTTTACTATTTATCAATTGGGGAATGACTTGTATTCTTATAAATTTACTCAGTTTTCAAGAAATGAGAAATTTGAGAAATGAGGCCTTTATCAGAGAAACTTGCTTTTTAGGGTTCTCTTAAGTCATGAATTTGGAGGTCAGATTTTCTACTGGTCTTTTCATCAGAAATTCTTAAAAGTTCTCTATTTCATTGAAAATCCATTTTTCCCCTGAAGGATTATACCCAGTTTTTCTGGGTTGTTGTTATTGTGTTTTGGCCTTCATGATGGAAGAGGACTGTAACATCAGGAAGATGATGTTGTGACTTGCAAGTGAATTGGATTTAAAAGTGCAAGGTCACCAGCCTCACTCTCTCCTCTGGAGCCATCTGAGTCCAGCGGCAAGATATAGATCAGGATGAGTGGAGATCGCCCAGGTGCTGGGTAGGTGATTCTTGGTTGTAATCCTAGTACCTCTGCCCTCTGGAATGTCATATTCCAAGTTTTCCAATCCTTTAATGTAGAAGCTGCTGAACCTTGTGTTATCCTGACTGTAACTCCATCATATTTGAATTGTTTCTTTCTGGTTTCTTGCAATATTTTCTCATTGATCTAGGAGCTCTGGAATTTGGCTTTAATATTCCTGGGAGTTTTCATTTTGGATCTCTTTCAGGAGATGATTGGTGAATTCTTTCAATCTCTATTTTACCCTCTAGTTCTATAATATCAAGACAGTTTTCCTTGATAATTTCTTGAAAGATGAAGGTTAGGCTTTTTTGATCATGGCTTTCATATAGTCCAATAATTTTTTTTGAGGCAGAGTTAAGTGACAGTTAGCAAGTGTCTGAGGTCGGGCAACAGAGTCCTACACTTACCTAGTGCTAGCAAAGAGACCTCTATAATCCCCTTCTGTGGGCTGAGAGCTCCAGAAGTCATTCTAGGTTATCTTGGGCTAGAAAATTGTTTCACCTTGTCTTTTCGTGGATTTTATCACTCCAGTATTCATTTTTAGACACTATTTTAAAGACTTTTGGAGGGAAATTTGACAGAGCCCAGGTGAGTCCCTGCCTTTGTTTTGGGTTTTTTTTTTTGTACCATCTTGGTTTCTCCCCCTCCTAAAGATCCTAAAGAACACCTTTTTCTACTTAAAAGTCATTAGTGTAGCTACAACTGGCAACTAGATGGCTCAGGAGATAGAATGTCAGACCTAGAGTCAGAAAGACTCATCTTCAAATCCAGCCTCACATATTTAGTGACTGTGTGACTCAGAGCAATTCACTTAACCCTATTTGCTTCAGTTTCCTCATCTATAAAATGACCTGGAGAAGGAAATGGCAAACCACTCCAGGATCTCTGCTGAGAAAACCCCAAAGGAGGTCATGAAGAGTCAGATATCACTGACCAAAAATAGTGAAGACAACTTTGACCCTTGGAAATGTGGGAAGCCTAGAATAGTTAGTAGGCACTAAGAACAGGTGAAAAAAAAAGACGTGTAACAGGACTTTAGCACATGCCTGGATCACCTAAGGTAGAGGTATCCATATAGTTGACTCTAGTAGGGACCTGCTTCTGGAAGAAGACATCCTATATTGGTCAACCATGAGGTTGGGAGAAGCTTCTTTCTGCAAAGTGTCAGCTGATAGCATTTTAAAATCTACTTGCTGTTACTTGGAAGACGTCCTAGCCTGACAAAGCAGGAAAAAGACTTTATTATTGTCTCCTGGGAAGGAGCAGTGAAAAGAAGAGTTGAAGAAGACTCCTCGCATTGGAAAATATGAGATTTGCTAGAGGATATAGGGAGAAATGCTCTCTGACTTCTCCCTCCTTCCCCCTTCCTCAGTTTCATGGAGGTGTCAATACACTTCCTCGTTGGGAACGTTACTTTGTTATAAAGGCCAAATTTTCACAAGGAAGGTATTAGAAGTAGGAAATATAGTAAAAAGGTGGGATGCCAGGACTAAGATGTTCTGTGAGAACTAAACATAGGAGATAAGACGAATGTGGGAATTGAGTGAACCATAATGACTCCATCTTGTGCTAGATCTAGCTCAGTTCCATTTCTGTTCAATAATGGGTCGAGTCCAATCTCTGTCTTGTGAGAAAACTTTATTCAATTATGGGAACTGTGAGAAAACTTTAATGTATTGTTTGAACCTTGCCCCGTATGGCTGGAAAACTGGACCACCTCTGCGTGTTGCTTAGAGACCTTTAACCAGGTTATGCTGACCAGAAACCCAGTGAGAGCCGGAGATTGGGGCAAGTTTTCTCACGTTTCTACATCTCAAGCAACTCAGGTCTTACCTGAAAACTGGCCCTGTACTGGTCAGTCAGTTATCCCCACCTTGCCTCAGATTTCTCCACTATAAAACAGGGATAACAATAGCTCCTACGTCTCAGAGTCGTCAGATGAGATAATATTTGTAAAGGTGCTTAGCAAGGTGCCTGATACATAGAAAGAACTTAATAAATGCTTGTTTTCTCCCCCTCAACTCTCCGATAAGCTCATTCTGAATTCTTCATCCCACGAACAGGAGGCTTGCTCTGTCCACCTGCCTTATTCGGTGCACTGTTCTGGGACTCACCACAAAGTTTTTGCAGGTATATAGGATGGCTATTCCAGCCTCCACTTCTCTCTCAGTTTGGTGACTCCAGTCCACATTGTAAAATGTTTCATCTCTGAACTAGCAAGAAAGAAGTTGCTTTTTGAGGCATACAGTATCTGGCACATAGTAGGCACTTAATAAATGTTTATTGACTGACTGACATATTATAGACTCCTTAACTAGCCCTTGGACATCTCTTTTGTCTTGCAGAAGAATTAGGCCTTTCGGGGCCTGCCTTATGCATAGGTTTAGTGTGATTTCAGGGGCTTCCAAACACTCCTTTTACATTAGTTCCCTCTCCAAAAAAAATACTTTCTAATTAATCTGTGTAAACATCTGTGTGCACATTAACCCCAAAGAATTGAAGTTCTTTGAGACCAGGTGTTGTCTAGCTTTTGTTTTCCTTAGTTCTCTGCCTTCCATGTAGCACAGTACTTGTTTAATAATACATGAATGAACAGCCCAGAGCATGTAGAGAAAACTTAGAGTGAGTGAAAGTATCTGAGTATAGAGAGTAAGTAAAGACCAGTAGAAGGCTGGCCCTGATCGCCAGGTTATCCCTCAGAAGTATCAAAAGGAAATATGCCATGTGGGGGTCTGTAACAACTCAGCCCTAGAGCTTTGGGAAAGAAGAAAATGGATGTTAGAGTCCAGGCCAAGAGTTCTGTCTGTGACTGGGCCCTCGTCAATGTGTGAGGCAGGAAGGGGAGGGAGGGAGGGAGAAGGGGAGAGGCAGGGATTAGTCGCAGGTGGATTTAAGTTTCCTTTGGCCTGGTGTGTTTCCAGTCCTTGCCTCCCAATTCCAGCTGGCAATGGCATATTTGTGGCTCTATTTTTAATGAGACATGGATGCCTTATGGAGAACTTGGAAAAAACATTCTGTTTAGCTATCGCCCTGTCTATTCATGTGCATGACCACATGCTGGGTGCCAACCATCTGCCAGGCCCCGCTGAGAGCAAAGGGCTTGATGGAGAGCCCACCATGCTTCCCTCAACCTCTTGGCAGGTTTTTGGCCTAGGAAGATAAGGTTATAAAACACGGATGCCAAGAATGGGTGTGAATTTCTAGGGAGTAAAATACCTTATATTTGTAACGTTTCCAAAGAGTTTTCTTAACCATTTTCTCATTTGATTCCCTGTAACTCCCTTGTGAGGAGACATTCTTTTCCCCAATTAGTAGGTAAGTAAATGCAGGGCTGAGAAGCAAAGAGACCTTTCTAAGGTCACGCATCCAGTTTCTGGAAGGGTTTGAACTAAAGCAATCTTCCTGACCCCTACCCTAGAGTTCTTGCCTCTGCCTGTTGCTTAAAGGCCAAGATGGAGTCTCTTTGAAAAAGGCAAGTCTAAGGATTAAATTACAGGATGTCTGGGGACATCGGTCTTTCCCCTTTAGCCTGTCTAGAACATAGTGTGTGTGTGTGTGTGTGTGTGTGTGTGTGTGTGTGTGTGTGTGTATGTGTGTGTGTATGTGCAAGTGTTTGAATTATGGGACTTCTAGTACATTGTTAAAGTCTCTAAGTGGTTGATTTTGAAAACAGAATTGTTGTTGGGAGTGGCGGGGTGATGGCATCTCACCATTCCCCTTTGCTTGAGGTTTCTGAGAATCTTTCCCTGCCCCAATTTTTTTCTCTTAGAATCCCTAGTTTCCTTTGAGCTTAGCTCAAATACCACCTCCTACATGAGGTCTTTTCCAATCCTCCCAGAGAAGGGACCTTCCTTCTGTGCTAAAGCCTTCACCCCTTACCCCAAGTTACTTTGTATTTATTTTGGATATATTGGTCTGAGCTCAAATATGACCTTACAGACACTTAGTAGCTATGTAACTTTAGGCACATCACTTAACCCTGTTTGCCTTGGTTTCTTCATCTGTAAAATGAACTGGAGAAGGAAATGGCAAATGGCAAACTATTCCAATGGGAGACATGAAGGGTATGACACAATTGGAAAATGACTAAACAATACATACATATATATATATATACACACACATGCACATACACATATGTGTTATCTCATTTAAATAGAGGATACTAGAAGAAATCATATCTATAAATTGATTAGTAGAGTGCTAGGCACATAGTAGGCACTTAAGCACAAGAATGCCTTAGAAACTACACCTACATATGTAGATTAGGCTAGTTATTTCTTAAAAGATGCTAATATCCTCTAGATATAATAATTGGTTCAGAGTAGGGGGGACTAAGGCTCATAACACTTAATTGGTTTTCTTGTTGTCTAAATCCAAAAGTACATGAGAGTCACACATCACCATAGTAGATGTTGGGGGCAGGAGAGCTTTGATCACCTGATTCAAGGGTGTACAGTTATCCCTTCAATATCTCAACTTTCCCTATTGAGGTTTCAATATGTCTTGGGTTGGCATAAGAAATTAAATAGGAATTTTGGGGGAGTTTTGCAGAAGCAACACATGACACATGAAGGCCAGCAGATGACATAGAAAATGCATGATATATGTATTATTGTATAATAGAAACATGTTTTATCTTTTAATACTCAGATATAATTAATTAATTCTGAATTAATAATTCAGATTTCTTCTCTAACACTAAGGGATAGCCAAAAAATTTTACACAGATTTTCTGCTCCCCTAACCCTCGAGATGTGGAAGGGATAACTGTATTTTAGTTGAATACCTTTCCCAGGCTATTGATAAGTAATATTAGATCATCTATAAGTGTCTCATTTCAATTCTAATACTGAACTGAAACATTAGACCAGCCTAAGTCTGGCCAGGTCTAGAACATTTGACATAGCTGGGAGATTTGGATTCGAATGATTCTGTGTTTGAAGTTGAAGAAGGATAATGGAAACAGTAGGAGTCCCTTGTGATCAGATGCCCTGATGCCTCACTTCCTCTGGGTTGGGTACTTCTGGATGTATACCTCAAGGAGGCACCCACTGAACCAGGGGCATTAGAAGGTAAACAACCTGTAGGAATTCAGCTCAGAGAGACAGATATGAATTGCATAGTTAAGAACTATGCCCTGAAGATGGTAAATGTAATAAACTGTTATTTGCTAAATTTGCATAGTTTTTTATTTGGGGAGTGATACTGATTTACAAGTACATCTGTGGAAAAGTCAGAGATTCTTACTATTGACCTTTGCACCAGGACAGCCTCTAAGCAAGAGGGTAATGATCTCTGAACTACTTTATCCTGATAACCCTGACCTGAGCAAGGTAAGGATTGTGAACTTTATCATCTGTGCTGGGGCACTGATATTACTGGTGCTGCTCTGCTTATCACCCCCTCCCCTTTACATCAAGATACCACTGTGTATGGAAAAGATTTGTTGTCATCCACCCCCTGGACTGGGGGTAACTAGGTGCCATCGTGGATAGAGTGCTGGATCTGGAGTCAGGAATACTCATCTTCCCGAGTTCAAATCTAGTCTCAGACACTTACTAACTGGGCAAGTCACTTAACCCTGTTTGCCTCAATTTCCTCATCTGTAAAATGAGCTGGAAAAAGAAATAGGAAACCACTCTAGCATCTTTGCCAAGAAAACCCTAAATAAGTATTACAAAGAGTTGGGTATGACTGAATAACCACC
This sequence comes from Potorous gilbertii, assembly GCA_028658325.1. Classification (NCBI taxonomy): domain Eukaryota; kingdom Metazoa; phylum Chordata; class Mammalia; order Diprotodontia; family Potoroidae; genus Potorous; species Potorous gilbertii. Next base: position 123,901,690 of record CM053772.1, on the reverse strand, counting down.
TGGACCAAATTATTAGTATGTGGGATTTGGTGGTCTTTCTCTCTTTCCTTACCCCTCTTTTAATTTTTAGAAAATTCATTTCTAAAATTCATTTAGAAAATTCACCAATTTCATTGGTACTTTAATTTTTATATTTGTGGTTTTCTAATAACCCCTCTCCCTAAGAAGACTCTTCTTTGTAACAAAGAAGTACATTTAAGCAAAACAAACTGATATATTGGTTATGATTTATTCAGTGTGTGTGGTCTCCAATCTTTTTTTGTCTTTCTGTTTTGTTTGTTTATTTGTTTGTTAAAAAAAAAAAAACCGATACCTATTTCCTCCTCCAGGGCTGCCTAGTCCAGGCTTCTCAAATTCTTGAAGTCAGGATTGCCCAATAATGGTGATAAAGTCATTTAAGTAGTGAAGGTCCTCTACAAGACCTTTAGGACTTTGCCACTATGGGGCACTGTGTTATACGAGCAATATCTACCTCAAGCAAATTAAGCTAGTTATTCCTTAAAACATTTTGAATCTACCTAAGGATCATACCTTAGGTAGCTTCCTGATCAACTAAGGACAAAATCCAAAGAAAGAAGAGTTAGGAATCTTCCTTCAGTCTTGACTCACATTGCTGACCAGCACACCACCATGGCAAATGCAGAAACAGGGAAGCTATGCCCAACTGAATCAATGATGGATCTTGGCTGAATATCTCTTCTGTGCTATTGATAAACAAATTTCATCCTGTTAATTCTATGAGTGCCTCATTTTCTTTCAATCCTGAGCCTGAACTACCAGACTGGCCTTAATTCGCCTTGCCTACACTAAAGCTAAAAGATCCTGAAGATGGAGAAAAAACAAGGAAAAAAGAACTACAATCTGCTCTGTGGGAGACCAGACTGAAGGGAAAAGGGGGAAGAAAGTCTGCAATCAGTCCTCTGGGAGACAGATCTGAAGCCTACATGACTGAAGATTTCATCCACCTATTGGAGCTACTAAGGTGAGTTTGGCCCATTGGTCTCAAGAATAAAGAATATAGCAGTGAGTAGGAGCTGAGCTCAGCTCTAGGACTTGGAAGCTTCATATACCAGGCCAGAATTTTGGAAGGAAAAAAGATCTGGTCTCTCTAAATTTCCCAACAAAGGACTACAACAGGAGAGTCAGGACCAAGGCTCAGTCACCCAAACCAGAACAAAGACAGGATAGCAATACCTGAACTTCAATAGGAGCAGAACCCAACTTTGATGGGATGTATTCTCAATCTAATATTGCAACCAAAGAAAGGACTTGGATCTAATGTACTCATGTGAGTTTATGAAGGGGGCAGAGGCTAAAACTGACACAAAACCTAATTCTAGAAACTATTTGTGAAGACATGAGTAACTAAGAGAAAAGCTCCTTATACAATGATGAAATACTATGGATTTTAAAAAATTCCAATATAAAATCTTAGAAAAAGAAAACAACTTTGTAATAATTTCAAGAATAATCCTAGAAAAAAGAATGCTTTGTCTAGTGGAATACAGTGAAAGAATGGAGGGAATAAAGCAATAACTGAACAAAAGACAAGGAATGATACTAGATCACTTAGAACTTGAAAAAAACAGCTTAGAACAGAAGGTGGAAAACCTTAGCAATTAGGGAACACACACAGAAAAAGAATGGAGCTAACAGAACTCAATGATTCAACAAAACAGCAAGAAATAGTAAAACAAAGTTGAAAGGCTGAAAAAAATCAATAGACCACAAAGTTTACCCAAAAAAATGGATCTGGGAAACCTGGAAAGGATGAGAGACAGTTTAAGAATCATTGGACTTCCTGAAATTAAAAAACAAATGAAAATCCTAAGTAAAATACACCAAGAAACTGCTAGAACTTTTGGACCCAGGGATACTCTGGACCCCCACCCTCCAAACAACAACAAAAGCCTAAAAAGAATTAACTTTAAAGAATATTAAAATAGAGCATACCTATAAATTTCATGACTCAATTCAACCAGGAAAAAAGAGATCAGGTACTAAGATACAACAGCCAGAATTACACACAATCATGTAGCATTGATCAGGGGCTTACACCCTAGAAGGTGAAGAAGAGACCATTGTCTTTTCAAAATCCCACTGTCTTCAAGTGGTAAAGAGGGATGAACTCAGGGAATGAGTGTGGTTTTATGTTGCTTTGTTTCCTTTAAGAGAGTAAAAAAAAAAGAGAGGGGAAAGAATATACTAGGGAAGAAATAAGAAAGATTGGAACTTACTATATCTCACAATTAGGACCTGTTAAAAGAAGAATATACAAACATGAATGTTGGAATAGGGAGAGCTGATATCTCATGAATCTGTCTTCTCTGAATTGGGTAAAATAAGGTAGAAATCACAGAGAGACAACTTCGTACTGAAATATTTTATAGCCATCAGAGGAACAGACAAGGAAGTCAGAGGGATGTTAAGGAGGGGGCGTATTAAGAGAGAATATAGAGTTGGGGAAGGAATAATCACAAGCAAAATAAATTTCAGTTAAAGAAGTCAAATTATAAGTAAGGAATTAAAAAGACAGAAAGAAAAGGTAAAGCCCATTGACCTAGATTTGGGTTGAGTGAAACAGGAAGTACAGAGAAATGGGATCAGATACTTTTAAGTTATTGTTTATCCCATTCTATTTCTTTCCCCATATTCTTTTTCTTTGTAAAGAGTCAGTATGGAGGGAGAGAAGAAGGAACACAATAATAGAAGATAATAAAGGAAAAAAGAACACGTCTAGCAACCATAATTGTGAATGTTAATGGAAAGTTCTCACCCTTGAAATGAAAAAGAATCCAGAAAGGATTAGAAAGCACAATCCCACAATTTTTTTTGTTTTATAATAAAGAAACCTGAAACATAAAATTCACACAAAGTTATAAATGAGGGACTGAAGTAGACGCTATTATACCTACTTGAATCTGAAAAGGCAGAGGTAATGATCATGACTTCAGACAAAGCAAGAGTAAAAATATACATGATTCAGAAAAATAAACAGGGAAACTACATTATGCTTAAAGGTACCATAAATATTAAACAATATCAATGTTATATAATGCACCAAATGCCATCTAAGTATTTAAAGGAAAAACTAACTGAGAAGATAGGACATAATAGACAAAGAAAGATAAATACCAATTTAAGCCAATACAAGTAAGTTGAAATTGTCAGTCAATAGTGAAAATTGAGAAAATCAAATTGATTTTATTCTGTAACTGATTTCATTTTGTATCACCTCCAACATTTTGTGTAACTACCTAAATCACTCATTATCTCTGCGTTAAGTTTAGAAGCTCAGTTTTTCCGCTAATCATGGTTCCATTTTTATTTCAAGGAAATCTGTTAGCCTTGAGGATGCAGGTGAATGCTAAGGAGTCTGGTCTGTTATCTCTGCAACACTGGTTGTCCTTCAAGAAAGTCTGGGGGAAAAATAAAAAAAAAAAATACATTTTTTAAAAAAAGAAAGTCTGATCTGTTATTGTTGTGACACTAGCCCTGTCACCACTGGTCACCACCAAAGAACTTTCCATAGCTATAAGATGGAAGGAGGGGCTATTGTTAGTTGGTCTTGCATTCCAAATCTCCAGACAATCAGATTGTCCCCCATCTCTCTGCTACTTTTGACTTTATAACCAATTGTATTGTTTTCCTCATCTCTGATGCTGCCATCTACTTTTTGGATCCTCCTCCTCTTGTCCATAAAAATGATGTATCAGTCCTCATTCAGAATACTAGTCAGCTAAGGAGGTTGAGACCCTTTCTATTGGCAAATTTTCTCTTTGCTAATGAATTTGTCATACTTTGAGTTTTGTGCCTCAGTTTACCTAAATTTTAATCACAACATTAGTCAAGATATATTTATTAAGAGTTTGCTATAGACAAGCACAGTGCTAAGTGCCTGGGATACAATTAAAGGGAAAAGACAGTTCCTGCTCTCAAGGAGTTCAGAGTCTAATGGGGGAGACAACATGCAAATAACAATTTACAAAAAAAGCTATGTACAAAATAATTAGAAAATAATCAACAGCGGGAAAGCATTAGAACTAGGGTGTGGTGGCCAGAGAATTTAATTTGTTGTAAGGATGACTTGTGTTCAAATCCCAGTTCTGACAAGAGATGTGACCTTGGGTAAATCTCTGAACTGTGGCTTCCTGGGCTGAAAAAGGGTGGATCATCCCTTTAGTATCTCCTTCTTTGGGCTGTGGTGATATTTAAATGAGATAATGTATATTAAGAATTTTGAAAACTTGAGAACTCTCTAGAAATGCCTGGAGATAGTGAAAACTTAGTGTAGATGCAGACTTGGGGAAAAATATGGCAGCATTAACATTTGCTTTTGGTACTTTCTCTCTCTCTCTCTCTCAAATTTCATTACTGTTCTCCCTTCCCTCCTAACTTACTTCCTAGGCAACTCTTGTTTTCCATTCCTTCATCAGGGCCTTATTCTCAGCTGACTGTCAGCTCTAGTCACCCCTAGGGTATTAGTTGAGAACTGGCTTAACACATGATTCTTTCTAATGATGTTTGCATTTTAATATGAAAACATTAATAATGGCATACTGTCTTTGCAGCCTATTTCAGAATTTGTAAGACTACTTTTTGCATACATGCTCTCCTTTGTTCCTCATGTTCTCATGTGAAAGAGGCAGGATACCTATTATTACCTCAGATTTGCAGAGGAGGAAATTAAGGCACATAATTTTTGCTCAAGGTACTAATATAGCAATCGAGCAATAGAGTCAGAGGCAGAATCTGAGTAGCTGGCTCTTCTCTAACATTTTAACAAGGGACTCTGGAAACTAAGAAAAAAACCTTAGGACCTCAAGGAATGAATTTCTAATGGAGTAATTTTAAGTTTGGTTAACATGTGAAAAGAAGCATTTTGGGGGCAAAGAATTGCCTGACTTCTCTCTTGTCATGCTGCATATGTCAGGTCTATGCCAAGGGGCTCGATAGGCCTGGGAAAGGACTCTGGGGCCAACCTTTACTTTCTCTTGGTTTCTCTAAGACTGGAGAGCAAGGAGCTAGCCTGAAAGAGCACTGGGCTCACTTTCCATGAACAGGACTCAGCTTCCTGGTCTCTGTGGGCCTCCACTATTCGAGCTCAGTCCTGACTTCCATTTATTTCCTTTACCTCATCCTACGTGTAATTTGTCGTGTGTTCTCTTCCTCCCCTTCATCTTCTCTTCTGGTCTAATGCATTAGCCACTAGAGACTAGGGAAACTGTCTGTTGTCATGGTAATGCTGCAGCCCAGTACTGTGCTCTGCATCACCTGCCAGTCACCTGAGTCTGTTGCAGTGTTTGTGTCAAAGCTTGTGGCTGCTAAAGTTCTCTGAAGTTGTTCTTTACAATTCATCCCAGAGTCTGGCAGGTGGACAGTTCAGGAGAGGGCAAAAAGGTGGGGAGAGAGCCCAAGAGGACAAAATGATCCCAGAGAAGCACCTGGGGGGAAAGGGATTGGGGAGACAATGAGATAGAGCAAGGTAGCCTCTCTAAGGTGGGGGTATAAAGGGAGAGAGCATGACTGTGTAGGGTCCCCAGGGTCTTGGAAGCCATTTCATATGGATCCTTCATATGTGAAAGGGAACAGGACTTGGCCAGAGTTAAATCCAATTAGGCAGGGAACTGAGACCTCCTCTTTATCTTCTCCCCATTCTCCCTTCTCTCCCAGAATGTCTTTACTACCACCAGTCTCTGTCTAGCCTCCGAGATCACAGAATTATAGAATTTGGGAGCTAGAAGGAACCTCCAACTCGGCCATCAGAGGAATCCCCACCAATATTTGACAAATGATCTTCCAGTTTCTACTTGAGGACTTCCAAAGGGGGACCCACCTTGCCTCTTTATGACTTCTTATTGATCCTAGTTCTATTTTCTGGAACCCAAAACAACAAGTTTAATCCTTTTCCCATAGATCTTCCAATACCTGAAGATGACTGTTGTAAACCCCCGGAGTCATATATTCTTAGGCAAAACCAAAATGCCCAATTTCTTCAGCCAGATTTGTCATGGAAATAGAGATACTCTAGTTATATGGTAATCTAGGCATAGATATGTGGGATAAAGAGAGAAGTAAGAAGGCGGTAAAGGAGAGAAGGCAGAAACTAGAGGGAAGGATTAAAGGGAACAGGTAAAGGACACATGCCAAATTCCATATACCATGAAGAGAAGGGATTAAGAAGCCAGGTCTGGGCCCGTAAGCACCCCAGCAAAGAGAGAGAAGAAGAGGAAGGGACAAGGGAGGAGCATGGGTAGCAGGCAGGGGAATTCAGTTCAGGCAGTCCACACACATATATTATGTGCTGGACTCTGTGGTAAGTACTTAGAAGGCAGAGAAGGCAAAAACCAGTCCTAGTTCTTAAGGAGGTCACAGTCTAAGCACCTAGTGTAGGGCATGGTCCATAGCAATGTTCAATAAATATCTGTTGAATTAATTTAGTTAAGGGGAAATGAAAGGAGAAATAAGGGAATAAAAAAGAAGGGAAAGCAAGGAAGCATGATGATGTGATCCTATGCCAATTTCGATTTGAATTCACTCAATTTCAGGGAATAGTTTCAATTGGCAGGCCCTGTTAATTTTAAGTCATCACAGAGATATCTGCCTATGGGAGAGACAAGAGGAGAACTAAGTGAAGTGACTTCTTATAACCTCCTCCTGTTGCTAAATTAGGAATGCCATAAATATAAGGCATTATCTTGAGTCTTTCCTCACTCCAAAACATCCTGAATACTGAGGTGATTTTCCTTAAATATGTCAGGTTACTACTCCCTGGCCTGCAGTGACTCTCTATTGCCCTTAGGAGAAAGTATAAATTCCTCTGTTCTGACTTCTAAAGTCATTCACACCCTGGATTCAACTTATATTTTTAGTCTTTTTATGTATTACTGTCCTTCCCTTATTCTGTGGCCCAGCTAAACTGACTTTCTCTCTGTTAGTGATACTTGAATTCTGTTCTATGCCTTATCACCAGCTATCTCCCATGCCTAGAATATACTCCCTTTTCACAGGGCAATCCTTCACTTCCTTCAAGATCCAGCTAAAGTACAACCCTTATATGTATCTGGCAAACTTGAAGCTTTAGGGTGGACAGCAAAGCAAAATGAAAAAAATATTTGTTCCTTTGGATACCTCCCACTTTGAGAATGTGAGACAAGCAGATTCTTTCTAGACCACCTCTTTCTTCTTCCAAAGTCTCCACAGAAAACAAGGCCTTCCTTTGGATGCTGCTTCTCTTGGAAGCTAGATCTTCCTCGAAAGTCTTTCCTGCATTCTAAGCCACGTGAATCTGATTTATCAATGCTTCCATTAGCCTGGGTCATGTAGTTCATCTATCTTTGCTATTTAGATGTTTTTAAAAGCTATACATGAATGGCCTGCCTTTCCAAAGGGAATGGGTGGGGAGGGAAGGATGGGGAAAAACTGGAACGTAAAGTTTTAGGATCAACTGTTGAGTATTGTTCTTGCTACTAGGAAATAAGAAATACCGGTAATGGGGAATAGAAAGTTATCTAGC